>LR738714.1:74377103-74596233 GCA_902687465.1 Secale cereale
GCCGCGCCGCCCCGGCCTCCCGCCGTCCCGCCGGCCACCCGCAGCCTTCGGCCGACGGGATCAAGGAGCCGCCGCCCCGATCGATCGGGATCCAGATCGGCCCGAGCCAGGGCGCCTGCTACCCTAACGGGCGCGATCCCCTCCTGACCCCCGACCCGATCCAACCCGCACCGGCGCCCGTTGACCGCCCCGTTTGACCTCCGCCCGACCTGGTTGACCGATCCAGCAGGTTGACCCTCGTTTTTCTTCTAAGTCCTTAGTGTTTTTCAGTGTCTGATGCATTCTTGTGATAGCAATATCTTTTACTGTGCTTGTCCGATTTGTGCATTTAATATGTCAAAATGATCGTGGTGACATGTACTATGCTTTGTTCCATTGTGCCGTGCTCATTTGAGTTCATCTAAATGCTTAAATCTCTGTTGCAAGAGTGCTACTTATTATAAACTGCTGCTACTTGTTTTTTTTCATGCCATGTTTGAGATATGATAACTTGGTGCATGTTTATCCAAATGATGCAAATGATATGTCAAAATGTTCATCATGAGATGCTCTACATGTTGATTGCTATAGCATGCTATTTGAGTTCATATTGCCATGTTTATCTATGTTGCAAAAGTGCATGTGGCTGTTAGGTTTTGTAACTTGTTACGAGATGCCTAGTTGAGGAGCTCATTCCTATTGTTGTGTTTGTCCCCATGTCACATGCCTAGATGTTTTAGAATCTCCATGATGTGTTCTTTGAGGTGGTGCATTTAATTTTCCATGATATGCCTTGTGTTGACTTAAACATGCTTGCAAACATGCCATGTTGTTATTGCTGTTTTAACACTTAGTGAAATTTCACTAAGTCTGGAATCTGTAATATCCTAATGCTATGTTTGCTTGATGCCCTAGGTGAATCCATGTTAGTTTTGGGGTGGCCATTGATCATTCCTTGTTGTATATGTTGTTGTCTATCCATTCATGCCCTTACTTGCTCATTTGACTTGCTGTAGCTTATTTACTTCTTGCTCTCAAGTTGCTATAAAATATTGTTGTCAGGTTTTTAGTGTCATGATCAAAATGTTGTAGCTTGTTGCTATTGATCCATGCCTCCTATGGAGATGCTCCAATGGAGTTGTTTGCTGTAGGATATGTCTACTTCATGTTCATGCTTCTTATCACCATGTTTGAGTGTTGTAGCTTATATTTATCATGCTCCAAAGTTGCTATGTGGCTGTTAATTCCAGCTTGTTGTTATATATTGTTTCATGTGTATCTTTTAGCCCGTTGCTCCATTTGGAGTGTTCCTTATATGAAACTTGAGTGATTTTGCATGTAGATTCATAATGTCATCTTGTTTTCATGTTTGGTGTGAGTTTAGTTGATGTTTGGGTGCATCTTGCACCGTTGCCATGTTGTGCTTCCTACCTTGTCATGCTGTGCTTCCTACATTGCCATGTAATGCTTCCTGTATAGACTTGCTGTGCTTCCTGTATAGATTTGTCATGCATCATACCTTGCCATGTATTGCATCATATATAAACTTGTGTTGTTTTCTGCGCTTCCTACATTGCCATGCATTGCTTCCTGTATAGACTTGCTGTGCTTCCTGTATAGATTTGTCATGCATCATACCTTGCCATGTATTGCATCATATATAAACTTGTGTTGTTTTCTGTGCTTCCTACATTGCCATGTAATGCTTCCTGTATAGACTTTCTGTGCTTCCTGTATAGATTGTCATGCATCATACCTTGCCATGTATTGCATCATATAAACTTGTGTTGTTTTCTATGCTTCCTACCTTGCCATGTTATGCTTCCTGTATAGACTTGTTATGCTTCCTGTATAGACTTGTTGTGCTTCCTGTATAGACTTGTTTGCATCATACTTGCTTAAGCACATTGTCATGTTTCCGGTGTTGTTTTTCTGTGCTTCCTACCTTGCCATGTTTTGCTTCCTGTATATACTTGCTGTGCATCATATGTAGACTTGTTTTGCATCATACTTGGTTGAGCATATTGTCATGTTTCGTGTGTTTTGTTTACCGTATTGCTTGTTTCTTCTTGTTAGTGCTTGTTCCGTTGCGTTTGTGAGGATTCGTTCGTCTACTCGTGGTTCTTCTTCAAGGCTTCTTCTTCGTCTCCTTCACGGATCCGTTCTTCTTCCTTGCGGGATCTCAGGCAAGATGACCATACCCTTGGATACCTTTACTATCATTGCCATGCTTAGTGTCTCGATGCTATCGTTACATGTCACGCTACCCATCATTATTGTCAGCCTTCTCTTTGTTGCCATGAAACCTCTAACCTTTGAAACCTTCCTAGCAAAAACCATTGTTTGGCTATGTTACCCGCTTGCTCGGCCCCTCTTATAGCGTTGTTAGCTGCAGGTGAAGATGAAGTTCGTTCCAGGAGGGAACTTGTTGTTGGAATATCACAATATATGTTATTATTAATAACACACCTATATACTGGGCATGGGTGGAAGGCTTGGCCTTTTGCTCGGTGTTTTGTTCCGCTCATGCCATCTTAGGCGCCGATAAACCGGCATTATGTTCCTTGATTTTGCGTTCCTTACACGATGGGTATATGGGGACCCCTTGACAGTTTGTCTTTGAATAAAACTCCTCCAGCAAGGCCCAACATTGGTTTTAATTTGCTCATAACAACAACTTAATTAATTAATTAAATTGCATAGGGAGTTAGCGCTACCCGAGGATTCTTTCTACATAGCAGGGGGGCCAGTGCTGATGGTGTTGGTCCCAAACGGGGAGACTGCGGGGCCACCACGGGGAAACTCGAGGTTTGGTTTTACCTATAGGATCACCTATCCGGTCGTGGCCTGAGACGAGATACGCGCGGCTACTATCAGGGTGTCGACACACCGGGAGGTCTTGCTGGACTTGTTTTACCATTGTCGAAATGTCTTGTGCACCGGGATGCCGAGCCTGATCGGATTTCCCTAAGATAAGGGGTGATGATATTATATTTATCACTTCAGCTAATCATGAGAGCTTGTGATGGGCTAAGTTGGGACACCCCTGCAGGGTTATGATCTTTCGAAAGCCATGCCCGCGGTTATGTGCCAGATTGGAATTTGTTAATGTCCGGTTGTAGAAAACTTGACAGAGGATCCAAAGTAAAACACACAACTGTGTGAGTAACCGTGTCTGTTTCTTTTCACTTTGAGAAGAGAACACGGTGGGGTTATGTTTGACTCGTAAGTAGTTCAGGATCTTTAGCGATCATTTCTAGTTGCGACCGTTTGCGTAGATGCTCATCTTATTCTTGTACTCGTAAGTTAGCCACCATATTTTGCTTAGCCGCTGCTGCAACCTCACCACTTTACCTCTTCCTACCTATTAAGCTTTGATAGTCTTGTTACCCATGGTTATGGGATTGCTGAGTCCTCGTGACTCACAGATATTACAACAACAGTTGCAGGTGCAGGTTTCCGATGTCTTGACGTGAGAGCGTTGATCGTTGTGTTGGAGTTCTTCTTCTTTCTTCTTCAGTCTTGGGTTAGGTTCCGGGTTGGCAGCCTGGGATAGCAGATGGATGTCTTTGTGCTTTTATTGTTTGTATCCGTAGACGGATACTTGTATTGATGTTGTTGTATTCAAGTGACTTGTATGTATTGTTGTATCCCCCATGTATGTATGTAATGGTACGTTGTAATGATATCCATCTTGCTAAGCGCCCGAAATGCGGTTGTGCCCCAATCACGTAAGTGTCACGTGATCGGGATAGAATCGCAGCTTGGGCCTGACACATCCCCTCGCCTCCGTCTTCCTCCGTCAGAAAAGCAGAGCACGCCGCGCTCACCATCGCGCCGTCAGCTCACGGACGTCGACGCCATGCGCCGAGCCCCTCTTTTAAACCCAGATCGTGTCCACCACTCCTCTCTAGGTCTTCCCTTTCCCCTCTCACCGTCTGGAGAGCTGGGATCCCCTAGATCCGCCGCCACCATCGACGCCCGAGTGCATCTGAGAGCAACCTCTCATCGTCGGCGAGCTTCGCGTCGTCCTCGGCCTCGCCAACGTTGTTTACCTTCTTCCACGACGTCCTCTTCTTCCACTATGTCAACCACGCGGACCCGAGCGCCTCTCCGTCTACCGCTTCTTCCTCTAGGGTGGCCGGAGGTGTTCAAGACACGCCGTCGTCAACTCCGTCCATGCCAGGGCCAGCCGAGCACACCATCGTGCTCGTGGTGAGCTCCTATCTCTCCAAGCCCTTTCCCCTTTCTACGCATGCTCTAGGCCGTAGTTCCACGAGCGCCCGATCGTGCCACCGTCGGACCTCGTCGCCGGCGAGTGCTCCGACCTCTCTAGCCCTTGCTGTGATGCCTGTTAGCTTCGCCTAGATGCGTAGAACCTCTCCGTGCAGTCGCCGTGCCGTCTATTGCCTAGCATCTCCTCGCCGTCGTTCCGTCGCCGCCGTGCTGTATATGCTTGCCGCCGGTGATGCAGTGCCCCTTCGGCGCTGCTAGTAGTTTGGTTGGATGCGGAACTCCTCCTGCTCCCTCTCGCACCCCTCCGCCGTGCCTAATGGTCGCCGGAGCGGGTCCGACAAGCATGCTCCGACGAGGGCCAGTGCTCCCCTCTTCTACTGTTGCGTTATATTCTTCAGATATGCTGCCTCCTTTCTGGCAAGTTTGATGCAGTGGCATAGTGGTGTGTCTCCGTCAGTTTCGTCAGAAAGGAGCGGGTTCGATCCCTCGCGGGCGTAGTGGTGTTTCCGCCCCTTTTTAGTTTTCCCCTGAGGCTAACAGGTAGGCCCCACCTGCCAGCCTCACAGCTCCAGCGCCAGCCCCCGCGCACACCCACTCGCCAGCTCAGCTCTGCATGGCCCCCCTTGTCAGCGTCAGTGGCTAGTTGAGCCTGGGTCAATTTAGACCTGGCACTTATTCTGTTTTATTTTCTTTTTCTGTTTTTCTTTTTCTTTTCTGTTTTAATTAATATCTGCATATTTATGCTTCATATGAATTTGAGCCCTATATGAAAAGTGCTTAGAATTTTGTATAGATTATGGATATGTCACTTGCTGCCATGTTTAAAAACATTTAAATGCTGTTTGAATTTAAATTTGATTTAAATATGCTCAAACTTGCAAAATTCATAACTAATTCTCTACAACTCCAAATTTAACAAACTTTATATGCATTTGGGGTAGAAAGATGTGTATAATATTTTGGTGTTGTTGTTTAGCATGTTTGACAACTATTTCACAGAAGTATTTCAAATCTGTCTCAAATGCAAATAAATGAATATGGGAGTTTCTGGATATTGTTGCATTTATTTTCCAGCCCATTTAATTTTGCTGCATATTGCTGTTATGTTAGTTGCACCCTTGCCATGTTAACCAACCTATTTAAAACATGTTGGTTGCTTGTTTGATAAATTACATAAACTTGCCAACTTGCTCTTTTGCTTGTTTCATTATGTGTGGATGATCATGTGGTTGTGATGATATTGCACTATTGTGACCCCTAGGCCATGCATCATGTCTTCCTTGTTCACATGCTTCATGTTCATGCATCATGTGATTGAGCACTGCATGTTGATTCATTTTGTTCTGTTATTGCATTGTTGTGTTTGGTTAGAGCCTGGTGAAGATACTGAGAACGAGGTTTCTACCGAGGTTGAGTGTGAGGAGCAAGATTACGTTCCCTCCGAGGATTCAACAGGCAAGATGACCTGACCCAGATATCATTACTATCTTTGCCTATTGCTAGATGTCTCGCTATTTAGATTATTGCCTCGATGCCCATGTCTATTTGTCAGCCTTTTATTGTAGCCATGAATATCTCTAACCACCCAACCTAGCAAACCTTTGATTGTCTACGTAAGCATTGCTCAGCCCCTCTTATAGCATTGTTAGTTGCAGGAGAAGATCTGAAGATTTTTGCTTCATAATGAAGTTATTGTTGGGATATCACACTATTTAAACTATTTAACTAAATCACCTATATACTTGGCAATGGGTGGAAGGCTAAGCCTTTGCTTGGTGTTTTGTTCCACTCATGCCTCCCTAGGAACCGTTTAAACCGGTGTTATGTTCCTTGATTTTGCGTCCTTAACACGGTTGGGGTTTATGGGCCCCCCTTGATAACCCACTTAGCGCTAAAGCTTTTCCAGCAAGGCCCAACATTGGTTTTACATTTGCATAATAACTAAAACTTGCATAGGGAGTTATAAACCCTCTTCTTAATCAACAACCCGGGCCAGTGCTCCACATGAGTGTTGGTCCAAACTGGGGGTCCTGCAGGGCCACCTTGGGGGAACCCGAGGGCTGGTAAAAACATATAGCATCACCCATCCGGTCGTGGCCTGAGACGAGATACGCGCGGCTACTATCAGGGTGACGGCACGCCGGGAGGTCTTACTGGATTAGTTTTACCTTAGTTGGAATATCTTGAGCACGGGACTCCGAGAATACTCGGGTCTTCCCACCTTGAAGTTGCGACTTCGCAGATCGTGAGCTTGTGATGGGCTAAGTTGGGACACCCCTGCAGGGTTTTGATCTTTCGAAAGCCGTGCCCACGGTTATGTGGCAGATGGGAATTTGTTAATATCGGGTTGTAGAAAACTTGGCACTATGATCATAATACACTATCAGCGTGAGTAACCATGACGGTCGCTTTCCGAAGGGGTTCGGGAAGTGAACATGGTGGGGTTATGTTCTCCGTGATCACTTTGACGATCGTGGCACTTCTCTCCTCGCTCTAAACACGTAAGCTAGTGCTAATGCAGCTGCAACCTTGTTCTTCAGCCTTGTTCCACACACAAGGCTTAGATAGCATTGCTACCCGAGAACGGGATTGCTGAGTCCTCCGTGGCTCACAGATTCTACAACAACAGATGCAGGTACCATGGTGAACTACACAGCTGATGGTTCAGAGTTGTACTGGGAGTTCGACCAAGAACGTGGACGATACTACGTGTCTTATCCAGAGGATCAGTAGGGCTCTTACTAGGATGTTATGATCGGGACCTTGTGTTATTTATTTATGGTATCTTTCATTTGGATCTTCGTCCGTAGTCGGACTCTGATGTTATTTGGATGATGATTGCTTATGTAATGTATTCTGTGAAGTGGCGAGTGTAAGCCAACTACTCTTTTGCAATTTCATCCCTCTTTTACATGAGTCGTGCAAAGATACCATACTTGAGATCATTCTAGTATGAGCTTATGCCTTTAAGTCGTGCCTCGACACGTAGGAGGTATAGTCTCATACTGGGTATTACAGTGTTCGATTCATCACAATGTAACTAGATTATTGACTCCAGTGCAAGTGGGATACTATTGGAAATATGCCCTAGAGGAAATAATAAAATGGTTATTATTATATTTCCTTTGTTCATGATAATTGTCTATTGTTCATGCTTTAATTGTATTATCCGGAAACAGTAATACATGTGTGAATACATAGACCACAACATGTCCCTAGTGAGCCTCTAGTTGACTAGCTCATTAATCAACATATGGTTACGATTTCCTGACCATGGACATTGGATGTCATTGATAACGGGATCACATCATTAGGAGAATGATGTGATGGACAAGACCCAATCCTAAGCCTAGCACAAGATCGTGTAGTTCATATGCTAAAGCTTTTCCAATGTCAAGTATCCTTTCCTTAGACCATGAGATTGTGCAACTCCTGGATACCGTAGGAGTACTTTGGGTGTGCCAAATGCCACAACGTAACTAGGTGGCTATAAAGGTACACTACAGGTATCCCCAAAAGTATCTCTTGGGTTGGCACGAATCGAGACTGGGATTTGTCACTCCATATGACGGAGAGGTATCTCTGGGCCCACTCGGTAAGACATCATCGTAATGAGCTCAATGTGACTAAGGGGTTAGTCATGGGATGATGTATTACGGAACGAGTAAAGAGACTTGCCATAACGAGATTGAGCAAGGTATCGGTATACCGACGATCAAATCTCAGGCAAGTACTATACCGATAGACAAAGGGAATTGTATACGGGATTGATTGAATCCTTGACATCGTGGTTCATCCGATGAGATCATCGTGGAACATGTGGGAGCCAACATGGGTATCCAGATCCCGCTGTTGGTTATTGGCTGGAGATATGTCTCGGTCATGACTGCATGGTTCCCGAACCCATAGGGTCTACACACTTAAGGTTCGATGACGCTAGGGTTATAGGGAATGTAGTACATGGTTACCGAATGTTGTTCGGAGTCCTGGATGAGATCTCGGACGTCAAGAGGAGTTCCGGAATGGTCCGGAGGTAAAGATTTATATATGGGAAGTCCCGTTTTCGTAACCAGAAATGTTCTAGGCGTTAGCGGTAACGTACCGGGACCACCGGAAGGTTTCCAGGGGTCCACCGGGAGTGGCCACCAGCCCCAGAGGGTTGCGTAGGCCAAGTGTGGGAAGGGGCCAGCCCAGGTGGGCTGGTGCACCCCCCCACCAAGGCCAAAGGCACAGGGAGAAGGGGAAGGGGGGAAACCCTAGGCTTAGACGGGCCTAAGGCCCACCTAGGGTGCACCTCCCCCTCTCCCCCCATTGGCCGCTCCCTAGATGGGATCTAGGGCTGGCCGCTACCCTTAGGGGTGGAATCCTAGATGGGGGCGCAGCCCCTACCTCCCCCTATATATATGTGGGGTTTCGGGGCTGCCAGATGCATGAGTCCCTCTGTCTCTTGGCGTAGCCCTACCCCTCTCCCTCCTCGTCTCTTGCGGTGCTTGGTGAAGCCCTGCAGGAGTGCCACACTCCTCCACCACCACCACGCCATTGTGCTACTGCTAGATGCAGTCTTCCCCAACCTCTCCCTCTCCCCTTGCTGGATCAAGGCGCGGGAGACGTCACCGGGCTGCACGTGTGTTGAACGCGGAGGCGCCGTTGTTCGGCGCTTAGATCGGAATCAACCACGATCTGTATCGCTACGAGTACGACTCCTTCATCCGCGTTCTTGCAATGCTTCCGCATCACGATCTTGAAAGGTATGAAGGTGCACTCCCCTCTCGTTTCTAGTAATCTCCATAGATAGGTCTTGGTCATGCGTTGGAATTTTTTTAATTTTCTGCAACGATCCCCAACAGTTTTAGCAGCAGATGTTAAGAAGCCAAAAAAGGAAGCCACTCATGATGCTCCTCCTGAAATTCCTGACGCCTCTATTGATCCTGCCAAGGCCGACTCTGCAACGGCTGAACCACCAACCCCGTCTGAGCCGGCAGAGAACCGAACTGGAGATGTTACAATCATTGGTACTGCTTTTAGAGAGTTGGGCAATCCAACTGTGCTAGCCAAACACACTGCCAAACAAGAGCTAGTTGAGAAGTGGAGAGTGAGGTTTGACATGGCTCAATATGCACAGCTGAGCAGTGGCGAAGTCCTTTCTGGATATCTCAGTCAGGTCCACAACAGTCGTGACCTTGAGATTGATATGGTGAAGCAGATGCACAAGAAATTTGAGGTAAGATTCTTGATCAAACTATATACGTCCTTCCAGCCCCCAAGTCTATTGGATATGATAGAAGTGAATATGCTGTAGACTTAGAAATAATTGACACCTTTATGAATTGGCACACCTCTTTGATAGGAAATCTGTCTTTGATGAACATTGCATGTGTAGCCCCCAAGGATCGGCTTAATCAGCATGAATGAGCCGGTCCTTTTCTTCATTGTATAGAACTTGCCTGTATACCCCTCGTAAGCCGGTGGTAATGACTATTTGGTCGCCGGGTTAATATAAATGAATAATAATAAAGAAGCAGTATGCATTAGCCCCCAAGTGCCAAGTACTCTTGCTTGCAAATTGGTTGGGAATTTATTAGTATGAACCGTTATTTTAGAAAACACTTCTGCTTCCATTAGCCCCCAAGGGTCAAGTGCTCTTGCTTGCAAAGTTCTTGAGACTTTAGTGATATGAGTCGGCATGGAAAGAAAAAACTCCAGCATCCATTAGCCCCCAAGTGCCAAGTGTTATTGCTTGAAAAAGGCTTGGGACTTCAATTCTTGTAAACCGGAAAGTCATTTACTTCATATTCTCTTTGTCTTTACAGGAAACTACTGCCGAATTGCAAGTGCAGTTAGAGGATGCAAGGAGCCGGCTTAAGTTTCAAGAGTGTGAGACCCAGAAGGCGGAATCAAAGTTTCAATTTAGCCCTACTGAAACGAATAAGCTGAAGGCTGAATTTGAAACGGCGAAGTCTGTTTGGGCTGAAGAGATAACCGCCTTGGTGCAGAGAGCTGAAAAAGCAGAAGTAAATCTTGAAAAGGTGATAGCTGAACTCACCGGGTTAAAGCATCGTGTCTCTGAGATGACTTCAGCTATTTTCGGTAAGCCGCCATGTTGCAATTTGAATATTGTCTTTAGGTAACATAACCCGTCGCTGAAAAATTTGTGGCTCATGTAGGTAGCAGGAGCAGTAATCTTGGCAGAGAGCCGCTTGTAAAGCTCAAAGCTATCTACACCCTTGTGGAGCAGCTATACAGTGAAGCTCAGCGCGCCTTAGCTGCTGTCTCTCCGTCCAACCAGGCACCAAAGTTTTTTGTGGATATTTTAAGAAGATTCTTTGTTCTACCTGCCAGAATAGATGAAATAAAGCGATCATTTGCGAGAGCTGGTGCCGTAACAGCCTTGAGCCAGGATAAGGCGTGGCTTCCAGAGCCGGACCCGTCCGACTGGTCCACTAGTTACCCAAGCTTAAAGGAAGACGTCACAACTTTTGATTATAAGGATTTTGTTGCCTGCGTCGAGAACATCCGCCCTCTGGCCAGCTTAATCGTTAATGAAACAGATTTGTCTAAATATCAGCCGGCTTATAGCATTGAGAATCAGAAGATTCCCACTCCGTCTGACAAAGTGATGGAACTGATTCCTCCAATCAGTAAGCATACTTTTGCCCGTGAAATTGATCCATCTGAACTTCTTGATGAAGAGGCTGAGTTTGAAGATTTGGCTGGCTTCGATTGGTTGGCACAAAACTTTCAGACAGAGGAGGATGAAGAACTGGAGAAGGATAGCCCAGAGTCCTCAAAGCAGCAAGGCCAAGGAGAATGAGCCGCCGCGCAGTTCACATGCTTGATCCTGTTTAGGAAAAATACTTATTTTGATTGGCTCTTGTAATAGGGTAGCTGAACTTGAATCTGGTGCGCCATCGTGCACGGCTCTACATATGTATGATATTATTAATCCACCAAGTATTAAAATATGACTATATATGCTTGTGACAGTATTGTCTTGCGTAGATCAGTATAACCCTTATCCTACACATAAACAAAGAACATATGCCCTGGTGGCTTCCCGCCGACCGGGTCATTACGCCCAATCTGGTACCACTGGGGATAGATGTCCATAACCAGGGCCGTCTTAATTATCATAGAAAATAGTCATACCTAAAGATATGATTTAGACTGCCGGCTTTATCAGTCTTCATGCAGTTATAACCTTGTAGAGGTATTGCTCCAGAAATAAGATTGTTATGTTCTGGCGGCTTAGAGCCGTTCATCAGGTTAGGTTGCAGAGACCCGGAGAGGCTTCAAATATGAGCCATAAGAAGAGGTAGCTTGGCCTAATTTGCAAAAAACGCAAATAAAACCAAAAAACTCACCAAAAGCAAAAGAGACTAGAGAAAAAAGATCAAAAAACATCCGAGCCTTTTGCAGGCCGCCAAGCCAAAGGTTCTTCTTCAATGAAACTAGCCTTGGTGGCCACTGGAAGGTACGTGCGTGCTATGAGCCGGCTCGCACAGTACCCAATCAACATTTGAACCTAGACAAGTACATGTCTTAGTTTTAAAGATAGACTTGCCTAGAGTACGCGGGGTCAAAGTTGCATCTTGCATCATAGGCCGAATTATCCAAGTTTCAAGGAAGGCGGCATTTTGAGCCTGGATCTATCCTGACTATCTGTAAACCATGATGTCACATGATAGCCGGCGTTTGAACCTCAGAAAGCTCAGGTCTTGGTCGAGTACGCCATATAAGACTGATTGCCAAGAGTTCGTCGGGTCAATCAGGATGACCTGATGGAGTTGAAGCAGCTGGGTACAGGTAGGATGACCCACATGTATGTCCTCTTTGGTCGAATACGCCTATGTTTGAATATAACCCGGTCAAATGGGTAGTCCCCAAGTGACATACTTACAAATTATTCTCATCAAAGGCTTATGTTTGAGCTGTGTTATGCATCCAATTCTCTGTGGTCCCTGTATTTTGGGTATCAAGCAGCTTGAATAAACATGTATGATGATGACAAGGACTCAGCTTTGAAGGAAAACGGTAGAGGCCCCAAATTATCAGGGATGCCGGCTTTATTATATTGTCCTAATATTTACATCATCGAACTACATCAGGAGAGCCGGAGGCTTAGGTATAGTAAGGCCGGAGATGAGCAATATTCCACGGCCGATTAGTCTCCTTCTCTGATGTGCGTGAATCCTTATGTTCTCAAACGTCAATCAAATAGTATGACCCGTTGTGCAGATTCTTGCTGACGACAAGAGGTTCCTCCCAAGGCGGTGAAAGTTTATGCATATCAGTTTGATCTTGGATGAGCCGGAGAACTAAGTCGCCTTCTTGAAAGGTTCTGGTCTTGACCCGTCGGCTTTGATATCGTCGTAAATCCTGTTGATAGATCGCTGAATGAGCTGCCGCAAAATCACGCTCTTCATCCACCAGATCCAATGCATCATGTCGTGCCTTCTCATTATCAACTTCGACGTAAGCCGCCACTCGAGGCGAGTCATGACGGATATCGCTTGGAAGAACCGCCTCAGCTCCATAGACCATGAAGAAGGGTGTATATCCTCTAGATCTGTTGGGTGTTGTATTGATGCTCTATAACACAAAAGGTAACTCTTCCACCCAACAACCCGGCGTTCTCTTTAAAGGAACCATAAGACGGGGCTTGATCCCTCGCAAAATCTCTTGATTAGCTTGCTCTGCTTGACCATTGGACTGGGGGTGAGCCACAAAAGAAACATCAAGTCAGATATGTTGACGCTGACAAAACTCCCTCATAGCACCTTTAGATAGATTAGTGTCATTGTCTGTTATGATACTGTGGGGAAAACCAAACCGGAAAATCACCATCTTGATGAATTGAACCGTTGTTTCCGCATCACACTTGCTGACCGGCTCTGCCTGAATCCACTTGATAAACTTATCCACTGCTACTAAAAGGTGGGTTTTCTTATCCTTGGACCTCTTGAAAAGCCCAACCATATCAAGCCCCCAAGTTGCAAATGGGCAAGTTATTGGGATCATCCTCAACTCTTGAGCCAGAACATGAGCACGCCGTGAAATTTTTTGACAAGTGTCACATCTGCTGACCAAGTCTTCAGCATCAGCATGAGCCGTCAACCAATAGAACACGTGACGAAAAGCTTTTGCCACAAGAGATTTAGAGCCGGCGTGATGACCATAATCTCCCTCATGGATCTCCCACAGGATCTCACAGCCTTCCTCAGGCGAGACGCAACGTTGAAATGCCCCTCTAACACTTCGATGGTGCAACACTCCATTGACAATCGTCATCGACTTAAACAGCCGGGTTATTGCTACTTCTCGAGCTTGCGTTGTATTCCCTCGAAGAGGAAAGGGTGATGCAACACAATAGCGTAAGTATTTCCCTCAGTTTTTGAGAACCAATGTATCAATCAAGTAGGAGACCACGCGTGAGTCCCTCACACCTGCACAAACAAATAAGAACTTCGCAGCCAATGCGATAAGGGGTTGTCAATCCCTTTACGGTCACTTACGAAAGTGAGATCTGATAGATAGGATAGTTGATATTTTTGGTATTTTCTGGATATAAGAACAGAAAGTAAAAACGGAAAAGTAAAGTAGATTGTAGATTGATATGTTGAGAATAGAACCGGGGGCCATAGGTTTCTCTAGTGGCTTCTCTCATGATAGCAGAATTCTACGGTGGGTGAACAAATTACTGTCAAGCAATTGATAGAAAAGCGAATACTTATGACAATATCTAGGCATGATCATTATATATAGGCATCACGTCCGAAACAAGTAGATCGAAACGATTCTGCATGTACTACTATTACTCCACACATCGACCGCTATCCAGCATGCATCTAGAGTATTAAGTTCATAAGAACAGAGTAACGCCTTAGGCAAGATGACATGATGTAGAGGGATAAACTCAAGCAATATGATATAAACCCCATCTTTTTATCCTCGATGGGAACAATACAATACGTGCCTTGCTGCACCTACTGTCACTGGGAAAGGACACTGCAAGATTGAACCCAAAGCCAATAACTTCTCCCATTGCAAGAACTACAAATCTAGTAGGCCAAACCAAACCAATAATTCGAAGAGATTTGCAAGGATATTATAATCATACATAAAAGAGTTCAGAAAAGAACCAAATATTTCTCAGAGATAATCTTGATCATAAACCCACAATTCATCGGATCTCGACAAACACACCGCAAAAAGAGATTACATCGAATAGATCTCCTCGAAGACCGAGGAGAACTTGGTATTGAGATCCAAAGAGAGAGAAGAAGCCATATAGGTACTAACTATGGACCCGAATGTCACACCCTGCATTTTGTAATATGGTTATTACATTAATAAAGTATGAAAATATGGACCAACAATTTTTTTGGCATCATTTGGCTTTTATTTGGAATTAAGTTTTTCTCTTTGTGATTTTCAAGTGCTCTTTAAAATCAACTACTCCATCTTATATACTTCATCCCTTAGCTCCAAACTTCTGCCCAATGATCATACCAAGTGTATATAACAATATAGTATTTTCTTAAAAAAATAATTTGGCCAAAAGGTATATTCAAAAATTAGTTTTCCAAAAACCTCTGAATTGAGGATTGCACTGCAAGTACTTGATTTAGGGTGATAAAAATATTTCAAAGAGTATATTTGAAACCTATTAGATATAGGACTCCCATAAACCACAAAAATATAATTTTAAAAGTTATTTTCCTAATATATTTAAAATCTTTTTCTTAAGGCCAGAAATGGTCTTTAATAGGGAAAAATTATTTAACTATTGCAAAAATATGTGTCAAAATTCAAGGAGACTCTTAGGACATATATTGTCCATATATAAGAGTTTTAACACTTGGTCATGTTCAAAATATTGGGAAAATCCCTCAAAAACCCTTTCAAGATATTTCAAGCTTTTGAAATATTTACAAAGGAAATATTCTCTAAAAAATCCAGGGAAATTCTATCATGTTAGATATGACATATTTGATGATTTTGCCAAGCCCCATGCCTTGGGGAGCAAGAAATCATCATCAAAACCCCTCAAAACCATTCTGTCCATTTTTGAAGTTTGAGCAACTTTACATTGCCAAACTTGTCCAAATGCTCCCAAACTTGGTGCACATGATAAAATGGTCTATTTATGCATCTAGACAAAATGGCACAAGTTTTGGAGAAGGGTAACTTGATCAGAGTGCCCCAAAATCAATTACGTTCAGATTCAAAATTTGAACAACTTTACATTACCAACTTTTTACTTGTGACCTCAACTTTTGTGGACATGCTCAAAACCCCAAATGATGACACTACTTCAAGTGGTGCATCAAGGAGGGATGATTTTCTTAACTTAAACTTGGAAAGTCCATTTCTGTTGATTTCTAGCGTTTACCAAAGTTACATTGGTAAGTTTCTTAAAATGAGCTTAAACTTGGTGGAACAGCCTATTTCTATATACCATTTGATCCTGTTAAGTCTCATGTCAATTGGAAATCATTTGCTTGCCCAAAACCACATCAAACACCTTCTGGTAATTTTCCAAAACTATCACTTTTACCTCTTTCCTTGTTCTCCTTGAGCTAGGCTTTTTACCACAGCACCCCCAAGTCCCCTTGCACCTCCAGTGTCTCTTCCCTGGCCTCAGCTCAATGATTGAGGGGGGAGGGGGTAAAACCCCATTTTACATTCCTGGACAGCCACTTTCACCCTTCTCTCTCAGCACTCTCTCCTTCTAGAAGCCCTCCATGGCATACAACGCCCCTCCCACATTCTTTACTCCCCCTAGAGACAATGGACAAGGTGGCCGCGTCCAGAGCGCGTGGGACACGGCCATGCCGGCCATATGGACGCTCTGGAGTGCGCTATAGTGTGCTCCCGCACTGTAGCCGCGTCTTGCCCGAGGCACCCGACCACCTAGGGCGTCGGGATGGAGTCTCCCGAGGTCGCCTCGACGTCCACAACACGGCAGCTGGTCGGCCCCCTTCTTCCTCTCTCTCTCCTGCCCCTGCTCGCACGCGCGCCATGGCCGCCCGTGAGCTCCAATGAGCACGCTCACACGCGCGCTACTCTGACGCTTCCCCGCTCCTTCTCTCCCTTCTTCTGGGCATAGTGCACGCCTAGCAACACCCCAGACACAATGCCAGCTCCTCCCGAGCCCTGTGGCAACGAGCAGGAGCTCACCGGCGCACGGGTCCACGGCACCCCGCCGTTCGCCTATAAAAGGGACACCCCGCGCCCTACTCTCCTCACCACTCGCCTCCACACACACCTAATCATCCCCCTACACCACTCACCCCTCTCTAGACGAGCTCGAGCTCCGCCGCCTCGGGTCGCCGTCGACCTCAGGGTATAGGCCCTCTCCGCCGCTCCTCTTCCTCGATCTAGAACCGCCGCGGCTCACTGACCATTTCCCCCTTCCTCCCCGCTTCTTTTGCAGCCGGAAACGGCCGGAACCATCGACGCCCGAAGCCCCTCCGCCGTGTAACCTCGTCGCCGGCGAACCAGGCCACCCCGACGACTGCAACCACCCCCACCCGAACGGCGACTCGACGCTGAATCCAACCGTGCCCTCGCCCGTCCTCGCCGTGCCCTGCATCGATGCCGATGAGCTCGCCGGCCCTCTGTCGCAGGGTTAGGGATGATAGGCGGGCCCCGCCTGTCAGCCTCTCCTCTCCCTCGTCTCTCTCTCTCTCGCTGACGCCTGGGCCCCGCCCGTCAGGTTTAAAACCTGGCGCGCGCGCAGGGACCAGTGCGCTGGGCCGCCTCTCTGGCTGGGCCTGCTGCGCTGCGGCTGTTCTGGCCCAGCAGTCACATAACCCCTTTTTCCTTTTTCTTTTCTGTCAATCTTGCAAAAATTCCTCTGGACTAAATATTAATCCAAATGAAATAATTCTAGTTCTTAAAATCTAGTAATATTCCAACCTATTTAATGATATAACTTTCACACATATTCATGAACCTTTTCTGTACTGTTCAAATTTAAATTTAAATTTGAACATTAAAACCTCTGTTCAAAAATCCATCTACCCCATTCCGTCACTCCAAATCCAAAACTAAGATTTTTTGCCTTGTTAGCTTTCCTACTAGTATTTTATAAAAATAAGTTGACATTTTTCTGGGCACTTTTATTTTTCTATTTTTATTATTGTCCTATTTTCCCGTTATTTTATTGCGACGATTAGATACCGTGTTTGACGAAGTTGCTGAAGAAGAAGAAGGAGAAGTACTTGATGCCTTTGAATACCAAGCCAACCAAGGCAAGCAGCCCTTTGACCATGTCTATGAAACCGCTTTTTCCATGCATGTCATATAGTACTTATTGTCAATGCACCGGAATCATGTTGAGACGATGACCACTTGTGTGGGCCACCTTGTTCTTTCATATTGAAACTTGCATCAAGCCTGACCCTACCTTCCTATGAGGGTTATGCGGGTAGGAATAGATAGGTTGCTATGGTAGTGGCTATGCAAGTGGAACAGGAATATGCATAATGGTGGAAGCATAGTACTTTCGAAAGACTCTTTCAAAAACCCCATCGGGTGCCACTTATGCCCGAGGGAGATGATGAGTTGGGTAACCACTTGATGACGAATTGGAGGGCCATGACTGTCTTTACAGGGCACCGGACACACCGTTGGTACCTCGTGCTTGTGGTATGAATGGGAGCAAGGCTCCAAAATATTAAGATGTGAAATGTTGGGCACGGGGGTTGTTACCAATCGAGTGGACTCTATGTTAGTGTCACCTAGGGAAAGATAGTGATCGGGTACTTACCCTGGGTACTTGAGGTACCGCGGGTCGTGGATGACACAGAATTTCCCCGGATCTAGTGGGTAAAGTGTGCAACCTCTGAAGAGTGTAAAACTATTCGAATAGCCGTGTCCACGGTCAAGGACAGTTGGGTAACCGCTCTTGGGCTACGTCCAATGTTTGCGAAACCCTGTGTGTGTGGGGGGGGGAGCTCCGTTTGATTTAAGTCAAAAAGACTTGACAAGATGGAAGAAATCATAACTTGGCTATGTTGATATCTGTAACCTATTTTCCTACGATGCATGCTTCAGGTAGTTCATGACATTGCACTCACAAATTGCTTTCTGCAAACATGTCCTATTTAGTACTATTTCATACCTTGTCATACTTGTTCCAAAAACATGGGTTGCTTGAGAGTACATTCAAAGTACTCATTGGCTTGCCACTAGTTATTTAATTGGCCAGGCATGGAAGAGCAGGAATTTGAAGAAGAATTCTATGGAGACGAACATGCGAACTAGGATGCTTTCCCAGTCAAAATGCCTGTAGGGTTAAGGCAAATGGCATGGGTTCTACTTATCTACGAAGACTTCCGCTATTCGAGTCCATTTGCTATTGAGCCCATGGGGCTTTATCTATGTAAGACTTGGCCATAATGGTCATAATTTATGTAAGACGGTATGTATGGATGTAAGACTCTTGTTATTCAGCTTATGTGTGTTCAGTGAGCATTGATCTCTGGGATCACTGTACACGTGCATTCGGTGATCTCGACTCTTAAGTCGGTGTCCCCACAGAGCTGGTATCAGAGCCATCCTGACTGTAGGAAGCCTTAGTTAGCATGGGCGTTAGTTAGGATGAGACCCTTTTCATAAACCTTCTGCCTCTCTTCTTTTCTAAACCTTACCAAACCTGAGATATCATCAGCTTATTAACCTCTCCCATTCAACCTTTGTAGATGGCTGCTGTACCTGAAGAGCTCCTGACCACTGGGTTCCCCTTGCTTCTCGAGGATAGCCTCCAGGAGTGCTAGTTCCAACGAGCACCCATCCTCACCTACCATGAGCATTGGGTTAGCGACACCGAGGTGGAGTACCATGTGGAAGTAATCGTGAAGGTGAACGATCCTCCCACAAGTTGGTTCTTCGAGGGACTCTAGATGGCAACACTACCCCTTGCTGTCGAGGCAGCTGCACTCAAGGCACTAACTCGCCTCCGAGAACTTCTTCCGGAGATGGCAGCCAAGATGACAACCCGCTTCTTGCCTTACCGGAAGGAAGGTGAAGATGAAAGCAGTGCGCAAGCCCCTCCACTGAAGGAAGGACTTCCACTTCGATTCCAGACCTACTTCAGCCTTTGTGCCGACAGCTTGGCACAAGATTTGGCCTCAGAATCGATGAAGCTCCGAGAAGAACTTCACAAGACCAAGGCACCTCTTCGACGAGCACAAGAGAAGACGGATAGGATCAAGAAGGAAGGTGCGCCTCCCGGGCAGCCCGCTATCGCGTATCGAGACGGAAGGCCCTCAAGAGATGTATCTTCCAAGGATGAAGAACCACCCAAGCGACACCGTACGACGGCAAGGGAATATCGCAAGCTTTTCCCTGCACTACTAGCAAAACACCGCCGTGTCCAACTCCTCCACTCCCCCACACCCTCAAGTGATAGGGGGGCCCAGATAGATGAAGACAAGGAGGAAGACCCAGAAGAGCCAGAATACGCGACCGAGCATTCCGCTGCCTAGGCATCATTCGCAACTCGGATATGCCAGCTCATGACCTCTACGGTAGGATAGGTCATGTAACCCCTATGCGAAGTCGAGTCCTTGTATGGTTCATATGAAGCTATCTAGTGTTTGCTTTTGTTGTGTTTTGACGTACGTCATATCTTCCCTTCGGGAATGTGTAAACGACTACATCACCCATTTGGAATTTTAATGAATGTGTTTGGCCCTTTTGGCCCTTGCATGAAATAATTAGTGTCACACCCACCCCCTTACTAGGCACCCATCTTTATTGCTTTCCCTCTTCATTCCAAATCATGAGACCTTTACCGCTCCAACAGGATGCCTGTTGTAACTCGTACTGGTACCTCTACCCAGCAGCCCGAAGCCGGAGCATCCGCCCAAGTAGAGGCCAGCCAAGACCAAACCCACGACCAAGCTCCATCACCGCCTCCCCCGATCATGGACATGGCTTAGCTTCTCCAAGCCTTCCAAGGGGAACGCCAAGCCAACACCGTAGCCCTCCAGATGATTGCTCAAGCTGTCACCAACAATCGCCAGCCGGCGGGGAATGGCAATGGACGTTCCACGTTAGCGGAGTTCAAGAAGCATGCACCACAAACCTTCATCGAGACTGCTGAACCCCTGGATGCAGACGACTGGGTCCGCACCATTGAGGACTTGCTGGAATTAGTCGTCTGCACCGAAGACCGTGAGAAGGTGGCTTATGCTGCCCACTGCCTCGGGGGGACTGCTAGAGCTTGGTGGGATGGATTTATGGTCATGCATGCTGGGCAAGACATCACTTGGAATAACTTCACGGCAGAATTCCGCAAGTCCCATACTTCCGGAATCATGGCTATCAAGAAGCATGAGTTTCGAGCCCTGAAGCAAGGAAGTGGCACTGTCAAGGAGTATATGCAGAAGTTCAGTGTTCTGTCAAGGTATGCCCCGGAAGATGTCAGCACAGATGCTGCAAAAAGGGAGCACTTCATGGAAGGCCTCAATCAGACTCTGCAGTACCCTCTTGTCGTGTGTGACTGCCCAACCTTTCCTGACCTGGTGAACAAATCACTCATGCTTGAAGACAAGCGGCGTGCTCTGGAAGACACTCGCAAGCGCAAGACGATCAGCAAGGGAAGTACCAGCAACCAGAAGCCTCGCCCATGGCAGCCAGCTCCGGTCAAGCCAACCTATCAGCAGCCAAGAGCTCCTGCACCTCGCACCAACTATCAGCCTCAACATTATGCCAACCCAAGGCCAGCATTCAACCCCAATAACAGTGGTGGCAACAAGATCAACAACCCAAACCAAGTCACTTGCTTTGGTTGTGGCCAGTCGGGACATATCTCTAAGGTGTGCCCCAACAAGAAGCCAGATGCCCCGCGCCCCAATGCGCAGAACCCAGGACAAGGCCGTGGGATGCCACCAAGGAACCAAGCTCCTCGCAACCCGCCCAACCATGGGAAGGGGCGTGTGAATGACGTCACTGCAGAAGAAGCCGAGGAAGACCCAGACGTCGTGTTGGGTACGTTCTTTGTCAACTCAGCACCTACAACTGTCTTGTTTGATTCTGGAGCCACACATTCATTTGTCACTCAAAGATTTGCATTAAAAAGTGGCATGACCCCTACACCCCTGAATAACCCCATGGTGGTACAAACTCTCGGAGCAGAGATGAGAGCCAAGATAGGCTGTAAGGGAGTCAGTATCGTCATTAACGGGGTAGATTTCCTAGCAGACCTTATCATCCCGAGATCACAAGGCTTGGATGTGATCCTAGGCATGAATTGGCTCAGCAAGCACCAAGGCTTATTAGACTGTGCCAATCGGACTGTCACTGTGACCAATGACCAAGGAGTCGAAGTTAAGTTTGCCGCCAACTCCTCTTCTGCTCAAACCACTCAAGTCAACTGTCTGTCTGAAGTTGGACTGGAGCAAGTGCCAGTAGTATGCGAGTATCCCGATGTCTTTCCGGATGAGCTACCGGGAATGCTCCCTGACGATGATATTGAGTTCATCATCGAGCTCATGCCCGGGGCAGGACCCATCTATAAGAAGCCTTATAGAATGGGGATGGAAGAATTAGCCGAGTTGAAGAAGCAACTGGAAGAGCAGTTGAGGAAGGGATTTATCCGCCCAAGTGCCTCCCCTTGGGGATCACCTGTTCTGTTTGTGGCAAAAAGGGACAGTACCATCCGCTTATGCATTGACTACCGTTCCCTCAATGAAGTTACAATCAAGAACAAGTATCCACTTCCCAAGATTGAAGATCTGTTTGATCAACTCAGCGGAGGCAAGGTGTTCTCCAAGATTGACCTCAGATCTGGGTACTACCAGCTGAAGATCAGACCCCAAGATATTCCGAAGACGACATTTGTAACAAGATATGGCCTGTATGAGTGCACGGTCATGTCCTTTGGATTAACCAATGCCCCAGCCTACTTCATGTATCTCATGAATAAACTCTTCATGGAATATTTGGACAAGTTTGTTGTTGTCTTCATTGATGACATTCTTGTCTTCTCAAAGACGGAGGAAGAGCACAAGCAACATTTGAGGATGGTTCTAGACAAGCTTCGAGAGCACCAACTATATGCCAAATTCAGCAAATGTGAGTTTTGGCTGCATAAAGTTGGATTCTTAGGTCATGTCTTGACCGAGGAAGGATTGTCAGTTGATCCCGCGAAGATCGAAGCTGTGACCCAATGGCAATCCCCAACGACCATCAAGGAAGTTAGAAGCTTCCTCGGACTTGCAGGCTATTACCGCAAATTCATGGAAGGATTCTCTAGCATTGCCCGGCCAATGACTCAGCTCCTGAAGAAGGACAATAATTTCGAATGGACGCCAAAATGCGAAGAAAGCTTCCAAGAGCTCAAGAAGAGATTGACCACCGCCCCAGTTCTGGCAACACCTGATATTCACAAGGAGTTCGCGATATATTGTGATGCCTCTCGAACCGGATTGGGAAGCGTTCTAATGCAAGAAGGACAAGTCATAGCTTACCTCTCAAGGCAGCTACGACCTCATGAAGAGAACTACGCTACTCACGATCTTGAGTTAGCAGCAATAGTTCATGCCTTGAAGACATGGCGGCATTACCTCCAAGGGAAATGGTGTGAGATATACACAGACCACAAAAGTCTGAAGTATATTTTCACCCAGAAGGAATTAAACATGAGGCAACGAAGATGGTTGGCACTAATCAAGGATTATGACCTCAGTGTTCAATATCACCCCGGGAAGGCTAACGTGGTAGCCGATGCCTTAAGTAGAAAGGCTTGCTCCCTGAGTGCCATAATTCAAAGAAGGCAGCCAACCCTATTTGAAGGGCTGGAACAATTCAGCTTGGAATTGGTCACCCATGGATTTCTATACCATCTGGAAGTCAAACAAACCCTGATGGACAAAGTCAAGAAAGCACAAGGTGGGCACACAAGCATTTAAGGCATCAAGAAGAAGATGAAGCTAGGTAAGACCCCAGGATTCTCCGAGGACGAGCACGGGATTGTTTGGTACAAAGGCCGCATCTGCGTACCAAACATGATGGAGCTGAAGAATTTGATCTTGCAAGAAGCCCACGACACTCCGTATTCCATCCACCCCGGAGGAACCAAGATGTATCAAGACTTGAAGCAAAGATTTTGGTGGCACGGGATGAAAAGAGAGATTGCCACCTATGTTGCAAAGTGTGATGTGTGCCAAAGGGTCAAGGCTGAATATCAACGACCCGCTGGATTTCTCCTACCACTCAAGGTTCCTGAGTGGAAGTGGGATAAAGTCGGAATGGATTTCATCACTAGATTACCAAGGTCGAATAAAGGACTGGGTGATAGTAGACCATTTGGCCAAAGTAGCCCATTTCATTCCCGTCAAAACAACCTACAGTGGAAACCAGCTGGCCAGCCTCTATATCGATCGAATCGTGAGCCTCCATGGTGTTCCAAAGGAGATTGTGTCAAATCGAGGCACCCAGTTTACTTCAAGGTTCTGGAAAAGATTCCAAGAAGCCTTGGGAACCAAGTTGTCTTTCAGCACCGCTTTTCACCCGCAAACCGGAGGACAGATGGAGCGAGTAAATCAAATACTCGAAGACATGCTCCGAGCCTGTGTCTTAGCATATGGAGCCAAGTGGGAAGATTGCCTCCCTTTTGCCGAGTTCTCCTATATCAACAGTTATCAGTCGATCCTTCAGATGGCACCATTTGAGGTGTTGTACGGACGCAAGTGTCGCACACCCCTCAACTGGTCAGAAACTGGAGAAGGGCTAGTCTTTGGACCATATATTCTCCACGAAGCAGAAGAGCAAGTCCAACTAGTCAGAGAACGTTTGAAGGCCGCCAAATCAAGACAGAAGAGCTACGCCGATTCACGTCGCCGAGACATGAGTTTCCGTGTGGGAGACCATGTGTACCTGCGAGTAACTCCTCTGAAGGGAACCAAGCATTTCCATGTTAAGGGGAAACTTGCACCAAGATTTATTGGTCCCTTCAAGATCACCGACCCACGAGGGGAAGTGGCTTACCAGTTGGAACTACCACCTGAGCTATCCGATGTGCATAAAATATTCCACGTGTCACAACTTCGGAAGTGTCTCCAAGTTCCGGACAAGCCTGATCTCTACAAGGATGTCGATCACCAAGCCATTGATCTTCAGCCTGATTTGACCTACCGCGAGAAGCCCATTCGCATTCTGGATGAAGCAGGGCAACGGACGCGAAGCCGCACCATCAAGTACTTCAAGGTCCAGTGGAGCAACCACATGGAAGTAGAGGCAACCTGGGAACGTGAAGACTATCTTAGATCCGAGTATCCCGATCTCTTCTAAGGCCTAGTTTAGGAATCTCGGGGACGAGATTCTTGTAAGGGGGTAGGTCTGTCACACCATGCATTTTGTAATATGGTTATTGCATTAATAAAGCATGAAAATTTGGACAAAATTTTTTTTGGCATCATTTGGCTTTTATTTGGAATTAAGTTTTTCTCTCTGTGATTTTCAAGTGCTCTTTAAAATCAACTACTCCATCTTATATACTTCATCCCTTAGCTCCAAACTTCTACCCAATGATCATACCAAGTGTATATAACAATATAGTATTTTCTTACAAAAGTAATTTGGCCAAAAGGTATTTTCAAAAATTAGTTTTCCAAAACCCCCTGAATTGAGGATTGCACTGCAAGTACTTGATTTAGGGTGATAAAAATATTTCAAAGAGTATATTTGAAACTTATTAGATATAGGACTCCCATAACCACAAAAATATAATTTTAAAAGTTATTTTCCTAATTTATTTAAAAGCTTTTTCTTAAGGCCAGAAATGGTATTTAATAGGGAAAAATTATTTAACTATTTCAAAAATATGTGCCAAAATTCAGGGAGACTCTTAGGACATATATTGTCCATATATAAAGGTTTCAACACTTGGTCATGTTCAAAATATTGGGAAAATCCCTCAGAAACCCTTTCTGGATATTTCAAGCTTTTGAAATATTTACAAAGGAAATATTCTTTGAAAATTCCAAGGAAATTCTATCATGTCAGATATGACATATTTGATGATATTGCCAAGCCCCAAGCCTTCGGGAGCTAGAAAACATCATCAAAACCCCTCAAAACCATTCTGTCCATTTTTGAAGTTTGAGCAACTTTACATTGCCAAACTTGTCCAAATGCTCTCAAACTTGGTGCACATGCTAAAATGGTCTATTTATGCATCTAGACCAAATGGAACAAGTTTTGGAGAAGGGTAACTTGATCAGAGTGCCCCAAAATCAATTCTGTGCAGATTCAAATTTGAACAACTTTACATTACCAACTTTTTACTGGTGACCTAAACTTTTGTGGACATGCTCACAACCCCAAATGATGACACTACACAAAGTGGTGCATCAAGGAGGGATGATTTGCTTAACTTAAACTTGGAAAGTCCATTTCTGTTGATTTCTAGGGTTTACCAAAGTTACATTGGAAAGTTTCTTAAAATGAGCTTAAACTTGGTGGAACACCCTATTTCTATATTGCATTTGATCGTGTTAAGTCTCATGTCAATTGGAAATCATTTGCTTGCCCAAAACCACATCAAACACCTTTTGGTAATTTTCCAAAACTATCACTTTTACCTCTTTCCTTGTTCTCCTTGAGCTAGGCTTTTTACCACAGCACCCCCAAGTCCCCTTGCACCTCCAGTAACTCTTCCCTGGCCTCAGCTCAATGATTGAGGGGGGGTAAGACCCCATTTTACATTCCTGGACAGCCACTTTCACCTTTCTCTCTCAGCACTCTCTCCTTCTAGAAGCCCTCCATGGCATCCAACGCCCCTCCCACATTCTTTACTCCCCCATAGAGCCAATGGACAAGGTGGCCGCGTCCAGAGCGCGTGGGACACGGCCATGCCGGCCATATGGGCGCTCTGGAAGCGCGCTACAGTGTGCTCCCGCACTGTAGCCGCGTCCTGCCTGAGGCACCCGACCACCTAGGGCGTCGGGATGGAGTCTCCCGAGGTCGCCCGACGTCCACAACACGGCAGCTGGTCGGCGCCCTTCTTCCTCCCTCTCTCCTGCCCCTGCTCGCACGCGCGCCATGGCCGCCCGAGAGCTCCAATGAGCACGCTCACATGCGCGCTACCCTGACGCTTCCCCGCTCCTTCTCTCCCTTCCTCTGGGCGTAGTCCACGCCTAGCAACACCTCAGACACGGCGCCAGCTCCTCCCAAGCCCTGTGGCAACGAGCAGGAGCTCGCCGGCGCACGGGTCCACGGCACCCCGCCGTTCGCCTATAAAGGGGACACCCCGCGCCCTACTCTCCTCACCACTCGCCTCCACACACACCTAATCATCCCCCTACACCACTCACCCCTCTCCAGACGAGCCCGAGCTTGAGATCGAGCTCGAGCTCCGCCGCCTCGGGTCGCCGTCGACCTTAGGGTACAGGCCCTCTCCGCCGCTCCTCTTCCTCGATCTGGAACCGTCGCGGCTCACTGACCATTTCCCCCTTCCTCCCCGCTTCTTTTACAGCCGGAAACGGACGGAACCATCGACGCCCAAAGCCCCTCCGCCATGTAACCTCGTCGCCGGCGAACCAGGCCACCCCGGCGACTGCAACCACCTCCACCCGAACAGCGACTCGACGCTGAGTCCAGCCGTGCCCTCGCCCGACCTCGTCGTGCCCTGCATCGACGCCGGTGAGCTCATCGACCCTCTGTCGCAGGGTTAGGGATGACAGGCGGGCCCCGCATGTCAGGCTCTCCTCTCCCTCGTCTCTCTCTCTCTCTCACTGACGCCTGGGCCCCGCTCGTTAGGTTTAAAACCTGGCGCGCGCGCAGGGACCAATGCGCTGGGCCGCCTCTCTGGCTGGGCCAGCTACGCTGCGGCTGTTCTGGCCTAGCAGGCACAGAACACCTTTTGCCTTTTTCTTTTTCTGTCAATCTTGCAAAAATTCCTCTGGACTAAATATTAATCCAAATGAAATAATTCTAGTTCCTAAAATCTTGTAATATTCCAACCTATTTAATGATATAACTTTCACACGTATTCATGAACCTTTTATGTACTGTTCAAATTTAAATTTAAATTTGAACATTAAAACCTCTGTTCAAAAATCCATCTACCCCATTCTGTCACTCCAAATCCGAAACTAAGAATTTTTTCCCTCCTAGCTTTCCTTCTAGTATTTTATAAAAATAAGTTGACATTTTTCTGAGCACTTTGATTTTTCTATTTTTATTATTGTCTTATTTTCCCGTTATTTTATTGCGACGATTAGATACCGTGTTTGACGAAGTTGCTGAAGAAGAAGAAGAAGGAGAAGGACCTGAAGGCGTTGAAGACCAAGCCAACCAAGGCAAGCAGCCCTTTGACCATGTCTATGAAACCCCTTTTTCCATGCATGTCATATAGTACTTATTGTCAATGCACTGGAATCATGTTGAGACGATGACCACTTGTGTGGGTCACCTTGTTCTTTCATATTGAAACTTGCATCAAGCATGTCCCTACCTTCCTATGAGGGTTATGCGGGTGGGAATAGATAATGGTGGAAGCATAGTACTTTCGAAAGACTCTTTAAAAAAACCCCATCGAGTGCCACTTATGCCCGAGGGAGATGATGAGTTGGCTAACCCCTTGATGACGAAGTGGCGTACCGAGACAAGTGTGTGTGTGATATTTTTCAAACGGATTGGTTCAAGTTGCGACCGTTATTCCAACCTTACATGCGCAACCACTCTACCCTTATATGGGAAAGGGCATTATTGATTACCTAGGCCGATACTAGCATGGTGCCCGCATTACTAGTGACGGGGGTGACATGAGGTCACGCTCGGGACGGGGTCGCGCTTGGATAGGTGGCCATGATTGTCTTTACAGGGCACCGGACACACCGTTGGTACCCCGTGCTTGTGGTATGAATGGGAGCAAGGCTCCAAAATATTAAGATGTGAAATGTTGGGCACAAGGGTTGTTACCAATCGAGTGGACTCTATGTTAGTGTCGCCTAGGGAAACATAGTGATCGGGTACTTACCCTGGGTACTTGAGGTACCGCGGGTCGTGGATGACAGGGAAGTTCCCCGGATCTAGTGGGTAAAGTGTGCAACCTCTGCAGAGTGTAAAACTATTCGAATAGCCATGTCCACGGTCAAGGACAGTTGGGTAACCGCTCTTGGGCTACGTACAATGTTTGCGAAACCCTGTGTGTGTGTGTGTGTGTGTGTGTGTGTGTGTGTGTGTGTGTGTGTGGGAGCTCCGTTTGATTTAAGTCAAAAAGACTTGACAAGATGGAAGAAATCATAACTTGGCTATGTTGATATCTATAACCTATTTTCCTATGATGCATGCTTCAGGTAGTTCATGACATTGCACTCACAAATTGCTTTCTGCAAACATGTCCTATTTAGTACTATTTCATACCTTGTCATACTTGTTCCAAAAACATGTTGCTTGCGAGTACATTCAAAGTACTCATTGGCTTGCCACTGGTTATTTAATTGGCTAGGCATGGAAGAGCGGGAATTTGGAGAAGAATTCTATCCAGACGAACATGCGAACTAGGACGCTTTCCCAGTCAGAATGCCTGTAGGGTTAAGGCAGATGGCATGGGTTCTACTTATCTACGAAGACTTCTGCTATTCGCTATTCAGCCCATGGGGCTTTATCTATGTAAGACTTGGCCATAATGGTCATAATTTGTGTAAGACGGTATGTATGGATGTAAGACTCTTGTTATTCAGCTTTTGTGTGTTCAGTGAGCATTGATCTCTGGGATCACTATACACGTGCATTCAGTGATCTCGACTCTTAAGTCGGGGTCCCCACACCGAAGGTCTGTGGTAAACTCCTCACAACTCATGGTGAGGCGCTGATGATGATGTAGAAGCACTCCATGGTAGACCCCCCCTCCGGCGGAGCTCCGCAACAGGCCCCAAGATGGGATCTCACAGGAACAGAAGGTTGCGGCGGTGGAACTAGGGTTTTCTCTCTTGTTCTGATGGTTTCGGGGTACGTAGGTATATATAGGAGGAAGGAGGGCACATGGGGCCAAACGTGTGGCCCACGAGACAGGGGGCGCGCCCCCCACGCTCGTGGACGCCACGTCAACCCTATTCCATGTTTCTCAAGTCTCCCGTGCAGATTTTGCTCCGAAAATATCTCCCCCGAAGGTTTCATTCCGTTTGGACTCTGTTTGATATTCCTTTTCTATAAAACCCTGAAATAGGCAAAAAAAATAGCAATCTGGACTGGGCCTTTGGGTTAATAGGTTACTCCTAAAAATAATATAAAAATGTATAACAAAGTCAACTAAACATCCAAAACATCATAAATAATAGCATGGAACAATAAAAAATTATAGATACATTGGAGACGTATCAAGCATCCCCAAGCTTAATTCATGCTCGTCCTCAAGTAGGTAAATGATAAAAACAGAATTTTTGATGTGGAATGCTAACCAACATAATTTTCAATCTAATTCTTTTTATTGTGGCATGAATGTTCAGATCTGAAAGATTCAAGACAAAAGTCTGCATTGACATAAGAAATATTAATACTTCAAGCATACTAACAAAGCAATCATGTCTTCTCCAAATACCATGGCTAAAGAAAGTTACCCCGACAAAATCATATAGTCTGGCTATGCTCCCTCTTCATCACACAAAATATTCATATCATGCACAACCCCGGTTTCAGCCAAACACTTGTTTTCATACTCAATTTTTTCAAACCTTTCAACTTTCACGCAATACATGAGCGTGAGCCATGGATATAGCACTATGGGTGGAATAGAATGGTAGTTGTGGAGAAGACAAAAAGGAGGGATATAGTCTCACATCGACTAGGCGTATCAATGGGCTATGGAGATGCCCATCAATAGATATCAATGTGAGTGAGTAGGGATTGCCATGCAGTAAATATTCAAAAAAATAAGCAAACAAGACACGAAAAACAGAATCTGTCAAAAACAGAATAGTCTGTAGTAATCTGTAACTTTCGCATACTTCTATAACTCCAAATAAATTGAAATAAATTGGTAAACAGGAGGAATTTGTCTATTAATCATATGCAAATATAATAAACTAAATAGCACACTCCAATAAAATATGGTGACCATTCTAGTGAGCGCTAACGATTTTGTTTTTCACAGCAAGATCATATAAACTTCACACAAGTCTTCCCAAAGGTTCTACTTGGCACAAACACTAATTAAAACACAAAACCACATATAAATAGAAGCTAGATGCAATATTTATTCCTAAACAGAAGCAAAAACAAAAAATATAAAATTGGGTTGCCTCCCAACAAGCGCTATCATTTAACGACCCTAGCTAGGCACGATACATGGATAGATCTAGGTATTGCCATCTTTGGAAGGCAATCCATAAGTGGCTCTCATAATAGATTCATAAGGTAATTTAATTTTCTTTCTAGGAAAGTGTTCCATGCCTTTCCTTAACGGAAATTGGAATCTAATATTTCCTTCCTTCATATCAATAATTGCACCAATCGTTCTAAGGAAAGGTCTACCAAGAATAATAGGACACGAAGGATTGCAATCTATATCAAGAACAATGAAATCTACGGGCACATAATTCCTATTGGCAACAACAAGAACATCATTAATCCTTCCCATAGGTTTATTAATGGTAGAATCCGCAAGATTCAAATTTAAAGAACAATCATCAAGCTCATGGAAACCTAACAAATCACACAAAATTTTTGGGATAGTGGAAACACTTGCACCCAAATCACACAAAGCAAAGCATTCATGATCTTTAATTTTAATTTTAATAGTAGGTTCCCACTCATCATAAAGCTTTCTAGGGATAGAAACATATAAGTCAAGTTTTTCTTCATAAGATTGCATCAAAGCATCAACTATGTGTTTGGTAAAAGCTTTATTTTGACTATAAGCATGCAGAGAGTTTAGTACGGATTGCAACAAGGAAATACAATCAATCAAAGAGCAATTATCATAATTGAATCCCTTGAAATCCAAAGTATTGGGTTCATCACTATGCAAAGTTTTAATCTCTTCAATCCCACTTTTAACAATTTTAGCATCAAGATCTAAAAACTTCGAATCATAGGGACACCTTTTAATGAAAGTAGACTCATCTCCATTCCCATCTTTATCAAGATTAATACTAGTAAACAAGGATCTAATAGGAGACACATCAATAACTTTCAGATTTTCATCTTTATTTTCATGATAACTAGAAGAACACGTTTTTATATAACTCTCTTTTTTAGCACGCATCCTAGCGGTTCTTTCTTTGCATTCATCAATGGAAATTCTCATGGCTTTGAGAGACTCATTGATATCATGCTTAGGTGGGATAGATCTAACTTTCAAAGAATCAACACCAAGAGTAATTATATCCACACTTCTAGCCAATTCATCAATCTTAAGCAATTTTTCCTCAAGCAAAGCATTGAAATTCTTTTGCGAATTCATAAACTCCTTAACACTAGTTTCAAATTCAGAAGGCATCTTTCCATAAGAGTTATTGTAGGAATTACCATAATTATTAGAGAAATTACTAGGAAAAGGCCTAGGATTAAAGTTTCCTCTATAAGCATTGTTACCAAAATTATTCCTACCAACAAAATTCACATCCAAAGATTCATTATTATTTTCAATCAACGTGGATAAAGGCATATCATTAGGATCAGAAGAAGCACTCTTAGTAGCAAATAATTTCATAAGTTCATCCATCTTTCCACTCAAAACACTAATCTCTTCAATAGCATGCACTTTTTTACTAGTGGATCTTTCGGTGTGCCATTGAGAATAATTAACCATAATATTATCTAGGAGTTTGGTAACTTCTCCTAAGGTAGTTTCCATGAAAGTGCCTCCTGCCGCCGAATCTAAAAGCTTTCTAGAAGCAAAATTCAAGCCAGCATAAAAGTTTTGTATAATCATCCATAAGTTCAAACCATGTGTAGGGCAATTACTTATCATTAATTTCATTCTCTCCCAAGCTTGTGCAACATGCTCGTGATCTAGTTGCTTAAAATTCATAATATCGTTTCTAAGAGAGATGATCTTAGCAGGAGGGAAATACTTAGAGATAAAAGCATCTTTGCACTTATTCCACGAATCAATACTATTTCTAGGCAAAGAAGAAAACCAAGTTTTAGCACGATCTCTAAGTGAAAACGGAAATAACTTCAATTTAACAATATCGTGATCCGTATCCTTTTTCTTTTGCATTTCACACAAACCAACAAAGTTGTTTAGATGGTAGCAACATCTTCACTAGGAAGGCCAGAAAATTGATCTTTCATGACAAGATTCAACAGAGCATCATTGATCTCACAAGATTCATCATCGGTAATAGGAGCAATCGGAGTGCTAATAAAATCATTATTGTTGGTATTGGAAAAGTCACACAATTTGGTATTGTTTTGACCCATAGTGACAAGCAAGCAATCCACCACACAAGCAAACAAGAATCAAGCGAACGGTAAACACACGGCAAAAAGAAGGGCAAATAAAACGGCAAGGGTGAAGTGGGGGAGAGGAAACCGAGAGGCAAATAAATGTAATGCGAAGGATAAGGGTTTGTGATAGGTACTTGGTATATGACTTTTGCCTAAGCCTCCCCGGCAACGGCGCCAGAATTCTACTTGCTACTTCTCGAGCTTACGTTGTATTCCCTCGAAGAGGAAAGGGTGATGCAGCACAGTAGCGTAAGTATTTCACTCAGTTTTTCAGAACCAAGGTATCAATCCAGTAGGAGACCACGCGCGAGTCCCTCGCACCTGCACAAACAAATAAGAACTTCACAGCCAACGTGATAAGGTGTTGTCAATCCCTTTACGGTCACTTACGAAAGTGAGATATGATAGATAGGATAGTTGATATTTTTGGTATTTTTTGGATATAAGAACAGAAAGTAAAAACAGAAAAGTAAAGTAGATTGTAGATTGATATGTTGAGAATAGACCCGGGGCAATAGGTTTCTCTAGTGGCTTCTCTCATGATAGCACAATTCTACGGTGGGTGAACAAATTACTGTCAAGCAATTGATAGAAAAGCGAATACTTATGAGAATATCTAGGCATAATCATTATATATAGGCATCACGTCCAAAACAAGTAGACCGAAACGATTCTGCATCTACTACTATTACTCCACACATCGACCGCTATCCAGCATGCATCTAGAGTATTAAGTTCATAAGAACAGAGTAACGCCTTAAGCAAGATGACATGATGTAGATGGATAAACTTAAGCAATATGATATAAACCCCATCTTTTTATCTTCGATGGCAACAATACAATACGTGCCTTGCTGCCCCTACTGTCACTGGGAAAGGACACCGCAACATAGAACCCAAAGCCAAGCACTTCTCCCATTGCAAGAACTACAGATCTAGTAGGCCAAACCAAACCAATAATTCGAAGAGACTTGCAAGGATACTATAATCATACATAAAAGAGTTCAGAAAAGAACCAAATATTTCTCATATATAATCTTGATCATAAACCCACAATTCATCGGATCTCTACAAACACACCGCAAAAAGAGATTACATCGAATAGATCTCCTCGAAGACCGAGGAGAACTTGGTATTGAGATCCAAAGAGAGAGAAGAAGCCATCTAGGTACTAAATATGGACCCGAAGGTTTGTGGTAAACTACTCACAACTCATGGTGAGGCGATGATGATGATGTAGAAGCACTCCGTGGTAGATCCCCCTCCGACGGAGCTCCGGAATAGGCCCCAGTATGGGATCTCACGGGAACAGAAGGTTGCGGCGGTGGAACTAGGGTTTTCTCTCTTGTTTTGATGGTTTCGAGGTACGTAGGTATATATAGGAGGAAGGAGGGCACCGGGGGCCTAGCCTATGGCCCACGAGGCAGGGGGCACACCCTATAAGGGGGGCACGCCCCCACCCTCGTGGATGCCACATCAGCCCTATTCCGTGGTTCTCAAGTCTCCCATGCAGATTTTGCTCCGAAAATATCTCTTCGGAAGGTTTCATTCCGTTTATACTCCGTTTGATATTCCTTTTCTGTAAAACCCTGAAATAGGAAAAAAAATAGCAATCTGGACTGGGCCTTTGGGTTAATAGGTTAGTCCCAAAAATAATATAAAAGTGTATAACAAAGCCCATTAAACATCCAAAAAATCATAAATAATAGCATGGAACAATAAAAAATTATAGATACGTTGGAGACGTATCAGTTATCTGTCTGGCCAAGATTTCATCCTCAGGTAACTCACCCTGGGTCATGTAAGCCAAATATGGAACCGTCCAGTCTTGTATAACATGAAGAGCCGCCACCAATTGTGCCTCTGGGTCAGGAATAGCAAGGTCCTCCTCGGTAGGCAACTTGATAGACGGGTTAAGCAAAACATCCAAAAAGGTGTTGGGCGGCACCGGTTTACGTTGAGATCCTAACCGGCTTAAGGCATCGGCCGCCTCATTCTTCCTTTGATCAATATGCTCAACTTGGTAACCCTTGAAATGACCCGCAATAGCATCAACCTCTCTACGATAAGCTGCCATGAGTAGGTCCTTGGAATCCCATGTGCCAGAAACCTGCTGAGCTACCAGATCTGAATCGCCGAAGCATCTTACTTGGCTTAAGTTCATCTCCTTGGCCATCCGAAGACTATGGAGCAAGGCCTCATACTCAGCTGCATTATTAGTACATGGGAACATTAACCGGAGAACATAAGAAAAAATTTCACCTCGCGGGGAAGTTAAAACAACTTCGGCCCCCGAGCCTTCAAACTGTTTGGATCCATCAAAGTGAATTGTCCAATATGTGCTATTCGGCTTTTCCTCAGGCGTCTGTAGTTCCGTTCAGCCATTGATAAAATCCACGAGCGCTTGCGATTTAATGGCCGTCCGAGGCATATATTTTAAACCATGAGGCCCAAGCTCAATGCCCACTTGGCCACTCGTCCTATGGCTTCTCTATTTTTTGGATGATATCCCCTAAGGGAGTAGAGCTCACCACCGTAATAGGATGACCTAGAAAATATTGCTTGAGCTTCCAGCTTGCCATGAAGACCCCGTATACCAGCTTCTGCCAATGTGGATATCTTTGTTTGGATTCAATGAGCACCTCGCTGATATAGTAAACCGGGCTTTGAACCGGGTACTTCTTGCCAGCCTCTTTCCTTTCCACCACAATAGCCACGCTGACAGCCCTGCTATTTGCAGCAACGTATAATAACAACGGCTCTTTGTCAATGGGGGCATCAAGAATTGGCGGCTCAACCAATTGTTTCTTGAGTGCCTCAAACGCCTTGTCAGTAGCTTCACTCTAGACAAAGTCATCTGTCTTTTTCATCATCTGATATAGAGGGATAGTATTCTCACCTAAGCGGCTTATGAACCGGCTCAATGCTGCTATCCGTCCTGCCAAGCGCTGGACATCATTGACACACTTCGGTCTTTCCAAGAAGGTGATGGCCTTGATTTTCTCCGGGTTAGCCTCAATGCCTCGCCTAGAGACCAAAAATCCCAAAAGCTTTCCTGCTGGAACACCAAAAACACACTTAGCCGGGTTAAGCATCATCTTGTACACCCGGAGATTCTCAAATGTTTCCTTCAAGTCGTCGATTAGGGTCTCCTTCTTTCTGGATTTAACCACAATATCATCCACATAAGCTTGAACATTACATCAAATCTGGCTATGCAGGCAATTCTATACGCACCGCTGGTAAGTTGCCTGGGCACTCTTGAGCCCAAAAGGCATAGACACATAGCAGAAGGCTCCAAACGGAGTGATGAAAGTCGTCTTCTCCTGGTCCTTAACTGCCATCTTGATCTGATGATACCCAGAATATGCATCCAAAAAACTCAAACACTCACAACCCGTCATAGCATTGATACGTCTCCAACGTATCTACTTTTCCAAACACTTTTGCCCTTGTTTTCGACTCTAACTTGCATGATTTGAATGGAACTAACCCAGACTGATGCTATTTTCAGCAGAATCGCCATGGTGTTATTTTTTTGCAGAAATAAAAGTTTTCAGAATGACTTGAAAATCAACGGAGAATTATTTTGGAAAATATAAAAAATATCTGCGGAAAGATCCAAGCCAAGGGGACCACACCATGTCCACGAGGGTGGGGGGCGTGCCCCCTCCCCCTGGGCGCGCCCCCTGCCTCGTGGGCCCCCTGTTGCTCCATCGACGTACCCCAGGACTCCATATATTCACTTTGGGCAAGAGAAAAATCAGGGAGGAAGAATTATCGCGTTTTACGATACAGAGCCACTGCCATGCCCTAATCTCTCTCGGGAGGGATGATCTGGAGTCCGTTCGGGGCTCCGGAGAGTGGAGATCGTCGCCATCGTCATCATCAACCTTCCTCCATCACCAATTCCATGATGCTCACCACCGTGCGTGAGTAATCCCATCGTAGGCTTGCTGGACGGTGATGGGTTGGATGAGATTTACCATGTAATCGAGTTAGTTTTGTTATGTTTTGATCCCTAGTATCCACTATGTTCTAAGATTGATGTTGCTATGACTTTGCTATGCTTACTGCTTGTCACTAGGGCCCGAATGCCATGATTTCAGATATGAACCTATTATGTTTTCATGAATATATGTGTGTTCCTGATCCTATCTTACAAGTCAATAGTCACCTACTATGTGTTATGCTCTGGCAACCCCAAAGTGACAACAATCGGGACCACTCCCGGCAATGATCATAGATTGAGGAGTTCATGTATTCACTGTGTGTTAATGCTTTCGTCCGGTACTCTATTAAAAGGAGGCCCTAATATCCCTTAGTTTCCACTAGGACCCCGCTGCCACGAGAGGGTAGGACAAAAGATGTCATGCAAGTTCTTTTCCATAAGCACATATGACTATATTCGGAATACATGCCTACATTACATTGATGAACTGGAACTAGTTCTGTGTCACCCTAGGTTATAACTTTTAAATGATGAATCGCATCCGACATAATTCCCCATCACCGATCCAATGCCTACGAGCTTTTCACTTATTGCCTGTTGCTTATTTACTTTTCCGTTGCTACTGTTATAAAAACTACAAAAACACTACCGTTACTTTTATTCCTGTTACCGCTATTTCCATATTACCTTGATACTAAATTACCTTGCTGTAGATACTAAGTTTCCAGGTGTGGTTGAATTGACAGCTCAGCTGCTAATACTTAAGAGTATTCTTTAGCTCCCCTTGTGTTGAATCAATAAATTTGGGTTGAATACTTTAGCCTCGAAAACTGTTGTGATCCCCTACACTTGTGGGTTATCAAGACTATTTTCTCGCGCCGTTGCCGGGGAGCATAGCTATACTCTGTAAGTCACTTGGGATTTATATCCGTTGATCACTATGAAGAACTTGAAAGACTCAAAAACCAAGATCTTTCCCCCAACTACGAGGGGAGGTAAGGAACTACCATCTAGCTCTGCACTTGATTCACCCTCTGTTATGAGTAAATTTGCGACACCTACTCCTGCTATTGAATCTGATATGTCGCATGTTCTTGATGATGCCACTTCTGCTATGTATGATGAAACTACTTCTATGCTTGATAATACTGTGCCACTAGGTGAATTTCTAGATGAACAAATTGCTAAGGTTAGGGAGAATGCAAATATTGAAACTGATCATATTTATGAAAGTGATGATGAAGATTCTCCCCTAGATATGAATTGCATGTTATTCCTGAGAGTTATGTTATGGATGAAGAAACTACTAGAGACTTTCTTGCTTGCGACCATAGATATGATCTTAAGAAATTATTAGCTAAGCTGAAAGAAAAGTCTTTGAATGCTAGAATGAAATATGACCCTACTTTTGCTACTTCACCTATCTTTATTACTGATAAGGATTATTATTTCTCTGTTGATCCTGAGTTAATTACTTTGGTTGAATCTGATCCTTTCCATGGCTATGAATCTAAAACTGTTGTGACACATCTTACTAAGTTGAATGATATAGCCACCCTGTTTACCAACGACGAAAAGATTCGTTATTACAATATCCTTCAGTTATTTCCGTTCTCGTAAAAGGGTGATGCTAAGACATGGTTTAATTCCCTTGATCCTGGTTGTGTGCGTAGTCCCCAGGATATGATTTATTACTTCTCTACTAAATATTTTACTTCTCATAAGATAGAGGCTGCCTTACGGGAAATATACAATTTTGTGCAAATTGAAGAAGAGAGTCTCCCACAAGCTTGGGGAGGCTTCTCCAATTACTTAATGCTTTGCCTGATCATCCTCTTAAGAGGAATGAAATACTTGATGTCTTTCATAATGGACTAACCGATGCTTCTAGAGACCACCTGGATAGTTGTGTTGGTTGTGTTTTTAGGGAAAGAACAGTTGATCAAGCTGAATTACTATTGAATAATATGTTGGCCAATGAAAATAATTGGACACTTCCTGAACCAGCCCCTAAGCCAACTCCGAAGAAAAGAGGTGTTCTATTTCTCAGTCCTAAAGATATGCAAGAGGCAAAGAAATCAATGAAAGAGAAAGGTATTAAAGCTGAATATGTTAAGAATTTACTGCCTATTGAAGAAATACATGGTCTTGATAACCTGACACAGGTAGTAAAGGTAAATTCTCTTTATAGATTTGATGAAGGTGATATTCCTCGTTATAAGTCTGCTAGCCAATGCTTAGATGAGTTTGATAATTTTATTGTGAAACAAGAAAACTTCAATGCTTATGTTGGTAGACAATTGCAACGTAACGCTTATATGATGGAACGCTTGAGTGATTATATGTCTAGTGTTAAAGGTGAATTGAAAGTCATTAGTAAACATGCTTCTATGGTTACCACTCAAGTAGAACAAGTACATAAGTCTCAGAATGATTTGCTCAATGAATTAAATAGTAAGAATAATGACTATGCTGTTAGAGTTGCAACTAGAGGTGGTAAAGTGACTTAGGAACCTATGTATCCTAAAGGCCACCCTAAGAGAATTGAGCAAGATTCTTAGAGAACTAATTTAGATGCACCTAGTTCTTCTAAGAAGAAGAAAAAGAAAAATGATAGGACTTTGCATGCTTCTAGTGAACTTGTAGCTGACACACCTGAGAATCCCAATGATACCTCTGTTTCTGATGCTGAGACACAATCTGGTACTGAACATGAACCTAGTGATAATGTTAATGATGATGTTCATGATGATGCTCAACCTAGCAATGATAATGATGTAGAGATTGAACCTGTTGTTGATCTTGATAACCCACAATCAAAGAATCAACATTATGATAAGAGAGACTTTGTTGCTAGGAAGCACAGTAAGGAAGAGAACCATGGGTTCAGAAACCCATGCCTTTTCTGTTGGGGAACGTAGCATAATTCAAAAAATTTCTACGTCTTCACCATGATCCAACTATGGATACATCTAGTAACGAGCAAGTAAGAGTGCATCTACATACCGTTATGTAGATTGCGTGCGGAAGCTTTCAACGAAGTGTGGATGAAGTAGTCGAACTCTTCACGTTCTTCGTCACCGATGATCTAGCGCCGAACGGACGGCACCTCCGCGTTCAACACACGTACGGTGCAGCAACGTCACCTCCTTCTTGATCCAGCAAGGGGGGAGGAGAAGTCGTCAGAGATCCGGCAGCACGACGGCGTGATGACGGATGCAGTGGAGATCGCAGCAGGGCTTCGCCGGGCGCCCTGCGTTGGGAGTATGGAGGTGTGACGGGAGGGGGAGAGGCGCCAGGGCTTGGGTGCGGCTGCCCTCTCCCCCCCCACATATATATAGGGGGCCAGGGGAGGCGCCAGGACCCCCTGCAGATCCAATCTGCAAGGGGGCGGCGGCCAGGGGGGGTTCCTTGCCCCCCAAGGCAAGTGGAGCCCCCCTCCCCCTTAGGGTTTTAACCCTAGGCGCATGGGAAGGTGGGCCCCCCTTGTGGTGCGCCAGCCCTTAGGGCTGGACACTTCCCCTTGCGGCCTAGGGGCCCCACCGGAATGGGTGGCCCCACCCGGTGGACCCCCGGGGCCCCTCCGGTGGTCCCGGGACACTCCCGGTGACCCCCGGAGATCACCCGTTGGCCGAAACTGGACTTCCTATATATCAATCTTTACCTCTGGACCATTCCGGAACTCCTCGTGACGTCCGGGATCTCATCCGGGACTCCGAACAACTTTCGGGTTTCCACGTGCATTTATCTCTACGACCCTAGCGTTACCGAACCTTAAGTGTGTAGACCCTACGGGTTCGGGAGACACGTAGACATGACCGAGACCACTCTCCGGTCAATAACCAACAGCGGGATCTGGATACCCATGTTGGTTCCCACGTGTTCCTCGATGATCTTCATCGGATGAACCACCGTGTCAAGGATTCACTCAATCCCGTATGTTATTCCCTTTGTCCATCGGTACGGTACTTGCCCGAGATTCGATCGTCGGTATCCCGATACCTTGTTCAATCTCGTTACGGAAAGTCTCTTTACTCGATCCGTAATCCATCATCCCGTGACTAACCACTTAGTCACTTTGAGCTCATTATGATGATGTCTTACCGAGTGGGCCCGGAGGTACCTCTCCGTCATACGGAGTGACAACATCCCAGTCTCGGTTCGTACCAACTCAACAGACACTTTCAGAGATACCCGATGCGTACCTTATAGCCACCCAGTTACGTTGTGACGGTTGGCACACCCAAAGTACTCCTACGGTATCCGGGAGTTGTACAACCTCATGGTCTATGGAATAAATACTTGACACCGAAAAGCTTATGCATTACGAACTATACGATCTTGTGTTATGCTCAAGTTTGGGTCTTGTCCATCACATCATTCTCCTAATGATGTGATCCCGTTATCACTGACATCTCATGTCCATGGTCAGGAAACCGTGACCATCTGTTGATCAACGAGCTGGTAACTAGAGGCCTACCAGGGACTGATTGTGGTCTGTGTATTCACACATGTATCGCTGTTTCCGTACAATACAATTCAAGCATGAATAACAGACAATTATCATGAACAAGGAGATATAATAATAATGCTTTTATTATTGCCTCTAGGGCATATCTCCAACAGTCTCCCACTTGCACTAGAGTCAATAATCTAGTTACATTGTGATGAATCGAACACCCATAGAGTTCTGGTGCTGATCATGTTTTGCTCGTGAAAGAGGTTTAGTCAACGGGTCTGCGACATTCAGATCCGTATGCACTTTACAAATATCTATGTCTCCATCCTGAACATAATTCCGGATGGAGTTGAAACGGTGCTTGATGTGCTTGGTCTTCTTGTGAAACCTGGGCTCCTTGGTAATAGCAATAGCACCAGTGTTGTCACAGAAGAGAGTCATCTGGCTTGACGCGCTTGGAATGACTCCTAGGTCGGTGATGAACTCCTTCATCCAGACTCCTTCCTGCGCTGCTTCAGAAGCAGCTATGTACTCCGCTTCACATGTAGATGCTGCCACCACGCTTTGCTTGCAACTGCACCAGCTGACTGCCCCTCCATTCAAAATATACACGTATCCGGTTTGTGACTTAGAGTCATCCAGATCTGTGTCGAAGCTAGCATCGACGTAACCCTTTACGACGAGCTCTTCGTCACCTCCATAAACGAGAAACATATCCTTAGTCCTTTTCAGGTACTTCAGGATGTTCTTGACCGCTGTCCAGTGTTCCGTACCGGGATCACTTTGGTACCTCCCTACCAAACTTATGGCAAGGTTCACATCTGGTCTGGTACACAGCATGGCATACATGATAGAACCTATGGCCGAGGCATAGGGAATGACACTCATCTTTTCTCTATCTTCTGCCGTGGTCGGCGACTGAGCTTTGCTCAATCTCATACCTTGTAAAACAGGCAAGAATCCTTTCTTTGACTGATCCATATTGAACTTCTTCAATATTTTGTCAAGGTATGTACTTTGTGAAAGACCAATGAGGCGTCTCGATCTATCTCTATAGATTTTGATGCCTAATATGTAAGCAGCTTCTCCAAGGTCCTTCATTGAAAAACTTTTATTCAAGTAGGCCTTTACATTTTCCAAGAATTCTATATCATTTCCCATCAGCAATATGTCATCCACATAAAATATGATAAATGCCACAGAGCTCCCACTCACTTTCTTGTAAATACAGGCTTCTCCATAAGTCTGTATAAATCCAAACGCTTTGATCACTTCATCAAAACGAATATTCCGACTCTGAGATGCTTGCACCAGCCCGTAAATCGAGTGCTGGAGCTTGCATACCTTGTTAGCGTTCTCTGGATCGACAAAACCTTCCGGTTGCATCATATACAACTCTTCCTTGAGGAAGCCGTTAAGGACTGCTGTTTTGACGTCCATTTGCCATATCTCATAATCATAGAATGCGGCAATAGCTAACATGATTCTGACTGACTTCAGCATCGCTACGGGAGAGAAAGTCTTGTCGTAGTCAATCCCTTGAACTTGTCGATAACCCTTAGCGACAAGCCGAGCCTTATAGATGGTCACATTACCATCCGCGTCTGTCTTCTTCTTAAATATCCATTTGTTTTCTATGGCGTGCCTATCATCAGGCAAGTCCACCAAAGTCCATACTTTGTTTTCATACATGGATTCTATCTCGGATTTCATGGCTCCAAGCCATTTATTGGAATCTGGGCCCGCCATCGCTTCTTCATAGTTCGAAGGTTCACCATTGTCTAACAACATGATTTCCAGTACAGGGTTGCCGTACCACTCTGGTGCGGAACGTGCCCTTGTGGACCTTCGAAGTTCAGTAGTAACTTGATCTGTATCTTCATGATCAATATCATTATCTTCCTCCCTTGTCGGTGCAGGCACCTCAGGAACAGTTTCCTGCGCTGCGCTACTTTCCGGTACAGGAGGGGTGACTGTCACCTCATCAAGTTCCACTTTCCTCCCACTCACTTCTTTTGAGAGAAACTCTTTCTCCAGAAAGCATCCATTCTTGGCAACAAAGACTTTGCCTTCGGATCTGTGGTAGAAGGTGTACCCAATCGTTTCCTTTGGGTATCCTATGAAGACGCATTTTTCCGATTTGGGTTCGAGCTTTTCAGGTTGAAGTTTCTTGACATAAGCATCGCAACCCCAAACTTTTAGAAACGACAGCTTCGGTTTCTTGCCAAACCAAAGTTCATACGGAGTCGTCTCAACGGATTTCGACGGAGCCCTATTTAAAGTGAATGCGACAGTCTCTAAAGCATAACCCCAAAAAGATAGCGGTAAATCGGTGAGGGACATCATAGATCGCACCATGTCCAACAGAGTACGATTTTGACGTTCGGACACACCGTTACGTTGAGGTGTTCCGGGCAGTGTCAATTGTGAAACAATTCCACAGCTCCTAAGGTGTGTGCCAAATTCATGACTTAAATATTCACCCCCACGGTCCGATCGCAAGAACTTTATTTTTCTGTCACGTTGATTCTCAACCTCATTCTGAAATTCCTTGAACTTTTCAAAGGTCTCAGACTTATGTTTCATCAAATAGATATACCCATATCTACTCAAGTCATCTGTGAGGGTGAGAACATAACGGTAGCCTCCCCGAGCCTCAACACTCATTGGACCGCACACATCGGTATGTATGATTTCCAACAAGTTGGTTGCTCGCTCCATTGTTCCGGAGAACGGAGTCTTGGTCATCTTGCCCAAGAGGCATGGTTCGCACGTGTCAAATGATTCATAATCAAGAGACTCCAGAAGTCCATCTGAATGGAGCTTCTTCATACGTTTGACACCAATATGACCAAGGCGGCAATGCCATAAGTATGTGGGACTATCATTATAAACTTTACATCTTTTGGCATCTACACTATGAAAATGTGTATCACTACGTTCGAGATTCATCAAAAATAAACCATTGACCAGCGGGGCATGACCATAAAACATATCTCTCAAATAAATAGAACAACCATTATTCTCTGATTTGAAAGAGTAGCCATCTCGCATAAGACGAGATCCAGAAACAATGTTCATGCTCAAAGCTGGTACTAAATAACAATTTTTGAGGTTTAAAACTAATCCCGAGGGTAGATGTAGAGGTAGCGTGCCGACGGCGATCACATCGACCTTGGAACCATTCCCGACGCGCATCGTCACCTCATCCTTCGCCAGTCTCCGTTTATTCCGCAGCTCCTGTTTTGAGTTACAAATGTGAGCAACTGCACCGGTATCGAATACCCAGGAGCTACTACGAGTGCTGGTAAGGTACACATCAATAACATGTATATCATATATACCTTTGACGTTGCCGGCCTTCTTGTCTGCTAAGTATTTGGGGCAGCTCCGCTTCCAGTGACCCGTTCCCTTGCAATAAAAGCACTCTGTCTCAGGCTTGGGTCCATACTTTGGCTTCTTCCCGGCAACAGGATTGCCAGGCGCGGCAACTCCCTTGCCGTCCTTCTTGAAGTTCTTCTTACCCTTGCCTTTCTTGAACTTAGTGGTTTTATTGACCATCAACACTTGATGTTCTTTCTTGATGTCTACCTCCGCTGATTTCAGCATTGAATATACCTCGGGAATGGACTTCTCCATCCCCTGCATATTGAAGTTCAGCACGAAGCTCTTGAAGCTTGGTGGGAGCGACTGGAGGATTCTGTCAATGACCGCTTCATCTTGGAGATTCATTCCCAGCTGAGACAAGCGGTTGTGCAATCCTGAAATCTTGAGGATGTGCTCACTGACAGAATTGTTTTCCTCCATCTTACAGTTGTAGAATGCGTCGGAGACATCATATCTCTCGACTCGGGCATGAGCTTGGAAAACCATTTTCAGCTCTTCGAACATCTCATATGCTCCATGGTGCTCAAAACGTTTTTGGAGCCCCGATTCTAAACTGTAAAGCATGCCGCACTGAACCAGGGAGTAATCATCACTACGCGACTGCCAGACGTTCAAAACGTCTTGGTCCGCATCGGGAGCAGGTGCATCACCTAGCGGTGCTTCTAGGACATATGATCCCTTGGCAGCTATGAGGATAATCCTCAGGTTACGGACCCAATCCGTATAGTTGCTACCATCGTCTTTCAGCTTGGTTTTCTCTAGGAACGCGTTGAAGTTGAGGGAAACCTGAGCGTGGGCCATTTGATCTACAAGAGATATTGTAAAGAATTTAGACTAAGTTCATGATAATTAAGTTCATCTTAATCAAATTATAATGAACTCCCACTCAGAGTGACATCTCTCTAGTCATCTAAGTGATACACGATCCGAATCGAGTAGTCCGTGTCCGATCATCACGTGAGACGGACTAGTCATCAACGGTGAACATCTTCATGTTGATCGTATCTTCTATACGACTCGTGTTCGACCTTTCGGTCTTCCGTGTTCCGAGGCCATGTCTGTACATGCTAGGCTCGTCAAGTGAACCCTAAGTGTATCGCGTGTGTAAATCTGTCTTACACCCGTTGTATGCGAACGTTAGAACCTATCACACCCGATCATCACGTGGTGCTTCGGAGCAACGAGCTTTAGCAACGGTGCACAGTTAGGGGAAACACAATACTTGAAATTTTAGTGAGAGATCATCTTATTTACTACAGTCATTCTAAGTAAACAAGATGCAAAAACATGATAAACATCACATGCAATCAATTAAAGTGACATGATATGGCCAATATCTTCTTGCTCCTTGGATCTCCATCTTCGGGGCACCATGATCATCTAGTCACCGGCTCGACACCATGATCTTCATCATCATGATCTCCATCATCGTGTCTTGAAGAAGTCGTCACGCCAACTATTACTTCTACTACTATAGCTAACGTTTAGCAATGAAGTAAAGTAATTACATGGCGTTATTCAGTGACACGCAGGTCATACAATAATAAAGACAACTCCTATGGCTCCTGCCGGTTGTCAAGTTCATCGACATGCAAGTCGTGATTCCCTATTACAAAAACATGATCAATCTCATACATCACATATATCATTCATCACATCTTCGTTCTTGGCCATACCACGTCACATAGCACATGCTGCAAAAACAAGTTAGACGTCCTCTAATTGTTGTTGCAAGTTTTACGTGGCTTCTATAGGATTTCTAGCAAGAACATTTCTTACCTATGCCAAAACCACAACGTGATTTGTCAACTTCTATTTACCCTTCATAAGGACCCTTTTCATCGAATCCGATCCGACTAAAGTAGGAGAGACAGACACCCGCCAGCCACCTTATGCATCTAGTGCATGTCTGTCGGTGGAACCATTCTCAAGTAAGCGTACGTGTAAGGTCGGTCCGGGCCGCTTCATCCCACAATACCGCCGAATCAAGATTGACTAGTAACGGTAAGAAAGTTGAACAAGATCATACGCCCACAACTGCTTTGTGTTCTACTCGTGCAAGATGCTACGCATAAAACCTAGGCTCTGATACCACTGTTGGGGAACGTAGCATAATTCAAAAAATTTCTACGTCTTCACCAAGATCCAACTATGGATACATCTAGCAACGAGCAAGTAAGAGTGCATCTACATACCGTTATGTAGATTGTGTGCGGAAGCTTTCAACGAAGTGTGGATGAAGTAGTCGAACTCTTCACGTTCTTCGTCACCGATGATCTAGCGCCGAACGGACGGCACCTCCGCGTTCAACACACGTACGGTGCAGCAACGTCAACTCCTTCTTGATCCATCAAGGGGGGAGGATAAGTCGTCAGAGATCCGGCAGCACGACGGCGTGATGACGGATGCAGTGGAGATCGCAGCAGGGCTTCGCCGGGCGCCCTGCGTTGGGAGTATGGAGGTGTGACGGGAGGGGGAGAGGCGCCAGGGCTTGGGTGCGGCTGCCCTCTCCCCCCCCACATATATATAGGGGGCCAGGGGGGGCGCCAGGACCCCCTGCAGATCCAATCTGCAAGGGGGCGGCGGCCAGGGGGGGTTCCTTGCCCCCCAAGGCAAGTGGAGCCCCCCTCCCCCTTAGGGTTTTAACCCTGGGCGCATGGGGAGGTGGGCCCCCCTTGTGGTGCGCCAGCCCTGAGGGCTGGACACTTCCCCTTGCGGCCTAGGGGCCCCACCGGGATGGGTGGCCCCACCTGGTGGACCCCCGGGGCCCCTCCGGTGGTCCCGGGACGCTCCCGGTGACCCCCGGAGATCACCCGTTGGCCGAAACTGGACTTCCTATATATCAATCTTTACCTCCGGACCATTCCGGAACTCCTCGTGACGTCCGGGATCTCATCCGGGACTCCGAACAACTTTCGGGTTTCCACGTGCATTTATCTCTACGACCCTAGCGTTACTGAACCTTAAGTGTGTAGACCCTACGGGTTCGGGAGACACGTAGACATGACTTAGACCACTCTCCGGTCAATAACCAACAGCGGGATCTGGATACCCATGTTGGTTCCCACGTGTTCCTCGATGATCTTCATCGGATGAACCACCGTGTCAAGGATTCACTCAATCCCGTATGTTATTCCCTTTGTCCATCGGTACGGTACTTGCCCGAGATTCGATCGTCGGTATCCCGATACATTGTTCAATCTCGTTATGGCAAGTCTCTTTACTCGATCCGTAATCCATCATCCCATGACTAACCACTTAGTCACTTTGAGCTCATTATGATGATGTCTTACCGAGTGGGCCCAGAGGTACCTCTCCGTCATACGGAGTGACAACATCCCAGTCTCGGTTCGTACCAACTCAACAGACACTTTCGGAGATACCCGATGCGTACCTTTATAGCCACCCAGTTACGTTGTGACGGTTGGCACACCCAAAGTACTCCTACGGTATCCGGGAGTTGTACAACCTCATGGTCTAAGGAATAAATACTTGACACCGAAAAGCTTATGCATTACGAACTATACGATCTCGTGTTATGCTCAAGTTTGGGTCTTGTCCATCACATCATTCTCCTAATGATGTGATCCCGTTATCACTGACATCTCATGTCCATGGTCAGGAAACCATGACCATCTATTGATCAACGAGCTGGTAACTAGAGGCCTACCAGGGACTCATTGTGGTCTGTGTATTCACACATGTATCGCCGTTTCCGTACAATACAATTCAAGCATGAATAACAGACAATTATCATGAACAAGGAGATATAATAATAATAATGCTTTTATTATTGCCTCTAGGGCATATCTCCAGCATTTTCCTCCTAGGACATCTAAGAAAAAGGATGATGAGGATTTTGAGCCCTTTGCTGAAATGATTAGACCTATCTTTTTGCATATGCGTTTGACTGATATGCTTAAAACAAATCCTTATGCTAAATGTATGAAAGACATTATTAACAATAAAAGAAAGATACCTGAAGTAGAAATTTCCACCATGCTTGCCAATTACACTTTTAAAGGTGGAATACCTAAGAAACTAGGAGATCCAGGAGTACCTACTATACCTTACTCCATTAAAAGAAACTATGTTAAAACTGCTTTATGTGATCTTGGAGCCGGTGTTAGTGTTATGCCTCTCTCTTTATATCGTAGACTTGACTTGAGCAAGTTGACACCTATTGAAATATCCTTGCAAATGGTCGATAAATCAGCTGCTATACCCATCGGTATTTGTGAGGATGTGCCTGTTGTGGTTGCAAATGTTACTATTCTAATGGACTTTGTTATCCTTGATATTCCCGAGGACGATAGGATGTCTATTATCCTTGGTAGACCTTTTTTGAATACTGCAGGGGCTGTTATTGATTGCAACAAAGGCAATGTCACTTTTCATGTTAATGGTAATGAGCATACGGTACACTTTCCGAGGAAACAACCTCAGGTCCATAGTATCAATTCTATTGGAAAAAATTCAACTATTACTATTGGAGGTTTTGAATTTCCTCTTCCTACTGTCAAGAAGACATATGATATTCTTATTGATGGGGACATACATATCCCCATTGAGGTAACCTAGTGTTATTCGATAATTCTCCGGTTTCATGTTATTCGCGAAGAGTTTATTAACACGACTTGATCAACCTTGTTAATGGATTCCTTTTGACGAGCATGAGATGGGTGAATCTAGATAGCACAACCTTCTATACCCTCCAATTACTTTCTGTTAATTATATTAAATAAAGCAAGAATAGTATTTTCTGTCTGTTTCCACACTTATCCGTGCAATAAAAAATACCCTGAAAATTAAAGTTCTCCAAATGCCCTGAAAATGAAATATGATTTTTTCTAGAATATATGATAATAAATGGTACAGAAAACACAGGGCACGCCCCCTGCCTTGTGGGCCCCACGTGGCCCCCCTCCACTTATTCCTGCACCCACACACTTCTTCTTCCTCCTAAAAAAATCACTATCCAGCTCAAGCACGAGTTCTAGCTCATCTTGCTGCCATTTTCGATCTCCTTTCTCAAAGCTCCATTCACAAAACTGTTTGGGGAGATTGTTCCTTGGTATGTGACTCCTCCATTGGTCCAATTAGTTTTTGTTCTAGTGCTTTATTTATTGCAAATTTTTGCTGCTGTGGTGACCTTGTTCTTGAGCTTGCATGACAAATTTCTTTGCTCCCAAGTAGTTCTAATGCATGATATAGTCTCTAGGCACTTGTAGGAGTTGTTGCTATCAATCTCGTGGAGTTTGGTTCACTTTTATTTTGAGTTACTAAAAATTTCAAAAAATGCATAGGAAAATCTTCCAAGGTGGTTCCTTAAGGAAGCAAGAACCAAGGTTCGCGATGCGTGAGCCGGACGATGAACTACCGAGGGAAGCTGAAGTGCGGGCTTGTGAATGGCCGTCAGAGGAATTTATGGTTCGGGCAGGCATTAAGGAGGAGTTTGACACATTTGTGCGTAATGCTGACCTCGAGGGCCTCATGCAAGATAAGTGCCCTCAATACCGTTACTTAACTGATACCTTTGTGAGAAGGTTTAAAATTTCATCTTCACGTAATTCTCACACTGTCCTGTTTGATCTTTATGATAAATCTTACACCATGGACCTGGAGGATTTTAATGATGCTTGCAAGCTCCCGCAGTGGGGTAATATTAGTGATCCTCGCAAATCTGAATATAAAGACTTCCTTGCTAGTATCATTGGGGGGGGGGGATCTAGAGAGATCACACAAGCTACCATAGGGAGCATTCATTTTCCTGCTATTCATTACTTTGCTTTCTTTATTGGTAGATGCATAAACGGTAAAGATGAGGCTTGCCATATGTGCGTCCCAGATCTTAGTGTTCTCAAGAGTGTTGTGTTAGGAGATAGATAATATAACTTGGGAGCCATTGTTGCACGTAGGCTACATCATAATGGTTTAGATGGAGATTTATTTGGTGGGATTTATGCCACTCGCATAGCCCGCCATCTTGGTGTGCCTATACATGAAAATGATGAACTATTACCACCTGCTTATTGAGATTATAATGTTATGGTTAGTCATCGGTTTATAGAGAGGGATGAACAATCCCTCAAGTATCGACTAATCTTTAACAGGCGTCACGCTTTCCATATTGCTCTCCCTACTCCTACCTTGTTTGACTTTCAAGCAAAAGGGAGGTATACTATAACCAGGGAGGAGGCAAATGAGTATCAGGAGACGATGGAAGCAGCCCGTCTCCAAGCTGCAGCTCAGCAGGCAGTAGCTGTCGCATCTCAGTACAACCCCAACTACAACTTTGGATATCCGCCAGGCCAATACTGGCCATAGACCAACTTAGGCCAAAAGCCTAAGCTTGGGGGAGTACGTGTTTGTTACCGACATTACATTCATGTTCACACACTAATTCTAGTCATCGGTGCTCACACTCTTTCATTGTACTATCCATACTTAGTTTCATTTCTTTTTTTAGTCTTTTTCTTATGTGTTAGAAAAATCTTAAGAATAACAAAAAAAATAGTTGTAGCTGTTAGCTAGTTTACTTTCCATGCCTGTAGTAGTAGTAATTAAAAGAAAACTCAAAAAGATTTCTCGTTCTTCTTTTGCTTGTTGGGAGCTTTCACGTGTAAATAGTTTCTTTTCTTTTCTTTGGAGGTCAAGAGTAGAAGACCATGATTGAAAATGCTTAGTGGCTCTCATATGCTTTATTATTAATTTAACCTTGAGCCATATTACCTTGTCTTCTCTCTTGTATTAAATTCCTGCAGATTCCAGCTTACTCCAATGCATGTGCACTATTATTATTATCCACACCGTTCGGTCATGCGAGTGAAAGGCAATAATGACGATATATGATGAATTGATTGAGATGAGAAAAGCTGGTATGAACTCGACCTCTCTTGTTTTTTGTAAATATGATAGTTCATCGTTCCTGATTCATCCTATTATGAAATAAACATGCTTGCAATTACAATTAGAGATCATAGCTGCTTATGCCATGCTAATTAGCTAGGAGTTGATAATGGTCTATCTTGCATGCCAACATGATATTAAAATGGTTGTGATGTGGTATGATAAGGTGGTATCCTCCTTGAAAGATTCAAGTGGTCTGACTTGGCACATGTTCACGCATGTAGTTGAAACAAAATCAACATAGCCTCCACGATATTTATGTTCATGGTGATTTATATCCTACTCACGCTTGCATTCATTGTTGATTAATTTTAATGCATGTTCATGACTATTGTCGCTCTCTAGCTGGTCGCTTCCCAGTCTCTTTCTAGCCTTCACCTGTAGAAAGCGGGAATACTGCTTGTGCATCCATTTCGATAAACCCCAAAGTTATTCCATATGAGTCCACCATACCTTCCTATATGCGGTATCTACCTGCCGTTCCAAGTAAATTTGTATGTGCCAAACTCTAAACCTTCAAATGAAATTATGTTTTGTATGCTCGAACAACTCATGTATCAACTAGGGTTGTCTATATCTTGCATGCTAGGTGGGTTATTCTCACGATGAGTGGACTCCGCTCATCATTCATGAGAAAATGGCTGGTAACCGGGATGCTGTAGCGACCAGACCTCAAACAGTCTAATCTCTGTGCATCAGTGTCATCCCTGGATCAGTAATGCTGACACGCACAGAACTTGAAGGATTTATAACAGAGTAGCAATCACACACTTATTACATCGATAGTTCCAAGAATGAACTTATTACAATAATAATGGGTTAAGGCCATCTAACACGATAACAGCGGAAGGCTTGGTAGATAAGTGAGTCCATCAACTCCAACGGCATCACTGAGTATAGAACCACGACCTAAAAGGCACCTTACTCGTCGTCTGAAAAGTCTGCAACATGAAACGTTGCAGCCCGAAAACGGGTTAGCACATGGAATATGCTGGCAAGGTAACACAAGAGAATGCAATGAAAGTAAAGCTATACTATATGCAATATGGCTGGTGGAAAGCTCTATGGTTAAGTTTTTGTGTAAAGCCAATTTTTCCCTACTGCAAAGGAATAGATTTTAATTAACTATCATGGTAGTTGAAACATTGTTGAGAAGATAGACATCCTCTCAACCCCAATTAAAAATCATCCTTAAACCCGACAATATTAATTAGAGTAACATGATGAGATTCACATGATAATCCAAGTACTAGATACTCAAGACATCTATAACCGGGGACATGGCTAATCATGGTCAGTTTGTACACTCTGCATAGGTTTGTGCACTTTTCCCACAAGACTCGATCGCCTCCGTTTGGTTTCTCGCACTGCATGGTGTTTGAGAAATGGATGACCGAGACACAGTCTTTCCAAGGAGGTCCCCTTAACCAGATAGATAGGCCGGTACACCTACAAACCCTCTACATCTGCTAGCCCATCATGGAAAGGTTTCCCACAACTTACTCGACTATGCCAGAGCCTATATTGGCATGTGGCTGCACACGGAAGTTTCTAGTATGAAAAATCTCATGATCCCTTTGAGCCTGGGTGGCGGTCCAAAAGAAAAACAGGCAATCACTGGAATACCCAGATGCCTCAATCCACCCAGATGTGTGTTAAAGTTGCCACCTTAAGTTGAACCATTCATTAACAAACTCACATCTGTCATGGATACACTCACCCAATCCACGTCTACGAGCATAGCATGTCCTAACAGCAAACGTAGAAGTAACTCCCAAAGGTTTGAATGTAATGCAGGTAATAGGTACAACCTCAATCTACTTCCCAGTCCCACAAGTTAATTGATCCTACTCATGCAATGTCTGAGGGTTGGACTAATGCAATGAAAACTGGGTAATTGGAAAGTATGATCAAAGTGTTACTTGCCTTGCCGATGATCCGCAAAACCTAGTGTCGGTGTACTAAAGTAGGGGTACCTTAGTATCCCGAACTTGTGCACGGGCATTTGCAGCGTCCCGCGGCAAGGCTAGCCAGGCGACCGCCAAGACCCCTCATGGTTCCTTTGGAGCCATTCAAGAACAAAGTATATAAGTCAAAGAGACAAGACCCCGGCAAGAGGAGCTTGCCGGGAAGGCCACTCAAGGTAGAAAAACCACTCAAGACACAAGACCCCGGCGAGAGGAGCTTGCTGGGAAGGCCATCCAAGGCATATCAAGAAGCTTGCCGCGATGCGCCACGCGTCCCGGCAAGGACCGGTGAGCGACAAGCTCCCAGAAGCGACAAGATAGCCATCGCGGCAAGCTTCCACTCAGTGCCCGCGCTCCAGCACATCCACCCACGTGTCGCCCTGGGGCCCTTCCAGGCACACGTGGCGGAAGGCTGTGCAGCCAGGGGAACACGGTGGCAAGCGGCGATGACAAGGCTACCATCGTGGCGGACGGTGGCGCCCTGACGGTCACTTTTTGCACTGTTTGGGGCGACGGCGATGGGCATTCAATGCCCTTGTCCCCTGCCGTCAGAGTTAGGTATAGAGCACTATACAAACACTGTTCCAACTACCACTCTTTTTACATTTTTACCCACATCTGTGTTGCCACCTGTCGGTGACCCCTTTGACCTATAAAAGGAGGCCCATGCGCAACGTAGAGGCGGTTCGGAACATCGATCATTCTCCACGCTCGGTCTTGCTAGCGGTTAGAGTGTACTGTTGCTCTCCTCACTCCCGAGCCAAGAACTCGATAACAAACCAAAGCAGGAGTAGGGTTTTACGCATCCATGCGGCCCGAACCTGGGTAAACTGCTCGTGTGCTCGCCTCGATCCGCTCTTTGTGCATCCTCCGCCCCCTTGCCGTACCGAAAAGGGGCTCCGGTCCCATAGGTGTTCGTGGGCGATCAGTTTCCCCGACATCTTTGGCGCGCCAGGTAGGAGGACGCGTCGAGGTTGCGTGAACCTGATCCGGTGTTCACGCGAGCGAAATCTTCAACATCTCCATCAGCATGCCGCCGAAGAAGAAGGCTTCGGAGGCAGCAGGCCCGTCCGCGTCAATCCCGCCACCGCCGAAGCCAACGGCTGGTGGGGTAGGCGCCGGCGGAAGGACGAACGTCGGCGAGGAAACTCACGACGCCGCCAAGTCCAAGGACAAGACGGACGACCGGGCGCACTCCAAGGCCTCGGCGTCCGTACATGCACCGCGCCCATCTCAGGAGGCGCGGGACCGGCAGCGACGTGGTACTCAAGGTACGATACGCTTGCTGGGCCAAGGTCAAGCTGGCGGATCTCGGGACGCTCAGGGCCAGCATGCGCACCAGCATGCCGGCACGAGCAAGGCACGGTCGCCGGGACGGGAAACTGCTCCTTCTAACGTAGTTAGAAGTTCGAGCATATCCCGCTCCTCGCACCGTTCGCCGCCGTTACCCGCCACTCCAGCAGAAGCTCTAGCACAAGCTCAACTGCTACTCGACTTCCCTCCAGCGGTAGACAAGGCCGACGACTGGAGGGCTACCATCCAGAGCCTCATTGCCTTCGCCAACGGCGACACTCCGCAGCAGTCGAGCACGTCACGGCCGCGGCAAGTTAGCCAGGCGCGGGCCGATGGCGACAAGACCGCCGGGGGTGCAACCACCGTGCACTCCCCACCCCGAAGGCCAAAATCGCGACTCGCCGGATCAATATCGACGACGACTCCACCGCGTCGTTGGATCCACGAGCTCGCCGCGATCAGCGCCAAGTCCTTGGCGACCGACAGCAAGAGGATGCTCGAACCCGCATCGAGCGTCGAAGAGAAGCGCGACGTCAATCAGACCAGCGCGTTGGGCCCGCTGTTGACATGCACGCGCCTGGGGGACCAGGCGACTTGCCGTGCGCGGTAGGTTGCCCTGCGTTCACCCGTGAGCTGCGGCAGGTCCAGTGGCCCAGCATGAAGAACTTTAAGCCCGACGTACCGGAGAAGTACGACGGCAAGACACATCCGTCGGAGTTCCTCAGCATCTACACCATCGCGGTGCAGGCTGCTGGGGGACGAGACGAGAAGATACTCGCCAACTACTTCCCGCTAGTGCTCAAGCCAAACGTCAGATCTTGGCTCATGCAGTTGCCGGAGAACTCCATTTCTTCTTGGGCTGACCTGTGCCATCAGTTTGTCGGCGCCTTCACAGGTGGCCACAAGCCTCATGGCCAGGAGAGTGACCTTCACATACTCTCCCAAAAGGAAGGAGAGCCCCTGCGTAAGTATATCCAGAGGTTCAGCCGTGTCCAGCACAACATCCTTGACGTCCACCCTGCAGCGGTTATTAGCGCGTTCTATCAGAACGTGCGTAACCGCCGGATGAGGGAGGAGATGGCGATGTGCAAGATCAGGGACGTCAGCGAGCTGTACGCCCTGGCCGACAAGTGCGCACGCGCTGAGGAGGGGAGGAAACTCCCCGGAGAGGATACTGGAGCAGGGGGATCAGATAGTGAGGATGCCGCCCCCGCAAAGAAGAGCCGGCGGCGGAACAACAGGAAGAAGAAGAACAAGGAAGCGCTAGTCGTCGAGCAGTCCGGCAAGGAGGCTGGCGCCAAGAAAGCCCAAGTTGGTAGCTCCGGCAAGGAGACTGCAGCGTGCACCAACTGCCAGGCTGTGGCGGCCGCCGACAAGCAGGACGGCACCGACAAGCAGTACTGCAAGATCCACCGCACCAAGGGCCACGATCTCCAAAACTGCAAGAAAGTCGAATACCTCGTCGAGCAGCAGAAAGCTGAGTACGAGGGACACGACAAGGAGAAGGCCCAGGGAGGTGATGGCGGATCCGGCAAGAAGCGGCCATTCAATGGCAGGGGAGGACGCCGCGGCAAGGCCAAGCAGCGGCAAGGAGACAGACCTCCCCGCGGCCGCGACAAAGACGAAGACGACGACGAAGATGAAGACATGGATGATGGAGAGAACAGCGAGCAGGAGTTTCAGAAAGCCACAGAAGTTCTGTGCGTTGACGGCGGTGCTTCTCTGCATACTTCACACCGCCAACTCAAGCAGTGGGTGCGTGAAGTCAATGCGGCCGAACCACCTGTCGAATCGCGCAAACTTCTGAAGTGGTCCAGCACGCCTATCATCTTCGATATTGAGGACCACCCTGATCGCACGACCGCGGTCGGGTGCTTGCCGATGTTGGTTTCACCAACCATCCGCAACCTCAAGGTCACCAAGATGTTAGTTGACGGCGAGGCCGGCTTGAACTTGATCTCCTCCACTGTGGTCCGGAAACTTCAGATCCCCGACAGCGAGCTCGAAGAAACCGGCACATTCCAACGAATCAGCCAGGGAAGGAGCAAGCCGAAGGGGAAGATCACGCTGCCAGTAACGTTTAGCGGCGAACTGAACTTCAGGACTGAGAGGATCACTTTTGACGGCGCCGATATTCCATTGCCTTACAATGGGATACTTGGCCGTCCAGCACTCGCCAAGTCCATGGCAGCCTCTCACTATGCCTACAACATGCTCAAGATGCCAGGCCCGATAAGCGTCATCTCTGTCCCTGGCGACAAGAAAGACGCCCATATCTGTGCCGACAAGATTTACCGGGATGCGGCAGCCGCAACACACAGCAAGACACTTGCCGCTGAAGCTCCCGGAGAGAAGAAGACGAAGTCCGGCAAGAGCTCTGGGGCCCACTCCGGCAAACGCACCTCTTCGGAGTGTTGCGCTGCTGTCGAGGACGCACCGTCGAGCTCCACCGGCAAGTGCAAGAAGACGATGGCAGCTCCGCCTGTAACCAAAAAGGTGTCCGCCAAGGAGGACGACACTGGTGGTACTTTCACCATCAGTGCCACGCTTGACCCTAAATAGGAAAGCGCGCTCGTTGCTTTCCTGCGGGCGAATGTCGACGTGTTTGCATGGCAACCGTCCGACATCCCCGGTGTTCCCAGGAAAGTGATTGAGCACAAGCTTGCCGTTTGTCCTCACGCGCGGCCCGTCAAGCAAAAAGTTAGGAAGCAAGCAGTGGAGCGCCAAGAGTTCATAGCAGAAGAAATCAAGAAGTTGGAAGCAGCAGGCCTTGTCAGAGGAGTGCTCCATCCCACGTGGTTGGCCAATCCTGTTGTCGTGCGCAAGGCGAACGGGAAATTGAGGCTTTGTATTGACTTCACTGATGTGAATAAAGCTTGTCCCAAAGACCCATTTCCCTTGCCGCACATTAACCAGATTGTCGACTCCACCGCCGGATGTAATTTGCTTTCATTTCTTGATGCATACTCAGGATACCACCAGATCTTCATGGCTGAAGAAGATGAAGAGAAGACCGCATTTATCACTCCATGTGGCACGTACTGTTTCATACGCATGCCCTTTGGATTGAAGAATGCTAGTTCGACGTTTGCAAGGGTAGTCCATACAGCTTTTGAGCCACAGATACACAGAAATGTAGAAGCATACATGGATGACATAGTGGTCAAGAGCAAGGATAGGGCTACCCTAGTTCAAGATTTAGATGAAACCTTTGCGAATCTGCGCAAGATCCAACTCAAGCTTAACCCCGAGAAGTGCGTGTTTGGAGTCCCTTCCGGCAAGCTTCTCGGGTTCTTCGTGTCTCAGAGGGGGATTGAAGCCAATCCCGACAAGATCAAGGCCATCGAGCAGATCGAAGCACCCAAGCGCGTCAAGGATGTACGGAGGCTTGCCGGTTGCGTGGCTGCTCTCAGCAGGTTTATATCTAAGTCAGCAGAGCGCGCCCTGCCGTTTTTCAAAATTTTGAAAAAGGCAGGTCCAATGAAGTGGACTCCGGAAGCGGAGGCTGCGCTGCAAGACTTGAAGAGGTACCTATCTTCCACTCCAATACTTGTTGCACCTAAGCCACAAGAGAAGTTGCTGCTGTACCTGGCGGCAACAAATCAAGTGGTTAGTGCTGCGTTAGTAGCGGAGAGGGAAGCAGATGATGAGCCAGCAGCCGCGGCAAGCACGACCAGCGACAAGCAGGGGGCTTACCCGACAAGCTCTGGTCCCGACAAGGATGTATCTGCGCAGATGCAAGAGGAGATACGGAAGAAGATGGTGCAGCGCCCAGTCTACTTTGTCAGCTCCCTTCTGCAGGGGGCTAGGTCAAGGTACTCTGGAGTACAGAAACTGCTTTTCGGCCTTCTCATGGCCTCGAGAAAGCTGCACCATTACTTCCAAGCACATGAGATAACATTTGTCACTCGCTTTCCACTGAAGAAGATATTGCAAAATCCAGAAGCAACATGCAGGATTGTTGAGTGGGCACTGGAACTGTCAAGCTTTGGCCTCAAGTTTGAAAGCACTTCAACTATCCAGAGCAGAGCATTGGCAGAGTTCATAGCAAAGTGGACACCAACGCCAGACGAAGAGATTCCAGAAACGAGCATCCCCGTCAAGGAAGCGAGCAAAGAGTGGCTAATGTACATTGATGGTGCCTTCTCGCTGCAAGGCGCCGGTGCTGGCGTGCTGCTTGTCGCGCCCACCGGCGAGCACCTCAAGTACGTGGTCCAGATGCACTTTCCCAAGGAGCAAGCGACAAAAAATATTGCAGAGTATGAGGGTTTGCTTGCCGGTCTCAGAATCGTGGCTGACCTTGGGATCAAGAAGCTTATTGTAAGGGGTGACTCGCAGTTGGTCGTCCGCCAAGTGAACAAGAATTACCAGAGTCCGTTAATGGAAGCGTACGTTGACGAAGTGAGGAAGCTTGAAGAGCACTTTGAGGGCCTACAGATGGAGTATATTCCAAGAGCTCAGAACGACATCGCCGACGGCCTGTCGAAGCGCGCCGCACTAAAGTTGCCTGTGGAACCAGGGATCTTTGTGCTCAAGCTGACTCAGCCATCCGTAACACCATCAACTGGACAAAACAAGAAGAGGAAGTTGATTGTTGGCGACTATTTTTCGGCAGAGCTTCCCGAAGCCGCCGCCAAGAAGGTTCCCAAGATCAACGCCAAGAATGCTGAGGAACAATCCGCTCCGGCAGGTCCCAGGACCTATTCCGTTGAAGCGGAAGCTCCCGACAAGTTATGCTTCGGCAAGCTTGCCGGGGATCGTCACGCTCCGGCTGAGACACAAGTTCTCGTCGTAGAAGCGGACGTTCCCGCAGTGGCAGATGTGCCTTTAGTCCTTGTTGTCGAGCCACAAGCTCCAGCATGGGCACAGTAGATTGTCCATTTCCTTTAGATAGGAGAACTTCCCGAAGAGCAAGAAGAAGCTGAAAGAGTAACCCGGCAGTCAAATATGTACCAGTTTGTCGGCAACAAACTATACAGAAGAAGACTCAACGGTGTGAAATTGAAGTGTATTCCCCGGGAAGATGGACAGAAGCTGTTGGCAGAGATACATGGAGGCATATGTGGCCACCACATTGGCGCCAGAGCACTTGCCGGCAAGGCGTTCCGGCAAGGTTTCTTTTGGCCAGAAGCCCTCCAGGATGCAACTGCACAAGTAACCAAGTGTGAAGCGTGCCAGTTCCATTCCAAGCAGATACACCAGCCAGCTCAAGCTCTCCAAATGATCCCTTTATCCTGGCCATTTTCGGTCTGGGGGCTCGACATCCTCGGCTCCTTTCCCCGCGCAGCCGGGGGCTTTGAGTACTTGTACGTTGCCATCGACAAGTTCATAAAGTGGCCGGAAGTGGAACCAGTGAGAAAGGTGACCGCACAGTCAGCAGTCAAGTTCTTCAGGTCGATTGTTTGCCGTTTCGGGATCCCTAACAGGATCATCACCGACAACGACACACAATTCACAGGTCGCACCTTCATGCAGTACGTCCAAGACCTTGGCGCCAAGGTCTGCTTCGCTTCTGTTGCTCACCCAATGAGCAACGGTCAAGCGGAGAGAGCAAACGCTGAAGTGCTGCGCGGACTCAAGACAAGAACTTTCGACGGGCTGCACAAGTGCGGAAGAAACTGGATCGAGGAGCTGCCAGCGGCTCTTTGGTCGATCAGGACGACACCAAATCGAGCCACTGGACAGGCACCTTTTGCTCTAGTCTATGGAGCAGAGGCAGTTCTCCCCACGGAACTCGTATACGGGTCACCACGAGTGCTCGCTTATGATGAGCTCGAGCAAGAGCAGCTGCGACAAGACGACGCGCTGCTCCTCGAGGAAGACCGTCTTCAGGCTGCTGTACGAGTTGCTCGATACCAGCAAGCTTTGCGTCGCTACCATAGCCGCAAAGTTAATGCCAGAAGTCTCGAGGAAGGCGACCTTGTTCTTCGGCACGTTCAGTCCGCCAAGAATTCCAACAAGTTGACGCCGAAGTGGGAAGGCCCTTACCGGGTGAAACGAGTCACTAGGCCCGGCGATGTCCGCCTAGAGACCGAAGATGGCTTTCCGGTGAGCAACTCCTGGAACATCGAGCATCTTCGTAAGTTTTATCCGTAAGGCGCAGTTGCCGTGATCCGTTCGGGAAACCACCTTTTGTACAAGTCTTGCCGCTGTTGCATGTAATCCTTTGTACAAAGCCAGGCGCAGATCCTGTGCATCAGTAAAACTTATGTGCCTCGCACAACTTGTCATTTCATGCATTTTTTTATTTTCTCGCATGTACTATCTGACACTTTGTGCAGCGCCTGCCCCGGTAAGCAATAACGAGCCCAAAGGCTCCATACCTGTATTCTCTCTTCTATCTTTTTTCTCAAGCAGAAGAAGGTTCCCTCGCGCACAAGTTTGCCGGGGGGGGGGGGGGGAAGGAAGATAGTGGTATGGACCAAGCGCCGTTCAAGAAAGCCTTGCCTTGCCGGGAAGAAAACAACACAAAAGCTAAGTTGCCAAAGTTTGAACAATCAAATTTTTAAATTTTTAAGTTATCTTCCTTGAACGACCTCGCTTTGTATGGAAAACCTATGCGCGGAGGAACCAACTCGTGGCTAGCCGCGCCCTTACTTTGTTTCGAGCACACTCAACGACTTAAGTGCGCTGCGACTAGTGTCGCGCCCTTACTTCGTTTTCGATTTTGCTCAACAGTTTAAGTGTGCTGCGACTAGTGGCGACAAGGTTTCTTGTCGGCAACGGCACTGCCAGCAGGCTACTGAAGTTCCGCACTCAGCGCTCGCGGTAAAGGTGTCTACGCCGACAAGTTCCCCAAAAGCGTAGGGTGAAAACATACAAAGCAAAGGAATCAAGTAGAGGAAATAACATTGCATTAACTACCCAAAATAAAGTTATATTACAAGGTAACTTGTCGCAGCTCTAATAGACTGTTCTCATAACATGGTTAACAGTGACAAGGAAAAGAAGAAAGTGGACAAGACTAGTCCGCGCGGTCGCCCTCGACCCTCTTCATGCCACCCACCTTGTCCACGATGGGTGCGACAAGGGCCTTGAGCGCTTATTGGTCAGCGTCCGGCGGCAAACTCCTAAGGACGTTGGTGAGGTTGAGACCTGGATTGCGGAAGGCCACCTTCACCAACACCTTCTGCAGGGCTCCCACGCAGAGCTTGCGTGATTCGTCCGCCAGCTGCTTTGGGATCTTCTCCCGGAGTTGCTGGAGGGTCGTCGCCACGCCTCTGAAGAACAGAGTTATCTTGGCGCTGGGGTGGAGGTTCTCATCGGTGGAGTACCCGAGATACTCCGCCCCCAGCTGCTCCAACTCCTTGTCGATATCTGCGGCGGCGTTGACAAGGCCTTCCGTCCAGTGCTCGACGGTCTGCTTGAAGTGATTTTGGGAGATGGCAGCGCTATCCAGCAACGCCTTCTCGGCCCTGAGCTCCTCCTTCAGGGCCGTCTCCCGCTCCCTGGCGCCATCCAGCGTCGTGGTAAGAGTGGCCAGCTTCATCTCGAGGTCGGCGATGGAGTCCTTGGTGGTGGTGAGCTCTTTGCCCTTCTCGGCGAGGCGGACATGCAGCTCCGAGTGGCTGTGGGCGTCCTTCTCCCTCTCGAGCTTGAGTGCGGCAACCTCCTCGCCGCTCGTCTTGAGACTGGCCTCCAGCTGTGCCACCCTCGTCTCCAACTCCCTCTTGGCGGTCTCGGCAGCTGCGGCAGCATCCTTTGCCTCCTACAAAGCTCCGCCAAGCGATCGCTCACGCGCGGCAAGCTCATCCTCGTGACCGTCGAGGTCGACCTTCCGCTGCGTCAGCTCGCCTTCTCGCCTGGATAGCTCTTCGGCGGCAAGCCGCTACTGCTCCTCCACTTCAGCCTTCTCCAAGATGAAGGCCTGCTGCGCCTCGGCGAGCTGCTCCCGCTCCTCTGCCAAGGATCGGAGAGCTGCTTGGTTGACGGCCCGGAGCTCCTCTGCGCGTTTCTCCAAGTCTACTCCCGCCTTGGCGGCCAGAGACTCACGGGACTCCACCTTGGCTTGCCGGGCGCGATAAAGCACCAGCAACTTCCACAGCAGCCGCTCCTCTTCGGGCTCGCTGCTGCTACTGCTGCCTGGCGCGTCCACAAGCTTCAGCCCGGCGGAGGCGAGAACCTCTCCGTCGAAGACCTCTCCCTCGACAGGCGCCCTGGACATGGACGCCCACGGGAGCTGAATGAAGACGTCGTCGCCAGCCTTGAGGTAGGCACCTGGTCCGGGCTCGTCGGGGCTGGGGGCTGCGGCAGCGGCAAAGGGCTCGGTGGCCGGTGTAGCGCCTGGCGCTCCTGCGGCCTCAGGGCCATCAGTATGACCACCAGCCCCTTCGCAAGCTGCTGCGGCGGCAGCCTCGGCGGCCTCAGCGCCAGCGGGATCGTCTGCGCCAACCGTCTCCTCGGCAACGGCGACGTCGGCAACGGCGACGTCGTCAACGACGACCTCCGTCTCCATTGGCTCGGCTACGGAAGGGTCTGGCGGAGGAAAAGAGAAAACAAACAGTCAAGCAAATATCCAAAAAGAAGAAATTCAGAAAAAGAAAGGTCCAAGGGAAGGATGAAGCGAAGGGATTACCTGCGCGGGCCGGCTCCTCGGTGAGGTCCCTTGCCGGGGAGCTCTCCCTCGGCGGTGTGGTCGTAGTTCTCGCCGGCGGTGGGCCGCTAGTGCTGTCCCTTGGCGGAGTACTCGCCCTTGGCGGAGTGTTCGCCCTTGGCGGAGTACTCGCCCATGGCGGAGTGCTCGCCCTTGCCGGAGAGCCTCCCCTTGGCGGTGTGGTAGAGACGTGCGGCATGTCGGGGGCGGTTTCTTGGCGCTCCTGATGCTGCTCTGCTCCTGCACAAGTCAACAAAACAAGATATCAGCAAGGATGGAAGACCCACACGCGTCCGACAAGCGGAAAGTAAGCCACACTTACGCTGGGGGCTGCGCTGGGGGCTGCTCTGGAGAACAGCTGCCGGGTCCGGCAAGCTTGTCGCGGGCGCACCCCCTGCTGTTGCGGCGGGCTCGTCCTCGATGACGATCACCGGGATCTTGGCCCTCTTCGCTGCCCTCTGGGCCAGAGTTCTGAAAGAAAGACAGGTTCAGAGTTAGGCAAAAGAGATGCAAGAAACAACAGAACATCGAAGAAAAACAAGGATTGCGAAGACTTACTCTTCTTCCTCCTCGTCGGAACTGAGCGCGGAGAAGTCAAAATCTGGCTCGCGCGTCCCGGCGCAAGGAGGCGGAGGAGTAGGCTCCCTCGGCCGCTTGGCGGGAGCAGGGACGGTGGTCTGAGAAGACCCCGCTCCGGTTGCCGCCGAAGTGCGAGGGGCGGTGGGAGCAGAGGCACCAGTCCGGGAAGATCCCGCTCTAGTTGCCGCTGAAGCACGAGGCACTCCCTTGGCGGCCTTGCTTGTCGCGGGGGCACGCGCCGCGCGGCGCTGCGGCTGCTGGCCCGCCTGCCGCCCCGTCACGTCTGCGGCCTTGCGGAGGCGTCTTCTTGGTGGAGCTGGAGGACTTGCTGGTGGTGGTGAGCTGCCCGAGGATGAGGAAGAAGAGGAGTCGAGGTCCAGCGAGCCGCTCGAGTCCTCGGCTGGCTCGCTTGACCCGACACCCTGCTCAGCGGGCCCGCTCGACTCGACGCCCTGCTCGGTGGGCTCGGTTGTCTCGGCGACCTTCCCGGCATGCTTCCCCGCTTTGAGGAACTCTTCCTGCTCGGCAAGACTTGTCGCCTTCGCTGCCTCCGCCTCCTCCACAGTGTACCCGAACTCGCCCGCGGCCCTAGCTGCCGCCGCCTCTTCCAGTCTGGTGGCAATGTACGCCATCTCTTGGTCAGTGGTGTCGCGGGTGAGGCCTTTCTTCTCGTCAGAGTTGACTGGCTGTTCCACCAAGTTGTCGAAGAACGTCTGCACAGCTTCGTCGGAAGGCTCTTGCCAAGTGGGGTCGATCCCGTGGGAATCACACAGCGGCATCACTGCACGGATGGCGCTGAGCGACGAGCTGTTGCACAGCGGAACTACGCCCTCCGGCAACATGAACCATTCTGGGTGGTCGGAGTCGTACTTAAACAACGCGCGGAGCATCGCGTTGAGCTCCAGGACAGTGAAATCCCAATTGAGGCCCGGGCACAGCCTCATGATGTCTGCCGCGTTCTCGAACTCCTAGGCGGCCCTCTTCCTCTCCTGCAAGGGGGCGATGCGGCAGTGGAGAAAGTCTGCTCCAACCACGCCTACAGTGAGCTTGGCTTGCCGGAGGCGAAGGATCCGAGTAGTAGCAATCTTCAACCTGCTATCCTCTGAGGCCAAATCGCTCCAGTTGCCGCGTACTACTGGGGTTTGGCGCCGGGCGGTGAATGGCTACGGGTCATCCTCTACGATCCAACGCCAATTGGCTCTCCACTCATCCCACTTGCCGCGGAGCTCTCCCGACAAGTAAGCTTCCTTCTTGTGGGTCCTAGAGATCCAAGAGATTCCGCCAGACAAAGGCGACCCTGCCTCGACTCGAGGCGTGAAGTAATGGCGGAAAAGAGCTACATTGGGGAAGACTCCGACAAAGTTTTCGCACAGATGTGCGAAAACTGCCATTGTCAGAAAGACATTGGGGGTGAAGTCAAGGAGATGAAACCCGTAGGTATTCATGATGTCGCAGAAGAACTCAGAATAGGGCGGGCAGAGCCCGCAGTAGAAGAACAGGGCGAAGAATGCGCAGCCATTCGGGAACATCTCAGCGGCTACGGCGGGGAGTACCTTGGTGCGCGGATGAGCCTTCGTCTCCCTCGACCAAAAAAGGTAGAAGGAATCCCTCAGCTCCTCCGCGTCAAGCTTGGGGGGGAAGACCACCTTCTTATTCCGCATCGCTACGAGCCGCAGCGCCTCGGCCGACTTCGCGGATTTCCCTTTTTCGCCTTTCGGGGCCATGGCTGAAGCGGTGAAGGAGGTCGACGGCGCTGGTAGTGCTGGTGGCGACGGAGGGCGGAGCGTTGCTCTCTTTCGGCCTTCGGGAAGGAGGGGAGCGGCGGGGGTTCCTGAGGATTGAAGAAGCAACAGGCGAATGGAAGGAACTGCCCCTGTTTCCCCTGCTTTTAAGGGGGGCGGGGGGGACGTTCCGCATTATCGATTAAAGAACACCCCCACGATCTCTCCCACGATGCCGCAATAAACGCGTGCCGTTCGGGGAGAGCGCGGTGGATGCGGAGAAAGATTCAGCACGAACCAGGCCGCGCGTGCCCGTGCACTGTTTTGGGCCTGGCCCAACAGTGCTCGGCACCGTGTGTGGCCCAGGCCCGGGGGCTCCTGTCGGTGTACTAAAGTAGGGGTACCGTAGTATCCCGAACTTGTGCACGGGCAGTTGCAGCGTCCCGCGGCAAGGCTAGCCAGGCGACCGCCAAGACCCCTCATGGTTCCTTTGGATCCATTCAAGAACAAAGTATATAAGTCAAAGAGACAAGACCCCGGCAACAGGAGCTTGCCGGGAAGGCCACTCAAGGCACAAAAACCACTCAAGACACAAGACCCCGGCGAGAGGAGCTTGCCGGGAAGGCCATCCAAGGCATATCAAGAAGCTTGCCGCGACGCGCCACGCGTCCCGGCAAGGACCGGTGAGCGATAAGCTCCCAGAAGCGACAAGATAGCCACCGCGGCAAGCTTCCACTCAGTGCCCGCGCTCCTGCAGATCCACCCACGTGTCGCCCTGGGGCCCTTCCAGGCACACATGGCGGAAGGCTGTGCAGCCAGGGGAACACGGTGGCAAGCGGCGATGACAAGGCTACCGTCGTGGCGAACGGTGGCGCCCTGACGGTCACTTTTTGCACTGTTTGGGGCGACGGCGACGGGCATTCAATGCCCTTGTCCCCTGCCGTCAGAGTTAGGTATAGAGCACTATACAAACACTGTTCCAACTACCACTCTTTTTACATTTTTACCCCCATCTGTGTTGCCAGCTGTCGGTGACCCCTTTGACCTATAAAAGGAGGCCCATGCGCAACGTAGAGGAGGTTCGGAACATCGATCATTCTCCATGCTCGGTCTTGCTAGCGGTTAGAGTGTACTGTTGCTCTCCTCGCTCCCAAGCCAAGAACTCAATAACAAACCAAAGCAGGAGTAGGGTTTTACGCATCCGTGCGGCCCGAACCTGGGTAAACTGCTCATGTGCTCGCCTTGATCCGCTCTTTGTGCATCCTCTGCCCCCTTGCCGTACCGAAAAGGGGCTCCAGTCCCATAGGTGTTCGTGGGCGATCAGTTTCCCCGACACCTAGAGACTCAAAGTAGCAAGCGACGCACTCCGGTTACTCTCTCGCAAACAAACAAGCACACAATAAGTACTTAACTAATGCACGGGTAAAACTCAAATAAGAGCTCTAACCAGAAAGTTCAACTTAAGAACTCCGGTTTGCAAAAAGAATCAACTCGAAACAAGCAACGAAACTCAAACTACAAAAGAAATGAGCTCCGGTTTGCTAGTTGGCCTAGAGTCAAATTTTACAGTTGCCAAAACTTTGTTCAAGTTGCTTAAACGTAAAGAGGGCATCGAGACGAAGATCTGGGATTTTGAATCACCTGATTCTGACTCTCGAGCGAAAAGAAAAACGAAAAACAAGATCAGGGCAGAAATCACGATAGGAATAATCGCGGATAAATACCCCGAAAAAGAAAACGGACGAACAGGCTAACGAACGAACGTTCGCTGTCTGCGGCTAACGGACGAAAACCGTTCTTTAAAACGAACGTACGGACGAACGTCCGCTAAATAACTAAACCGACAAAAAAAACGAACCGATCTAATCTAATAAAAAAACAGATCTACGGTTTACGAAAACCGATCGGTTCTAAAAAACCGATTAACTACCTCAACGGCAACTCCGGCGAGACGGCGTTCGGCGGCAGCGGCAGTCTGGCGAGGCGGCGGCGCTGCGGGCGTGCGGCGGCTGCGGGCGGAGGCGGCGGCAGCGGCGCGAGGCGGCGGCGCTGCGGGCGTGCGGCGGCGGGGCGAGCGTGCGGCGGCGGCGGCGCTGGCGGGCGGAGGCGGCGGCGGCGGCGGCGCTAGCGGGCGGAGGCGGCGGCGCGAGCTAGGGCAGGGGGCGGCGGCGGCTGGGCTATCGGGCCGGGGCGGCTGGCTTATAAAGCCCAGAGTCCTGGGCTAGTACGACTCTAAGTCGGTTGCCCCCCCCCCTTTTTTTATAGAGTCCTGGCGCAGAAAAACTAACGAAAGAAATACTAAACGGACTCCAAAAATCCCGAAATAAATTTTCACCGTCCTCTAATAATATTTAGTACAAAGTGAACTTTTTTCCCGGACCTAAATGCAATTTTGAAAAACGCGCATTTTTCCTATGCAAATAAAATCGCAAATAAATCCAGAAAAAAATACCAAAAGTGATTTTAACATTTTTCCTCCAATATTTCTGTTATTTTGGAGAAGTCATATTATCTCCGCTCATATTTGGTATTTAGAAATATTTGGAGAGAAAAATAATTAGAATCACACTGTCCTCGTACCGGTATTCGAGCGAACTCAAATACAAAAACGGTAAAATTCCCAACTCTCTCCGTAGGTCCTTGAGTTGCTTAGAATTTCGAGGAACGCCACAAACAAAAATGCAAAAGGGCATGCAATGCAATATGATCTATGTATAACATTCCAAATTGAAAATTTGGGATGTTACAAACCTACCCCCCTTAGAATGAATATCGCCCTCGAGATTCGACTTGGCTAGAGAACAGGTGTGGGTGGTCCTTGCATAGAGCATCTTCTCGTTCTCAGGTGGCTTCTTCCTCGGTGTGGTGACTCCACTGAACTTTGAAAAACTTGATAACCTTACTGCAGGTGACTCTGCTCAAAAATTCGAGAATCTTAACAGGCTTCTCCTCGTAAGTCAGATCACTGTCCAACTGAATTGCTTCCAGGGGTACTGTGTCTCTAAGCGGTATATCGGCCATCTCCGCATGGCACTTCTTAAGCTATGAAACGTGAAACACGTCGTGCACCCTGACAATCCTTCGGGCAATTCCAACTTGTAGGCAACCTCTCCCATGCGTTCCAAAACACGGTAGGGTCCCACAAATCTCGGGGCTAACTTCCCTTTAACTCCGAAACGTTTAACTCCTCGCAGAGGCGATACTCTCAAGTACGCTCTATCTCCGATCTCATAGGCTATCTCCTTGCGCTTCGAGTCTGCATAACTCTTCTGCCTAGACTGAGCTACCTTCAGTCCATCTCAGATCAACTTCACCTTCTCCTCAGACTCTTTGATTAAGTCTGGTACAAACAACTGTCGGTCTCCAACTTCATCCCACATTAACGGTGTTCGGCATCTCCTTCCATACAATGCCTCGAACGGTGCCATCTTCAAACTGGTTTGGTAACTGTTGTTGTATGAGAAGTCCGCGTAGGGAAAATTGTCATCCCAACTAGATCCATAATATAATGCACGGGCTCTCAGTATATCTTCCAAAATCTGATTGACTCTCTCCGTCTGTCCATCTGTCTGCGGGTGAAAAGCTGTGCTAAACTCTAGTCTAGTACCCAAAGTTTCATGTAACTGATTCCAGAACTTTGAGGTAAACTGGGTTCCTCTATCTGATACGATGCTCCTCGGAACTCCATGCAGACATACAATTCGGGTCATGTATATCTTTGCCAACTTTGCACTGGTATAAGTGGTTTTCACCGGGATAAAGTGGGCTACCTTCGTCAACCTTCCACTACTACCCAGATTGAATCATATCCTGCTTTGGTCCTGGGCAATCCGGTGATAAAATCCATGCCAAGCTTCTCCCACTTCCATTCGGGTATCGGCATAGGTTGTAACAATCCGGCTGGCTTCTGATGTTCTGCCTTTACTCTCTGACATACATCACAAACTGCTACATACTCCGCAATATCTTTCTTCATACCGGTCCACCAGAAAATATCTTTCAAATCCAAATACATCTTAGTATTTCCTGGGTGAATTGAGTATGGTGAATCATGGGCCTCCTCTAGAATCAACTTCCTGATCCCCGGGTCATTAGGCACATAAACGCAGTCCTCAAACCATAAGGTGTCGTGTTCATCCTCACGAAAACCTTTAGCTCTTCCTTCGCTCATCCTCTCCTTTATAGAGACAACCTCCTTGTCAGTTTTCTGAGCTTCTCTGATTTTATCCATCAAGGTAGACTGAATTTCTAGTGTTGCTACATAGCCTCTCAGAACTATCTCCATACGTAGTTCTCGTAAGTCCTCGGCTAACTCCTTTGGAAATTCCTCCATCATTAGGGTATTGACATGGCTCTTACGGCTTAGCGCATCGGCTACTACGTTAGCCTTTCCGGGATGATAATGCAATCTCATGCATGTCGTAATCCTTAATGAGTTCCAGCCATCTCCTTTGCCTAAGATTCAACTCCTTCTGAGTGAATATATACTTCAAACTCTTGTGATCCGTATATACTTCACAATGGTTTCCAATAAGAAGATGCCTCCACATCTTCAATGCATGCACTACGGCTGCTAACTCCAAATCGTGGGTGGCATAGTTCAGCTCATGAGGTTTCAGTTGTCGTGAAGCATACGAAACAACTCTTCCTTCCTGCATAAGAACTGCTCCAAGTCCTCGACGTGAAGCATCCCTCATAATCCTTATGTTGATCTGGCAGAATCAACACAGGGGACGAGACCAACCTTCTCTTTAATTCCTGGAAACTAGCCTCACATTGTAATATCCAACTGAACTTGGTGTCCTTCTTTAATGATTCCGTCATTGGTTTTGCAATCTTCGAGAAATTCTGAATAAATCTCCGATAGTATCCTTCAAGTCCAAGAAAACTCCGGATCTCTCCAACTGTTGTTGGTGCTTCCCAATGGGTCACAGTGTCCACCTTAGCGGGATCTACTGCTATTCCTTCTCCAGATATAATGTGTCCGAGAAATCCGACTTCCTTCAACCAAAACTCGTATTTGCTAAACTTGGCATATAACTGATGTTCTCTGAGCTTCTCCAATACCAATCGCAAATGCTTTGCATGCTCCTCTTCATACTTCGAGAAGATCAATATATCATCTATGAACACTACGACGAACTTATACAAATACTCCATAAACAACTTGTTCATCAGGTTCATAAAGTATGCTGGTGCGTTAGTCAGACCAAAAGACATAACGGTATACTCGTACAACCCGTACCTGGTGGTAAAGGCCGTCTTAGGTATATCCTGCTCTCGGATCTTTAATTGGTGGTACCCTAATCGCAGATCGATCTTGGAAAATATCTTAGCTCCTTGCAATCTATCGAACTGATCATTGATCATTGGCAATGGGTACTTGTTCTTGATCGTTACTTCGTTCAGTCCTCGGTAATCAACAACCATTCTTAACGATCCATCCTTCTTCTCCACTAAAAGTACTGGCGAACCCCAAGGCGAAGAACTTGGGCGTATGAATCCTTTATCCAGTAACTCCTTAATCTGTTTCTTTATCTCCTCCAAATCCTTTGCGGGCATCCTATATGGTCTCTTAGAAATTGGCCCGGTGCCTGGCAAAAGTTCAATCAAAAACTCTATATCTCTATCCGTTGGCATGCCAGGTAACTCCTCTGGAAACACATCCGGATAATCCTTCACTACTGGCACTTCCTCCTGAACAACTCTCGTGAGAGAATGTACTTGAGTCCTTATAGGCGAATGCCTAGATACATACTTAATCCTTTTTCCCTCCGGGGTGGTGAGAAAAATTGACTTACTGGCACAATCGATATTACCTCCATACTTGGATAGCCAATTCATACCTAATATCACATCCAATCCTTGTGACTCCAGGACTATTAGGTCAGAAGGGAAAGTGTGGCGTCCTATGGTCAATGGCATCTGAAAACATCCTTGGTGTGCCATATAATCTGCTCCAGGTGAACTTACTAACATGGGGGTCTTAAGAACTCGGGTGGACATCCTATGTCTATTTACGAATCCCCTTGAAATGTATGAACGCGATGCACCAGTATCGAAAAGAACTATTGCGGTAAATGTCTTAACCAAAAACTTACCGACAACAGCATCTGGTTGCTCTTCTACTTCCTCCACGGTCACGTGGTTCACTTGTCCTTTGTTGAATGGGTTGGGCTACTTCGCGGCGCTTCAATTGCCGTTCCCATTCTTAGCTTCTGGACATTCATTGGCATAATGTCCATTCTTCCCGCACTTGTAACAAGTGACATGGCTGAAATCCTTCTTGGTGGGTGTGGACGGTGTAGGGCGGCTCTGGTTACCATTTGCTCCATTTCCATTGCCATTCTTGGTGCCATTGTGATTGTGCGAGCTACCTCCTCCATGGGTATGTTGGAACTGTCCTACTGTTTTAGGGGTAAAACGAGGCTTCTGCTGAGCTCCAGAGTTATACTTTCCTTGCCCATACTTCCTCTTGCGACTTTCAATCTGTTGATGCTTCCTTTCAATCATTAGGGCGCGATCAACCAGCTCCTGGTAGTTATTGAAAGTTGCCACCATCAACTGTACACTCATCTCATCATTCAGCCCTTCCATGAATCTCTCCTGCTTAGTGGCATCTGTGGCCACAACATCTGGGGCATAACGAGATAGGGTACTAAACTCATCCACGTTCTGGGCCAGAGTACGGTTGCCTTGGCGCAAATTGCGAAACTCCTGCTTCTTCATACTCATAGCTCCAGTTGAGACATGGGCGGTACGAAAAGCTTGCTGAAACTGATCCCAAGTCACATTGGCTATGGGACAAGTGGCTGTGTAATTCTCCCACCATGCTGCGGCTGGTCCAGACAACTGGTGTGCGGCAAATCGCACCTTTTCAGCCTCCGAGCAGTTAGCAGTGGTCAAATCCCTTCCAATCTTGTGTAGCCAGTCATCGGCCACTATGGGTTCGATGCTGCTAGCAAACACGGGTGGTTGCAACCTTAAGAAACGTGTCAGGTTGTCCATGGGTGGTGGTGGTGGAGGGTTGTTGTTGTTGTTGTTGTTGTTGTTGTTGTTGTTGTTCTGGTTGTTCTGAGTGTTCTGGACAAGAAGTTGCATCAGGGTGTTCTGCTGCTGGATCAACTGGGTGAGCTCAGGGGGAAACTCAAATTCACGTCTTGGAGGCATCTGATGGGTGTAGAGGGAAGAGATTAAAATAGAAAAGAGGTATAAGGGAAATCACTACCCATATGCACATGAGACAAACACACAAACATATCACACCAATCAATTTCAAGCAAGATCTTACAAATTTAACTAACGTTACAAAAGTGCTCTAAAACTAATATATGGGGTAAACTACTAGTCATAGGGTGGTCATCTAAAAATATTGATCGGCAGAGGATTCCATGATATCCGCTCCAGCTTCATCTTCATAGTCTTCGTCCTTGCTATCCTCAGCTTCCGAATCTGTGTCATCTATGATGATATACTCTTCCGGTGGAATCTCCTCGGGTTCTTCTTCCTCGTCTTCTTCTCCCATGAGTATCCCTAACTTCCGTGTCAAGTCATCATTCTTCTCCACAAGTATTAGCATCTCCTCCTCGTATCCGTCGCGTGTAGACTTGAGTTCTTCCTCTAGCTCCAAATTCCTATTTAGGGATTTCTTCAAATCTATCATCCCTGCACACATCTGGTGCTCCTGGCGACGAATGTGATGGTTCAACTCCTGGATGTAGGCTGCAATGGACCTACCCTTCCAGGTGCTGATCATATCCCAATTCTCATCTCGGCGTCCACAAATTTGGTAGATGGTGTCTTTTAGCTCCTGCTTGTAGACTTCTCCAATCCTTCCCATAGCAATGTGGGCTTCCATGCTCCTGCCTAGGCTCCATGTAGGCGCATTGAATGAAAATGCTATGAGTGAGGTGACGGGCTCGAACGTCCTTCCTGGAACTTGGGCTTGAATCAACCAACGATCCTCCTCAGGTAGAGTGGCATTGTAGGTTCTGGTGAAACTTGGTAGTCCAATGTTTAGATATCTGGTGACTTCCTTCAGGCGTCGTCCAAATGGTGTATCATCATCCGGTTGCATGAACTTGTTCTTTGCATCCACCATCCTAAAAGAGTAGAAAAGATGAGGAGTCAGAAAAGAGAAGAGTGAATTGTGCTCTAGGGCATTTAGCTTAGTGGTCGTGTCCTACAGTTAGCGTGTGCTCTGATACCATCATGTAGCGACCAGACCTCAAACAGTCTAATCTATGTGCATTAGTGTCATCCCTAGATCAGTAATACTGACACGCACAATACTTGAAGGATTTATAACAGAGTAGCAATCACACACTTATTATATTGATAGTTCCAAGAATGAACTTATTACAATAATAATGGCTTAAGGCCATCTAACATGATAACATCGGAAGGCTTGGAAGATAAGTGAGTCCATCAACTTCAACGGCATCACTGAGTATAGAACCACGACCTAAAAGGCACCTTACTCGTCTTCTGAAAAGTCTGCAACATGAAACGTTGCAGCCCGAAAACGGGTCAGCACATGGAATATGCTGGCAAGGTAACACAAGAGAATGCAATGAAAGTAAAGCTATACTATATGCAATATGGCTGGTGGAAAGCTCTATGGTTAAGTTTTTGCGTAAAGCCAATTTTTCCCTATTGCAAAGGAATAGATTTTAATTAACTATCATGGTAGTTGAAACATCGTTGAGAAGATAGACATCCTCTCAACCCCAATTAAAAATCATCCTTAAACCCGACAATATTAATTAGAGTAACATGATGAGATTCACATGATAATCCAAGTACTAGATACTCAAGACGTCCATAACCGGGGACACGGCTAATCATGATCAGTTTGTACACTCTGCATAGGTTTGTGCACTTTTCCCACAAGACTCGATCGCCTCTGTTTGGTTTCTCGCACTGCATGGTGTTTGAGAAACGGATGACCGAGACACAATCTTTCCGAGGAGGTCCCCTTAACCAGATAGATAGGCCGGTACACCTACAAACCCTCTACATCTGCTAGCCCATCATGGAAAGGTTTCCCACAACTTACTCGACTATGCCAGAGCCCATATTGGCATGTGGCTGCACACGGAAGTTTCTAGTATGAAAAATCTCATGATCCCTTTGAGCCTGGGAGGCGGTCCAAAAGAAAAACAGGCAATCACTGGAATACCCAGATGCCTCAATCCACCCAGATGTGTGTTAAAGTTGCCACCTTAAGTTGAACCATTAATTAACAAACTCACATCTGTCATGGATACACTCACCCAATCCACGTCTACGAGCATAGCATGTCCTAACAGCAAACGTAGAAGTAACTCCCAAAGGTTTGAATGTAATGCAGGTAATAGGTACTACCTCAATCTACTTCCCAGTCCCACAAGTTAATTGATCATACTCATGCAATGTGTGAGGGTTGGACTAATGCAATGAAAACTGGGTAATTGGAAAGCATGATCAAAGTGTCACTTGCCTTGCTGATTATCCGCAAAACCTAGAGACTCAAAGTAGCAAGCGGCGCACTCCGGTTACTCTATCGCAAACAAACAAGCACACAATAAGTATTTAACTAATGCATGGGTAAAACTCAAATAAGAGCTCTAACCAGAAAGTTCAACTTAAGAACTCCGGTTTGCAAAAAGAATCAACTCGAAAGAAGCAACAAAACTCAAAGTGCAAAAGAAACGAGCTCCGGTTTGCTAGTTGGCCTAGAGTCAAATTTTATAGTAGCCAAAACTTTGTTCAAGTTGGTTAAACGTAAAGAGGGCATCGAGACGAAGATATGGGATTTTGAATCACCTGATTCCGACTCTCGAGCGAAAAGAAAAACGAAAAACAAGATCAGGGCAGAAATCGCGATTGGAATAATCGCGGATAAATACCCCGAAAAAGAAAACGGACGAACAGGCTAACGAACGAACGTTCGCTGTCTGCGGCTAACGGACGAAAACCGTTCGTTAAAACGAACGTACGGACAAACCGACGAAAAAAACGAACCGATCTAATCTAATTAAAAAAACAGATCTACGGTTTATGAAAACCGATCGTTCTAAAAAAACGATTAACTACCTCAACGACAACTCCGGCGAGACGGCGTTCGGCGGCAGCGGCGGTCCGGCGCAGCGGGGCGGCGAGGCGGCGGCGCGGCAGGCGTGCGGCGGCTGCGGGCGGAGGCGGCGTTGCGGGCGTGCGGCGGCGGGGCGAGCGTGCGACGGCGGCGGCGGTGGCGCTGGCGGGCGGAGGCTGCGGCGGCTGGGCTGTCGGGCCGGGGCGGCTGGCTTATAAAGCCCAGAGTCCTGGGCTAGTACGACTCTAATTCGGTTGCCCCCCCCCTTTTATAGAGTCCTGGCGCAGAAAAACTAACGAAAGAAATACTAAACGGACTCCAAAAATCCCAAAATAAATTTTCACCGTCGTGTAATAATATTTAGGACAAAGTGAACATTTTTCCTGGACCTAAATGCAATTTTGAAAAATGAGCATTTTTCCTTTGCAAATAAAATCGCAAATAAATCCAGAAAAAATACCAAAAGTGATTTTAACATTTTTCCTCCAATATTTCTGTTATTTTGGAGAAGTCATATTATCTCCGCTCGTATTTGGTATTTAGAAATATTTTTAGGAGAGAAAAATAATTAGAATCACACTGTCCTCGTACCGGTATTCGAGCGAACTCAAATACGAAAACGGTAAAATTCCCAACTCTCTTCGTAGGTCCTTGAGTTGCTTAGAATTTCGAGGAACGGCACAAACAAAAATGCAAAAGGGCATGTAATGCAATATGATCTATGTATAACATTCCAAATTGAAAATTTGGGATGTTATAGATGCCCAGTCCCATGCTCAAATCATAATAATTAAACAAAAACTCCCCCAGGGATGTTGCTGGTTTGGACGGTACCCGTTGTTTCGGGCTAGCCATGGAGTGTGCTGGTTGGTGGTTGGGGGAGTATAAACTTTACCATTCTGTTTGGGAACCGCCTATAATGTGTGTAGCATGGAAAATATCAAGATTCTTGGTTTTTATGTTGACAATGAGAGTATAGCGCTCAAAATATTATTCATCTCTATTTCAAAATTGAGCTGTGGCACCTCTACAAATCCTTGCTTCCCTCTGCGAAGGGCCTATCTATTTACTTTTATGCTGAGTCCTCATCCTCTTATAAAAGAGCACCAGTTGGAGGGCACCTCAGTCATTTGCAAGTAAGACTATTAATCTGCATTGAGTATGATTATGACTGGATCTCTTTTACCATGAATTACAATGTCTAGTCAGTCCTTGATCTTTAAAAGTTCTCTCCATTTATGTTTTGCGGTCTCAGAAAGGGCTAGCGAGATACCATCTTGTTATATCATATTGTGATTGTTTTGAGAAAGTGTTGTCATCCAATGTTTATTATTATTGCTCGCTAGTTGATTATGTCATTGATATGAGTAGACATGAGACCTGAAAGTTATTGTGAATGTGGTTAGTTCATGATCTTTGCTGAAAACTTGAATGATGGCTTTACATATTTACAACAACAGTAGCAAACAGAGTTAGTCAAAGTTTTTCTTTATCACTTTCAGTTTATCAACTGAATTGCTTGAGGACAAGCAAAGGTTTAAGCTTGGGGGAGTTGATACGTCTCCAACGTATCTACTTTTCCAAACACTTTTGCCCTAGTTTTAGACTCTAACTTGCATTATTTGAATGGAACTAACACACACTGACGCTGTTTTCAGCAGAATTGCCAAGGTGTTATTTTTGTGCAGAAATAAAAGTTCTCGGAATGACCTGAAAATCAACGAAGAATTATTTTGGAAAATATAAAAAATATTTGCGGAAAGATCCAAGCCAGGGGGGCCACACCCTATCCAAGAGGGTGGGGGCACGCCCCCTCCCCCTGGGCGCGCCCCCTGCCTCATGGGCCCCCTTTTGTTCCACCGACGTACCCCCGGACTCCATATATTCACTTTCGGGGAGAAAAAAATCAGAGAGGAATAATTATCACGTTTTACGATACGGAGCCGCCGCCAAGCACTAATCTCTATCGGGAGGGCTGATCTGGAGTCCGTTCGGGGCTCCGGAGAGTGGAGATCGCCGCCATCGTCATCATCAACCTTCCTTCGTCGCCAATTCCATGATGCTCACCTCCGTGCGTGAGTAATCCCATCATAGGCTTGCTGGACGGTGATTGGTTGGATGAGATTTACCATGTAACCGAGTTAGTTTTGTTAGGGTTTGATCCCTAGTATCCATTATGTTCTAAGATTGATGTGCTATGACTTTGCTATGCTTAATGCTTGTCACTAGGGCCCGAGTGCCATGATTTTAGATCTGAACCTATTATGCTTTCATGAATATATGTGTGTTCTTGATCCTATCTTGCAAGTAAAAAGTCACCTACTATGTGTTATGATCCGGCAAACCTGAAGTGACAACAATCGGGACCACTCCCGGTGATGACCATAGTTTGAGGAGTTCATGTATTCACTGTGTGTTACTGCTTTGGTCCGGTACTCTATTAAAAGGAGGCCTTAATATCCCTTAGTTTCCACTAGGACCCCATGATACGTCCAAAACGTATCTATAATTTCTGCTTGCTCCATGCCACTTTTGGGTGATATTGCTATGATATTCATACACTTCCATACACTTTTGATCATATTTGGACTAACTTACTAATCCAGTGCACCCCAGTGCCAGTTTCTGTTTTCGGCTGTTTTTGTATTTCAGGTTTTCATGTTTCGAGAACTGCCCAGAAAAATCCAGAAAAATTATATAAAAAGTCAGCGAACCGGAAACAACACTGCGTCCGAAGGGCAGCCTGGGGGGGGCACAGGGGCTCCAGGCGCCATGTGGGCGCCCCCCCTGGGCCGCGCCGGGGGGGCGCATGGGCCCCCCGAGGCTCCCCCGGTGCCCTACTTTGGCATATATTTAAAGGGTCCTCCATAACCCTCAGAACAGGACTTTTTTTCGCGATCCCATCTCTGTTCCGCCGCCGCCGCTTCCAAGATCGGGAGCACCAGGAGGACTCTTCCCGGCACCCTGCCGGAGGGGAGGATCACCACCGGGAGCTTCTCCACCACTATGGACGCCTCCCGGATGACTCGTGAGTAGTCTCCCTTGGACCATGAGTCCATGACCAGTAGCTATGTGATGTTCTCCTCCCGTTCTTGTGCTTCACTAATTAGTCCTCGTGAGCTGCCCTACATGATCGAGGCACCTATGTAATCCTTATGCTGTTGCTATGTTGAGTTTGCTGGGATCCGATGGATTATGAGATTATGTTCAGATTGATCTTGAGTAATATATTTGATTCACCTCTTTTATATTTTAGTTCATAAGTAATTCTTGCATGTTCTCCGTTGTTATTTATTGCTTTGGCCAAGTAATAGGTAGTGACTCCAAGAGGGAACGTTATGCTCGATTGTGGGTTCATGCCCCTCGATGACTAGCTTGAGTGACAGAAACATGAGTCTAGGGGATGTGCTGTTGCCACAAGGGGGAAAACAACGGTGCTTGTGCCCGCGGGTGCAAGGATTGTTTACTTTACGCAAGGTTCTTTTAATGCAGTTGTCTGTTGCATTGAGTTTACACTATGGGTGGGACTCGCAACTTAATACCAGCGAGATGTTCTGGATAGATATCTCAAGGTGGATGATTAGTAGTAGATATTGATGGATTTCGGTCTACTTACTTTGGCGTACCGCCCATGCTTTGAACCTCAACCTTTCTTGCAATGTAGTCAGCATTGGTTTGCGTTCGTGGTCCTGTCAATTGCCCAGCTGTAATTTGTTTACCTCACATAGCTGTTTTATCGTCTTTTGGGAGAGAGACATCACTAGTGAACATCATGAGACTCCGGTCCATATTACCATCATTGATCACATCCACTATTTACTTTTCGCTATTTACTTACTATTGCAAAACACTATCTATCACTACTATCATATTGCTTTTAACTCTTTGTGAACTACAAGGCCGGAGAGATTGACAACCTCTCTGTACTCGTTGAGAGCAAAGTTATTTGTATCTGTGTGCAGGTCCACCTTGATTGCTAATTGCGCCGTTAGCAATTGACACCTTCTAGTTGAACCTAGGAGTCTCTGGGGATTCGATCCTTGGCATCTTTGCTAGGGGAAAACACTTCTACTTACTGCATCTTACACCTTCCACTTGGGGTAACCAACGAGGGGTTCGAGGCCCATCACCCCACTGCCTCAGGAGGGTAGGACAAAAGATGTCATGCAAGTTGGTTTCCATAAGCATGTATGACTGTATTTGGAATACATGCCTACATTACATTGATGAACTGGAGCTAGTTCTGTGTCACCCTAGGTTATAACTTTTACATGAGGAATCGCATCCGACATAATTCCCCATCACCGATCCAATGCCTACGAGCTTTTCGCTTATTGCTTGTTGCTTATTTACTTTTCCATTGCTACTGTTACAAAAACTACAAAAACACCACTGTTACTTTTATTGTTGTTACCGCTATTTCCATATTACCTTGCGCAGATACTGAGTTACCAGGTGTGGTTGAATTGACAACTTAGCTGCTAATACTTAAGAGTATTCTTTGGCTCCCCTTGTGTCGAATCAATAAATTTGGGTTGAATACTTTACCCTCGAAAATGGTTGCGATCCCCTACATTTGTGGGTTATCAAGCATCAATGATCTGATCAAAACGAGGGAGGGCGAACGGGTCAGCTGGGCAAGCCTTGTTTAAGTCTGTGTAGTCCACACACATTCGCCAAGTGTCGTTCTTTTTAAGCACCAAAACCGGGCTAGCCAACCACTCAAGATGAAAAGTTTCAACGATGAACCCGACCGCTAAGAGTTGGGCCACCTCTTCACCAATGGCCTTCCGCCTCTCCTTGTTAAAACGGCGAAGAAATTGTCGGACCGACTTATACTTCGGATCAATATTGAGAGTGTGCTCAGCGAGTTCTCTCGGTACACCGGGCATGTCTGAAGGCTTCCATGCAAAGATGTCCTGGTTCTCACGGATGAACTCGATGAGCGTGCTTTCCTATTTTGGATCCAGATTAGCACTGATGCTGAACTGCTTCGATGAGTTGCCAGGAACAAAGTCAACTAGCTTGGTGTCATCCGTCGATTTAAACTTTAGCAACGGGTCATGCTCCGTGGTTGGTTTCTTCAAGGACGTCATATCTGCCGGGTTGACATTATCTTTGTAAAACTTAAGCTCCTCTGTGGCACAAACTGACTCTGCATAAGCCGCATCGCTTTCTTCGCGTTCCAAGGCTATCGTACGACTCCCATGCACTGTAATGGCCCCCTTGTGACCTGGCATCTTGAGCTGCAAATAAACATAACACGGCCTTGCCATGAACTTAGCATAAGCCGGCCTCCCAAATAGAGCATGGTACGTGATGTGGATCCTAACAACCTCAAATGTTAAAGTTTCTGTCCTGGCATCATATTCATCTCCAATGGTTACCTCCAAATCAATTTTGCCCATCGGGTACGCCGACTTACCAAGCACAACTCCATGAAAAACAGTGTTAGACGGCCTAAGTTTCTTGTGAGTTAATCCCATAGGATGGAAGGTATTGTATTAAAGAATATTGATGTTGCTACCTCCAGTCATGAGTACCTTGGTGAACTTGTATCCTCCGACCTGAGGCGCTACCACCAAAGCCAGCTGACCTAGATTATCAACTCGGGGTGGGTGATCTTCATGGCTCCACACGATGGGATGCTCCGACCATCGCAAGAAAAGGGGAACGGCCGGCTCAACAGCATTCACCGCCCTTTTATGAAGCTTCTGGTCTCGCTTGCACAGACTTGTGGTAAAGACGTGGTACTGCCCGCTGCTCAACTGCTTCGGGTTACTCTGATAACCTGACTGCTGCTGATTCCCTTGATTGTTATGCTGGTTGTTGCCGCCTTGATTTCCTTGGCCATGAAAACTGGAGTTTGAGCTACCGCCTCCATGACCCGGACCATGAAAACTGGACCCTGAGCCGCCGTTTGGTCCATAATTGTTCTGGATAGACTCTCTGTAAGACCTCATGATGCTGCAGTCTTTGCACATATGGGTGGCCGCCTTTTCGTCCATTCCATGCTTTGCACATGGCGGATTCATCGCCTCATCGATGTTATATCTTGGAGGCGGCTTCCCCTTGCGACGCTGGTAAAAATTCCGGGCCCCAGTATTAGCTACAAAAGTGTTAGCCTTGCGTTTATTGCCACTATTTTGATTGGCCGGGTTATACTGCTGTCCTCCCGGGTCATTACTATTCTTTCCCTTTCCTAGTCTTTCAGCCTCAGACTCGGGGTCCTTGGTACTATTAGAGTCGGCATATTTGACGAGAGCCGCCATGAGCTCCCCCATATCGTCACAATGACGCTTAAGTCGCCCCAACTTCAGTTTGAGCGAAAGAACCGGCATTTTTTCTCCAACGTTAATATCACGGATTCAGCGTTGATCTTATCTGAAGAATGCATGATGGTTGAGACCTGGCGCACCCAACTGGTCGTTGATTCGCCCCCGTTCTGAACACAAGAATCTAGATCCACAATTGACATTGGCTGCTTGCATGTATCCTAGAAATGCTTGATAAACTTGGCCTTCAGCTCTGCCCATGACCCAATGGAATTGACGGGCAATCCTTTCAACCAGTTACGAGATGTGCCTTCCAGCATCATGGTGAAATACTTAGCACATGCGGCTTCACTAACATCCAGCATCTCCATAGCCATCTCATAACTCTCTATCCAAGCCTCAGGGGGCTGATTTGCTGTGTATTTAGGCACTTTACGAGGGCCCTTGAAATCCTTGGGCAATCGCTCGTTCCATATAGCCACCATTAAACACGGTACGCCCCAAGATCTAGAAGTCCTGCCTGTCTCCACTGAAGTTGCCGAGTAATATGGCACCGGCTGATGAACAGCCACCTGAGCCACCAGCTCGGCCTCTCGGCGCATCCTGCCCTGGTCCACCAAATCTTGCGCATTAGCGTCATGCCACGCCGGGTTATGCCCATGAGGCGAGTTATGGCGTCACTCTGTGCTTGAAACTTCTGGCGAGTCAACATGCCTGCTGTAGTGGCACTTGGATGGGGGGTTGAGTGATTCTGATCCCAACTGTAAGAGTAAGCATGTTGCAGCTATAGCACCGTCTGAAGTAGTTCCTGGGCCCTCCGGGTCTCCACTGCCACTGGAGTTTCGCCCTAAACTAGCAAAGCCGCCAATCTCGTCGCCGCTACTATCATGTTATCCAGAGGCTTGGAATAGTGACCCGCCGGCGTCACCGGGTAATGTGATGTCGGGTGGTTTTGATTTGCATACAGACAGCTTATCACACGCGGTTGAACCGGCCCTCTGGCCCTAGGGGCTTCAGCTGTCCGGTTTGCCCCCGACGGGTTACTGCCCCCTGCTCCGGCTGTGTTGAAAAGATTCCTCGGCTCATAAATGAAAGGCAGACGACTCCTTTGCTTCCTCCTCATGACCTCATTAGCAGCATTCTAATCCACCGAGAGCCCGTAAGAATCTGCTTGAATCCGCTGAGCCTAGGCGTCCAAGACAGCCCGTTCTGTAGTCATCCAGGCATTCTCCGCCGCTAGGTCTATCTTGGCTTCTGCTATCTCCTATCGTAGCTTGTCCATATCCGCTTTGTGTTGGTCCTGGTTCTCTAGGGTTACCTCCGTTCCCATCAGAGTCGCCAGAGCCTCCAATAGATCTGTCAAGACTTGAGCCGGTGGGCGTGCTACTTCTCGAGCTTGCATTGTATTCCCTCGAAGAGGAAAGGGTGATGCAGCACAGCAACGTAAGTATTTCCCTCAGTTTTTGAGAACCAAGGTATCAATCTAGTAGGAGACCTCGCGCGAGTCCCTCGCACCTGCACAAACAAATAAGAACGTCGCAGCCAATGCAATAAGGGGTTGTCAATCCCTTTACGGTCACTTACGAAAGTGAGATATGATAGTTTGATATTTTTGGTATTTTTGGATATAAGAACAGAAAGTAAAAACGGTAAAGTAAAGTAGATTGTAGATTGATATGTTGAGAATAGACATGGGGGCCATATGTTTCACTAGTGGCTTCTCTCATGATAGCAGAATTCTACGGTGGGTGAACGAATTATTATCGATCAATTGATAGAAAAGCGAGTAATTATGAGAATATCTAGGCATGATCATTATATATAGGCATCACATCCGTGACAAGTAGACCGAAACGATTCTGTACCTACTACTATTACTCCACACATCGACAGCTATCCAGCATGCATCTAGAGTATTAAGTTCATAAGAACAGAGTAATGCCTTAAGCAAGATGACATTATGTAGAGGTATAAACTCAAGAAATATGATATAAACCCCATCTTTTTATCCTCGATGGCAACAATACAATATGTGCCTTGCTGCCCCTACTGTCACTGGGAAAGGACACTGCAGGATTGAACCCAAAGCCAAGCACTTCTCCCATTGCAAGAATTATAGATCTAGTAGGACAAACCAAACCAACAATTCAGATAGACTTGAAAGGATATTATAATCATACATAAAAGAATTCAGAAAAGAACCAAACATTTATCATAGATAATCTTGATCATAAACCCACAATTCACCGGATCTTGACAAACACACCGCAAATAGAGATTACATTGAATAGATCTCGAAGACCGAGGAGAACTTTGTATTGAGATCCAAAGAGAGAGAAGAAGCCATCTAAGTACGAACTATGGACCCAAAGGTCTATGGTAAACTACTCACAACTCATGGTGAGGCGATGGTGTTGATGTAGAAGCACTCCATGGTAGATCCCCCCTCCGCGGCAGAGCTCCGGAACAGGCCTGTCAGTGTACTAAGGTAGGGGTACCCCAGTACCCCAACTTGTGCACGGGCAGTTGCAGCTTCCCGCGGTAAGGTTTACTGCGTGCTCGCCGGAGACCTTCCTGCTCCTTATTAAACCATTCAAAAACAAAGTATACAAGACATGAGACCAAGGCCCCGGCAAGAGGAGCTTGCCGGGAAGGCCGTACCAGGCTCAAGACTGCTCCACTAACACAAGGCCCTGGCAAGGGGAGCTTGCCAGGAAGACTAGAAGACAACGCCTCGGCACTATATGTGCCCCGGCAAGGGGCCCGGGGAGCGGCAAGCTCCCGGGCCCGGCAAGATCAAGGCCCCGGCAAGGTGCTTGCCGGGAAGGCTGCGCTGTGTGCCCGCGCTCCAGCTCATCGGCCCACGCGTCGCCCTGGGGCCTATCCAGGGACGCGTGGCGGATGGCTGTGCAGCCTGGGGTACACGGTGGCACTCCACGGTGATGGATCCGTCGCCGTGGCGAACGGAGACGCTAAGGCGGGAGCTTTTGGGGTCGACGGCGACGGGCATTAAATGCCCTTGTCCCCCACTGTTAAAGTAGGTATAGACCACTGTTCTGTACTGTAGCTCCACTGTTCCCGCACTGTTACAACTACCACCTCTTTTACATTTTTACCCCTTTCTCCTACGTTGACACCTGTCGGTGACCCCTTACACTATAAAAGGAGGCCCATGCACAACGTGGAGGGGGTTCGAAACCTAGATCACTCTCACGCACGGTGTAGCTGCTTCTTCAAGCTCCCGAGCACTTAACTCAATACATAACCAAGCAGGAGTAGGGTTTTACGCATCCGTGCGGCCCGAACCTGGGTAAAACTTCCCGCGTGTTCGCTTCGATCTGCCCTTTGTGCTCCCTCCGCCCTCGTACCGCACAGACAAGGGGCTCCGGTCCCATAGGTGTTCGTGGCGGACAGTTTCCCCCGACATCTTTGGCGCGCCAGGTAGGGAGCGTCGAGGTTGTGCGAACCTGATCCGGCGTTCGCGCGGGCGCATTCTTCATCAGCCTCTCCAGCTTCATCAGCAACTTCATCAGCGACAGCTCCATGGCCCCGAAGAAGAAGCCTTCGGAGGTCGGAGGCCCGTCTGCGTCTCACCCGCCGCCACCAGAGCCAACGGTGGGCGGGGGAGACGCCGTCGGAAGGGTGGTTGCCGGTGAGGACACTCACGGTGCCACCAGATCCAAGAACAGGACGGACGACCGAACTTCGGTCTCCGTGGACGCGCCGCGTCCATCCCAGCACACGACGACCCCGCAGCGCCATACCACGGGAGGTGGTATCCGCTTGCTGGGGCAAGGCCAGACCGGAGGCTCGCGGGACGCCCCGGACCCCCGTCCGGGCACAAGCAAAGCGAAGGCGCCGGCGCGGGACCCCGCTCCTTCTAACGTTGTTAGAAGTCCGAGCGTATCCCGCTCCTCGCACCGCTCGCCCGCGTTCCCTTCCACTCCAGCAGAAGCGCTCGCGAGAGCGCAACTGCTCCTCGACTTTCCTCCGGCGGCCGACAAGGCCGAAGAATGGAGGGCCACAATACGGAGCCTGATAGACTTCGCCAATAATGATTCTCCACAGCAGCCGTCGACCTCACGGCCGCGGCAGGCTGAGAAGACGAAGGCTATCGGCGACAAGACCGCCGGGGGTGCGACAAGCGTGCACTCCCCGCCGCAGAAGCAGAAGACGCCGCCCCGCCGGAACAACCCTGACGACGGCTCCACAGCCTCGTCGGACCCGCGGGCCCGTCGGGACCAGCGCCAGGTCCTCAACGACCGGCGAGATGAAGACGCTCGGACCACAATCGAGCGCCGCCGAGAAGCTCGGCGACAATCCGACAAGAGAGCTGGGAACACTGTCGACGTGCACGCGCCCGGTGAACCAGGCGACTTGCCGTACGCGGCAGGCTGCCCTGCGTTCACTCGCGAGCTGCGGCGCGTCCAGTGGCCCAGCATGAAGAATTTCAAGCCCGACGTACCGGAGAAGTACGACGGCAAGACGCACCCCTCGGAGTTTCTCAGCGTCTACACCATCGCGGTGCAAGCTGCCGGGGGGCGCGACGAGAAGATCTTGGCGAATTACTTCCCGCTCGTGCTAAAGCCGAACGTTCGTTCGTGGCTCATGCACTTGCCGGAAGGTTCTATCTCTTCTTGGGCCGACCTCTGTCACCAGTTTGTTGGCGCCTTCACCGGCGGCCACAAACCCCATGGCCAGGAGAGCGATCTCCACATTTTGGCCCAGAAGGAAGGCGAGCCCCTGCGCAAGTATATCCAACGCTTCAGCCGGGTGCAGCACAACATCCCTGACGTTCACCCTGCCGCGGTTATCAGCGCGTTCCATCAGAACGTGCGTAACCGCCGCATGCGTGAGGAAATGGCGATGACCAAGATTCGGGATGTCAGCGAGCTCTATGCTCTTGCTGACAAGTGCGCGCGCGCGGAAGAGGGGAGGAGACTCCCCGGGGAGGATACTGGCGCAGGGGGAAGCGACAGCGACGACGCCGCCCCGGCAAAGAAGAGCCGGCGGCGGAACAACAGAAAGAAGGGCAAGAAGGAGGTGCTTGCCGTCGAGAAGTCCGGCAAGGAGGCCCCCGCCAAACAAGCGCAGGCTGGCGGCTCCGGCAAGGAGCCCGCCCCGGTAGCGGCGGCCGACAAGCCGGGTAGCTCCGACAAGCAATACTGTAAGATTCACCGCACCAAGGGTCACGATCTCTCCAACTGCAAGCGCGTCGAGTACCTCGTCGAGCAGCAGAAAGCTGAGTACGAGAGGCGCGACAAGGAGAAGGCCCAAGGTGGCGGGGAAGAGCCCAGCAAGAAGCGGCCGTTCAACGGCCGGGGAGGACGCCGCGGCAAGGCTAAGCAGCGGCAAGGAGATCGTCCTCCCCGGGGCCGCGACAACGACGAAGACGACGATGAAGACATGGAGGACGACGAGAACAGCGAGCAGGAGTTCCAGAAGGCCACGGAGGTCCTGTGCGTCGACGGTGGCGCCTCCCTGCACACCTCCCACCGCCAGCTAAAACAGTGGGTGCGTGAGGTGAACGCAGCGGAGCCGCCCGTGGAGTCGCGCAGGCTCCTCAAATGGTCCAGCACGCCCATCGTTTTCGATCTTGAGGATCACCCTGACCGCACCACCGCGGTCGGGTGCTTGCCGATGCTGGTTTCTCCCACCATCCGCAACCTCAAGGTCACCAAAATGTTGGTTGACGGCGGGGCCGGCCTGAACTTGATCTCCTCTGCTGTGATCAAGAAGCTCCAGATTCAAGACGGCGAGCTCGAAGAGACCGGTTCATTCCAAGGAATCAACCCGGGAAGGAGCAAGCCCAAGGGAAAGATCACTCTGCCAGTGACCTTTGGCGGGGAGCTCAACTTCAGGACTGAGCGCATCACCTTTGACGTTGCCGATATTCCATTGCCCTACAATGGAATACTTGGCCGTCCTGCCCTCGCCAAGTTCATGGCAGCTTCCCACTATGCTTACAACGTGCTGAAGATGCCGAGGCCGATAAGCGTCATCACTGTCCACAGCGACAAGAAGGATGCGCTTATTTGCGCCGACAAGATTTACCGGGATGCGGCAGCTGCGGCCGAGAAGGATACTCTTGCCGCTGAAGCTCCCGGGGGGAAGAAGACGAAGACCAAGTCCGGCAAGTGCTCTGGGACCCACTCCGGCAACCGCACCTCTTCGGAGTGCTGCGCTGCCATCGAGGACGTTCCATCGAGCTCCACCGGCAAGAGAAAGGAAGGAATGGCTGCTCCTCCGGCAACAAAGAAGGTGTCCGCAAAGGAGGACGGCACTGGTGGTACCTTCACCATCAGTGCCACCCTTGACAGCAAATAGGAAAGCGCGCTCGTTGCCTTCTTGCGGGCGAATGTCGATGTGTTTGCCTGGCAACCATCTGACATCCCCGGTGTTCCCAGGAAGGTGATTGAGCACAAGCTTGCTGTCTGTCCTCATGCGCGACCCATCAAGCAGAAAGTGAGGAAGCAAGCCGTGGAGCGCCAAGAGTTCATCAACGAGGAAATTAAGAAGCTAGAAGCAGCAGGCCTAGTTAGAGGTGTGATCCATCCGACGTGGTTGGCAAACCCAGTCGTCGTGCGCAAGGCCAACGGGAAGTGGAGACTGTGTATAGACTTCACTGATGTCAATAAAGCATGTCCCAAGGATCCATTCCCTTTGCCGCGCATTGACCAGATCGTTGACTCCACTGCCGGATGTGAGCTACTCTGCTTTCTTGATGCATACTCAGGCTATCATCAGATTTTCATGGCTAAGGAAGATGAAGAGAAGACTGCGTTTATCACTCCATGTGGCACTTATTGCTTCATCCGCATGCCATTTGGATTGAAGAATGCAGGCTCAACTTTTGCAAGGGTAGTGTACACTGCTTTTGAGCCACAGATCCACAGAAATGTAGAAGCTTACATGGATGACATCGTGGTGAAGAGCAAGAGCAAAGAAACCCTGATTCAAGACTTGGAAGAAACGTTTCAGAACCTGCGCAGGATACAGCTCAAGTTGAACCCCGAGAAGTGCGTCTTTGGAGTCCCCTCCGGCAAGCTTCTCGGGTTCTTTGTATCACAGAGGGGGATTGAAGCCAACCCCGACAAGATCAAAGCCATTGAGCAGATAGAAGCCCCGAAGCGCGTCAAGGATGTCAGAAGGCTTGCAGGTTGTGTTGCTGCCCTCAGTAGGTTCATTTCAAAGTCTGCAGAACGCGCCCTACCTTTCTTCAAAATCTTGAAGAAGGCAGGTCCCATGAGGTGGACTCCGGAAGCGGAGGCGGCGTTGCAGGATTTGAAACGGTACCTGTCCTCCACTCCTATACTTGTCGCACCTAGACCACAGGAAAAGTTGTTGCTATACTTAGCGGCAACCAACCAGGTGGTTAGTGCTGCGTTAGTAGCGGAGAGGGAGTCCGACGAGGAGTCAGCATCACCGGCAAGCGAATCCAGCGACAAGCAGGGGGCTGTCCCGACAAGCTCTGGTCCCGACAAGGAAGACTCTGCGCAGGAACAAGGAGAGGTGCGGAAGAAGATGGTGCAGCGCCCAGTTTATTTTGTAAGTTCCCTTCTCCAGGGGGCTAGATCAAGATACTCTGGTGTGCAAAAATTGCTTTTCGGCCTTCTCATGGCCTCGAGAAAGCTGCGCCATTACTTCCAAGCCCATGAGATAACAGTGGTCACTCGCTTTCCGTTGAAGAGGATATTGCACAATCCAGAAGCAACAGGAAGGATCGTTGAGTGGGCACTGGAGCTGTCGAGCTTTGGACTCAAGTTTGAAAGTACTTCAACCATACAGAGCCGGGCTTTGGCAGAATTCATAGCCGAGTGGACCCCGACACCAGAAGAAGAAGTTCAAGAAACAAGTGCACCCGTACAAGAAGCGACAAGTGAATGGGTAATGTATTTTGACGGTGCCTTCTCGCTGCAAGGCGCCGGTGCTGGCGTGGTACTCATCGCGCCCACCGGAGAGCACCTCAAATATGTTATCCAGATGCACTTTCCCAGGGAGCAAGCGACAAACAACACTGCAGAATATGAAGGCTTGCTCGCCGGCCTCAGGATTGCGGCCGAACTTGGGATCAGAAAACTGATTGTGCGGGGCGATTCTCAGTTGGTGGTCCGGCAAGTTAATAAGAGCTATCAGAGCCCTTTGATGGAAGCTTATGTTGATGAAGTGAGAAAGCTTGAAGAGCACTTTGAAGGTTTGCAGATGGAGCACGTCCCGAGAGCCCAAAATGAAATTGCAGATGGCCTTTCAAAGTGCGCCGCGATGAAGTTACCTGTGGAACCAGGGACCTTCTTACTCAAGCTGACTCAGCCATCCGTTACACCATCAATTGGGCAGTCCAAGAAGAGAAAGTTGGTCTCCGGCGACTACTTGCCGGCGGATCTTCCTGAAACCGCTGCCAAGGTCCCCAAGATCAACAACCAGAACGCTGAGGAACAGTTTGCTCCTGCAAGTCCTCGGGCTTGTACAGTTGAAGCAAGCGTTCCCGGCAAGCCTCGCCCCGGCGAGCTTGCCGGGGGACCGTCAGCTCCGGCAGAACCAGAGGTCCTTGCCGTAGAAGCTGAGGTTCCCGCAGCAGCCCTCGAGCCTTTAGTCCTTGTCGTCGAGCCTCGGGCTCCGGCATGGGCGCAGCAGATCGTCCGTTTTCTGCAAACTGGAGAACTTCCCGACGACCCTCAAGAGATAGAGAAGATAACCAGGCAGTCAAGTATGTACCAGTTCGTGGATAACGAGCTGTACAGAAGAAGGCTCAATGGTGTCAGACTGAAGTGTATCTCCAGAGAAGATGGACAGAAGCTGTTGGCGGAAATACACGGAGGCATATGCGGCCACCACATTGGCGCAAGGGCGCTTGCCGGGAAAGCTTTCCGGCAAGGGTTCTTTTGGCAAGAAGCCCTCCAAGATGCAACTGCACTAGTAACCAAGTGTGAAGCGTGCCAGTTCCATGCAAAGCAAATCCATCAGCCAGCTCAAGCTCTCCAAACAATCCCTTTATCATGGCCCTTCTCGGTCTGGGGGCTCGACATCCTCGGCCCTTTCCCTCGAGCTGTCGGGGGCTTTGAGTACTTGTACGTTGCGATCGACAAGTTCACAAAGTGGCCAGAAGTGGAGCCAGTGAGGAAGGCGACAGCACAGTCAGCAGTTAGGTTCTTCAGGTCGATTGTTTGCCGTTTCGGAATCCCTAACAGGATCATCACCGACAACGGTACGCAATTCACTAGTCGCACCTTCATGCAGTATGTCCAAGACCTTGGCGCCAAGGTCTGTTTCGCTTCTGTTGCTCACCCGAGGAGCAACGGTCAAGCGGAGAGGGCAAACGCTGAAGTGCTGCGCGGACTCAAGACAAGGACCTTTGACAGGCTGCGCAAGTGCGGAAGAAATTGGATAGAGGAGCTCCCGGCGGCTCTTTGGTCAATCAGAACGACACCAAGTCGAGCCGCCGGACAGACACCATTTGCTCTAGTCTATGGAGCAGAAGCAGTTCTCCCCACGGAACTCGTATACGGATCTCCTCGAGTGCTCGCTTACGATGAGCTCGAGCAAGAGCAACTGCGGCAAGATGACGCATTGCTCCTCGAGGAGGGACGTCTCCAGGCTGCTGTACGAGCTGCTCGATACCAGCAAGCTTTGCGCCGCTATCATAGCCGCAAAGTCAAGGCCAGGAATCTCGAGGAAGGCGACCTTGTTCTTCGGCGCGTTCAATCCGCCAAGAATTCCAACAAGTTGACGCCGAAGTGGGAAGGCCCTTATCGGGTGAGACAAGTTACGAGGCCCGGCGCTGTCCGCCTCGAGACCGAAGAAGGCTTACCGGTGAGCAACTCCTGGAACATAGAGCATCTTCGCAAGTTTCACCCATAAGGCGCGGTTGCCGTGATCCGCTCCGGCAACCACCTTTTGTACAAGCTTTGCCGCTGTTGCATGTAACCCTTTGTACAAAGCCGGGCGCAGACCCCGTGCATCAGTAAAGATTTCGTGTTTTGTGCTATTTTCCATTTGCATGCTTTTCTCTGCTATTTGCATGTTTTCTTTGGCATTTGGTACAACACTCAAGTATCCGGTAAGCATTAGCACGTCGACAGTACATATACTTGTTTCCCTCTCCCTTTTCTTTTTACTCTAAAGCAGAAGGAAAGTTCCTCGTGCACAAGTTTGCCGGGGGGGAAGGAGGTGGAGGAGGAACCAAGTGCTGTTCAAGAAAGAGAAGCCTTACCGGAAAGCAAGCAACATAAGCAAGCAACATATGAAAGATAAGTTGTTAGAATTTGACCAGTTCAAATTTTAAATTTAAGTTGTCTTCCTTGAACGATCGCATTTTGTATGGAAAACCTGTGCGCGGAGGAACCTACCCGTAGCTTGCCGCACCCTTATCTTGTTTTCGAGTTCACTCAACGATTTAAGTGAGCTGCGACAAGTGTCGCGCCCTTGTTTCGTTTCCGAGTACGCTCATCAAGCTAAGTGCGTCGCGGCTAGCTGCGGCAAGGTTGCTTGCCGGCAAGGACCTTGGCCAGCAGGCTGCTCGGAGTCCAGCACTCAGCGCTCGCGGCAAAGGCCCCTTGCCGGCAAGCTCCCCGGGAGCGTAGGGTGAAAAACATACAAAGTCGAAGATTGAGACAAGGAAGATAACATTGCACTGATTGATCAAAATAAAGTAAATATCTTACAAAGGATAAACTTGTCGCGATGGACTAATGAGTTCATAACATAATGTGCAGCAATAAAAAGATAAAGATAATGGAGCCCTAGTCTACGCGGTCGCCTTCCTTCCTGCCAAGCTTTGCCACCTTGGCGATGATGTGGCCGACCTGCTCCTTCAGGGCCTCCGTGTCTGCATCAGCCGGCAAGCTGCGAAGAACGTTCGTGAGGTTGATTCCCGGGTTGCGGTACACGATCTTCGTCAGCACCCGCTCCAGAGTTCCCGCGCAGAGCCGGCGCGACTCCTCGGCCAGCTGCGCGGGGATGCGGTTCCGGAGACTTGCAAGGGCCGGCGCGACCCCTCTGAAGAAGAGGCTGAGCCTGGCGCTGTGCGGGAGATCCGGATCCGGCGAGTAGATGAGATGTTCGACCTTCAACGCCAGCAACTCCTGGTCAATATTGGACGCAGAAGAAACCAGCTCTTCGGTCCACACTTCAATAGTCTGCCGGAAGAGCTCGGACGCCTTGTTGACGTTCTCCACCAAGGTCCGCTCCTTGCGGAGCTCATCCTTCAACTTGGTCTCCTGAGCTCGGGCGGCATCGAGCGATTCCTTCAGAGTGGTGACCTTCAGCTCCAAGTCCTCAATGGAGTCCTTGGCGGCCTTCAGCTCGTCGCCCCTCTTGGAGAGACTCACCTGAAGCTCGGAATTTGTGTGAGCATCCTTCTCGCGCTCCAAGATGAGCGCGGCAACCTTCTCGGCGCTCACCTTCATCGCCTTCTCCAACTGTTCAACCTTGGCGGCGAGCTCCTTCTTGGCGTCTTCCGCGGCAACTGCGGCGGCTTTCGCCTCCTTCAGCTCCCCGCCAAGGGCAGCCTCGCGAGCGGCAAGGTCTTCTTCATGAGAATCCAGCTCGACCTTCCGCTGCGCGAGCTCTCCCTCTCGCCGGGACATCTCCACCCCGGCGAGACGTTGCTGTTCATCGGCTTCAGCCTTCTCGAGCACCCATTCCTGGTACTCGCCGGCGAGACGCTCCCGCTCCTCCGCCACCTCGCGGAGGGCTGCCTGATTGGCAGCGCTGAGCTCCGCCGCACGCTTCTCCATTTCTGCCGCGGCCTTGGCGGCAAGGGCTTCCCGGGAGGCCAGCTTCGCTTGCCTGGCCCGGTAAAGGGCCAGGAGTTGGTGAAGCAACCTCTCCTCCTCGGGCCCCTCACTCCCGCCGGGCGCTTGGACGATCTTCAGGCCGTCGGAGGCGAGGACTTCTCCGTCGAATGCCTCGCCCTCCGCAGGAACTCGCGATGAAGACCCCCACGGCATCTGGATGAAGACGCCGTTGGGGGCCTCGAGATAGTACCTTTGCTCCTCGCCGGCGGAGGGGCCGGTGGCCGGTGCAGCATCCGATGCTCCCGCCGCCTCCGGGTCGGCGGTGCGACCACCGTCCCCCTCCCCGGCCGCTGCGTCTGCAGCCGGAGCAGTCTCCTGCGCGGCCGGCTCGGCGGCCTCAGCCATCTCCTCGACGACAAGGGCGTCGCCGCCGCCGCCCTGCGCGCCCTCCTCCTCAAGGTCGATGACCTCCGTCTCCATGGGCGCAGGAGGAGGAAGATCTAAAAAGAAAAAGAAGAAGAAGAAATTAAAGACTCAAGCAAATATCCAAAAAAGAGGCGAGCCAAGAAGACAAGTCACAAAGCTTACCTTGGCGGACGTCCTCAGCGGCGGGCTCCCTCGCCGGGGAGCTCGGCCTTGGCGGAGTGGCCGCCCTCGCCGGGCTGCTCGCCCTTGGCGGGGTACTCTGCCTCGGCGGAGTACCCGCCCTTGGCGGAGCGCTCTCCCTTGCCGGAGAGTTTTGCCTTGGCGGGGACGGCGGGGCCTGCGGCTCCTCGACCACGGTCTCCGGGCGCTCTTCCCGCTGTGGCTCCTCCTCTGCACAAAACAAGACAAGAAGAGTCAAAACACGAAGACAAAATCAAAGCCTCAGGCGTACCCCGACAAGCGAAAAGAGAGAACCCCAGACTTACGCTGGGGGCTGCGCTGCGGGCTACGCTGGGGGCTGCTCCTCGGAGCAGCGCTCGGGTCCGGCAGGCTCGGCTCCGGCACGCCTCCTGCTGCCGCCGCTGCTGAGCCCTTCGCGGCCTCGGCCTCGGGCGCCTTGGCCTTCTTCGCTGCGCGATGGGCCAAGGTCCTGAAATCAGAACAGAAGACAGAGTCAGCATCAGCAGAAAAATCAAGACAGAAATCAAGGAGAAATGAGGTCCCGAATCCTTACTCTTGGTCCTCCTCGTCGTCCTCGCTCAGGGCGGAGAAGTCATACTCCACCGTGGGCGCGTCGGCGCGAGGAGCGGAAGACGAAGGTTCCCTTGCGCGCTTGGTGTTCACCGGGGCTGGGGGCTGCGAAGACCCAGCCCCTGTGGTCGCCGGCGCCCGAGGAGCGGGCGGAGCCGCTGCTCCGCTCCGAGAAGACCCCTGCCGGCTCGCTGCCGGCCTGCGTGGCGCCTCAGTTGTGGTCCGCGCACGGGCCACCTCCGCTGCGGCCGGTGCGCCGGACGACCTTGGCGCGGCTTGGCTTCCCCGGGGAGCTGCCCGGCGAGGTGGCTGTTGCCGGGGCGCCTGCGCTCTTTCCCCCGTCGCCGCCTTGCGGAGGCGCTTCGCCGGGGACTGCCTCGGGCTTGCCGGGGGCGGGGAGCTCTCCGACGAGGAGAGGTCGTCGGCGTACAATTCCGTGGATCCGCCGGAGTCCTCGGCCTCCTCCTCCTCCTCCTCCTCTACCCCGGCCGGCTCGCTGGGCCCAGCGTCCAGCGCTGCGGCCTTCTTTCCCTTGGCGCCTCCGCCTCTCGCGGCGCCTCTACTCCCTCCGGCGGTGCCCTCCATTGCCGCGGCCTCGGTTGCGATCCCGCTGATCCCGGAGTGCCTCAACGAGGGAACCCCGGCAAGCGCGTCGGGAGGCAGATCCAGCAACCTGCGGATCTCTGCCTCCTCCGCCTGGGTGGACTCGTCCTCAACCTCCGCCTCCTCCGGCGAGTATCCGAAAACTCCTGCCGCCGCGGCTGCGGCGGCCTCCTCAGCCCGAGAAGCAATGTAGGCGATCTCCTGGTCGGTGGTGGCCCACGTGTGCAGCTTAAGGTCCTCCTTGTTCTTCGCCACCTCTTCAAGGTTGTCGTAGAAGTTGAGGACGTCGATGGGCTTCGGAGCAAGCCATGTACGGTCCACGCCGTGCGAGTCGCACATGGGCATCATGGCGAGGATCCGATCCCTGACGGCGCTGTTGCAGAGCGGCACCACTCCCCGGGGAGTCCTGAACCACTCGGGGTGTGTCGGGTCGTACTTGAAGAGTTCCCGTACCATTCCCCGCAGCTCCAGCGTGGTGAAATTGAAGTTGAGCCCGGGGCGCAGCCTCATGATATCTGCCGGGCCGCCGTACTCCCAGGCCGGCCTCTTCCGGTCTTGGAGGGGGGCGATGCGCCGGCGGAGGAAATCTGCGCCCACCTCGGCAACTGACAGATTGGCTAAGCGAAGACGAAGAATCCGGACGAGGGCGATGTTGAGCTTGACGTCGTCCGAGTCCAGATCGCTCCAATCCCTGCCGCGCACGATGGGCGTTGTGCGCGGCGCGGTGAAGGCTTGCGGCTGGTCTTCTACGATCCAGCACCACTCCGCTCGCCATTCCTCCCACTTGCCGCGGAGCTCCCCCGGCAAGTACGCACCCTTCTTATTGAGACGGAAGACCCAAGAAATTCCTCCGGAGAGGGGGGCATCGGCCTCGGCTCTAGGAGTGAAGAAGTGTCTAAAGAGTGCTACATTGGGGTGGACTCCTATGAAGTTTTCGCACATGTGTGCGAAAACAGCCATGGTGAGAATGGCGTTGGGGGTGAAGTCAAGCAGATGGAAGCCATATGTATTCATGACGTCGCAAAAGAAGTTTGAGAAAGGTGGACAGAGACCACAATGAAAGAAAGCAGCAAAGAAATGGTACCCGCCGGGATAGCTGTCCTTGGCGGCGGCCGGGTATGCTCGCGTGCGGGGATGCGCGTCGGTTCTCTTGGACCAGAACAAGTAGTACTTGTTCCAGAGTTCCCGCACGCCGAGCTTCGGCGGGAAGACGACGTGCCGCTTCCGGTACGCGATGAGCTTGGCCGCTTGCTCCGATTTCTCCCGCTTGGCCTTCTCCGCCTTCGCCTTGTCGGTCTTCGGGGCCATGGCGGACGCGGTGGAAGGAAGGGGACGAAGAGCTCGGCGGCGGCGGAGATGTGGAGGCAGAGCGCAAGAGGGAATCTTTTGCAGGAGGAAGACGACGTAATGAGAGCGCAAGGAGGGGAACCGCGCCCGCTACCTCTGCTTTTATGGGGGAGTGGGGGGCGTTTCGCTCTTTCCATTAAGAGATCGTGGGCACGTCCCATCCCACGGCGCCGCGATCGACGCGTGCCGTTACCGTGGGGTGCGGCGGATATGGAAGTGGATTCGGCGCGCCGCGGGCCGCGGGTGCCCGTGCACTGTTTTGGGCCTGGCCCAACAGCGCTCGGCACCGTGTGTGGCCCAGGCCCGGGGGCTCCTGTCGGTGTACTAAGGTAGGGGTACCCCAGTACCCCAACTTGTGCACGGGCAGTTGCAGCTTCCCGCGGTAAGGTTTACTGCGTGCTCGTCGGAGACCTTCCTGCTCCTTATTAAACCATTCAAAAACAAAGTATACAAGACATGAGACCAAGGCCCCGGCAAGAGGAGCTTGCCGGGAAGGCCGTACCAGGCTCAAGACTGCTCCACTAACACAAGGCCCTGGCAAGGGGAGCTTGCCAGGAAGACTAGAAGACAACGCCTCGGCACTATATGTGCCCCGGCAAGGGGCCCGGGGAGCGGCAAGCTCCCGGGCCCGGCAAGATCAAGGCCCCGGCAAGGTGCTTGCCGGGAAGGCTGCGCTGTGTGCCCGCGCTCCAGCTCATCGGCCCACGCGTCGCCCTGGGGCCTATCCAGGGACGCGTGGCGGATGGCTGTGCAGCCTGGGGTACACGGTGGCACTCCACGGTGATGGATCCGTCGCCGTGGCGGACGGAGACGCTAAGGCGGGAGCTTTTGGGGTCGACGGCGACGGGCATTAAATGCCCTTGTCCCCCACTATTAAAGTAGGTATAGACCACTGTTCTGTACTGTAGCTCCACTGTTCCCGCACTGTTACAACTACCACCTCTTTTACATTTTTACCCCTTTCTCCTACGTTGACACCTGTCGGTGACCCCTTACACTATAAAAGGAGGCCCATGCACAACGTGGAGGGGGTTCGAAACCTAGATCACTCTCACGCACGGTGTAGCTGCTTCTTCAAGCTCCCGAGCACTTAACTCAATACATAACCAAGCAGGAGTAGGGTTTTACGCATCCGTGCGGCCCGAACCTGGGTAAAACTGCCCGCGTGTTCGCTTCGATCTGCCCTTTGTGCTCCCTCCGCCCTCGTACCGCACAGACAAGGGGCTCCGGTCCCATAGGTGTTCGTGGCGGACAGTTTCCCCCGACAAGGCCCCAAGATGGGATCTCACGGGAACAGAAGGTTGCGGCGATGGAATTAGGGTTTTCTCTCTTGCTCTGATGTTTTCGGGGTACATGGATATATATAGGAGGAAGGAGGGCATCGGGGGACCAAAGTGGGGCCCACGAGGCAGGGGGCACGCCCTGTAGGGGGGGTGCCCCCCACCCTCGTGGATGCCACGTGTGCCCTATTCCGTGGTTCTCAAGTCTCCCGTGAAGATATCGCTCCAATAATACCTCTCCCGAAAGTTTCATTCCGTTTGGACTCCGTTTGGTATTCCTTTTCTGTAAAACCCTGAAATAGGCAAAAAACAGCAATCTGGACTGGGCCTTTGGGTTAATAGGTTAGTCCCAAAAATAATATAAAAGTGTGTAACAAAGCCCATTAAACATCCAAAACATCATAAATAATAGCATGGAATAATAAAAAAATTATAGATACGTTGGAGACGTATCAAGCATCCCCAAGCTTAATTCATGCTCGTCCTCAAGTAGGTAAATGATAAAAACAGAATTTTTGATGTGGAATGCTAACCAACATAATTTTCAATGTAATTCTTTTTATTGTGGCATGAATGTTCAGATCTAAAAGATTCAAGACAAAAGTCTATATCGACATAAGAAATATTAATACTTCAAGCATACTAACAAAGCAATCATGTCTTCTCCAAATACAATGGCTAAAGAAAGTTATCCCGACAAAATCATATAGTCTGGATATGCTCCCTCTTCATCACACAAAATATTCATATCATGCACAACCCCGGTTTCAGCCAAACACTTGTTTTCATACTCAATTTTTTCGAACCTTTCAACTTTCACGCAATACATGAGCGTGAGCCATGGATATAGCACTATGGGTGGAATAGAATGGTAGTTTTGGAGAAGACAAAAAGGAGGGATATAGTCTCACATCGACTAGGCGTATCAACGGGCTATGGAGATGCCCATCAATAGATATCAATGTGAGTGAGTAGGGATTGCCATGCAACGGATGCACCAGAGCTAAAAATGTATGAAAGCTCAACAAAAGAAACTAAGTGGGTGTGCATCCAACTTGCTTGCTCATGAAGACCTAGGGCATTTGAGGAAGCCCATCGTTGGAATATACAAACCAAGTTCTATAATGAAAATTCCCACTAGTATATGAAAGTGACTAAACATGAGACTCTCTATCATGAAGAACATGGTGCTACTTTGAAGCACAAGTGTGGAAAAAGATAGTAGCAATTGTCCCTTTTTTTTCTTCTTTTTTTCTTCTTATTTTTTCTCTTTTTTAGGTCTTCCTTTTTCTTGGCCTTTCCTTCTTTTTTTCTTTTTTCCTTTGGGACAATGCTCTAATAATGATGATCATCACACTTATATTGATTTACAACTCGATATTACAACTCGATACTAGAACAAAGTATGACTCTATATGAATGCCTCCGGAATTGTACCGGGATGTGCAATGAATCAAGAGTGACATGTATGAAAAATTATGCATGGTGGCTTTGCCAGAAATACGATGTCAACTACATGATCATGCATGGCAATATGACAATATGAAGCGTGTCATATGAACGGAATGGTGGAAAGTTGCATGGCAATATACCTTGGAATGGCTATGGAAATGCCATGATAGGTAGATATGGTGGCTGTTTTGAGGAAGGTATATGGTGAATGTTTTGAGGAAGGTATATGGTGGGTGTATGGTACCGGCGAAAGTTGCGCGGTACAAGAGAGGCTGGCAATGGTGGAAGGATGAGAGTGCGTATAATCCATGGACTCAACATTAGTCATTAAGAACTCATATATTTATTGCAAAAATTTACGAGTCATCAAAACAAAGCAATCAACGCATGCTCTTAGGGGGGAGGTTGGTAGGAGTTAACCATCGCGCGCCCCCGACCTCCACACAAGGGATGACACTCTACAAATACCTCATGCTCTAACTTCGTCACATAGCGATTCACCATACGTGTATGCTACGGGAATCACAATCTTTAACACAAGTATTTCTCAATTTCATGAACTCCACTAGCATAACTCTAATATCACTATCCTCATATCTCAAAACAATTATCAAGCATCAAACTTCTTATCATATTCAATGCACTTTGTATGAAAGTTTTTACTACATTCATCTTGGATGCCTATCATGTTAAGGCTAGTTTTATAGCCATAGCACATTACCATGCTGTTCTAATAGACTCTCAAAAGGATATAAGTGAAGCATGAGAGATCAACAATTTCTACAAAATAAAATTACCACCATGCTCAAAAAGATATAAGTGAAGCACTAGAGCAAACTATTTAGCTCAAAAGATATAGGTGAAGCACATAGAGTGTTCTAGCAATTCCTAGGCCATATTTATCTCTCTCAAAAATGTGTGTCCAGAAAGGATAATTGTGGTAAACTAACAAGCAAAGACTCAAATTATACATGATGCTCCAAGTAAAACACATATCATGTGGTGAATAAAAATATAGTCCCGAGTATAGTTACCGATAGGTGAAGACGAAAGAGGGGATGCCTTCCCGGGGCATCCCCAAGCTTAGGCTTTTGGTGGTCCTTTAATTTTACCTTGGGGTGCCTTGGGCATCCCCAAGCTTAGGCTTTTGCCACTCTTTATTCCGTAGTCCATCAAAGCAATACTCAAAACAAGAAAACTTCACAACACAAAACTTAGACAAAAATCCCATGAGCTCCGTTAGTATAAGAAATCAAACCACCACTCAAAGGTACTGTAATGAACTCATTATTTGTTTATATTGGTGTTAAACCTACTGTATTCCAATTTTTCTATGATTCATACTCCCCAATAGTACTCATAGATTCATCAAAATAAGCAAACAACACACGAAAAACAGAATCTGTCAAAAACAGAACAGCCTGTAGTAATCTGTAACTTTCGAATACTTATGTAACTCCAAAAAAATTGAAATAAATTGGTAAATTTGAGGAATTTGTCTATTAATCATCTTCAAAAAGAATCAACTAAATAGCACACTGCAGTAAACTCTGGTGACTATTCTAGTGAGCACTAACGATTATGTTTTTTACAGCAAGATCATATAAATTTCACACAAGTCTTCCCAAAGGTTCTACTTGGCACAAACACTAATTAAAACACAAAACCACATCTAAACAGAAGCTAGATGCAATATTTATTCCTAAACAGAAGCAAAAACAAAAAATATAAAATTGGGTTGCCTCCCAACAAGTGCTATCGTTTAACGCCCCTAGCTAGGCATGATACAAGGATAAATCTAGGTGTTGCCATCTTTGGAAGGCAATCCATAAGTGGCTCTCATAATGCATTCATAAGGTAATTAATTTTCTTTCTAGGAAAGTGTTCCATGTCTTTCCTTAACGGAAATTGGAATCTAATATTTCCTTCCTTCATATCAATAATTGCACCAATCGTTCTAAGGAAAGGTCTACCAAGAATAATAGGACATGAAGGATTGCAATCTATATCAAGAACAATGAAATCTATGGGCACATAATTCCTATTGGCAACAATAAGAACATCATTAATCATTCCCATAGGTTTCTTACTGGTAGAATCCGCAAGATGCAAATTTAAAGAACAATCATCAAGCTCATGGAAACCTAACACATCACACAAAGTTTTTGGGATAGTGGAAACACTTGCACCCAAATCACACAAAGCAAAGCATTCATGATCTTTAATTTTAATTTAAATAGTAGGTTCCCACTCATCATAAATCTTTCCAGGGACAGCCACTTCTAATTCAAGTTTTTCTTCATAAGATTGCATCAAAGCATCAACTATGTGTTTGGTGAAAGCTTTATTTTGACTATAAGCATCCGGAGAGTTTAGTATGGATTGCAACAAGGAAATACAATCAATCAAAGAGCAATTATCATAATTGAATCCCTTGAAATCCAAAGTAGTGGGTTCATCACTATGCAAGGTTTTAATCTCTTCAATCCCACTTTTAACAATTTTAGCATCAAGATCCAAATACTCCGAATCATTGGGACACCTTTTAATTAAAGTAGACTCATCTCCAATCCTATATTTATCAAGATTCATACTAGAAAACAAGGATCTAATAGGAGACACATCAATAACTTTCAGATCTTCATCTTTATTTTCATGATAATTAGAAGAACACGCTTTTATATAATTCTCTTTTTTAGCACGCATCCTAGCGGTTCTTTCTTCGCATTCATCAATGAAAATTCTCATGGCCTTGAGAGACTCATTGATATCATGCTTAGGTGGGATAGATCTAAGTTTCAAAGAATGAACATCAAGAGTAGTTCTATCCACACTTCTAGCCAATTCATCAATCTGAAGCAATTTTTCTTCAAGCAAAGCATTGAAATTCTTTTGCGAATTCATAAACTCCTTAACACTAGTTTCAAATTCAGAAGGCATCTTTCCATAAGAGTTATTGTAGGAATTACCATAATTATTAGAGGAATTACTAGGAAAAGGCCTAGGATTAAAGTTTCCTCTATAAGCATTATTACCAAAATTATTCCTACCAACAAAATTCACATCCAAAGATTCATTATTATTTTCAATCAACATGGACAAAGGCATATCATTAGGATCATAGGAAGCACTCTTATTAGCAAATAATTTTATAAGTTCATCCATCTTTCCACTCAAAACACTAATCTCTTCAATAGCATGCACTTTTTGACTAGTAGATCTTTCGGTGTGCCATTGAGAGTAGTTAACCATAATATTATCTGGGTGTTTGGTAGCTTCTCCTAAGGTAGTTTCCATGAAAGTACCCCCCGCGGCCGGATCTAAAACATTTCTAGAAGCAAAATTCAAGCCAGCTTAAAAGTTTTGAATAATCATCCATAAGTTCGAACCATGTTGTCGGTGTACTAAAGTAGGGGTACCTTAGTATCCCGACTTGTGCACGGGCAGTAGCAGCGTCCCGTGGTCAGGCTCGCACGCGCCCGCCAAGGCCTGCTCTGGATCCTTTAGAGCCATTCAAGAACAAAGTATTCAAGTTAAAGAAACAAGGCCCCGGCAAGATGGCCGCTCCAGGCTCAAAACCGTACCTTTAGCACAAGACCCTGGCAAGAGGAGCTTGCCAGGAAGGACAAAACATGGCATTTCAGGAGACTCGCCGTGGCGCATCGCGCGCCCCGGCAAGGCCCGGAGAGCGATAAGCTTCCGGGCGCGGGAAGGTAGCGACCGCGGCAAGGTGCTTGCCGCGGCAAGCTTCCACTGTGTGCCCGCGCTCCAGCTCATCTGGCCACGCGTCGCCCTGGAGCCCTTCCAGGGGGGCACGTGGCGGAAGGCTGTGCAGCCTGGGGTACACCGTGGCAAGCTGCGATGACAAGGCCACCCTCGTGGCGAATGGAGATTCCCTAACGGACACTTTTTGCACTATTCGGGGGCGACGGCGACGGGCATTCAATGCCCTTGTCCCCTGCCATCAGGGTTAGGTATAGACCACTGTACAGACACTGTACATACACTGTTCCAACTACCACCATTTTTACAATTCTACCCTCACTTACGTTGCCACCTGTCGGTGACCCCTTGACCTATAAAAGGAGGCCCATGCACAACGTAGAGGGGGTTCCGACGCTCGATCACTCCCACGCTCTGTGTTGTAAGCGGCAAGTACTGTAGATCTTCTCGCTCCCGAGCTAAGAACACAATACAAACTAAGGCAGGAGTAGGGTTTTACGCATCCGTGCGGCCCGAACCTGGGTAAACTGCTCGCGTGCGCACCTCGATCCGCTCTTTGTGCTTCCTCCGGTCCCTTGCCGTACCGAAAAGGGGCTCCGGTCCCATAGGTGTTCGTGGGCGATCAGTTTCCCCGACATCTTTGGCGCGCCAGGTAGGGGGCATCGAGGTTGTGCGAACCTGATCCGGCGTTCACGCGGGCACAACCTTCAGCAGCTTCATCGACTTCATTGACATGCCGCCGAAGAAGAAAGCTTCGGAAGTAGGAGGCCCGTCCGCGTCAATCCCACCACCACCAGAACCAACGGTTGGTGGGGTAGACGCTGGCGGAAGGACGGACGCCGGCGAGGAAACTCACGGCGCCGCCAAATCCAAGGACAAGACAAACGACCGGGCGCACTCCAATACCTCGGCGTCCGTGCACGCACCGCGCCCCTCTCAGGAGCTGTCGGAACGGCAGCGGCGTGATACGCAGGGTACCATCCGCTTGCTGGGTCAAGGACAAGTCGGCGGGTCGCGGGACGCTCAAGGCCAACGTGCTGGCACGAGCAAGGCGCGGTCGCCGGGGCGAGAACCTGCTCCTTTTAACGCTGTTAGGAGTCCGAGCATATCTCGCTCCTCGCACCGCTCGCCACCGCTCCCCTCCACTCCAGCAGAAGCTCTTGCTAGAGCTCAGCTGCTCCTTGCCTTCCCTCCAGCGGCAGACAAAGCCGAAGACTGGAGGGCTACCATCCAAAGCCTCACCGCCTTCGCCAACAATGACACGCCACAGCAGCCGGCGACGTCGCGGCCGCGGCAAGTCAGCCAGGCGCGGGCTGATGGGGACAAGACCACCGGGGGTGCGACAACCGTGCACTCCCCGCCCCGAAGGCCAAAGTCGCCAACTCGTCGGATCAACGTCGACGACGACTCCACGGCGTCGTCGGATCCACGAGCTCGCCGCGATCAGCGCCAAGTCCTCGACGACAGACGACAAGAAGAGGCTCGAACTCACATCGAGCGTCGAAGAGAAGCGTGACGACAGTCCGACCAGCGCGCTGGGACCGCTGTCGACATGCACGCGCCCGGAGAACCGGCGACTTGCCGTACGCGGCAGGTTGCCCTGCGTTCACCCGCGAGCTGCGGCAAGTCCAGTGGCTGATGTCTACACACGCTTCTACTCTTGTAGACTATGTTGGGCCTCCAAGCGCAGAGGTTTGTAGGACAGTAGCAATTTCCCTCCAGTGGATGACCTAAGGTTTATCGAACTCAGGGAAGTAGAGGTTGAAGATGGTCTCTCTCAAGCAACCCTGCAACTAAGATACAAGAAGTCTCTTGTGTCCCCAAAACACCTAATACAACTAGGAGTTGTATAGGTGCACTAGTTCGGCGAAGAGATGTTAAATGGCAAGTGATATGGATGGCAAAACAAAGTAATATAAATCTGTAATAAAAAGTGCAGCAAGCAAACAAGTGGTAAACGTGAGCACAAATGGTATTGCAATGGTGGAAAGAAGGCCTAGGGTTCATACTTTCACTAGTGGCAACTCCCAACAACATTAACATAATCGAATCACATGATATTTCCTATAAAACATGCAATGGAGACGCACCCGGAGGTCATTCCTTCGTGGTCAAGAGAGGACGAGAATTATGTAGGGCTACAAAAGCACACCTCAAAGTTCGTAGTTCTCAATCTAAGGATTTCCCAATGTCACCGCGACCATCCAAAGAGAGTCCCACAATCACCACAACATATCTAAAGGATAGTCAAAGACAAGCACCAAGAGACTCTCAATCTTCAATCAACACACAAGAGAGGAAATCACTCATGAAAATATTTTTCTAATCCATGTCCAATATACCGCTGTCACCTTGGTCTCGGGGATTATACTAGATAAAGACAAGTGAGTACATCAATCCAATACATAGAGGAAGGGGAAATATCATGGGATCACCCTAGATTAACATAGCCTATGATCACAACGAAGATCACATCATGGGAGAGAGAGATAACCACATAGCTACACGTACGAGTCCTCGGCCCCGGAGAAGACTACTCACACATGGACATGGTGAGGAGGAGGTTGATGATGGTGTTGATGGAGAGGTGCAGCCCCGCGAGGAGGCGGCGGCCGGCGGCGGCCACGGAGGCGGCGGCGGCGAGGAGGAGACGGCGGCGGCCCTAGGGGGCGGCGGCGGCCCTTGGGGGCGGGGGCGGCCCTAGGGGCAGCAGCTCCTTGGCCCCCCTTCTTCCTTGTGGATGGTGCTGCAATGGTGCTGGTCCTCCCCTCCAAGATGGTGGCTTGGGAGGAGGAAAATTCGTGGCCCTTGGTGACCTAGGTTTTCTCTCTTTATATAGACTCTCGGATTCCCGTCATCAGATTTTGGACGTCAGGACTCCGATTTGGACGAATTTTATATCCAGAAGCATCGCCTCGAAATTCCCCACAACTTTCGCAACTAGACTTTTTCCGTTTGACGTCGTCTTCGGGCCGGAAGTGACTATCTTTAAAAAACATTCTCAGACAGATTTCAGGAAAGTCAGAGTCCTACTCCAATACGACTCCTTTTGCGTTTTTGTCAATTTCCAAGTAATTCCTACACAATAAAGTGTAAAACAAGAACATTGTGCACTTTTGCAACCATTAGTAGGTTAGTCCAAATATGATCAAAAGTGTATGGAAGTGTATAAATATCATAGCAATATCACACAAAAAAAGGCATGGAGCAAGCAGAAATTATAGATACGTTTTGGACGTATCAACATCCCCAAGCTTAATTCCTGCTCGTCCTCGAGTAGGTAAATGATAACAAGCATAATTTCTGTGGTGACATGCTATTAACCATATAGGACTTTTTCATAGTCATATGACAAAAGCTTACTGAGACAATGAATCTATAGTAATTAAGTTGCCTCATGAGAAAATCACAAAGAACTGAAAGTTTTACAATATGATATTGAAACATCAAATAGATTCGTAATGAACATGATGTGCAAATATGATAGAGTGATATCTAGCTTGCCTCCTTTAGTGAAGCAAAACATAAATGCAGGGGAACCTTCAAGGTTTAAGTGATGACTAGATACAATGATTTCAAAATAAACGATATCACAATCATGCAAAAGACAATGCTACTTTAGGACAATGCACATTACACTCAGAATGACAATCATGCTCTCAGTAGTTGGTGCTTTTAAAAGAAGGTGGAGATTCTCGAACCATGGCTTTTGTTGGCAAGGTTGAAAACCTGTAATCGGAAACAAAGACAAAACATGTACCAGAGCTCTTGGTTTTAAAATAGAGGTAATAATTTTTTTAGATCATGCATGTTTCGTCAACGAATGCTAGCAGACAACTCAATCACTTCTTGAGATGGACAAGTTTCGAGGAACGGCTCCCGAATGAGGACGATCACATCCTCTTAATCTCCTTTGTTTATCACTGCCAAAGTTTTCTGATTTCTCATGAACAAAGCGTGAAGGAGGGTTTGTTTGTTATATTATCTTTTTGAGCCGGGCGCACTCAATGCCAGTTCCTTCTCGTATTAGGGGTTTGCACATTATACATGCAATCCCGGGGTGAACTTGTCCAACTTAAAAAGATTATGAATTAACTACTACTTCCTCATGGACTTACAACAGAGGCACAAAATAAGAATGCTTTTTCTTTGAATAATTTCGAGATGGCACATGCAAGTCTCCGTTAGGAATGGCAGGTAAATACCATGTAGGAAGGTATGGTGGACTCATATGGCATAACTGGATTAAAGGATGTGGATGCACAAGCAGTCAGTCCGCTTAGTACAGGCGAAGGTTAGCAAAAGACTGGGAGCGACCAACTAAGAGAGCAATGACGGTCATAATCATGCAGAGCGACAAAGCAACATTGAATCAGGCATGGAAGTTATATCGCTACTCAGAAACAAAAGATCATCAAGGCTTGACAGACTTTCTTTACAATCTTAAATATGCGTGAGCATATGCCAAGTCAATCAAAATAAATTCTTTGAAGGAAGATATTACTAAACCATACCACATCATAGGCAAACAAATCATGTTGGTACTCCAATAACACATTGGGAACCCCCCAGCTATTTGAGACTAACCATAAGAAAACATGAACTACTAAGCGCCATTATGCACGTAGCATCTTTATCATAGACATATCAACCAATGCAACAAAAGCAAACTCTCTTAATAAGATAATCATGATAACTAAAGAGAGTTCAAGCAACCAACTAAACAAAAGCTCTTTAAAAAGATAAGCATGAAAGTTAAGAGCTAAGCATGATAGTAGCTATTAAAAGACAAAGAACACACACAGCAAAGATAGACATGCAAACTCTATGTTATGTTCTAGGTAGAAGTGGAGCGTGTTTCTCTCCCACATAAAGAAAGCTGAGTTCCAACTCGTTATGAAAAGCTAAAGAAAACTAAAAGGAAAACTAAAACAAGACGCTCCAAGCATAGCACATAACACATGAAGTGATTAAAATATAGTGGAACGAAGGACGAACTGATAATGTTGATGGAGAAGCGGATGCACGGGGGCATCCCCAAGCTTGAGCGTTTGACACTCCTGAATCTTTTTATCATCTTCCCTCGCACACTTGAAAACTCCCTTCATACATAACTCATCATAATCTGATTAGCGAGGTTAGTACCCATAATAAAATAATTGTTCCTTGCTGGAAATAAAGATATTCTTGAAGTTCTACTGTTTCTCAAGATTGCCAAAAGGTTTTTGCAAAGAAAAAGCAAGCTCTAGGTTTGCAAAATGAAGGAAAGGCAAAACAGGACAGAATCTGTGAAAAACAGAACAGCAGGTAGTAAATGATTATTCCAGGGCACTTCTGCAACTCTAATCAAAAAACTCAAAACAGACGCACGAAAGACAATTATATAGAGCACGCTGTCTAAAAAATTCAGACCAAAAAGATGATCCGGTGATTTTATACGAATTTTTCTATCCAAGGACAGAATCTGTTTCCTGGACAGCACGTCACAACTTTTGAACTTTCTTGCAATCAGAGGCTAAACTTGGCACAAAGCTGAAAAATAAAGATACAATGATGTTGCTACAGTAGTAACAAACATCAAGACCACTAAAACTGAAAGTAAACATAACAAGGGTTGTCTCCCTAGAGCTCTTTCTTTATAGCCATAAAGATAGGCTTAAGACTTTAATGATGCTCTCGTAGGAATAAGAGCTGAAGAACAAAAGAGAGCATCAAGAAGCAAATACCAAACACATTTAAGCCTAACATGCTTCCTATGCATAGGAATATTGGAATAGAATAATTCATTGAAGCACAAAGCAACTAGCATAGGAAGGCAAAACAAGCATAACTTCAAAATATTCACCATAAAGAGAGGAAACTTCTTATTATTAAGATATTTAGAACCAAGTCTCCCTATCTCATTATAAATTTCAGTGGCATCATGGATGAACTCAACAATATAAGCATCACGTAAAGCATTGTTACTATGATCCACATGCAAAAAGGTACTCTTACTCTCCACATAAGCATAATCTTTCTCATTGGTAATAGTGGGAGTAGGACTATCATAAACCACTTGAACACTATAGATTAATTGTGTAGTAGGAGGGTGGTGTTCAACAAGGGAGTAATGCCCTCCATGATTATGACAAGTTTCATAAGGATAATTTCTCCTTATGTCATAGGTACCTTTATAATCACTATAGGTTGGAGTTATAACATCATCATGGTAGAGAAGAGCATTATCATTGCTATCAACTATATTTGTAAACATGTTGTCTTTATTCTTACTAGCAAAATAATTATCAATTATCACATCACTAGTGGGTAAAGGATTTGCAATCCTATCATCCCCAAGCTTAGAGCTTCCCATATCATCACTTTCAGAGTTGGTACCAAAAAGATTTTCAAGATCATAAGTAGCATTATCATCATTTTCCCAATCACAATAAGTAACATGCATATCATAATCAAAATCATCTTCAATAGTACCTACGGACGTATCATCAAGATGATAATTAAGGCAATAAACTTCACCTTCTTCTTTAAACTTACAATCGTTAGGATAAAAGTTGATGGGAGGAATATGCTCAGGCCAGGTTGATACCCATTCTTCTTCTTTCTTGCTCCTCTTCCTCCTCCTCTTCTTTTTCTTCTTCTTAACCTTAGGAGGGAGTGGTTGGAGATGAAGCTTTTCCACATATCCTGGTTTATCATTAGAAACAATAGGGGAAACTTGGGAGAAACTCTCCTTTTTATTAGCAGAAATATAAGAGACATTTTTATACTTTGGTAAAGTTCCCTCCTTTATAATCTTACCTATGTAATCATTTTCATGGCAATTAACAACACAATAGAGATGGCAATTTTGCAAAGTGTTTTTTATTCCTATGGCATTAACATCTAGCCATGAAGTCTTTTCTGATAACTCTTCACACATCAAAAATAACATAAGCTCATCATAAAGATCAGAGGTGATCATGTTATCACACAACCGGTTAACAATTATGTTTTGAAAGTTCATGCATTGAAAATTAAAGTGACCCTCTATACGGCAAAGTTCACAAGTAAAAGGATAAAGGTCACACAATTCTCTAGCAATTTCATTTAAATCTCTGACCCAAGTGATTGTTCTTTCATGCTTATGTTTCTTACAATACTTCTCTTCTTCAATCATAGGCCTTTCACAAGGTCTATCCACTCCACAAAAATTAACATGCTTATATAAAACTTCATTTTTAGGAATTGGATCATGCATGTTGCAATCATCATGAACAATTTCATTTTCCTTGCAAGTCTCTTTAAAAGGTTTATGATACTTGATCCAATCCTCCTTAGGCATATTAAGATGTGAAGCAAAAGATTTGAGGAAATCAACAAGGAGTTGAGAATCAAGCCCAAACTTAGCACCAAACTTATTAAAACTTGTAGTTTCAACAAAGGACTTAATGCAATCATACTCATAAATTATACCTGACTCTTTACCTTTGTCGATCTCCCAATCTTCAGTGTTGCATTGAATTCTTTCAAGGAGTTCCCATTTAGCATCAATCTTTTTGTTTGTGAAAGAACCCATAGAGGAAGCGTCGAGCAAATCTTTATCCTGTCGAGAAAGCCTCTCATAGAAATTAGTAATAATCATATCTTTGGAGAGCCCATGGTTAGGACATTTTAGCATTAACGTTTTCAGTCTCCCCCAAGCTTGAGCTATGCTCTCTCCGTCATGAGGATAAAAATTATAAACATAATTCCTATTCTCATGGACTTCATGAAGAGGATAAAACTTGGAGTAAAAGAGAGACTGGATCTCTTCCCACTCCAGCAGGTGAGAGTCATTTAGTAGCCTATACCATTCCAATGCTTTTCCTTTCAGTGACAAGGCAAATAATTTCCTCATGACAAACTCCCTTGATACACCTGCAAGCTTAAATAATGAACATAGTTGTGACAGATATAGCAAGTGTTCACCGGGATGTCTGTCTCCTGCATAACGATCAGCCAAAACATAATCGATAATACCAACTGGTATTTTATAGGGAACAATTTCAGTAGGGGGAGGAGCAACCACCACGGGTGTGGGGTGTCTTCCCGCAAGAAACGATCCAATAGCAAGGTTGTCCATAAGCATAACTAGTGAAATAAAAACAAGAAACAAAAAGATTTAATTGCAAGATCTAAAGATATACCTTCAAGCGCTCACCTCCCCGGCAACGGCGCCAGAAATAGCTTGATGTCTACACATGCTTCTACTCTTGTAGACTATGTTGGGCCTCCAAGCGCAGAGGTTTGTAGGACAGTAGCAATTACCCTCAAGTGGATGACCTAAGGTTTATCGAACTCAGGGAAGTAGAGGTTGAAGATGGTCTCTCTCAAGCAACCCTGCAACTAAGATACAAGAAGTCTCTTGTGTCCCCAACACACCTAATACAACTAGGAGTTGTATAGGTGCACTAGTTCGGCGAAGAGATGTTAAATGGCAAGTGATATGGATGGCAAAACAAAGTAATATAAATCTGTAATAAAAAGTGCAGCAAGCAAACAAGTGGTAAACGTGAGCACAAATGGTATTGCAATGGTGGAAACAAGGCCTAGGGTTCATACTTTCACTAGTGGCAACTCCCAACAACATTAACATAATCCAATCACATGATATTTCCCATAAAACATGCAATGGAGACGCACCCGGAGGTCATTCCTTCGTGGTCAAGAGAGGACGAGAATTATGTAGGGCTACAAAAGCACACCTCAAAGTTCGTAGTTCTCAATCTAAGGATTTCCCAATGTCACCGCGGCCATCCAAAGAGAGTCCCACAATCACTACAACATATCTAAAGGATAGTCAAAGACAAGCACCAAGAGACTCTCAATCTTCAATCAACACACAAGAGAGGAAATCACTCATGAAAATATTTTTCTAATCCATGTCCAATAGACCGCTGTCACCTTGGTCTCGGGGATTATACTAGATAAAGACAAGTGAGTACATCAATCCAATACATAGAGGAAGGGGAAATATCATGGGATCACCCTAGATTAACATAGCCTATGATCACAACGAAGATCACATCATGAGAGAGAGAGATAACCACATAGCTACACGTACGAGCCCTCGGCCCCGGAGAAGACTACTCACACATGGACATGGTGAGGAGGAGGTTGATGATGGTGTTGATGGAGAGGTGCAGCCCCGCGAGGAGGCGGCGGCCGGCGGCGGCCACGGAGGCGGCGGCGGCGAGGAGGAGACGGCGGCGGCCCTTGGGGGCGGCGGCGGCCTAGGGGCAGCGGCTCCTTGGCCCCCCCTTCTTCCTTGTGGATGGTGCTGCAATGGTGCTGGTTCTCCCCTCCAAGACGGCGGCTTGGGAGGAGGAAAATTCGTGGCCTAGGTAAAACGGTCATCAGATTTTCTTTCTTTATATAGATTCTCGGATTCCCGTCATCAGATTTTGGGCCTCAGTAAAACGGTCTAAACTCGGCCGTCCGGACTCCTATTTGGACGAATTTTATATCCAGAAGTATCGCCTCAAAATTCCCCACAACTTTTGCAACTAGACTTTTTCCGTTTGACGTCGTCTTCGGGTCGTAACGTGACCATCTTTAAAAAACGTTCTCAGACAGATTTCAGGAAATTCAGAGTCCTACTCCAATACGACTCCTTTTGCGTTTTTGTCAATTTCCAAGTAATTCCTACACAATAAAGTGTAAAACAAGAACATTGTGCACTTTTGCGACCATTAGTAGGTTAGTCCAAATATGATCAAAAGTGTATGGAAGTGTATAAATATCATAGCAATATCACACAAAAAAGGCATGGAGCAAGCAGAAATTATAGATACGTTTTGGACGTATCAGTGGCCCAGCATGAAGAACTTCAAGCCAGACGTACCTAAGAAGTACGACGGCAAGACCCATCCCTCAGAGTTCCTCAGCATCTACACCATCGCGGTGCAGGCTGCCGGGGGAAGCGACGAGAAGATACTAGCGAACTACTTCCCGCTTGTGCTCAAGCCAAATGTCAGATCTTGGCCCATGCACTTGCCGGAGAACTCCATCTCTTCTTGGGCTGACCTGTGCCACCAGTTTGTTGGCGCCTTCACGGGCGGCCACAAGCCCCATGGCCAGGAGAGCGACCTGCATATACTCGCCCAGAAGGAAGGAGAGTCCCTGCGAAAGTGCATCCAGAGATTCAGCCGCGTCCAGCACAGCATCCCGGACGTCCACCCTGCCGCGGTTATTAGAGCGTTCCACCAGAACGTGCGTAACCGCCGCATGAGGGAGGAAATGGCGATGTGCAAGATACGAGACGTCAGCGAGCTTTACGCCCTGGCCGACAAGTGCGCGCGCGCTGAAGAGGGGAGGAGACTCCCTGGAGAGGATGCTGGAGCAGGAGGAACGGACAGTGAGGATGCCGCCCCAGCAAGGAAGAACCGACGGCGGAACAACTAGAAGAAGAAGAACAAGGAAGTACTGGCTGTCGAGCAGTCCGGCAAGGAGGCTGGCGCCAAGAAAGCTCAGGCTGGTGGCTCCGGCAAGGAAGCCACCACTGTAGCGGCCGCCGAAAAGCAGGACGGCTCCGACAAGCAGTACTGCAAGATCCACCGCACCAAGGGCCACGATCTCCAGAACTGCAAAAGGGTCGAATACCTCGTCGAGCAACAGAAGGCTGAGTACGAGCGACGCGACAAGGAGAAGGTCCAGGGAGGCGGAGGAGAGTCCGGCAAGAAGCGGTCATTCAATGGCCGGGGAGGACGCCGCGGCAAGGCCAAGCAGCGGCAAGGAGATAGACCTCCCCGCGGCCGCGACAAAGATGAAGACGAAGACGACGACGAGGACATGGACGACGGAGACAACAACGAGCAGGAGTTCTAGAAGGCCACAGAAGTTCTGTGCGTCGACGGAGGTGCCTCTCTGCATACTTCCCACCGCCAACTCAAGCAATGGGTGCGGGAAGTTAATGCAGCAGAGCCACCCGTCGAGTCGCGCAAGCTCCTGAAGTGGTCCAGCACGCCCATCATCTTCGACATTGAGGATCACCCTGACCGCACAACTGCGGTCGGGTGCTTGCCGATGTTGGTTTCGCCAACCATCCGCAACCTCAAGGTCACCAAGATATTGGTTGACGGCGGGGCCGGCCTGAACCTAATCTCCTCTGCTGTAGTCCGAAAGCTACAGATCCCCGACAGCGAGCTCGAGGAAACCGGAACTTTCCAAGGAATTAACCCAGGAAGGAGAAAGCCGAAGGGGAAGATCACACTGCCGGTAACCTTCGGCGGAGAGCTGAACTTCAGGACTGAGAGGATCACCTTCGATGTTGCCGATATCCCATTGCCATACAATGGGATACTTGGCCGTCCGGCGCTCGCCAAGTTCATGGCAGCCTCTCATTATGCCTACAACATGCTCAAGATGCCGGGGCCGATAAGCGTCATCTCTGTCCCCGGCGACAAGAAGGACGCGCTTATCTGCGCCGACAAGATCTACCGGGACGCAGCAGCTGCAGCAGATAGCAAAACACTTGCCGTTGAAGCTCCCGGGGGGAAGAACACGACAAAGTCCGGCAAGAGCTCTGGAGCCCACTCCGGCAAACGCACCTCCTCGGAGTGCTGCGCTGCTGTCGAGGACGCACCATCGAGCTCCACCGGCAAGTGCAAGAAAGGAATGGCAGCTCCACCTGCAACCAAGAAGGTGTACGCCAAGGAGGACGGCACTGGTGGTACTTTTACCATCAGTGCCACGCTCGACCCCAAATAGGAAAGCGCGCTCGTTGCCTTCCTGCGGGCGAACGTCGACGTGTTTGCGTGGCAACCGTCTGACATCCCCGGTGTTCCCAGGAAGGTGATTGAGCACAAGCTTGCCGTTTGTCCTCACGCGCGGCCTGTCAAGCAGAAGGTCAGAAAACAAGCGGTGGAGCGTCAAGAGTTTATTGCGGAGGAAATCAAGAAGCTAGAAGCAGCAGGCCTTGTTAGAGGTGTACTTCATCCCACGTGGCTGGCCAACCCTATTGTCGTGCGCAAAGCTAATGGGAAGTGGAGGCTTTGTATAGACTTCACTGATGTAAATAAAGCTTGTCCCAAGGATCCATTTCCCTTGCCGCGCATCGACCAGATCGTTGACTCCACGGCTGGGTGTGAGTTGCTTTCATTCCTTGATGCATACTCCGGGTACCACCAGATATTCATGGCTGAGGAGGATGAAGAGAAGACCGCATTCATTACTCCATGTGGCACTTACTGCTTCATACGCATGCCCTTTGGATTGAAGAATGCGGGTTCAACATTTGCAAGGGTGGTCCACACTGCTTTTGAACCACAGATACACAGGAATGTGGAAGCATACATGGATGATATAGTGGTCAAGAGCAAGGACAAGGATACGCTAATTCAAGACCTAGAGGAGACTTTTGCGAATCTGCGCAAGATACAACTCAAGCTTAACCCCGAGAAGTGCGTGTTCGGAGTCCCCTCCGGCAAGCTTCTCGGGTTCTTTGTGTCCCGGAGGGGGGTTGAAGCCAATCCCGACAAGATCAAAGCCATCGAGCAGATCGAAGCTCCGAAGCGCGTCAAGGATGTACGAAGGCTTGCCGGCTGCGTGGCTGCTCTCAGCAGGTTCGTTTCTAAGTCTGCAGAACGCGCCCTGCCGTTTTTCAAAGTCTTGAAAAAGGCAGGTCCAATGAAGTGGACTCCGGAAGCGGAGGCAGCGCTGCAAGACTTGAAAGGATACCTATCCTCCACTCCAATACTTGTCGCACCTAGGCCACAAGAGAAGTTGCTGCTGTACTTAGCAGCAACCAATCAAGTGGTTAGTGCTGCGTTGGTAGCGGAAAGGGAGGAAGATGAGGAGCCCACAGCCCCGACAAGCACATCCAGCGACAAGTAGGGGGCTTCCCCGACAAGCTCTGGCCCCGACAAGGATGAGTCCGCGCAGATGCAAGAAGAAGTGCGAAGGAAGATGGTGCAGCGCCCAGTCTATTTTGTCAGTTCCCTCTTGCAGGGGGCTAGGTCAAGATACTCTGGGGTGCAGAAGCTGCTTTTCGGCCTCCTCATGGCCTCGAGGAAGCTGCGCCACTACTTCCAAGCGCACGGGATAACGGTGGTCACTCGCTTTCCGCTGAAGAGGATATTGCAAAATCCGGAAGCAACGGGCAGGATTGTCGAGTGGGCACTCAAGCTGTCAAGCTTTGGTCTTAAGTTTGAAAGTACTTCAACCATCCAGAGCAGAGCATTGGCAGAGTTCATAGCAGAACGGACACCAACACCAGACGAAGAGATTCCAGAGACAAACGTCCCCGTCAAGGAAGCAAGCAAAGAATGGGTAATGTACTTTGATGGTGCATTCTCGCTGCAAGGCGCCGATGCTGGTGTGTTACTTGTCGCACCCACCGGGGAACACCTCAAGTACGTTGTCCAAATGCACTTTCCAAAGGAGCAAGCGACAAACAATACTGTAGAGTATGAAGGTTTGCTTGCCGGCCTCAGAATTGCAGCAGAACTTGGGATCAAGTAGCTGATTGTGCGGGGAGATTCGCAGTTGGTTGTCCGTCAAGTGAACAAGAGCTACCAGAGCCCACTGATGGAAGCTTACGTCGACGAAGTGAGGAAACTTGAAGAACACTTTGAAGGCTTGCAAATGGAGCACGTTCCAAGAGCTCAAAATGATGTCGCAGACGGCCTATCAAAGTGTGTTGCACTAAAGCTACCTGTGGAACCAGGGACCTTTGTGCTCAAGTTAACCCAACCATCCGTTACACCATCAGTTGGGCAAAGCAAGAAGAGAAAGTTGGTCTCCGGTGACTACTTGCCGGCGGATCTCCCTGAAGTCGCCGCCAAGGTCCCCAAGGTCAACGCCCAAGTTGCTGAGGAACAGTCTGCTCCTGTGGACCCAAGGGTCCGTACAGTTGAAGCAGGCGTTCCCGACAAGTCTTGTCCCGACAAGCTTGCCGGGGAACTTCCAGCTCCGGCCGAGCCGCAGGTTCTTGCTGTAGAAGCTGACGTTCCTGCAGCAACAATGATGCCTTTAGTCCTTGTTGTTGAGCCTCAAGCTCCAGCTTGGGCACAACAGATCGTCCATTTCCTCCAAACTGGAGAACTTCCCGAAGAGCCAGAAGAGGCAGAGAAAATAACCAGGCAGTCAAGTATGTACCAGTTCGTCGGCAATGAACTGTACAGAAGAAGACTCAATGGTGTTAGACTGAAGTGCATTTCCCGGGAAGATGGGCAAAAGCTGTTGGCAGAGATACATGGAGGCATATGTGGCCACCACATTGGCGCAAGAGCACTTGCCGGCAAGGCGTTCCGGCAAGGTTTCTTTTGGCCAGAAGCCCTCCAAGATGCAGCTGCACAAGTAACCAAGTGTGAAGCATGCCAGTTCCATGCCAAGCAAATACATCAGCCAGCTCAAGCTCTCCAGACGATCCCTTTGTCCTGGCCATTTTCGGTCTGGGGGCTCGACATCCTCGGCCCCTTTCCCCGCGCAGTCGGGGGCTTTGAGTACTTGTACGTCGCCATCGACAAGTTCACAAAGTGGCCGGAAGTGGAACCAGTGAGGAAGGTGACCGCACAGTCGGCAGTCAAGTTCTGCAGGTCAATTGTTTGCCGTTTCGGAATCCCTAACAGGATCATCACCGACAACGGTACACAATTCACAAGCCGCACCTTCATGCAGTACGTCCAAGACCTTGGCGCCAAGGTCTGCTTTGCTTCTGTTGCTCACCCGAGGAGCAATGGTCAAGCGGAGAGCGCAAACGCAGAAGTGCTGCACGGACTCAAGACAAGAACTTTCGACAGGCTGCACAAGTGCGGAACAAACTGGATTGAGGAGTTGCCGGCGGCTCTTTGGTCAATCAGGACGACACCAAATCGAGCCACCGGACAGACACCCTTTGCTCTTGTCTATGGAGCAGAGGCAGTTCTCCCCATGGAACTCGTATACGGGTCGCCTCGAGTGCTCGCTTACGACGAGCTCGAGCAAGAGCAGCTGCGGCAAGATGATGCACTGCTCCTCGAGGAGGACCGTCTTCAGGCTGCTGTACGAGCTGCTCAATACCAACAAGCTTTGCGCCGCTATCATAGCCGCAAAGTCAAGGCCAGAAGTCTCGAGGAAGGCGACCTTGTTCTTCGGCGCGTTCAGTCCGCCAAGAATTCCAACAAGTTGACGCTGAAGTGGGAAGGCCCTTATCGGGTGAGACAAGTCACAAGGCCCGGCGCTATCCGCCTTGAGATCGAAGAGGGCTTACCGGTGAGTAACTCCTGGAACATTGAGCACCTTCGCAAGTTTCACCCATAAGGCGCGGTTGCCGTGATCCGCTCCGGCAACCACCTTTTGTACAAGTCTTGCCGCTGCTGCATGTAAACCTTTGTACAAAGCCGGGCGCAGACCCCGTGCATCAGTAAAGCTTTTGTGCCTTGCACAACTTGTCGTTTCATGCATTTTTATTTTTTACTTGTATGTATTATATGACACCTCGTGCAGCACACACATCCAGTAAGCAATAACGAGCCGCAAGGCTCCATATCTATGTTTCCTCCCTCTCTTTTTTCTCTCAAGCAGAAGAAGGATTCCTCGCGCACAAGTTTGCCGGGGGGAATGAGACAGTGGTATGGACCAAGTGCCGTTCAAGAAAGCCTCGCCTTGCTGGGAAGCAGACCATACACAAAAGCTAAGTTACCAAAGTTTGAGCATTCGAATTTTTAAATTTTAAAAGTTATCTTCCTTGAACGACCACACTCTGTATGGAAAAACCTGTGCGCGGAGGAACCTACCCGTGGCTAGCCGCACCCTTACTTTGTTTCGAGCACGCTCAACGGCTTAAGTGTGCTGCGACAAGTGTCGCGCCCTTATTTCGTTTTCGAGTTCGCTCAACAACCTAAGTGTGCTGTGACTAGCTGCGGCAAGGTTTCTTGCCGGTAGAGGCATTGCCAGCAGGCTGCTGAAGTTCCACACTCAGCGCTCGCGGCAAGGGCCCCTTTGCCGGCAAGTTCCCTAAAAGCGTAGGGTAAAAGCATACAAAGTAAAGGAGTCGAACAAAGGGAGTAACACTGCATTAACTACCCAAAAATAAATTATATTACAAGATGACTTGTCGCTGTTCTAATAAACTACTGTCCATGGCTTAATTGACAGCGACAAGGGAAGCGGAAAGAAACCAGCCTAGTCTACACGGTCGCCGTCAACTCTCCTGATCTTGCCCACCTTGGCCACGATGGGGGCGACAAGAGCCTTCAGCGCCTCCTGGTCGGCGTCGGGCGGCAAGGTCCGGAGGACGTTCTCAAGATTGATCCCGGGGTTGCGGTAGACTATCTTCGTCAGCACTCTCTCCACAACTCCCGTGCAAAGACGGCGCGCTTCGTTCGCCAGCTGCGTGGGGATCCTCTCCCGGAGCTGCTCGAGGGCCGGCGCCACTCCCTTGAAGAATAAGCTCAGCTTGGCGCTGTGAGGGAAGTTCACGTCGGGGGAGTACCCGAGGTGCTCCGTCCCTAGCGCCGCCATCTCCTTGTCGATGTCAGCGGCGGCGGCGACGAGCTCCTCGGTCCACTGCTCCACCGTCTGCCTGAAGTTGTTTTGCGTGAGGGCGGCGCTGTCCAGCAGTGCCCTCTCAGCCCGGAGGTCCTCCTTCAGCTTTGTCTCCCGGTTTCTGGCGCTGTCAAGTGATTCAGTGAGGGTGGACAACTTCAATTCCAAGTCTGCGATGGAATCCTTGGCGATGACGAGCTCCTTGCCCTTGTCGGAGAGACGGACCTGCAGCTCCGAGTGGCTGTGGGCGTCTTTCTCCCTCTCCAACTTGAGCGCGACAACCTTCTCCTCGCTCGTCATCAAGTTGAGCTCCAACTGTGCCACCCTCGCCTCGAGGTCTCTCTTGGCGGTCTCTGCAGCTGCAGCGGCGTCCCTCGCTTCCTGCAGAGCCCCGCCAATGGACTGCTCGCGCGGGGTAAGGTCGTCCTCATGGCTATCGAGGTCGACCTTCCGCTGCCTCAGCTCTCCTTCCCGCCGAGACAGATCTTTGGCGGCAAGCCGTTGCTGCTCCTCTGCCTCGGCCTTTTTGAGGACGAACGCCTGGTGCGCCTCGGCGAGCTCCTCCCGCTCCTCCGCCAAGGACCGGAGGGCCGCCTGGTTGGCGGCGCGGAGCTCCTCGGCGCGCTTATCCAAATCGACGCTTGCCTTGGAAGCCAGAGCCTCTCGGAACTCCAGCTTGACCTGCCTGGCACGGTACAAGGCCAAAAGCCGGCGCAGAAGCTGCTCCTCCTCGGGCTCGTTGCTACTGCCGGGCGCGTCGACGAACTTCAGCCCCGCGGAGGCGAGGACTTCCCCATCGAAGACCTCCCCCTCCGCGGGCGCCCTTGACGAAGAAGCCCACGGAAGTTGGATGAAGACCCCGTTTCCGGCCTACAAGTAGGCACCGGTTCCGGCCGTGGCGGCGGCAGGGTCGGCGGTCGGCGCAGCGTCAAATGCTCCTGCGGCCTCGGGGCCGTCAGTACGACCGCCGGTCCCCTCCTCAGCCGCCGCGTCGGCGTCCCTGGTTGCCTCTTCGATGGCGGGCTCCTCTGTGCCGACCGCCTCCCCGGTGGCCGCAGCGTCGTCAGCATTGCCGCGCGCGGGCTCCTCGATGGTGGCCTCCATCTCCATAGGCTCCGGAGCGGACGAGTCTGAAAGCAGGAAGAAGAAAGAAGAAATGGTCAAGCAAATATCCAAAAAGAAGAATTCAAAAGAAGAAAACTACAAGGGTTACCTGCGTGGGCCTCTTCTTCGACGAGGTCCCTCGCTGGGGGGTCCTCCCTTGGCGACGTAGTAGTAGTCCCTGCCGGCGGAGGGCCGCTGGCGCCTTCCCTTGGCGGGGTGCTCACCCTTGGCGGGGTGCTCGCCCTTGGCGGGGTACTCGCCCTTGGCGGAGCACCCGCCCTTGGCGGAGTACCCTCCCTCGCCGGGGAGCTCCTCCTTGGCGGGGAGGTTGAGACGAGCGGCTCGTCGGGAGCAGTCTCGGGGCGCTCCTGAGGCTGCGGCTCTGCTTCTGCAAAAATCAACAAGCAAACAAGACGATTAACAAAGATGAGATGCCCACGCGCGCCCGACAAGCGAAGAAGTAAACAGAGGACTTACGCTGGGGGATGCGCTGGGGGCTGCTCTGCGGGGCAGTCGGCTGGTCCGGCAAGTTCGTCGCCGGCGCATCCCCCGCTGCTGCGACGGGCTCGTCCTCGAGGTCCACCACCGGGATCTTGGCCCTCTTCGCCATCCTTTGGGCCAGGGTCCTGGAAGACAGACATCAAACAGAATCAGACAAAGAAGATTCGAAACAAAGAGCACCAAACGAAGGAAACAAGAATTGCAAGAACTTACTCTTCCTCCTCCTCGTCGGAACTGAGAACGGAGAAGTCGAAGTCGGCCTCGCGCGGTCCGGCGCGCGGAGCTGGAGGAGTACGCGCCCTCGGCCGCTTGCCGGGAGCGCGGTCGGTGGTGTGCGAAGACCCCGCTCCGGTCATCGCCGAGGCCTGAGGAGCGGAAGGAGCGGTGGAGCCCGTGCGGGAAGATCCTCCCCCAGCCGCTGCGGAGGCGCGAGGCGCCCCCTTGACGGCCTTGCTCGTCGTGGTGGCACGCGTCGAGCGACGCTGCGGCTGCTGGCCTGCCGGCTGCTTCACCGTGTCCGCAGCCTTGCAGAGATGCTTCTTCGGTTGAGGAGGAGGACTTGGTGGTGGCGGAGAACTCCCCGAGGATGAAGAGGAGTCGCCAAGGCCCAGAGACCCGCCCGAGTCTTCTGAAGAGCCACCCAATTCGGCGCCTTGCTCGGCGGGCTCGCTCGACTCTGTGCCTTGCCCGGCAGCCTCGCTCGTCTCGGCGGGCTGCCCGGCAGGCTTTATCAACTTGAGGATCTCTTCCTCCTCGGCCCGACTCACCGCGTCCGCTGCATCCGCCTCGTCCAAGGAGTACCCAAACTCGCCCGCGGCCTCGGCTACGGCTGCCTCCTCCATCCTGGTGGCGATATACGCCACCTCCCGGTCGGTGGTGTCGCGGGTGAGACCTTTCTTCTCATCGAGATTGATCGGCAGCTCCACCAAGTTGTCGAAGAAGGTTTGTGCGGCTTCATCAGAAGGCGCCAGCCAAGTGGGGTCAACCCCGTGGGAGTCGCACAACGGCATCGCCGCGCGGATAGCACTAAGCGACGAATTGTTGCATAGTGGAACTACCCCCCGCGGCGAGGCAAACCACTCCGGGTGTTTGGCGTCGTGCTTGAACAGCTCACGGAGCATCCCTTTAAGCTCCAGCACTGTGAAGTTGTAGTTGAGGCCGGGGCGCAGCCTCATACAGTCTGCCGCGTTGCCGAAATCCCAAGCAGGCCTCTTCCTCTCCTGCAAGGGAGCGATGCGCCGGCAAAGGAAATCTGCCCTGACCTCACCTACAGTAAGATTGGCTTGCCGGAGGCGAAGAATCCTAGTGAGAGCTATCTTCAGCTTCTCGTCCTCCGGGGCCAGATCACTCCAGTCCTTGCCGCGCACTATTGCAGCTCGGCACGGGGAAGTAAACTGCTGGGGTCCATCCTCCATGATCCAGCACCAATCGGCCCTCCACTCCTCCCACTTGCCGCGGAGCTCTCCAATCAAGTATGCCTCTTTCTTATTGAGCCTAAAGATCCAAGAAATCCCACCGTACAGAGGGGACCCAGACTCTACCCGAGGCGTAAAAAAATGGCGGAAGAGGGCTACGTTGGGGTGGACTCCGACAAAGTTTTCGCACAGATGTGCGAAAACGGCCATGGTTAAGACTGCGTTCGGGGTGAAATCCAGAAGATGGAATCCATATGTGTTCATAACATCGCAGAAGAGCTCGGAGTATGGAGGGCAGAGTCCGCAATGGAAGAACAGGGCAAAGTAAGGATAACCTCCCGGAAACATGTCGCAGGCTTCGGCGGGGAGGACCCTGGTGCGCGGGTGAGCTTTCGTTTCCCTCGACCAGAAGAGGTAGAACTTGTCCTTCAGCTCCCTCGCGCTGAGCCTCGGCGGGAAGACCACCATCCTCTTCCGCATTGCCACAAGCTTCGCCGCCCGTTCGATCTTCGCGGCTTTCGCCTTGTCGCTCTTCGGGGCCATGGCGGGGATGGCGAGAGGGGCCGGCGGTGCTGGGGAGGCCGGCGGCGGCGGAAGAAGGGCGGAGCGCTGCTCTCTTTCAACCTTCGGGGAGGAGGGGAGCGGCGGGGGTTTCTGGAGGTTGAAGACACAATGAAGCAATGGGGGAAACTGCCCCTGTTTCCTCTGCTTTTAAGGGGGAGCGGGGGACGTTCCGCATTTTCCCATTAAAGAAACAGGCCACGACCTCTCCCACGATGCCGCAATCGACGCGTGCCGTTAGGGAGGGATGCGGCAGATACGGAGTGGGATACGACGCGCCGTGGGCCGCGTGTGCCCGTGCACTGTTTTGGGCCTGGCCCAACAGCGCTCGGCACCGTGTGTGGCCTAGGCCCGGTGGCTCCTGTCGGTTTACTAAAGTAGGGGTACCTTAGTATCCCGACTTGTGCACAGGCAGTAGCAGCGTCCCGTGGTCGGGCTCGCCACGCGCCCGCCAAGGCCCGCTCTGGATCCTTTAGAGCCATTCAAGAACAAAGTATTCAAGTTAAAGAAACAAGGCGCCGGCAAGAGGAGCTTGCCGGGAAAGCCGCTCCAGGCTCAAAACCGTACCTTTAGCACAAGACCCTGGCAAGAGGAGCTTGCCAGGAAGGCCAAAACATGGCATTTCAGGATACTTGCCGTGGCACATCGCGCGCCCCGGCAAGGCCCGGAGAGCGATAAGCTTCCGGGCGCGGCAAGGTAGCGACCGCGGCAAGGTGCTTGCCGCGGCAAGCTTCCACTGTGTGCCCGCGCTCCAGCTCATCTGGCCACGCGTCGCCCTGGAGCCCTTCCAGGGGGGCACGTGGCGGAAGGCTGTGCAGCCTGGGGTACACCGTGGCAAGCCGCGATGACAAGGCCACCCCCGTGGCGAACGGAGACGCCCTAACGGACACTTTTTGCACTGTTCGGGGGCGACGGCGACGGGCATTCAATGCCCTTGTCCCCTGCCGTCAGGGTTAGGTATAGACCACTGTACATACACTGTTCCAACTACCACCATTTTTACAATTCTACCCTCACTTACGTTGCCACCTGTCGGTGACCCCTTAACCTATAAAAGGAGGCCCATGCACAACGTAGAGGGGGTTCCGACGCTCGATCACTCCCACGCTCGGTGTTGTAAGCGGCAAGTACTGTAGATCTTCTCGCTCCCGAGCTAAGAACACAATAGAAACTAAGGCAGGAGTAGGGTTTTACGCATCCGTGCGGCCCGAACCTGGGTAAACTGCTCGCGTGCGCGCCTCGATCCGCTCTTTGTGCTTCCTCCGCTCCCTTGCCGTACCGAAAAGGGGCTCCGGTCCCATAGGTGTTCGTGGGCGATCAGTTTCCCCGACACATGTGTAGGGCAATTACGTATCGTTAATTTCATTCTCTCCCAAGCTTGTGCAACATGCTCATGATCTAGTTGCTTAAAATTCATAATATCGTTTCTAAGAGAGATGATCTTAGCAGGAGGGAAATACTTAGAGATAAAAGCATCTTTGCACTTATTCCACGAATCAATACTGTTTCTAGGCAAAGAAGAAAACCAAGTTTTAGCACGATCTCTAAGTGAAAACGGAAATAACTTCAATTTAACAATATCGTTATCCGTATCCCTTTTCTTTTGCATTTCACACAAACCAACAAAGTTGTTTAGATGGGTAGCAACATCTTCACTAGGAAGGCCAGAAAATTGATCTTTCATGACAAGATTCAACAGAGCATCATTGATCTCACAAGATTCAGCATCGGTAATAGGAGCAATCGGAGTGCTAATAAAATCATTATTGTTGGTATTGGCAAAGTCACACAATTTGGTATTGTTCTGAGCCATAGTGAGAAGCAAGCAATCCAACACACAAGCAAACATGAAGCAAGCGAATGGAAAACACACAACAAAAGAAGGGCAACTAAAACGGCAAGGGTGAAGTGGGGGAGAGGAAAACGAGAGGCAAATAAATGTAATGCGAAGGATAAGGGTTTGTGATAAGTACTTGGTATATGACTTTTGCGTAAGCCTCCCCGGCAACGGCGACAGAAATTCTTCTTGCTACTTCTCGAGCTTGCGTTGTATTCCCTCGAAGAGGAAAGGGTGATGCAGCACAGTAGCGTAAGTGTTTCCCTCAGTTTTTGAGAACCAAGTTATCAATACAGTAGGAGACCACACGCGAGTCCCTCGCACCTGCACAAACAAATAAGAACTTTGCAGCCAACACGATAAGGGGTTGTCAATCCCTTTACTGTCACTTACGAAAGTGAGATCTGATAGATATGATAGTTTGATTTTTTTGGTATTTTTAGATATAAGAACAGAAAGTAAAAATGGTAAAGTAACGTAGATTGTAGATTGATATGTTGAGAATAGACCCGGGGGCCATAGGTTTCACTAGTGGCTTCTCTCATGATAGCACAATTTTATAGTGGGTGAACGAATTACTGTCGAGCAATTGATAGAAAAGAAAATAAATATGAGAATATCTAGGCATGATCATTATATATAGGCATCACGTCCGTGACAAGTAGACCGAAACGATTCTGCATCTACTACTATTACTCCACACATCGACCGCTATCCAGCATGCATCTAGAGTATTAAGTTAATAAGAACAGAGTAACGCCTTAAGCAAGATGACATGATGTAGAGGGATTAACTCAAGCAATATGATATAAACCCCATCTTTTTATCCTCGATGGCAACAATACAATACGTGCCTTGCTGCCCCTACTGTCACTGGGAAAGGACACCGCAAGATTGAACCCAAAGCCAAGCACTTCTCCCATTGCAAGAACTAAAGATCTAGTAGGCCAAACCAAACCAACAATTCAAAGAGACTTGCAAGGATATTATAATCATACATAAAAGAATTCAGAAAAGAACCAAATATTTCTCATAGATAATGTTGATCATAAACCCACAATTCATCGGATCTCGACAAACACACTGCAAAAAGAGATTACTGTAATGCCCAGTATGCGGCTATGTCCCCCACGTGTCGAGGCACGACTTAAGGACATAAACGCATACTAGAGTGATCTCAAGTATGGTATCTTTGCACAACCCATGTAAAATTAAGGGATGAAAGTGTAAAATGATAGTTGGCTTACACTCGCCACGTCACACAAGTGAATACAATAGGATACATCATCCAAATAACATCAGAGTCCAACTATGGACAAAATCGAAATGAAAAGATACCATAAATAACACAAGCCCGGATCCTCCTAGTAAGTACCACTACTGATCGTCGGCATAAGACACATAGTAACTTCCACGCTCTTCATCGAACTCCCACTGAAGTTTTGATCCATCTCCTGCATAGGTCTCAGCGGTACCTGCATCTAGTGTGTGTTGAATCTGTGAGCCACAGAGGACTCAGCAATCCCGTTCCCGGGTATCAAAGCTACCAAAGCCTTAGGTGTGGAAAGGATATAAACAAGGTTGCAGCAAGCACTAAGCACTAGCTTACGAGTTTAGAGCTAGAAGGGAACAAGTGCCAACGAAGGCCAAGTCGGTCAACAAGTGATCCTAGCAACTCACGATCAAACATAACCCCACCGTGTTCACTTCCCAAAGCCCTTCGAAAAGAGACCATCACGGTTACTCACGCAGGTAGTGTATTCATGAATAAGGTGCCAAGTTATCTACAACCGGATATTAACAAATTCCCATCTGCCACATAACCGCGGGCACGACTTTCGACAGATCAAAACCCTGCAGGGGTTTCCCAACTTAGCCCATCACAAGCTCACGATCTACAGAGTCGCAACTCCAAAGTGGGAAGACCCGAGTATTCTTGGAATCCCGTGCTCAAGATATTTCGAAAAAGGTAAAACTAATCCAGTGATACGTCCAAAATGTATCTATAATTTCCGCTTGCTCCATGCCACTTTTGGGTGATATTGCTATGATATTCATACACTTCCATACACTTTTGATCATATTTGGACTAACCTACTAATCCAGTGCACCCCGGTGCCAGTTTCTGTTTTCGGTTGTTTTTGTATTTGGCGTATGCTCACGCATATTTAAGACTGTAAAGAAAGTCTGTCAAGCCTTGATGATCTTTTATTTCTGAGTAGCGATATAACTACCATGCCTGATTCGATGTTGCTTTGTCGCTCTGCATGATTATGACCGTCATTGCTCCTTTAGTTGGTCGCTCCTAACCTCCACCTGTACTAAGCAAACTAACCTTGCAATACATAGCTCATGGGAAAGTAGCTTAAAAACTATTGTGGTAAAGAATATGTTGCCTATGTATCTTATTTCTTATAAGTTGCTTGCTGAGCGGTAACCATGTTTCTGGGGACGCCATCAACTGTCACACTTTTGTTGAATATCATGTGAGTTGCTATGCATGTTCGTCTTGTCTGAAGTAAGGGTGATTTGCCATGGGTTGAATGAGTATGCATATTGTTAGAGAAGAACATTGGGCCGCCAACCAAAGCCATGCATCATGGTGGAAGTTTTAGCTGGGACATTAATCCTCAATCTCTTATGAGAATATGCTTATGCATTAAAGAGGAGTCCATCATCTATTTTCTATGTTGTCCCGGTATGGATGTCCTCAAGTTGAGATCTATCAAAAACGAGAAATCAAATGCGATTTATCTCCTTGGACCTTTGTACAGGTGGCATAGAGGTACCCCTTTGTGACACTTGGTTGAAACATATGTAATGCAATGATAACCCATGGAAATCCGAGCTAATTAGGACAAGGTGCGAGCACTATTGGTATTCGATGCATGAGGCTTGCAACTTATAGGATGTCTTATGCATGACACATATGAAGTACTACTACCGTTGACAAAATTGCTTCTATGTTTTCAAAATAAAAAGCTCTAGCACATAACCATTCTTTTACTTTTATGTTGAGTCTCCACCTTCTTTCTTCAAGCACCAACTACTAAGAGCATGATTGTCATTCTAAGTGTAATGTGCATTGTTCCAAAGTAGCATTGTCATTTGCATGATTGTGATATCGTTTATTTTGAAATCATTGTATCTAGTCATCACTTAAACCTTGAAGGTGCCCCTGCATTTATGTTTTGCTTCACTAAAGGGGGCAAGCTAGATATCACTTTATCATATTTGCACATCATGTTCATTGCAAATCTTTTTGATGCTTCAATGTCATGTTGTAAAACTTTCAGTCATTTGTGATTTTCTCATGAGGCAACTTAATTACTATAGAATCATTGTCTCAGTAAGCTTTTTTCATATGAATATGAATAAGTCCTATATGGTTAATAGCATGTCACCACAGAAATTATTCTTGTTATCATTTACCTACTCGAGGACGAGCAGGAATTAAGCTTGGGGATGTTGATACGTCCAAAACGTATCTATAATTTCTGCTTGCTCCATGCCACTTTTGGGTGATATTGCTATGATATTCATACACTTCCATACACTTTTGATCATATTTGGACTAACCTACTAATCCAGTGCACCCCGGTGCCAGTTTCTGTTTTTGGCTGTTTTTGTATTTCAGGTTTTCACGTTACGAGAACTGCCAGGAAAAATCCAGAAAAATTATATAAAAAATCAGCGTTCCAGAACCTACCTTGCGCCCGAAGGACAGCCGGGGGGGCCACTAGGGCTCCAGGCGCCCTGGCGGCGCGCCCCCCCTGGGCCGCGCCGGGGGGCGCCTGGGCCCCCCGAGCCCCGTCTGGTGCCCCCCTTTGGCATATATTTAGAGCGTCCTTTGAAACCCTCGTGACGGAAACTCTTTTTCATGATCTCATCTCTGTTCCGCCGCCGCCGCCGCTTCCAAGATCGGTAGCCCCAGGAGAACTCTTCCCGGCACCCTGCCGGAGGGGAGGATCACCATCGGGAGCCTCTCCACCACCATGGACGCCCCCCGGATGAGTTGTGAGTAGTCTCCCTTGGACCATGAGTCCATGACCAGTAGCTATGTGATGTTCTCCTCCCGTTCTTGTGCTTCACTAATTAGTCCTCGTGAGCTGCCCTACATGATCGAGGCACATATGTAATCCTTGTGCTGTTGCTATGTTGAGTTTGCTGGGATCCGATGGATTATGAGATTATGTTCAGATTGTTCTTGAGTAATATATTTGATCTACCTCTTTTATATTTATGTTCATAAGTAATTCTTGCATGTTCTCCGTTGTTATTTATTGCTTTGGCCAAGTAATACGTAGTGACTCCAAGAGGGAACGTTATGCTCGATTGTGGGTTCATGCCCCTCGATGACTTGCTTGAGTGACAGAAACATGAGTCTAGGGGATGTGCTGTTGCCACAAGGGGGAAAACAACGGTGCTTGTGCCCGCGGGTGCAAGGATTGTTTACTTTACGCAAAGTTCTTTTAATGCAGTTGTCTGTTGGTTTGAGTTTACACTATGGGTGGGGCTCGCAACTTAATACCAGCGAGATGTTCTGGATAGATATCTCAAGGTGGATGATTAGTAGTAGATATTGATGGATTTCGGTCTACTTACTTTGGCGTACCGCCCATGCTTTGAACCTCAACCTTTGTTGCAATGTAGTCAGCATTGGTTTGCGTTCGTGGTCCTGTCAATTGCCCAGCTGTAATTCGTTTACCTCACATAGCTGTTTTATCGTCTTTTGGGAGAGAGACATCACTAGTGAACATCATGAGACTCAAGTCCATATTACCATCATTGATCACATCCGCTATTTACTTTTCGCTTTTACTTACTATTGCAAACATTATCTATCACTACTATCATTTGCGTTTAATCCTTTGTGAACTACAAGGCCGGAGGGATTGACAACCTCTCTGTACTCGTTGGGAGCAAAGTTATTTGTATCTGTGTGCAGGTCCACGTTGATTGCTAATCCGGCGCCGTTAGCAGTTGACACCTACTTGTTGAACCTAGGAGTCTCTGGGGATTCGATCCTTGGCATCTTTGCTAAGGGAAAAACTTCCACAACACTGCATCTTACACCTTCCACTTGGGGTAACCAACGAGGGGTTAGAGGCCCATCATCCAGCAAGACCTCCCAGTGTGCCGTCACCCTGATAGTAGCCGCGCGTATCTCGTCTCAGGCAACGACCGGATAGGTCAGCCTACAGGTATATACCATGTCAGGACCCCGATCCTAAGTCACACAGGTCTAGCCTGTAACACATCATATCACTTTGCGGCCTCACGCACGGTATCCCCACGGGTGCCACCTTACCTGGCCCGGGACCGTTTGCGCATTTTGGCACACGTATATGATAGTGTCGCTAGCATCCATATGACAGAGAACCCGGGCCGACATGACTAGTTATAAACCAAAAGTGGCACTAAATTACAGGGACATGCATACATGACCCAGCAACGAACGTGTCGGTCATCAACGTATGAACCCAAGTCGTAGCAAGCTACAAGGACTTAAAGGAACAACGCGTGACATTTCCCCTAAGGGACAGACACCGGAACGAAGAAGGACACATGCCGGCCAGCCTAAGTGTTCCGGAGCAATAGCAAGCTACCAAGGCACAGTGGAAGCACTAGGAGACATTTCCCTGTAAGGTAGGCTACCAAAGGTAAACAACTAGGTGTCGGATCCCACACATAGCAATACACATTACATGTACGCATAACATGCAAGTATGTGCTGTACAACAAGGCATCACAACATAACTCAACAACTCATATAGATAAAGGCCCAGAAGATCCATCATAGCATTTATTACAATCAGAGGTCACATGACCCAACATACAGAGCATACAGGCAACGGAAGCATAACATGTCTGAGTACAGACAACTACAAATGAAAAAGGCTGAGAAGCCTGACTATCTACAAGATCCTACAAGGGTACAAGACCGTAGCTGAGGTAACAAGCTAAACGTCGAAGTCCACGCGGAACCGCTAGCGAGACTGAAGTCTCTCTGCAAAAACATAAATTAAGCAAACGTGAGTACAAGGGTACTCAGCAAGACTTACATCAGAACTAGCTACATATGCATCGGTATCAACAAAGGGGTGGTGGAGTTTGACTGCAGCAAGCCAGCTTTGACTCGGTGGCTATCCTGAACTACGACTGCAATTAACTCTCTTGAGGTGGCGCACACGAGTCCACATATTCACCAATCAATACACCACTATGGATCCACTCTTGTCTCCCTACGAGAAGGCCATCCATAGCACTCACGCTTATCTTGCGTGTTTTAGAGTATCCACTTTCACTTGTCTATGAACTGTTATAGGCAACCCAGAAGTCCATTACCGCAGACACGGCTATTCGAATAGATCATGTATATAACCCTGCAGGGGTGTACTTCTTCACACATGTTTCCACCACTTAGCGTCTGCACACGACATGTGCTCGGCAGACTTCAAGCGAAAGCCGACGTAGGTGTAGACCACGACCTAACCAACCACACAGGTCTCTCGTCCAGGTTTATCGCCTATTTGGGTTCCATCCGTGGGGAGATCCGGCCGGGGTGTCGCTCACGGCCCCAAACGATGTGTACAGGGTTCCCGCGTCACCAAACGGGCGACCGGTACACCGTGCCATGTACCTGCCGTGTCACAGCCCACCCCGAGGGTCAGCACTGCACACGACCTCCAGTAAACTACAAAACCAGAAACTAGTTGCAACTCCTGGACAGAGAACAAGGGCAGTCAATAAGTCGAGCGGGGTCATATTTCAGGGCCCAATGTGTGGTAGTAGTAGTTTCATGGATCAACCAACACAGAACTCAGTTCCTGAGGATGGCTGCAATGAGACAACCCACCATGTACTCCTACATGGCCTCTCATCGCTACCTTTACCAAATCGTGTTCACACACTTAGCTCACACAGTAGGACATGTTCACCACATTCCAATTCATCCCCGATGAATCAGACCTGACACAACTCTAAGCAATAGCAGGCATAACCAGAAAGCATGAATGAGTAGGCACAACGTGGCTCAAACAACTCCTACTCATACTAGTGGGTTTCAACTATTTACTGTGGCAATGACGGGTCATGCAGTGGAAAGGGGTTCAACTACCGCAGCAGGTAACAGTTGAAGCGTTGTTGTCCTAATGCAGTAAAAGAGAGCAAGAGCGAGAGAGTGGGATTGTATCGGAATGCTCAATGGGGTTTTGCTTGCCTGGCACTTCTGAAGATATCAATGAGTCTTCATCGGTGTCATCGAACTCATCGTCGGAACGTCGTCTACTGAGAGGGGACAAAACCGACAAACAGAGAAAGAACACAATCAATGCAATGCGACAATATGATGCATGATCATGACATGGCAATATGATGTTTATTGAGCTAATGCAACTAGCAACACAATTAAATGAAGTTGGTTTGAACCAAAGGTTCAAATTCAAACTTCATATGTGATTATTTAAATGCCATTTAGTTGATTTGACCTGATCAGCAGGTTTAACTTGTTCAAACATGCATGAAAATGCCATAAACAGATTCCTTGAATTTTTCTGATCAATTTTCATATATAAATTATTTTCATCTGAGTTATGGATTAATTTCTATGATTTTTAGAAGTTTTGGCTATTTTCTAAAATAAATAAATCATTTAGATTTATATAAAAAATTCCAGAAAGGCTTTATTGCATCAGCATGATGTCTGTGTGACGTCAGCAAGTCAACAGAGGCTGTTCGGGTCAAACCTGACCAGAGGGTCCCACTGGTCAGTCTCTCAGGGCTAACTAAACGTTTTTAAAACTAAACTAAAGGTTAACAGAGTCTGGGCCCCACGTGTCACTGACACATCTAACTAACAGGGTTAGTTAGCCTTAAGTTAATACTAACTAAACTGTCAGTGGGCCCAGGGCCCACATGTCAGTGTCCAATCTAACTAACAGAGATAAATAACACTAAATTAAAACTAAACTTTAATTAGTTAAGAGCCTGGGTCCACCTGTCATTGACCCAGGGGGGGTCATTAGTGCCTAAACCAACTGGGCTACGTCAGCGTCGCCGGATTAAGCGCCGGCGACCAAACAGCGCGGCGGCGGCTCGCCGAAGTGGCGCTAGGGGCAGCGGCTGGGCACGCTGAGGGCACCAGAAGGAAGCCCTCGCTCGCCCGCATCTAGGGGTGCGCATGGCTGGGCGCGGGGGGAGGGGGGGGGGCTGCAGAGGCACCGGCGACGAGGTCCGTGGCGGCTGAAGCTCTGGTGGCGACGGAATCATCGAATCGGTGCGCAGGAGGAGCCGAGGTTTGCGCCTACTGTCTCTACAAGTGCTCGCGAACTCGTTGGACTTGGTGGTGTGACCAAAAGGTCACCGGGGTGGCGCCGGCGACCAGCCCGAGCGGCGGCGAGCTTCGGCTTCAGTGGAGGCGGTGGCTATGGTGATCAAGAGGCATGGGGAGAAAGGGCAAACGACGGAGGGGCTCATAGGGGGTCGGTGGGAGGTCTCAGCAGGCTCAACGGGGGCCGGACGGCGTCGGAATCCCGTCGGCGATCTCCCGTGGCCGAGGAAGATGACGAGGTCGACGACGGCGCTCCAAGGGCTTCTGGCGTCGGGCAGCTCGGCGAGGAGGAAGAGAGGAACGAGGCGGAGCTACTGGGCATGCTAGGAGGGCGAGGCGGCAGCGGTGGCTATGCGTGCGGCGAACGGCGGCGACGGCCGTGTTCGGTGGGGAAGAAACGAAGGAGGGGGGAGCGATCTGGGGAGAGAGGGAGAGGTGCAGGGGGTCCATGGGGTGCGTGGCGTCCGTAGCGGCGTCGGGGAGGCAGCAAGCAAGCAGGAGGTGGCCGGAGTGCAGCGACCACGCGCCGGCACGCGCGCTCGTCCTCCTGGCAAGGAGGAAGACGACAGGGAGGCGGCGATGGCGGGCTGGGCCTAAACAGGAGCTGGGCCTCCTCATGTGCCAGCCAGGTAGGAAGGCCCAGGTGAGTTACTCTTTCTCTCTGTTTTTCTTATACTGTTTCTGTTTTCTATTTCTTTAGTAACTTTGTGGTTTTTCTAAAAATTCTTAGGCACTTTCAAAAATCACCAAACTGCTCATGCCCACTGTTTAGCATATAACCAACATGGAACATTTCAGTTTAGGATTATTTGAGCATTTAAAATAATATATAAAATTTAAATGCCCAAATGCAAATAAGATATGATTTAATTCAAAAATCCAGAATGGTCCTAGAAATATGAGCAACATTTTTGGCAGATGTTTTTAATCAATCCAAAAAAATGATGAACTTTTCCAAAGAGCATTTTGGGTTCATTGAGAAAGATTTGAATTTGAACCTAGTTGGTTTCATCTGGTGCTAGGGTTTAGTCATCCCCATTTCAAGTTTCCTTTGAAAATAAACATGATGCACACATGAGGCTAGCCTAGAGCATTACCAGAAGCTAGGGATGTGACAACTCACCCCTACTAAACAAGAATCTCGTCCCGAGATTCAGGACGTGAGATAAGAAATCAGAGGGGACACTATCTAACACAATCTTCTCGATCCAGTTTCCCTCCTCGAAATTGTTGATTCATTGCATCATGTAAATCTTGGCATCCTTGATTTCGAGATCTTTGTCCAAACGGTGACGATGAGAGAAACTCTACAAAATTGATCTTCCGAAAGATCGAGCAATTCAAGATCAGCTTATGGAGTGAGACGTTGAAACATCTCTTGAGCTGGGACACGGAGTAGACCTCCAGGGGGATGGAATGAATCAAACGATGAAGGTTCACCTAGTGGCAATAATTCCACACCTAAGAAGATGGTGATCGATGTCACCAGGCGGGGTACCTTAGAGAAGGTGACTCGTAGAGTTACTCCCTTAAGTGGCAAAAAGAATTACTTTTGATATAGAGATCATTGAGATTCCCTATACCAGCCTAAGGCAAACACAATCGATCGTTAGACGGAGTCCAAAAGAATGACATACTCGTCCAGAATGGATGATGTGGACTATCTTGTTAAAGACAACACAAGGGATGATTTGGTTATCATCGGAGATGGATGGGACCCATGGCAATTCCACTCCTGAGGATAATCCTGAACAGCAGTGATTGAGAATGGTAACCCATGGAGAATTGGCACATTGGCGGTGCAAGCTGGGAACAAAATGCAAATGCTGGGAATGATTCTGGTAACTGGGAAGAATCCCAACAGTAGAGAGTAAATCTACTCTTGAGGGGTTATAGCATAACCAAGAGCACTGGGAGCAATCCCGGTGAGTGCCGGTGATAACACCTAGTGTTTGTGCGTGCTCTCAAGAACTTGAGCATTCCCATATTCATCAAGGTTTTATCAATATCCGTGCCAAGGATCCTGGCAACACCACATACTACCATGATGAATAATGATGGATGATGCAGATGCAAAGGAAGACAACACTTCTCAGATTTCACCTTGGCGAGGCCAAGGGGACGAAATCTGGATGATCAACCGAGAGACATTTAGCACTCCGCTTCTAATGTTCTCCTTGATGTGTTAGCGTAAACCATTCATAGATATGTTTGGTATCTTGAACATCAAGTAAAGGTCGGACTTCGGAAGCACAAAAATCCATAAGGAACAACTAGGCAGTAAATCCTACGAAATCCTTATGGGGAGGTGGCCAACTTCTTCAATCAAGATTCTACAACAATAGGTCTTCCGGCTGAGTGGGTTGGCCACGACATCCACTTTACCGGTTATCGAGAGACCAATATTATAGTTCTTGGAAAATGCTCCAACCATCATAGCTGCCTGAGATTCAGTTCTGGTTGGTGTCAGGATATTCCAGACGTCATGTTTGGAAACGAAAGTTTGCAACACAAATCGACGAGATGGCGTTGCGAGATTCTCGGGGAGTGAACTACGATAGCAAGCTCCAAAACATGAGCTAGTTCTGCTACGTACATGTGAACACGTTGTCCCAGACAAACGTGACCACATAGTAGTCTTATAATAAAATACTATCGAGTTCTGGTCGGGAACCATCGTCTAGGATATCGAAGTCCTTACATAAGTCATATGATTAGCTCTTATGATGGAACTTTTCTCCTTGAACAAATCAATCAGTGGCTTGGTGTGCTAGGGATACATACAGAATGAAGATGATCAGTCTATCAGACCATAGAATACTTCGCACGTATGCATGACTGACTTGGGATGACTCCAGAGGAGGTAAAAACATGCTTTCTCGAATTCACGGCGGCAACTTGCATCAAATGCACATGAATTAGAGAAAGTCACTTCTTTCTTCCGTACATATGCTTCACGAACGGGTCATGAAGATAATGCTTGTAAAAGTTTCCAATACTAACTGGATGTTCAACATAGATCATGGTGAAGATAACAATGTTGCTGATGGGCTCAACAACAATTCATCCAGGTTTCCATATAATTGGAGTTCCATGACAATGTGAACAAAGTGATAGCATTGGTCAGACCCAAAAGATATAATGGTGTATGCTCAAGGGAACAACTATGAGTAAGACAACATTACGAATATCGTTGGTTCTGATTTGACTTGGCGATAACCCATACTCAAATCAAAGTTTGGACAAGATGATAGATCCACAAATGATCATGGGATCAATTGAAGAAGATATCATCTATCTTCAATACACATACAAGATATCCCTTTGGATGAACTAAGCTGGCAAGCTTTTATCTTCCAACTCTCCAAGTTGTTGTTTAGCTTAACCAACTAGCTCAGGGTATCCAACACAGATTCTCGGAGAAAGGGTGGTTTAGAGAGGAACCAACTTGATCACAGGCTCAACATAACGGTCGGGGAACAACCTGCTAATACTTCTGGGAAGATAACCAGAAAATCACGATCCGCCGATATGTTACTAAGCTCGAGAACAATCTTGCTTTTCAGGGCAAGACGATATGATCAAATGAGCGAGGACTTAACAAAATCCTAACTCATCAATCAAGGAGTGCACCAAGGAAGTTGACTAGGTAGCACGATCAATCTTAGGATGATGATTCGGTAAGAATGAAATTGTTGTCCTTTAACTACCAAGCAACGAAGTTGCTAGGGGTATTGATTCCGCACATCACAATCCACTTGTCAGCACTCCGGTTACAACAACACGGAGACCGAGGAATGAACGGTGATGGTGAGAAGTATCACTGTATCAAGAGTTCATAGGAGGTTGTGCAATTCCCATGACATTCTTGACATAAAGATGGTAATACTCCAGGATAGAACAGTTTAGAAGCTGCATTAGCATTCTTCATCTGCGAAGTACAACTTCTTTGACCCAATCCTGGATATGGATAGGGTACGGGAGTTTATTTCTCCTAGTCATTCCAGAATAGAATGGCTTGACAGACCACAAGAGTAAAAGGCATCGATGAACACGAGTGCACAACTACTCCTGACTATCAACTGATAGACGAAGGTCATAAAACAACTGAAAAGGGACAACTCAAAGGAACATATATCTTTCTGAGTTGTGGATGCATAGGTTAGTATGTCGAACGAGTTCCACATATTTCTTCCGGATAACCCATGCAGAGAGGTAGGTCTGGCAGAGTCACAATATGAATGGAGTACCACTCAAGAGCACTCGGGTTGTGATCTTTTGGTTCGGGAGAACTTCTGCCAAGGATGGTTCATGGTATTGGAAGAACGATAACCACGGACCTCGAGGACTATCACAAGGTTACTAATAACCTAAGGAATGAGCAAATACTATCGACATGAAGTAAGTAGGGTGAAACTCGGGTTCAAGAACCCAGGAATAGAATACCTACCAACTAAATAGAATCACGGGATGCTTTCGAGAATGATGACCAAAATCATCACACTGGAATATAAAACATTGCTGGATTACTGGGTGATCCTCTAAGACACCTAGGGTCATAATAATAAGTCCAACATATATATCGAGGTAGCAGAGTACCTCAACGCACTGACTAGTGTGATTAGTCTGGCCCTAAGGTACATCGAAACATGAAGGAAAGGTTTGCAAATGCATCAAATTATTTAGAAACCTGGGATGACTCGGACAGCATAACGGCTGCAAATGCTCGAAAATACTTTTGAGATCCAAGCAAAAGGGTAGCATAACCACTTAACATCATAATGTCAAGGTTCTGAGACCAACAGTTGAACAAACAGAAGTAGAAGAAACTGAACTGAGGGTTGAATCCACAATAACGTGATCCTGATAGACATAAGAGAAAGCCTAGTTCTTAATCCCCGTGGAATAGAAGAAGGTGACTCAGATCAGAAGGTCATAAGGTAAAGGAGTAAAAGAGCCTTACGTTCCCTTCCACAATCAATTCCCATACATAACTAAAGAGTTTCTAGACACGACTTCGACCAGTTTGGCTTGCTAATCCTACAGGCAGTCAGGCTCTGATACCAAAGCTATCAGGACCCCGATCCTAAGTCACACAGGTCTAGCCTGTAACACATCATATCACTTTGCGGCCTCACGCACGGTATCCCCACGGGTGCCACCTTACCTGGCCCGGGACCGTTTGCGCATTTTGGCACACGTATATGATAGTGTCGCTAGCATCCATATGACAGAGAACCCGGGCCGACATGACTAGTTATAAACCAAAAGTGGCACTAAATTACAGGGACATGCATACATGACCCAGCAACGAACGTGTCGGTCATCAACGTATGAACCCAAGTCGTAGCAAGCTACAAGGACTTAAAGGAACAACGCGTGACATTTCCCCTAAGGGACAGACACCGGAACGAAGAAGGACACATGCCGGCCAGCCTAAGTGTTCCGGAGTAGTAGCAAGCTACCAAGGCTCAGTGGAAGCACTAGGAGACATTTCCCTGTAAGGTAGGCTACCAAAGGTAAACAACTAGGTGTCGGATCCCACACATAGCAATACACATTACACGTACGCATAACATGCAAGTATGTGTTGTACAACAAGGCATCGCAACATAACTCAACAACTCATATAGATAAAGGCCCAGAAGAGCCATCATAGCATTTATTACAATCAGAGGTCACATGACCCAACATACATAGCATACAGGCAACGGAAGCATAACATGTCTGAGTACAGACAACTACAAATGAAAAAGGCTGAGAAGCCTGACTATCTACAAGATCCTACAAGGGTACAAGACCGTAGCTGAGGTAACAAGCTAAACATCAAAGTCCACGCGGAACCGCTAGCGAGACTGAAGTCTCTCTGCAAAAACATAAATTAAGCAAACGTGAGTACAAGGGTACTCAGCAAGACTTACATCAGAACTAGCTACATATGCATCGGTATCAACAAAGGGGTGGTGGAGTTTGACTGCAGCAAGCCAACTTTGACTCGGTGGCTATCCTGAACTACGACTGCAATTAACTCTCTTGAGGTAGCGCACACGAGTCCACATATTCACCAATCAATACACCACTATGGATCCGCTCTCGTCTCCCTACGAGAAGGCCATCCATAGCAGTCACGCTTATCTTGCGTGTTTTAGAGTATCCACTTTCACTTGTCTATGAACTGTTATAGGCAACCCAGAAGTCCATTACCGCGGACACGGCTATTCGAATAGATCATGTATATAACCCTGCAGGGGTGTACTTCTTCACACATGTTTCCACCACTTAGCGTCTGCACACGACATGTGCTCGGCAGACTTCAAGCGAAAGCCAACGTGGGTGTAGACCACGACCTAACCAACCACACATGTCTCTCGTCCAGGTTTATCGCCTATTTGGGTTCCATCCGTGGGGAGATCCGGCCGGGGTGTCGCTCACGGCCCCAAACGATGTGTACAGGGTTCCCGCGTCACCAAACGGGCGACCGGTACACCGTGCCACGTACGTGCCGTGTCACAGCCCACCCCGAGGGTCAGCACTGCGCACGACCTCCAGTAAACTACAAACACCAGAAACTAGTTGCAACTCCTGGACAGAGAACAAGGGCAGTCAATAAGTCGAGCGGGGTCATATTTCAGGGCCCAATGTGTGGTAGTAGCTGTTTCATGGATCAACCAACACAGAACTCAGTTCCTGAGGACGGCTGCAATGAGACAACCCACCATGTACTCCTACATGGCCTCTCATCGCTACCTTTACCAAATCGTGTTCACACACTTAGCTCACACAGTAGGACATGTTCACCACATTCCAATTCATCCCCGATGAATCAGACCTGACACAACTCTAAGCAATAGCAGGCATAACCAGAAAGCATGAATGAGTAGGCACAACGTGGCTCAAACAACTCCTACTCATACTAGTGGGTTTCAACTATTTACTGTGGCAATGACGGGTCATGCAGTGGAAAGGGGTTCAACTACCGCAGCAGGTAACAGTTGAAGCGTTGTTGTCCTAATGCAGTAAAAGAGAGCAAGAGCGAGAGAGTGGGATTGTATCGGAATGCTCAATGGGGTTTTTCTTGCCTGGCACTTCTGAAGATATCAATGAGTCTTCATCGGTGTCATCGAACTCATCGTCGGAACGTCGTCTACTGAGAGGGGACAAAACCGACAAACAGAGAAAGAACACAATCAATGCAATGCGACAATATGATGCATGATCATGACATGGCAATATGCTGTTTATTGAGCTAATGCAACTAGCAACACAATTAAATGAAGTTGGTTTGAACCAAAGGTTCAAATTCAAACTTCATATGTGATTATTTAAATGCCATTTAATTGATTTGACCTGATCAGCAGGTTTAACTTGTTCAAACATGCATGAAAATGCCATAAACAGATTCCTTGAATTTTTCTGATCAATTTTCATATATAAATTATTTTCATCTGAGTTATGGATTAATTTCTATGATTTTTAGAAGTTTTGGCTATTTTCTAAAATAAATAAATCATTTAGATTTATATAAAAAATTCCAGAAAGGCTTTATTGCATCAGCATGACGTCTGTGTGACGTCAGCAAGTCAACAGAGGCTGTTCGGGTCAAACCTGACCAGTGGGTCCCACTGGTCAGTCTTTCAGGGCTAACTAAACGTTTTTAAAACTAAACTAAAGGTTAACAGAGTCTGGGCCCCACGTGTCAGTGACACATCTAACTAACAGGGTTAGTTAGCCTTAAGTTAATACTAACTAAACTGTCAGTGGGCCCAGGGCCCACATGTCAGTGTCCAATCTAACTAACAGAGATAAATAACACTAAATTAAAATTAAACTTTAATTAGTTAAGAGCCTGGGTCCACCTGTCATTGACCCAGGGGGGTCATTAGTGCCTAAACCAACTGGGCCACGTCAGCGTCGCCGGATTAAGCGCCGGCGACCTCACAGCGCGGCGGCAGCTCGCTGGAGTGGCGCTAGGGGCAGCGGCTGGGCACGCTGAGGGCACCAGAAGGAAGCCCTCGCTCGCCCGCATCTAGGGGTGCGCATGGCTGGGCGCGGGGGGGCCTGCAGAGGCACCGGCGACGAGGTCCGCGATGGCTGATGCTCTGGTGGCGACGGAATCATCGAAACGGTGCGCGGGAGGTGCCGAGGTTTGCGCCTACTGTCTCTACGAGTGCTCGCGAACTCGTTGGACTTCGTGGTGTGACCAAAAGGTCACCGGGGTGGCGCCGGCGACCAGCCCGAGCGGCGGCGAGCTTCGGCTTCAGTGGAGGCGGTGGCCACGGTGATCAAAAGGCATGGGGGGAAAGGGCAAACGACGGAGGGGCTCACAGGGGGTCGGTCGGAGGTCTCAGCAGGCTCAACGGGGGCCGGACGGCGTCGGAAACCCGTCGGCGATCTCCCGTGGCCGAGGAAGAAGACGAGGTCGACGACGGCGCTCTAGGGGCTTCTGGCGTCGGGCGGCTCGGCGAGGAGGAAGAGAGGAACGAGGCGGAGCTACTGGGCATGCTAGGAGGGCGAGGCGGCAGCGGTGGCTATGCGTGCGGCGAACGGCGGCGACGGCCGTGTTCGGTGGGGAAGAAACGAAGGAGGGGGAGCAATCTGGGGAGAGAGGGAGAGGTGCAGGGGGTCCATGGGGTGCGTGGCGTCCGTAGCGGCGTCGGGGAGGCACCAAGCAAGCAGGAGGTGGCCGGAGTGCGGCAACCACGCGCCGGCACGCGCGCTCGTCCTCCTGGCAAGGAGGAAGACGACAGGGAGGCGGCGGTGGCGGGCTGGGCCTAAACAGGAGCTGGGCCTCCTCATGTGCCAGCCAGGTAGGAAGGCCCAGGTGAGTTACTCTTTCTCTCTGTTTTTCTTATACTGTTTCTGTTTTCTATTTCTTTAGTAACTTTGTGGTTTTTCTAAAAATGCTTAGGCACTTTCAAGAATCACCAAACTGCTCATGCCCACTGTTTAGCATATAACCAACATGGAACATTTCAGTTCAGGATTATTTGAGCATTTAAAATAATATATAAAATTTAAATGCCCAAATGCAAATAAGATATGATTTAATTCAAAAATCCAAAATGGTCCTAGAAATATGAGCAACATTTTTGGCAGAGGTTTTTAATCAATCCAAAAAAATGATGAACTTTTCCAAAGAGCATTTTGGGTTCATTGAGAAAGATTTGAATTTGAACCTAGTTGGTTTCATCTGGTGCTAGGGTTTAGTCATCCCCATTTCAAGTTTCCTTTGAAAATAAACATGATGCACACATGAGGCTAGCCTAGAGCATTACCAGAAGCTAGGGATGTGACATACCAGACCTCGGGTTTCCCCGTGGTGGCCCCGCAGTCTGCCAAGTTTGGACCAACACTCATGAGGAACACTAGCCCGGGTTGTTAATTAAGAACTCCGGTTTGCAATGCCCTATGCAAGTTTTTAGTTATTAGGAAAATGTAAAACCAATGTTGGGCCATGCTGGAAAAACTTTAGCACAGAGCGAATTATCAAGGGGGTCCCATAACCCCCAGCGTGTTAGGAACACAAAAATCAAGGAACATAATACCGGTTTATCGGTTCCTAGGGTGGCATGAGTGGAACAAGACACCAAGCAAGAGGCTTAGCCTTCCACCCATCACCAATATATAGGTGATTTAGTTTAACGGGTAATATATATTGTGATATCCCAATAACAACTTCATCACGGAGCAATCTTCAAAAACTTCACTTGCAACTAACAACGCTATAAGAGGGGCTAAGCGATGCGTACTTAGCCAAACAACGGTTGACTAGGAAGGTGGTTAGAGTGTTTCATGGCAACAATAGGAGGGCTGACCAACAGGAATAGGCATCGAGGAAATATCTAAAGAGCGAGACATCTAGCATAGGCAAAGACAGAAGTGATATCTGGGAATGGTCATCTTGCCTGGTAAGTCGTCGGTGGGATCGTAAGACGGCTCCACGAACTCAGTCTCGGCAAGATCCTCGAACTCGGTATCGACTCCCAGCTCTACCCAAAACAAGAACACAACAATGTCACAATATCAAACACGGTGCAATGCACAATCAACATGATGCAAGTCATATCATGGGATGCAAGTATGATGTGCGTATGCATGAGGATGCTCATGAGCCTAAGGAGAAGATCATGGAAATGGCCTCATCTTTGCAAACCAAGCAGGCCACTGGATAGAGAGGAAGATTTTGGTTGAAATCAATATAAAGATCATCATAAACGGATGCACGGTTTGCAAATGGCAAGCAAAACAAGATTCAAGCAAAACTGCAGTTTACATCAACATGGCATCTTTGGAGCAAGAAATAATTATGCTACAACACCCAAACATGGAGGCAAAGGGCATGGATGTGAAATAGATATGATACTTAACAAGCATGAACTTAGAGCACACCCAAAACCTTGCTGGAACACAATTAAACAAGCATGGCAAGTTGCAATAAATTTACTGAATTCTCAGACTTAGTGAAAATTACAAGGCATGGCAGAATTACAACGAATAGGCATGTTTGCAAGCTTGTTGCACTCATATCAAGACATATCATGGCATGAAAAATAAACTATCATGCAGAGCACATTCCCAATAGCAAAACTCATGTTGACACCTAGCACATAAGACTCATGGATTAATATGCACAAGCAAGACAAAACATCATCCCATAACAAGTTGAGAAACTTATCAGCCAATTGCACTTTTGCAATAGAGATAAACATGGCAATATGACATCTAACATGAATGCTACAGCAACCATCATGTAGATCACTTCACAATGAAGATCTGGACATATCATTCACTCCATTCGGACCAATATGCACAAAGTTATCAGCTCACGAACATGCCAACAAATTTACATTGACCACAAGTGCTGAAACATTTTCAGCACAAAACACTCTTGCCACGAAGATTAAGTCAACTAGATGAACTCTAACATGCATGAAACAGATGCTAACATGTAGAGCACGACGAGACGAACATGTCGATATATCATATGCGCAAAACGGAGCTACGAGCACAAAGTTATCACATGGTGAAGGAGGCAACAAATTTACGCAGAACTGGGACTTAGTGGAATTCTACCTCCGCGAAAAGTCAACGCGGGACGGAGGGATTCCGAGACGGAGGAGGCATTTGGTTCGAGGGACCGGTGGATATGGTCCACCTCCAGATCCGGACGGATCTCGCCGGAGCTCTCGCCGGAGACGGCGAGGAAGACGACACGACGGCGGCGGGTCGAGGCCGGGCCGGCGGCGAGGAGGTCGGCACCGGCGGGCGCGGGGGGAGGGGGGGCAGCGGCGGCCGGCGGAGCTTGGGCGCGTGGCGGCGAAGCGATATGGAGGTGGCGGCCGGCGTTGGAAGGGCGGCCGCCGGTGACAGGGCAGGCGAAGTCCGGCGGGGCGCAGGGGCGGTCGGGCGCCGGCGGTGGGCAGTGGCGATATGGCAGGTGGAGGCGAAGCGGGCCGCGGTGGCCGGCCTCGGGCCCGGCGGGCCCGCATGGAGCGGCGGCGGCGCGGATCTGGTGGGCGCGGCGTGTCCGGCGCGGAGCGGACACATCCGCCCGGCACGGAATATGAGGCGGGAAAAGAGCTAGGAGGAGGCTATGGTTTCGTCCCAAAATTAGATGTGGGGGACGTTTTTATAGATAGAAGGAGCTAGGAGTTTCCAAATGGGGTGCGGGTGCGGGTGTGCGCGTGGGTGCCTGCTTACCCTAGGCGGCAGCGCGAGGGGTAAGGAGGGAGGAGGAGGAACCCTAGGGACTGCTGCTTGGGTTTAAAAGGAGCGCGCAAACGCGAGGCCTCGACGTCCGTGAGATCACGGCACGACGGCATGCGCGTGCTCTGCTCTGGACGCGTGCGACGGAAGGAGACGGAGCAGAGAGGGAAGAGAGGCTGACGTGCGGGCCAGGCGCGAGGGGAGGAGACGGCGCGACTGTGCTCGACGTGCTGCGCGCGTGGGAGCTGGCCCGGCCGCGGTCTGCTGCGGAGGGACTGGAGCTGGGCTGATGGCTGTGTTGCTGGGCCTGGTGCAGGAGGGGCTGAGGCCCAAGCTACTGCTGCTGCTGCCCTTTTCATTTTATTTAATTTCTATTTAATAAATAAACAGCTGCATAAAGGAAAAGTACATGGGGCTAGGTGAGGAGTTTCGAGAATATATAAATATCCTCAAGCTCCTGAAATTGCACACTATTTTATAAAATTATCCTAGGCATTTTTAGAGGAAGTAAAATAATTCAAGTTTGAAAATAATTCAAACTTGAGCCATTTTAAAACCCAACCAAAACAATTCCAATAGAGGTGTAGCTTTCCAAGGTGACTCATGACAGGGCAACAAAGAAAAGGGGAGAAGATGAACATTATTGAAATAGGCTAGGTCACTTGCAAAATTACTTAAAGAAAGGAAGAAAAAGAAGGAAAGAGAAGAGGTGAAGAAGAAGGAGGGGGTTTAGGGTTTGGAAAGGCATGGCTTGACACCAACAACACACAACAATCATCAAGGTGACTCACATCACAACCAAAGACAAGTAATGAAGCTATGATGCATATGATGCCATGTTGATGATGAAGCAATGCATGGATGCATAAGAAAAAAAATAAAATGACAATGCAAAACAAAAATAAAGCTTAAATGACAAGAACCCCCAAGGAAAAGGACAAGGATCAAAATGAGAATTGCTTTATTGCCATAATTGGAAAGTATCACATATGGGGTGTTACAAACTCTCCTCCACTACAAAAAGATCTCGTCCCGAGATCTAGGATTGAAAGAAGGAGGGATACTCGGAACGGAGATGATCTTCTCGTTCCCATGTAGCTTCTCGGTCGGTATGGTGTGACCACTTCACTTTCAAGAATTTGATGGACTTGTTGCGGGACTTGCGCTCAGTTTCTTCAAGGATAGCAACGGGGTGCTCACGATAAGACAAGTCTTGTTGAAGATCAATCTTTTCGAACGGGGTGGTGCGTTCAGGTGTCTTGAAGCACTTACGGAGTTGAGACACGTGAAACACATCGTGCATATTTGCAAAGTTGGAGGGAAGCTCGAGTTGGTAGGATAGATCGCCTCTCTTGCCAAGAATCTTGAAAGGGCCCACGTATCTTGGAGAAAGCTTGCCATTGATACCAAACCTCTAAGTGCCCTTCATGGGAGAAACACGGAGATAGACATGGTCTCCAATGTCGAAAGCCAAGTCACGATGCTTGCCGTCATAGTAGCTCTTTTGACGCGATTGCGCAGCTTTGAGATTCTCACATATGACTTTGCACATTTCTTCGACTTCTGAGATCAAATCATTTCCAAGGAGTTGACGTTCACCAGTCTCAGACCAGTTGAGAGGGGTACGGCACTTTCTGCCATAGAGGATTTCAAAAGGAGCTTTGTCGGCACTTTCTTGGAAGCTATTGTTGTACGGGAATTTGGCAAATGGAAGGCAATCTTCCCATCTCATACTGAAGGAGATGACACAAGCTCTTAGCATATCTTCGAGGATCTGGTCACTCTTTCGACTTGACCACTAGTTTGAGGGTGAAATGCAATGCTGAAGCGAATATTTGTGCCCATGGTTGACTGAAAGGAATCCCAGAACTTGGATGTGAACAAGCTTCCACGGTCTGAGGGGATCACTTGAGGAATGCCATGCAAAGAAACAATTTTGGAGGTGTACAGCTCTGTCAGCTGAGCTGTGTTGATGGATTCTTTGACTGGAAGAAAATGTGCTACTTTAGTTAGCTTGTCAATCACCACAAAGATAGCATCATTTCCCTTCTTTGTAATGCCCCGGATGTAATACTTTCCCTTTTGGGCAATATATAATATCTCCGGCTTCATCAATTCCATTTCGGGTTCTTCGTCTTTCGGGGTTTCGTTCTTTTGTCGTGTGCGTGTGTGGCATTCATTCATATCATGTAGTCATATGCATCGCATTGCATTTGTGTTGTCGGTTGCATCCGGTTCCACGCGTTCCTTCCCGTTGTCCGTTTCGCGTCCCGGAGCTCCCTCACGTGTCCGTGGCGTCCCGTAGGCCTACTTTGGTGTTTGGCTGTGTAACGTTACCGGTTTGGCGCGAGACCTGTCGTGTGTTGTTGTTTTGATGTGTGATACCCGCCTGTCAAATCTCGTCGCGTTTGGAGTTCGTTTGCTACACCAACAGTTATTCTCGTGGGCTCAAAGTGCCTCCACTTTGAGGCCCAAGACACCCCTCCAACAGCCCACCAAACCAGCCCAAACCCCTCCTATCATCTAGGCCATCCAATTCTAATCGCGTGGCCGAAAACCACACCCCATTTGGACAACCCTAGCTCCTTGTGCCTATATATTTGTCCACTCCCCCAAATTTTGCCCCAAATCAAGGAAACCCTAGCCTCACTTCATCCTCTTCCTCCAGCCACCACCACCTCACCGGAGCTTCGCCGGAGTTCGCCGGAGCTCCACCACCTCGCCGAAAAACGCCTCCTCTCCACCCTCCTCTCACCGCGTCGCCGTCCCACGCCCTCGGGCCAGCCGCCGGAGCAACCTCGCTGGCCCCTGCCTCCTCATCCCGGGGGCCAGCGCCCAGCAGCCTTCTCTTCGAACCGCGCCGCCGCCGCTCGGACGAGGCGCCCAAGCCCTCGCCGACCGATCCGTTTCAGGTCAAAGCTCGCCTCACCTCCTCCCGATCGGACCGGGGTAGGGAGGCCCCGATCGATCGTTCCAGCCGCCAGATCGCTCCGGGCCGGCCTCCCTCTCCGCTCGCCCGATCGCCCGGAGGCCCAGGCCCAGCGGGGCCTCTCCAGCCGAACTCCTTCGCCAGGCCGACCGGTGCCCGGGCCAGGGCCTCCTCCAGCGACTCCGCCAATCGCCAGGCCGCCTCCTGGGCCGGCCCGCCCCTCCTCCGCGCCGACCAAGGCCGGGCCGCCTCCCTCCAGCGCTCCTGGGCCGCCCCAGCCGCGCCCTTCGCCAGCCACGCGGGCCGCGCGCTCGAAGGCCGCCGGCCCAGTTCCGCATCCCCAGCGCCGCCGCGGGCCGTAGCCGCCAGATCCGGCCCGCACCTTCAGATCTAGGTTGACCTCTAAAAATCCCTAAGTCCCTGTGATTTGTGTGTCTGATGCATATTTCAAATAGAGATAACTTTGTGTGTGATGCTCCGATTTGATTGAATGAGATGTCCAGACGTTCGTGGTGACATGTACTACATTTCATTCCATTGTGCCATGCATATTTGAGATCATCTAGATGCTTAAAATTCTGTTGCAAGAGTGCATCGTGATAAACTGTTGTTAGTATTGTTTTTCATGCCATCTTTGCATAGTGATAACTTGGTGCTCGTTTATCCGAATGATGCAAATGACATGTCCACGTGTTCGTCTTGTCATGCTCTACATGATGAATGCTTAGACTTGCATGATAGATTTCATCTTGCCATGTATATCTTCGTTGCAAAGTGCTATGTGGATGTTAAGTTTTTAAGCTTGTTATGAAATACCAACTTGAGGAGCTCATTGCTATCATTGTGATTGTCTCCATGATGCATGCTTAGGTGTTTTGGAATCACCGTGATATGTACTTTGATGTGGTGCTTACCACTTGCCATGTTTAGCTTTGAGGTGACTTAAACTTGCTCTCAAAGATGCCATGATGAAACTGATGTTTTAACACTTAGTGAAATTTCACTAAGTCTGGAATCTGTAATTTCCAGATGCCATGTTTGCTTGTTGTTCTAGGACAAACCATGATAGTTTTGGGGTGACTCTTGATGATTACTTGTAGTATATATTGTTGGCTATCCATTCATGCTCTCACATGCTTATTTGAGTGGTTGTAGCATAATTAACTTTTGCTCCAAAGTTGTAATAAATTACTGCTGTCAAGATTTTGTTTCCAAGTTCAATATGTCCAAGCTTGTTGCTATTGATCCGTGGCTCCTTTGGGGGTACACCAATGGACTTATTTGCTGTAGGATATGTCTAGTTTATGTTCATGCTCTTTTCCATGATGTTTGAGTGATGTAGCTTATTTATCTAGTGCTCCGAAGTTGCTATGTTGCTGTAATTTCAGCTTGTGCATATTTCTTGTTTCGGGCATAACTTTTAGCCCGTAGCTCCGATTGCAGCAAGTCTTATATGAAACTTGATTGATTTTTCGTGTAGATTCTTAATATCCTATTGTTATATTGTTTTGAAGTATTTTGCTTGATCGCATATTGTCATGCTCATTGTGCTCCCATAGTGCATCAGTCATGCATCCAGCATATTTTGAGTGCGCATTGCATCTTGTTGATTGGTGCCTTGTGTGTTTGTGTTGATTAGAGCCGGAAGATGAGACCGAGTACGAGTACGAGCACGAGGTTACTACCGAGCTTGAGAACAAGGACCCCTCTTACGATCCGAACGACTACACTTCAGGCAAGATGACCGAACTCGGATACCATTACTATTTTTGCCTATTACTAGAAGTCTTGATCTATAGTTTTGCCTCGATGCCCATGTCTTTCATGTCAGCCTCCTACTTGTAACCATGAACATGTCTAACCACCCTACCTATGCAAACCATTGATTGGCTATACGTAGGCTTCACTCAGCCCCTCTTATAGCGTTGCTAGTTGCAGGTGAAGTTGAAGACGCTTGCTTCATGTTGAAGTTTGTTGGGTTATATCACACTATATAAATGCTTAAATGAAATCATCTATATATTGGCAATGGGTGGAAGGCCAAGCCTTTTGCTTGGTGATTTGTTCCACTCATGCCGCTAGGAACCGTATAAACCGGTGTTATGTTCCTTGATTATGCGTTCCTCACACGGTTGGGGTTATGGGCCCCCCTCGATAAACCGCTAAGTGCTAAGTCTTTTCCAGCAAGTCCCAACATTGGTACTATTTGCCTAATAACTAAATAAACTTGCATAGGGAGTAATTAACCCTCTTTCTTAATCAACAACCCCGGGCCAGTGCTCCACATGAGTGTTGGTCCGAAATGAGCAGACTGCGGGGCCACCTCAAGGAAACTCGAGGTCTGGTAAATACCCGTAGGATGACTTATCCGGTCGTGGCCTGAGACGAGATACGCGCGGCTACTATCAGGGTGTCAGCATGCCGGGAGGATTTGCTAGATTAGCCTTACCTTAGTTCGGAGTATCTTGAGCACGGGATTCCGAGAATACTCGGGTCATCCCACCTTTGGAGTTGCGACTCCGCGGATCGTGGGCTTGTCATGGGCCAAGTTGGAACACCCCTGCAGGGTTATGAACTTTCGAAAGCCGTGCCCGCGGTTATGTGGCAGATGGGAGCTTGTTAATATCCGGTTGTAGAAAACTTGACACATTGTTCTAATACACTACCAGCGTGTGTACCGTGACTGTCATTTTCCGAAAAGGGGTTTCGGGAGATGAACACGGTGGGGTTATGTTTGTCTGGCTTTAGTTAGGATCACTTAGTGATCATCTCTCGGCCGATGCGCCTTCTCTTCTCGCTCTCTTTACGTAAGCTAGTGCTAGTTGCTGCTGCAAACACTTGTTCTTTTCTTCAGCCTTATCCACTCCCAAGGCTTAGATAGTCATGTTACCCGGGAACGGGATTGCTGAGTCCTCTGTGGCTCACAGTTACTTCACCACACCAGATGCAGGTCCGATGGTGAGCTATCCAGGTGATGGCACTGAGCTAGACTGGGAGTACGACGAGGAGCGTAGCCGTTACTATGTTCGTTATCCTGATGATCAGTAGTGGAACTTCTACTAGGATTCGATCCGACCTATGGATTTAAATTATGTTTGGTATCTTGTCATTTGAATTTTACCCTTAGATGGGCTGTGATGTTTTATTGAATGATGATTTGGACATGTAATGTATTTGTGTGACGTGGCGAGTGTAAGCCAACTATCTTTTCTGTTTACATCCCCATTTTTTACATGAGTTGTGCAAAGATACCAAACTTGCGATCATTCCAGCATGGGGTTATGTCTCTAAGTCGTGCCTCGACACGTAGGAGATATAGTCCCATCCTGGGCATTACAAGTTGGTATTCAGAGCCTTCTCCGACCTAGAAGCCCCCATTGATTGATCGAATCGTTGACGGTCGAGTCTAGGCACACACTGAAAATATTTTGAGTCCTATATTTATATGGGAGAGTAGGATTTCTTTGCTTCTCATCCCCTTTCTCTCTGGTGAGGACTCCTGACGTCTACTCTTGCCTCTCCTACTTTCAAAAATTGCACCAAATTTTTTTTAGGAATCTCGCGAGTATTGTGGGATTGTTTCGATGTTCTTGTGACGAGAATATTGTTCTCGATGCCTCCTAACATTAGGGGTTGTGGCAGTGTCCCGGGGAGTTGAGCTTCGGGGTATTGTCGTCACAAGCATATCGCGGCAGTACTAAATACTTAAGACGGCCGACATCGAAAATCTCTACTATACGGTTAGTGGCAAGATAACCCCGACATCACCCAGTACTGGGGAGGTAGTTCGGGAGTATTGCCATAGCTTGGTATAGTGGATGCTTTTCGAAGGTCCGAGGTAGACAATTTCCGAGAAAGACTGGTTATGTGTTGAAGGATGGATACAGCTGGATGTAGGTTTAGAGTTGATTGTGCGGTGCTTCCCCTATATCCCCAACACCTGATTGCATAACTGGAAACTTTCGGAAATTAATAGGTGGGTTTATCCAGTAGATCGTAGGCATTCTTCCAACGAATGCAGGTTAGCGAGTTCGGGGTTCTACATTGAGTGAAGTGGTTTTATGACCGATGTTCCGATCGGGAGTTGCATCTTAAAGGGTCCTTGGCTATGCTGATCCGGGGATTGCAATACCCTTTCGTAACGCGTCCATAAGCTTTCAGCACAAAGATGTTAGAACGAAGCTCCTATCTTGTGTTTGTTTCCGTCTGTACCTTGTTGTTTTTCTTATTTACCTTTTGTCCCCTATGTGGCTTCCTGTGAAGATTGATGTTATCATTTATCTGAGAATTTCATTCGTTCCTCTTGTTCGAATGATTCTTGTGAATACTATGTTCCATTTCAATCCGTTGTTTCAGCTTATACCTTCTGTCAATAAAATTGCTGATTCGTGGTCATCTCTTTCAGGATGGCTCCGAAACGGGTTCCCAACGCTAACCCAGAGGGTGAAGAGGTCCCAGATCGTCCTCCTTCCCCTCCTCCTCCGTCTGAGGCTTGAAGAGCGATTATGCAGACTACAAATCAGAACACTCAGATGTTGATGCAGATGATGCAGCAGATGCAAGCTAATCAAGCTAATCAGGGTGTCCCAGGGAATCAAGGCAATTTCTTCAACCAACAGCACCATGCTACACTCAACCAGTTCTTGGCCAATCAACCAAAAGCTTTCAGTTACTGTGTCGACCCTCTTGATGCTGAAGATTGGTTAACCGATATCAAGAAGCATTTTGAGTGCAGTAACGTAAGAGAAGAGGACTATGTGAAGTTTGCAGCCTTCCAACTCAAAGACCAAGCAGCTGACTGGTGGCAGCAGTACAAAGACTCCAGGCCAGGTCGTGTGATCTCTTGGGAGGATTTCTGCAAGGACTTTCGCTCTCACCACATTCCAACAAGTGTCATCGAGGGTATGCGTGAGCAATTCCGCAACCTGAAGCAGGGCTCTATGACTGTCTACCAGTATAATGTCAAGTTCCAAAACCTCGCCCGCTATGCTAAGCAAGACATACCAGATACCAAGAGCAAGATCTATCAGTTCCGCGGAGGTCTCAAGGATGAACTTCAACTTGCTCTCACCTTGTTCGAGCCCGATGAGTTCGACAAATTCTATAACATGGCGCTCAAGCAAGAGGTAGCTCAGCTTAAGATGGAGGCTTCCAAAAAGAGGATTCGAGATGCCGTTCACTCATCCTCATCTTCTCAAGTCGTCGCGAAACAACAGAAATTTTGGCTTCCTCCTCCTCAAGTGATTCGAGCTCCCTACAACAACTCCAACAGCAACAAGAACTCTAGTGGACATGGTTTCTCCCACCCACCCAACCCGAGCAACCAGTCGAGGAATCAGTTTCAGTCTCAAGGTTCCAAGTCAAGTGGTTCTCATTTCCGTCCTCTCTCAGAAGTGACTTGCAACAAGTGCACTCAGAAAGGTCACTATGCTAACAAGTGCCCCAACCCGAAGCGCCTTCCTCCTCCTCCACCTGTGAGTTTAGCTATTGTCAAGCATAATCCCAAGCAAGCAAGGGTCAATCTGATGAATGCAGCGCAAGCGGAGAATTCTTCTGATGTCATTTTGGGTAACCTTCCAGTTAACTATATACCTGATAAGTGTTATTTGATTCTGGTGCTTCTCTCAGTTTCATATCAAGGCCATTCTTTACCAAGCATAATTTCAATTCGGCATTTCTTGATAAGAAGTTGCAAATTATTTCTCCGGGCAAGTGCATGACTTCAAATTTAATGGCTCCGAATGTATCTATTCGCATGGGTGATTATCGCTTTCTGGCTAATCCGGTGGTTCTTGGTAATTCCGACATTGACCTCATCCTCGGGATGGATTGGCTTTCTCAGCATGATGCTCACATTGATTGTGCACAGAAGGAAGTCAAGATGACTCATCTTGATGAAGATGTGATTATCTTTGCCTCCAGGGATAACACTATCAGGCTTTTCTCTCTCAATGATAAGGGCGAGATTAATGCCATCTCTCAAATTTCGGTGGTAAACGAATACCAAGACGTCTTTCCTGAAGAACTTCCAGGCATGCCTCCACACCGTCAGGTGGAATTCGTCATTGAACTCGAGCCGGGTACTGAGCCAGCATGCCGGCGTCCGTACAAGCTCTCTCCTGGAGAATTGAAGGAGTTGAAGAAACAGCTTGATGAACAGGAACGTTTGGGTCTGATCAGGCCAAGTACGTCTCCTTGGGGCTGTGGTGTCTTATTTGTCAAGAAGAAGGATGGCACGGAGTGTCTCTGCGTTGATTACCGGCCATTGAACAAGAAGACGATAAAGAACATGTATCCGCTCCCCAACATCAACGAACTGTTCGAGCAGCTCAAAGGAGCTAAAGTGTTCTCTAAGCTCGATCTCCGAATGGGCTATAACCAGATTCGCATTCGCGAGGAGGATATTCACAAGACTGCTTTCAGAATGAGCTACGGCTCATACGAGTATACGGTCATGTCCTTTTGTCTCGCCAATGCTCCTCCGACCTTCTCGAGAATGATGCACTACATCTTCAACCCCTACACCGGCGAGTTTGTGCTTGTGTATCTGGATGATATTCTGGTATTTTCCAAGAATGAAGAAGATCACGAAAAGCACCTCCGTCTTGTTCTTGACCGACTCCGTGAACATAAGTTTTATGCCAAGTTCTCCAAGTGCGAATTTTGGCTCGATAAGGTTTTGTACCTGGGCCATATCATCTCCGCTGACGGTATTGCAGTAAACCCCGAGAAAGTTGAAGCAATTGTCAACTGGGAAGCTCCTCAGAACGTTAAGCAACTCCAAAGTTTTCTGGGTCTTGCCAGCTATTGCAGAAGGTTCGTTGAGAACTTCTCCAAGATTGCCAAGCCTCTTTCCAACTTGCTGCAGAAGAATGTCAAATACTTTTGGTCTCCAGAGTGTGAAGTGGCATTCATAACTCTCAAAGAAAAGCTCGTCTCTACTCCAGTTCTTACTCCTCCAGATGAGTCCAAGCCCTACGAAGTATTCTGTGATGCTTCTCTTCAAGGACTTGGTGGTGTGCTTATGCAAGACAAGAGAATTGTGGCTTACACTTCTCGTCAGCTGAAGCCAAGTGAGAAGAACTATCCCACACATGATCTCGAACTAGCAGCTGTGGTGCATGCTTTGATTACGTGGAGACATCTGTTGTTGGGCAGAAAAGTCGACATCTTCACCGATCACAAGAGCTTGAAGTACATCTTCAGACAGCCGAATCTGAACCTCCGCCAGACTCGTTGGGTTGAAATGATCCAAGAGTATGATCCCAGCATCGAATACACTCCTGGCAAGGCGAATGTGATTGCAGATGCTTTGAGCAGAAAGGCATATTGCAACAGCCTTCTTATCAAGCCATTCCAGCCTGAGCTTTGTGAAGCATTCAGGAAGCTTAACCTCCAAGTTGTTCCGCAGGGTTTTCTTGCAAATCTTCAAGTTGCTCCTACCTTGGAAGATCAGGTCAGTGAGGCCCAACTCAGTGATGCCATGGTGCAGAAGGTGAAACATGGTATTGCAAAGGGTGATCCGAAATACAAGTGCTATCGCGTTGATGAGAGAGATACTTTGTTCTTTGAGGACAGACTTGTTGTTCCCAAAGGTGATCTCAGGAAGCTCATAATGGAAGAAGCACATGATTCCCTCCTTTCTATTCATCCTGGCAGTTCCAAGATGTACCAAGACCTCAAGCAATCTTACTGGTGGACACGCATGAAAAGGGAGATTGCCCAATTCGTGAATGAATGTGATGTCTGCAGAAGAGTGAAGGCAGAGCATCAACGTCCAGCCGGTCTTCTCCAACCTCTTCCTATTCCCGAGTGGAAATTCGACCACATTGAAATGGATTTCGTCACTGGCTTTCCTAAGTCCAAAAGAGGGAATGATTCTATCTTTGTGGTGATTGACAAGCTTACCAAAGTCGCTCACTTCCTTCCAGTCAAAGAATCCATCAATGCAGCTCAATTGGCAGAGTTGTACACTTCCAGAATTGTGTCTTTACATGGCATTCCTCAAGTTATCTCCTCAGACCGTGGAAGTTTGTTCACTTCAAAGTTCTGGGACTCCTTTCAGTCCGCCATGGGCACTAAGATCAGGTTCGGCACTGCTTTTCACCCTCAGACTAGTGGTCAAGTCGAGCGAGTGAATCAGATTCTAGAAGACATGCTCAGAGCCTGTGTCATATCTTTTGGCATGAAATGGGAAGATTGCCTTCCATTTGCCGAGTTATCTTACAACAACAGGTTTCAAGCAAGTGCAGGCAAAGCTCCGTTTGAAATCCTCTATGGCAGAAAGTGTCGTACCCCTCTCAACTGGTCCGAGACTGGTGAACGTCAACTTCTTGGCAATGACTTGATCTCAGAAGCCAAAGAAATGTGCAAAGTCATACGTGAGAATCTCAAGGCCGCTCAGTCGCGTCAGAAGAGCTACTATGACGGCAAGCATCGTGATTTGGCCTTCAACATTGATGATCACGTCTATCTCCGTGTTTCTCCGATGAAAGGAACCCAAAGATTCGGTATCAAAGGAAAGCTTGCTCCTAGATACGTCGGGCCTTTCAAGATCCTTGGCAAAAGAGGCGATCTAGCCTATCAACTTGAGCTCCCTTCCAACTTCGCCAATGTTCATGATGTGTTCCATGTGTCTCAACTCCACAAATGCTTCAAGACTCCTGAACGCATGATTCCGTTTGAAGAGATTGATCTTCAACAAGACCCGCAAGACTGAGCATCCTGTTGTTATTCTCGAAGAAACGGAGCGCAAGACCCGCAACAAGTCCATCAAATTCTTGAAAGTCAAGTGGTCACACCATACCGACCGAGAAGCTACATGGGAATGAGAAGATCATCTTCGTTCCGAGTACCCTTCCTTTTTCCAGTCCTAGATCTCGGGACGAGATCTTTTTGTAGTAGAGGAGAGTTTGTAATGCCCCGGATGTAATACTTTCCCTTTTGGGCAATATATAATATCTCCGGCTTCATCAATTCCATTTCGGGTTCTTCGTCTTTCGGGGTTTCATTCTTTTGTCGTGTGCGTGTGTGGCATTCATTCATATCATGTAGTCATATGCATCGCATTGCATTTGTGTTGTCGGTTGCATCCGGTTCCACGCGTTCCTTCCCGTTGTCCGTTTCGCGTTCCGGAGCTCCCTCACGTGTCCGTGGCGTCCCGTAGGCCTACTTTGGTGTTTGGCCGCGTAACGTTACCGGTTTGGCTCGAGACTTGTCATGTGTTGTTGTTTTGATGTGTGAGACCCGCCTGTCAAATCTCGTCGTGTTTGGAGTTCGTTTGCTACACCAACAGTTGTTCTCGTGGGCTCAAAGTGCCTCCACTTTGAGGCCCAAGACACCCCTCCAACAGCCCACCAAACCAGCCCAAACCCCTCCTATCATCTAGGCCATCCAATTCTAATTGCGTGGCCGAAAACCACACCCCATTTGGACAACCCTAGCTCCTTGTGCCTATATATTTGTCCACTCCCCCAAATTTTGCCCCAAATCAAGGAAACCCTAGCCTCACTTCATCCTCTTCCTCCAGCCACCACCACCTCGCCGGACTCTCGCTGGAGCTTCGCCGGAGTTCGCCGGAGCTCCACCACCTCGCCGAAAAACGCCTCCTCTCCACCCTCCTCTCACCGCGCCGCCGTCCCACGCCCTCGGGCCAGCCGCCGGAGCCACCTCGCGGGCCCCTGCCTCCTCATCCCGGGGGCCAGCGCCCAGCAGCCTTCTCTTCGAACCGCGCCGCCGCCGCTCGGACGAGGCGCCCGAGCCCTCGCCGATCGATCCATTTCAGGTCAACGCTCGCCTCACCTCCTCCCGATCGGATCGGGGCAGGGAGGCCCTGATCGATCGTTCCAGCCGCCAGATCACCCCGGGCCGGCCTCCCTCTCCGCTCGCCCGATCGCCCGGAGGCCCAGGCCCAGCGGGGCCTCTCCAGCCGAACTCCTTCGCCAGGCCGACCGGTGCCCGGGCCAGAGCCGCTCCAGGCCGAGGGCCTCCTCCAGCGACTCCGCCAATCGCCAGGCCAGCCCGCCCCTCCTCCGCGCCGACCAAGGCCGGGCCGCCTCCCTCCAGCGCTCCTGGGCCGCCCCAGCCGCGCCCTTCGCCAGCCACGCGAGCCGCGCGCTCGAAGGCCGCCGGCCCAGTTCCGCATCCCCAGCGCCGCCGCGGGCCGTAGCCGCCAGATCCGGCCCGCACCTTCAGATCTAGGTTGACCTCTAAAAATCCCTAAGTCCCTGTGATTTGTGTGTCTGATGCATATTTCAAATAGAGATAACTTTGTGTGTGATGCTCCGATTTGATTGAATGAGATGTCCAGACGTTCGTGGTGACATGTACTACATTTCATTCCATTGTGCCATGCATATTTGAGATCATCTAGATGCTTAAAATTCGGTTGCAAGAGTGCATCGTGATAAACTACTGTTAGTATTGTTTTTCACGCCATCTTTGCATAGTGATAACTTGGTGCTCGTTTATCCGAATGATGCAAATGACATGTCCACGTGTTCGTCTTGTCATGCTATACATGATGAATGCTTAGACTTGCATGATAGATTTAATCTTGCCATGTATATCTTCGTTGCAAAGTGCTATGTGGCTGTTAAGTTTTTAAGCTTGTTATGAGATGCCAACTTGAGGAGCTCATTGCTATCATTGTGATTGTCTCCATGATGCATGCTTAGGTGTTTTGGAATCACCGTCATATGTACTTTGATGTGGTGCTTACCACTTGCCATGTTTAGCTTTGGGTGACTTAAACTTGCTCTCAAAGATGCCATGATGAAACTGCTGTTTTAACACTTAGTGAAATTTCACTAAGTCTGGAATCTGTAATTTCCAGATGCCATGTTTGCTTGTTGTTCTAGGACAAACCATGATAGTTTTGGGGTGACTCTTGATGATTCCTTGTAGTATATATTGTTGGCTATCCATTCATGCTCTCACATGCTTATTTGAGTGGCTGTAGCATAATTAACTTTTGCTCCAAAGTTGCAATAAATTACTGCTGTCAGGATTTTGTTGTCAAGTTCAATATGTCCAAGCTTGTTGCTATTGATCCGTGGCTCCTTTGGGGGTGCACCAATGGACTGATTTGTTGTAGGATATGTCTAGTTTATGTTCATGCTCTTTGCCATGATGTTTGAGTGCTGTAGCTTATTTATCTAGTGCTCCGAAGTTGCTATGTTGCTGTAATTTCAGCTTGTGCACATTTCTTGTTTCGGGCATAACTTTTAGCCCGTAGCTCCGATTGCAGCAAGTCTTATATGAAACTTGATTGATTTTTCGTGTAGATTCTTAATATCCTATTGTTATCTTGTTTTAAAGCATTTTGCTTGATCGCATATTGTCATGCTCATTGTGCTCCCATAGTGCATCAGTCATGCATCCAGCATATTTTGAGTGCGCATTGCATCTTGTTGATTGGTGCCTTGCGTGTTTGTGTTGATTAGAGCCGGAAGCTGAGACCGAGTACGAGTACGAGCACGAGGTAACTACCGATCTTGAGAATGAGGACCCCTCTTACGATCCGAACGACTACTCTTCAGGCAAGATGACCGAACCCGGATACCATTACTATTTTTGCCTATTGCTAGAAATCTTGATCTATAGTTTTGCCTCAATGCCCATGTCTTTCATGTCAGCCTCCTACTTGTAACCATGATCATGTCTAACCACCCTACCTATGCAAACCATTGATTGGCTATACGTAGGCTTCGCTCAGCCCCTCTTATAGCGTTGCTAGTTGCAGGTGAAGTTGAAGACGCTTGCTTCATGTTGAAGTTTGTTGGGTTATATCACACTATAAAAATGCTTAAATGAAATCATCTATATATTGGCAATGGGTGGAAGGCTAAGCCTTTTGCTTGGTGATTTGTTCCACTCATGCCGCTAGGAACCGTATAAACCGGTGTTATGTTCCTTGATTATGCGTTCCTCACACGGTTGGGGTTATGGGGCCCCCTCGATAAACCGCTAAGTGCTAAGTCTTTTCCAGCAAGTCCCAACATTGGTACTATTTGCCTAATAACTACATAAACTTGCATAGGGAGTAATTAACCCTCTTTCTTAATCAACAACCCCGGGCCAGTGCTGCACATGAGTGTTGGTCCGAAATGAGCAGACTGCGGGGCCACCTCAAGGAAACTCGAGGTCTGGTAAAAACCCGTAGGATGACTTATCTGGTCGTGGCCTGAGACGAGATACGTGCAGCTACTATCAGGGTGTCGGCACGCCGGGAGGATTTGCTGGATTAGCCTTACCTTAGTTCGGAGTATCTTGAGCACGGGATTCCGAGAATACTCGGGTCTTCCCACCTTTGGAGTTGCGACTCCGCGGATCGTGGGCTTGTCATGGGCCAAGTTGGAACACCCCTGCAGGGTTATGAACTTTCAAAAGCCGTGCCCGCGGTTATGTGGCAGATGGGAGCTTTTTAATATCCGGTTGTAGAAAACTTGACACATTGTTCTAATACACTACCAGCGTGTGTACCGTGACTGTCGTTTTCCGAAAAGGGGTTTCGGGAGATGAACACGGTGGGGTTATGTTTGTCTGGCTTTAGTTAGGATCACTTAGTGATCATCTCTCGACCGAGGCGCCTTCTCTTCTCGCTGTCTTTACGTAAGCTAGTGCTAGTTGCTGCTGCAAACACTTGTTCTTTTCTTCAGCCTTATCCACTCCCAAGGCTTAAATAGTCATGTTACCCGGGAACGGGATTGCTGAGTCCTCTATGGCTCACAGTTACTTCACCACACCAGATGCAGGTCCGATGGTGAGCTATCCAGGTGATGGCACTGAGCTAGACTGGGAGTACGACGAGGAGCGTAGCCGTTACTATGTTTGTTATCCTGATGATCAGTAGTGGAACTTCTACTGGGATTCGATCCGACCTGTGGATTTAAATTATGTTTGGTATCTTGTCATTTGAATTTTACCCTTAGATGGGCTGTGATGTTTTATTGAATGATGATTTGGACATGTAATGTATTTGTGTGACGTGGCGAGTGTAAGCCAACTATCTTTTCTGTTTACATCCCCATTTTTTACATGAGTTGTGCAAAGATACCAAACTTGCGATCATTCCAGCATGGGGTTATGTCTCTAAGTCGTGCCTCGACACGTAGGAGATATAGTCCCATCCTGGGCATTACATTCTTGGACTTGGGAAACCCAGTGACGAAATCCATCTCAATGTGATCGAATTTCCACTCGGGAATAGGTAGAGGTTGAAGGAGTCCGGCTGGACATTGATGATCTACCTTCACTCTTCTACAGACATCACATTCATTCACGAATTGGGCAATCTCCCTTTTCATGCAAGTCCACCAATGACATTGCTTGAGGTCTTGGTACATCTTGGAACTTCCGAGATGTATCGAGAGGAGGGAGTCATGTGCTTCGTTCATTATGAGCTTCCTGAGATCGCCTTTGGGAACCACGATCATGTCCTCAAAGAACAAGGTGTCTTTATCATCAACGCGATAGCACTTGTACTTGGGAGTACCCTTAGCAATACCATGTTTGACTTTCTGCACCATAGCATCACTGAGTTGGGCCTCACGGATTTGATCTTCCAAGGTAGGAGCAACTTGAAGGTTTGCAAGAAAGCCTTGCGGAACAACTAGGAGGTTGAGCTTCCTGAATGATTCACAAAGTTCAGGCTGGAACGGTTTGAGAAGGAGACTGTTGCAATACGCCTTTCTGCTCAAGGCATCTGCAATGACATTGGCCTTGGCAGGAGTATACTCAATGCTTGGATCGAACTCTTGATTCATCTCAACCCAATGAGTCCGGCGAAGGTTAAGGTTTGGCTGAGTGAAGATGTACTTCAAGCTCTTGTGATCGGTGAAGATGTCCACTTTTCTTCCCAACAGAAGGTGTCTTTACGTGATCAAGGCATGTACAACTGCTGCTAGCTCAAGATCATGTGTGGGGTAATTCTTATCATTTGGTTTCAGCTGACGAGAAGTGTATGCAACGATCTTCTTGTCTTGCATGAGAACACCACCAAGACCTTGCAATGAAGCATCACAAAAGACTTCATAAGTCTTGGACTCATCCGGAGGAGTAAGGACCGGAGCAGAAATGAGCTTCTCCTTGAGTGTCTTGAATGCCACATCACAATCAGGAGTCCATGAGTACTTGACATTCTTCTACAACAGGTTGGAAAGAGGCTTGGCAATCTTGGAGAAGTTCTCAATGATCCTTCTGCAATAGCTAGCGAGACCAAGGAAGCTTCGGAGTTGCTTGACATTCTACGGAGGTTCCCAGTTAACAATAGCTTCAACCTTCTCGGGGTTCACAGAAATGACATCGGCAGAGATAATATGGCCAAGATAGAGGACTTTATCCAGCAAGAATTCACATTTGCAGAACTTTGCATAGAACTTGTGTTCACAGAGCCTATCAAGGACCAAACGGAGGTGCTTGGCATTGTCTTCTTCATTCTTGGAGAATACCAAGATATCATCCAGATAGACGAGAACAAATTCATTGGTGTAGGGGTTGAATATGAAGTGCATCATCCGAGAGAAGGTGGGTGGAGCATTTGCAAGGCCGAAAGACATGACCGTGTATTCATAAGAGCCAAAACTCATTCTGAATGCGGACTTAGGAATATCCTCTCCACGGATACGAATCTGATGGTAACCCATCCGGAGATCGAGCTTCAAGAACACCTTAGCTCCTTCGAGCTGCTCGAACAATTCATTGATATTGGGGAGCGGATACTTATTCTTTATTGTCTTCTTGTTCAATGGCGGAGTAATCAACGAAAAGGCGTTCCATGCCATCCTTCTTCTTCACAAATAGAACACCACAGCCCCAAGGTGAAGTACTAGGCCTGATTAGACCCATATGTTCTTGCTCGTCGAGTTGTTTCTTCGGCTCCTTCAACTCACCAGGAGAAAGCTTGGACGGACGCTGACATGCTAGCTCGGTACCTGTTGGGGAACGTAGTATTTTAAAATTTTCCTACGATCACGCAAGATCTATCTACCAGATGCATAGCAACGAGAGGGAAGAGTGTGTCTACGTACCCTCGTAGACCGGAAGCGGAAGCGTCAAGTGACGTGGTTGATGTAGTCGAACTTCTTCGCGATTCAACCGATCAAGTACCGAACGTACGGCACCTCCGCGTTCAGCACACGTTCAGCTTGATGACGTCCCACGAGCTCTTGATCCAGTTGAGCTTCACGGGAGAGTTTCGTCAGCACGACGGCGTGGTGACGGATATGATGTATCTACCGGCGCAGGGCTTCGCCTAAGCATTGCAACGGTATGACCGAGGTGTGTTCCTGTGGAGGGGGGCATCGCACACGGCTGGAACAATTCAACTTGTGTGTCCTAGGGTGCCCCGTGCCCCCGTATATAAAGGAGCAAGGGAGAGGCCGGCCCTAGAGGGGGCGCGCCAAGTGTGGGGAGTCCTACTAGGACTCCCAAGTCCTAGTAGGATTCCCCTTTCCTTTCCGGGGTAGGAGAGAAGGAAAGAGGTGGAGAGGGAGAAGGAAAGGGGGGCTGCACCCCTTGTCCAATTCGGACCAGAGGGGGGCCACGCGCCTCCTTCCTTTTGGCCTTTCTCCTCTATTCCCGTATGGCCCAATAAGGCCCATATACTCCGAAAAATATCCGAATCACTCGGAACCTTTCCGATGTCCGAATATAGTCGTCCAATATATCGATCTTTACGTCTCGACCATTTCGAGACTCCTCGTCATGTCCCCGGTCTCATCCGGGACTCCGAACTCCTTCGGTACATCAAAACTTATAAACTCATAATACCGATCGTCATCAAACGTTAAGCGTGCGGACCCTACGGGTTCGAGAACTATGTAGACATGACCGAGACTCATCTCCGGTCAATAACCAATAGCGGAACCTGGATGCTCATATTGGCTCCTACATATTCTACGAAGATCTTTATCGGTCAAACCGCATAACAACATACGTTGTTCCTTTTGTCATTGGTATGTTACTTGCCCGAGATTCGATCGTCGGTATCTCTATACCTAGTTCAATCTCGTTACCGGCAAGTCTCTTTACTCGTTCCGTAATACATCATCTTGTGACTAACTCATTAGTCTTTTGCTTGCAAGGCTTATTATGATGTGCATTACCGAGAGGGCCCAGAGATACCTCTCCGACACTCGGAGTGACAAATCCTAGTCTTGATCTATGCCAACACCACGAACACTTTCGGAGACACCTGTAGAGCATCTTTATGATCACCCAGTTACGTTGTGACGTTTGATAGCACACAAGGTGTTCCTACGGTATTCGGGAGTTGCATAATCTCATAGTCATAGGAACATGTATAAGTCATGAAGAAAGCAATAGCAGTAAAACTAAACGATCATGGTGCTAAGCTAACGGATGGGTCTTGTCCATCACATCATTCTCCTAATGATGTGATCCCGTTGATCAAATGACAACTCATGTCTATGGTTAGGAAACATAACCATCTTTTATCAATGAGCTAGTCTAGTAGAGGCATACTAGGGACACTCTGTTTTGTCTATGTATTCACACATGTACTAAGTTTCCGGTTAATACAATTCTAGCATGAATAATAAACATTTATCATGATATAAGGAAATATAAATAACAACTTTATTATTGCCTTTAGGGCATATTTCCTTCAGTACCGGGTTCAAGTTCAATGATGAATTCAACTTGATGATGGGGAGGCATGCCTGGAAGCTCTTTAGGGAATACATCCTCATATTCACGAACCACCGGAATCTGAGAAATGGCATTAATTTCGCCCTTGTCATTGAAAGAGAATAGCCTGATTGTGTTATCTCGAGCTGCGAAGATAATCACGTCTTCGTCAGGATGAGTAAGCTTGACTTCCTTAATTGCACAATCAATGTTTGTGTCATGCTTGGAGAGCCAATCCATCCCAAGAATAAGATCAACATTCGAGTTTCCGAAAACAATCAGAGAAACCAAGAAACTGTAATCACCCATATGAATAGATATATCCGGAGCCACCATATTAGAAGTCATGTGTTTGCCCAGAGAAATAATTGACAACTTCTTATCCAGAAGTGCCGAAGTAAAATTATGCTTGGTAAAGAATGGTCTTGATATGAAATTGAGTGATGCACCAGAGTCAAATAAAACTTTTGCAGGAATAGAGTTAACTGAGAGGTTACCCAATATCACATCGGAAGAATTCTCTTCTTGAGCTGCATTCATCGGGTTCACTCTTGCATGCTTGGGATTGTGCTTGACAATAGCAGTGCTGACAGGTGGAGGAGGCAGAAGGCGCCTTGGGTTGGGACACTTGTTGGCATAGTGACCCTTCTGAGAACACTTGTTGCAAGTAACTTCTAAAAGAGGCCGATGATAAGGACCACTTGATCTTGAAGCTTGAAACTGAGGCTTGGACTAATTGCTTGGGTTGGGTGGGTGGGAAAAACCACGACCACCTGAGTGCTTGTTGTTGTTTGGAGGACGGAGCACTGGAGGAGGCGGTAGCCAGAACTTCTGTTGCTTGGCCACCACCTGAGAGGAAGAGGAGGAGTGAACAGCATCTCTAATCCTCTTTTTGGAAGCTTCACACTTGAGCTGAGCTGCCTCTTGCTTGAGAGCCATATTGTAGAATTGGTCGAATTCCTCCGGCTCGAACAAGGTGAGAGCAAGTTGGAGTTCATCTTTCAGACCACCTCAGAATTGATAAATCTTGCTCTTGGTATCGGGGATGTCTTGCTTCGCTACGGGCAAGATTCTGGAACTTGACATTGTATTGATAGACGAACATGGTGCTTTGGTTCAGGTTGCAGAATTGCTCATGCATGCCTTCAATGACACTGGTTGGAATGTGGTGAGAGCGGAAATATTTGCAGAAGTCAGTCCACGAGATCTCACGATCACCTCTGGAGTCTTTGTACTGTTGCCACCAATCAGTAGCTTGATCTTTGAGTTGGAAAGTGGCAAACTTGACATAATCCTCAGGTCTCACGTTACTGCATTCAAAGTGCCTTTTGATGTCTGTGATCCAATCTTCAGCATCGAGCGGGTCCACACAGTAACTGAACGACTTTGGTTGGTTTGCCGGGAATTGGTTCAGTGTCACAAAGTGAGGTTGATTGAACAGATTGCCTTGGCCTTGGTTCCCATGATTGCCTTGATTTGCTTGGTTGGCTTGAAAGTTTTGCATCATTTGCATGAGCATCTGGGTGTTCTGGTTGGTTGCTTGCATAATTTCTCTCCATGCCTCAGACGGAGGAGGAGGGGAAGGAGGATGTTCAGGAGGACGCTCTTCTTCGCCCTCTTGGTTAGGGTTGGGAACCTTCTTAGGAGGCATCCTGAATATGATGACAATAGTTAGCCATTGATGCAAAATAGATAAGCTGAATCAACGGCTAGATATTTGCAACATAAGTCTTCACAATAAACATTCGAACGAAATGAACGAATGAATTCCACAGTTTAATGGTACAACAATCTTGTAGAGAAGCCACTTGGGAGAACAAAAGATAAAATAAAAACAAGAAGGTGCAGAAGGAACAAATACATGATCGAAGCTTCGTCCCACATGTTCGTGCTGAATGCCCCATGGAACGTGTTACAAAGGATGTTGCAATCCCTGGATCAGCATAGCCAAGGACCCTTTAAGATGCAACTCCCAATTGGAACAATGCCCATGAAACCTCTTCACTAAATGTTGAACCCCAAACCTCAAACCATGCACTCGTTGGAAGAATGCCTACGAGCTACTTGAAGAACCCACCTATTAATTCCCGAAGGTTTCCAGTTATGCAATCTGGTGTTGGGGATATAGGGGATGCACCGCGCACTCAACTCTAAACCTACATCCAGATGTATCCATCCATCAACACATAACCAGTCATCCTCGGAAATTGTTTACCTCGGACCTTCGAAACGAATCCGCTATACTAGCTGTGGCAATACTCCCGAACTATCCCACTAGTACTGGGTGACGTCGGGGTTATCTCACCACTAACCGCATAGAAGAGTTTTCGATGTCGGTCGTCTTAAGTATTCTAGAACCGCTACGATACATTTGTGAACAACACCTCGGAGCTCAACTCCCTGGGACACTGCCACAACCCCTAAATGACAGGAGGCATCGAGAACAATGTTCTCGTCACAAAGATATCGGAACAATCCAAACAATACTCGCGTGATCCTAAAAAAATTAGTGAGTTTTTGAGAGTAGAGGAGATAGAACAACGTCAGGAGTCCTCACTAGAGCGATGAAGGGGGTGAGGAGTAAAAAGAAATCCTACTCTCTGATATATATATAGGACTCAAAACACTTTTTTGTGTGTGCCTAGACTCAACCGTCAACGATTCGATCAATCAGGGGGCTGCTAGGTCGGAGAAGGCTCTGAATACCAACTTGTAATGCCCAGTATGCGGCTATGTCCCCCACGTGTCGAGGCACGACTTAAGGACATAAACGCATACTAGAGTGATCTCAAGTATGGTATCTTTGCACAACTCATGTAAAATTAAGGGATGAAAGTGTAAAATGATAGTTGGCTTACACTCGCCACATCACACAAGTGAATACAATAGCATACATCATCCAAATAATATCAGAGTCCGACTATGTCCGAAATCCAAACGAAAAGAAAAGATACCATAAATAACACAAGCCCGGATCCTCCTAGTAAGAACCACTACTGATCGTCGGGATAAGACACATAGTAACGTCCACGCTCTTCATCGAACTCCCACTGAAGTTCTGATCCATCTCCTGCATAGGTCTCAGCGGTAGCTGCATCTTGTGTGTGTTGAATCTGTGAGCCACAGAGGACTCAGCAATCCCGTTCCCGGGTATCAAAGCTACCAAAGCCTTAGGTGTGGAAAGGCTACAAAAAAGGTTGCAGCAAGCACTAAGCACTAGCTTACGAGTTTAGAGCGAGAAGAGAACAAGTGCCAACGATGACCAAGTTGGTCAAGAAGTGATCCTAGCTACTCACGATCAAACATAACCCCACCGTGTTCACTTTTCGAAGCCCTTCGGAAAGAGACCATCACGGTTACTCACGCAGGTAGTGTATTCATGAATAAGGTGCCAAGTTATCTACAACCGGATATTAACAAATTCCCATCTGCCATGTAACCGTGGGCACGGCTTTCGAAAGATCAAAACCCTATAGGGGTGTCCCAACTTAGCCCATCACAAGCTCACGATCTGCGGAGTCGCAACTCCAAAGTGGAAGACTCGAGTATTCTCGGAATCCCGTGCTCAAGATATTTCGACAAAGGTAAAACTAATCCAGCAAGACCTCCCGGCGTGCCGACACCCTGATAGTAGCCGCACATATCTCGTCTCAGGCCACGACCGGATAGGTCAGCCTACAGGTATATACCAGACCTCGGGTTTCCCCATGGTGGCCCCGCAGTCTGCCCAGTTTGGACCAACACTCATGAGGAGCACTGGCCCGGGTTGTTAATTAAGAACTCGGGTTTGCAACGCCCTGTGCAAGTTTTTAGTTATTAGGCAAATGTAAAACCAATGTTGGGTCTTGCTGAAAAAACTTTAGCATAGAGCGAATTATCAAGGGGGTCCCATAACCCCAACCGTGTTAGGAACGCAAAAATCAAGGAAAATAACACCGGTTTATCGGTTCCTAGGGTGGCATGAGTGGAACAAGACACCAAGCAAGAGGCTTAGCCTTCCACCCATCACCAATATATAGGTGCATTAGTTTAACAGGTAATATATATTGTGATATCCCAATAACAACTTCATCACGGAGCAATCTTCAAAAACTTCACTTGCAACTAACAACACTATAAGAGGGGCTGAGCGATGCGTACTTAGCCAAACACCGGTTTGCTAGGAAGGCGGCTAGAGTGTTTCATGGCAACAATAGGAGGGCTTACAAACAGGAATAGGCATCGAGGCAATATCTAAAGAGCGAGACATCTAGCATAGGCAAATATAGAAGTGATATCTCGGAATAGTCATCTTGCCTGGTAAGTCGTCGGTGGGATTGTTAGTAGGCTCCTCGAACTTAGTCTCGGCAAGATCCTCGAACTCGGTATCGACTCCCGGCTCTACCCAACACAAGAACACAACAACGGCACAATATCAAACACGGTGCAATGCACAATCAACATGATGCAAGTCATATCATGGGATGCAAGTATGATGTGTGTATGCATGAGGATGCTCTTGAGCCTAAGGAGAATATGATGGAAATGGCCTCATCTTGGGAAACCAAGCAAGCCACTGGATAGAGGGGAAGATTTTGGTTGAAATCGATATAAAGATCACCAGAAACGGATGCACGGTTTGCAAATGGCAAGCAAAACAAGATTCAAGCAAAACTGCAGTTTACAGCAACATGGCATCTTTGGAGCAAGAAATAATTATGCTACAGCACCCAAACATGGAGACAAAGGGCATGGATTTGAAATAGACATGATACTTAACAAGCATGAACTTAGAGGACACACAAAACCTTGCTGGAACATAATTAAACAAGCATGGCAAGTTGCAATAAATTTACCGAATTCTCAAGAAACTATCATGTTTGCAAGCTTGTTGCACTCATATCAAGACATATCATGGCATGAAAAAGAAACTATCATGTAGAGCACATTCCCAAGAGCAAAACTCATGTTGACACCTAGCACATAAGACTCAAGGATTAATATACACAAGCAAGACAAAACATCATCCCATAACAGGTTCAGAAACTTATCAGCCAAATGCACTTTTGCAACAGAGATAAACATGGCAATATGACATCTAACATGAATGCTACAGCAACCATCATGTAGAGCACTTCACAATGAAGATCTGGACTTATCATTCACTCCATTCGGACCAACATGCACAAAGTTATCAGCTCACGAACATGCCAACAAATTTACACATACCACAAGTGCTGAAACAGTTTCAACACAAAGCACTCTTGACACGAAGATTAAGTCGACTAGATGAACTCTAACATGCATGAAACTAATGCTAATATGTAGAGCACGACGAGACGAAAATTTGTATATATCATATGCGCAAAACGGAGATACGAGCAGAAAGTTATCACATGGTGAAGGAGGAAACAAATTTACGCAGATCTGGGACTTCGTGGAATTATACCTCCGCGAAAAGTCAACACGGGACGGAGGGATTCCGGGATGGGGAGATCCGGGATGGAGGAGGCATTTTGTTCGAGGGACCGGTGGATCTGGTCCACCTCCAGATCCGGATGCATCTCGCCGGAGCTCTCGCCGGAGACGGCGAGGAAGACGACGCGGCGGCGGCGGAGGAGACCGGCGACGACGGGGCGAGGCGGGGCTGGCGGAGAGGAGGTCGGCACCGGCGGGCGCGGGGGCGGCGGCAGCCAGCGGAGCTTGGGCGCGCGGCGGCGGAGCGATGTGGAGGCGGCGGCCGGCGTTGGAGGGGCGATCGCCGGCGACGGGGCAGGCAAAGTCCGGCAGGGCGCAGGGGCGGTCGGGCATCGGAGGCGGGAAGCGCGGCGGCGGGAAGTGGCGATGTGGCGGGTGGAGGCGAAGCGGGCCGCGGGGGCCGGCCTCGGGCCCGGCGGACCCGCACGGAGCGGCTGGGCGCGGATTTGGCGGGCGCGGCGTGTCCGGCATGGAGCGGACACGTCCGCCCGGCACATAATATGAGGCGGGGCTGGAGCTAGGAGGAGGCTAGGGTTTCGTCCCAAAATTAGATATGGAGGACGTTTTTATAGATAGAAGGAGCTAGGAGTGTCCAAATGGGGTGCGGGTGCGGGTGTGCGCGTGGGTGCCTGCTTACCCTAGGCGGCGGCGCGAGGGGAAAGGAGGGATGAGGAGGAACCCTAGGGGCTGCTGCTTGTGTTTAAAAGGAGCGAGCGATCACGAGACCTCGACGTCCGTGAGATCACGGCACGACGACGTGCGCGTGCTCTGCTTTGGACGCGAGCGACGGAGGGAGACGGAGCAGAGAGGGAAGAGAGGCTGACGTGCGGGCCCGGCGCGAGGGGAGGAGACGGCGCGACTGTGCGCGACGGGCTGCGCGCGTGGGAGCTAGCTGGGCTGCGGCCTGCTGCGGAGGGACTGGAGCTGGGCTGATGGTTGTGCTGCTGGGCCTGGTGCAGGAGGGGATGAGGCCCAAGCTACTGCAGCTGCTGCCCTTTTCATTTTATTCAATTTCTGTTTAATAAATAAACAACTGCATAAAAGGAAAAGTACAGGGGGCTAGGTGAGGAGTTTCGAGAATATAAAAATATCCTCAAGCTCCTGGAATTACACACTATTTTATAAAATTATCCTGGGCATTTTTAGAGGAAGTAAAATAATTCAAGTTTCAAAATAATTCAAACTTGAGCCATTTTAAATCCCAACCAAAATAATCCCAACAGAGGTGTAGCTTTGCAAGGTGACTCATGACAGGGCAACAAAGAAAATGGGAGAAGATGAACATTATTGGAATAGGCTAGGTCACTTGCAAAATTACTTAAAGAAAGGAAGAAAAAGAAGGAAAGAGAAGAGGTGAAGAAGGAGGGGGGTTAGGGTTTGGCAAGGCATGGCTTGACACCAACAACACACAACAATCATCCAGGTGACTCACATCACAACCAAAGACAAGTAATGAAGCTAAGATGCATATGATGCCATGTTGATGATGAAGCAATGCATGGATGCATAAGAAAAAATAAAATGACAATGCAAAACAAAAGAAAAATAAAGCTTAAATGAACCCCCAAGGAAAAGGACAAGGATCAAAATGAGAATTGCTTTATTGCCATAATTGGAAAGTGTCACATATGGGGTGTTACAATTACATCGAATAGATCTCCTCAAAGATCGAGGAGAATTTGGTATTGAGATCCAAAGAGAGAAAAGAAGCCATCTAGGTACTAACTATGGACCCGAAGGTCTGTGGTAAACTACTCACAACTCATGGTGAGGCGATGGTGTTGATGTAGAAGCACTCCATGGTAAATCCCCCCTCCGGCGGAGCTCCGGAATAAGCCCCAAGATGGAATCTCACGAGAACAGAAGGTTGCGGCGGTGGAATTAGGGTTTTCTCTATTGCTCTGATGTTTTTGGGGTACATGGATATATATAGGAGGAAGCAGGGCATCGGGAGACCAACGTGGGGCCCACGAGGCAGGGGCGCGCCCTGTATGGGGGGGGGCACCCCCCACCTTCGTGGACGCCACGTGTGCTCTATTCCGTGGTTCTCAAATCTCCCGTGAAGATATCGCTCCAAAAATATCTCTCCCGAAGGTTTCATTCCGTTTGGACTCCGTTTGATATTCCTTTTCTGTAAAACCCCAAAATAGGCAAAAAAACAGCAATCTGGACTAGGCCTTTGGGTTAATAGGTTAGTCCCAAAAATAATATAATTGTGTATAACAAAGCCCATTAAACATCCAAAACATCATAAATAATAGCATGGAATAATAAAAAATTATAGATACGTTGGAGATGTATCAGGGCGTGTTGATCCACCCACGCCTGCCGCGGTTGCCGTTGCCCCGGGCATTATAGCCCCGACGACTGTCGATCCAAGAGCCGGCTGGGTGCTAGTCATGAAAATCGCCACCCTGCTCGGCGGCTCACAGGGGTCCAGAATACCGCTACCATCGGACAAGCCCCCAAGCCGTCCGCTCTGCATCTGATACATTGAATTAGTCTCACCTGTGGACGACTCACCATCGGAGAGAGCGGCTGTCTCACCGCGAGATCCAGAGCCTCTAGCACCCTGGATGTATCCAACAAAAGCATGCTTCACAGCGGGCTGAAACCGGGCAGGTCGCGCACACTGAGCCGTCTCGAAGATGTCGGTGCAGGTGTCCGGCTCAGGGCCCGGTTCACCGATCTTGCCGAAGACGTGGATTCCGCCGAAGGGGACCCGGTACCCGTACTCAATTGAGCCGGCCTCGGGACCCCAGACTTCGTCATCGATGTAATGCTTGCCGCGACGACTCTTGGTCATCAGGCCCACAACGTATCCCTTGAGCCCTTTGAAATTGCCCTTCAAGAACTCGAAACCACAGGCCGCAGGCCCCATGGTGGGCGCCAACTGTCGTGGAGTTGTCACGGCAGATGTCCTAAGGGGAGGACTTAATTGCGGAGCCATAGCGACGTGGTTAGCTTAAAGGGGTTAGACGGGACAAAAGATACGGGGAGTTTATACTGGTTCGGCCCCTTGCGGTGAGGGTAAAACCTAATCCAGTTTGAGGTGGAATTGCTGGGGTGTCGATTGCTAGGGAGCGGATGCGATTTCCTAGCTCTCGATCTGCTGTTTCTTGCCCTAAGCCGCTGCCGGGTCGTCCCCTTATATACACGGGTTGATGCCCTGTGGCCTACGAAGTCCCGGTCGACTCATACAATCGTGTCCGGCCTGGTGACTCTTGTTACATGCCTTACAATACAAGTTAACATATATGGCAGTTTATACTTACAGGCCTTAAGCCGCTCCGGGCCTAGGGCCCTTTATCAATTACTCTCATTGAACCGCCATCGTCAACATGCTTCTGGGCTTGGCCCATGAACCGTCATTGGGTAACCGAGCCCCTCCTAGGCGGGTCATATCAAATACTCATATCCCCAACACATCCCGTCCTCCCGCTTCACCCCTGCTGTTGTCCACCTTGCCGGCACAGCTCCTACGACCGTCTCGTCCACCGCGCCGGGATATTTCCCCCGCCGCCATCGCCTGCCCTCCTACATCTGCTTCCATGCCGCTGATAGCCATCGCTACTGCAGCACCATCAAATTCTTATTAAATGCATACACGGCACCGCACCAGAGACGGTACTCTTTTGGTTCTGCTCAACTTATTTACGCAGCAAGAAAATAGATCGCCACTGCTTTACTATGATTTCTTGTCCACCACTTAGGATCTTACTTGTTAGTTACCTGGTTGCAAAGTTGCCTTTGTCCGGTATGCACCTTCAGATCTGCCATGGCATGATCAACACTATACTCGCAATGCTTATGGTTTTCCCCTTTCATATTCCACACTAGCATGACAGTAGAATTAATTTCAAAATTGGGTCAGTCAATTTTTGAGAGCTCGCTGGAGTTCGCCAGAGGGAAGGAAGGTGCTCTGGTGGGGGCAATGGTGGGGCCTCGCCGGAGGAATAAACTCGACGCGGGTGAGGCGGGGGTGGTGGGCGGAGGAACACCGGCGTAGGGGCAGGTCAGGGGAGGGCGAGGGGTCATGGTCGGTGGTTCGGCCGGCGGCCCGTGCGGTATTCCATATAGGAAGAATCAGAGGGGAGGAAGAAGAAGGGTTAGGAGACGTATGAACTTCATCCAACCGCCTGAACTGGTCGACTGACCCAAATGACAAAAGTCACATGACTTGCATGCAAACATTCCTTTATATGCAGTATAATCATCGTAGCTGCTTAGCACTGCTCCTCAATCCATCAAGCTAAACAAAGTGCCACTAATAATTCAAACTTGTTGCTCAAATACGAATCTGATTTGATGCTGATATTACTAAAACAGATAACGTTTAATTGGTCAGTTGATGTTCCCACTTAATTTTGAAAAGCACATGCGCCACATATAGAGAGACAACACGGAGTTGCATTCTTAATGTGCTCTGGTTCATCATGTGTGGGCACTGCGCAACAAACATTTTATTATCCTAAATCTGCCTGCTCTTCTTTAGCATGTTCCTCTTCTGTTCTTATTTAATAAGTACTCTCTCCGTTCCTAAATACAAGTCTTTGTATAGATTCCACCATGGACTACATATGGACCAAAATGAGTGAATCTACACTCTAAAATGTATCTGTATACATCTGTATGTGATCCATAGTGGAAATCTCTACAAAGACTTATATTTTGGAACAGAGGAAGTATAATAGTACAATATAGTATGTTCCTTATTGTGAAGAGGAGCAGGGACATTTGCATCGTACATGTCTATTCGGTCGGCTGTGATGTACACTTTCAACTCTTTGGGTTCTTTGATTCGTAGGATTTTGTAAACATAGGAACATGAATTGTAGTGGCCTGCCCACTTGAATCCTATAAGATTAGTGAGGAAATGCAGGGAGCTATGTCTCCTTTGAGAGTTACACTGATTTTAACGGTACTGCACCTTCAGTTGAAGAGAGCTGTTTTCTGAAGCCTTACTAGTTGTACCGACAATAGTAGCCCATATTTTTCAGCAAGTTCCACTTTCCTGATTTTACTTGTGATGCTTACAATTTTGCCGTTATATCTACACTATGATATGTTGGTGCTTTGTGTCGCACTAGCAGCAGTCTGCTCTTGAAGCTAAACAAAGCTTACTTCTTCAAATACGAATTGTGATATGATACTGATATTAGTTAACAAATATGCATTTAATTGGTCAGCTAATGCTCCCACTTGATTTTCCAAATGCATGTGGCCACATATAGAGAGACACCATGGAATTGCATTTCTTTGGGCGCTGTGATTCATCATGAGTGGGCAACCAACATTGTATAGAAAGAAGCAGGATCTTAATAATATGCTTCCTCTTCTGTTCTTTAGCATGTTTGTCTTTTGTTATTCTTTATTTAGTAAGTACGGTATGTTCTTTGTGAGGAAGGGGAGAAGGGACATCTACAGTCAACAGTTGATAGAGCTGGCCTGTAGGTGATCGATAGGCTTCCAATTCGTAGTGGCAATACAACACTGTATTTTCCGGCCATCTCCACTTTCCTGGTTTATTTATGCTGGGTATGGTGTACCCCTTTTATCTACACTATGATATGCCTAGTTGATGTGTGCTCTTGTTATCATGGTTTGGTAATAAACTTTCTATACGGTATATTATGAACCAATCATCTGCCGACTATCCTTACTTCTGGAGCTCCCAACAGGGAGGCTATTTTTTGTGTAGTTGTGCCAGATTATATTAATGCACGCACCATATTATAGCCCACATGGGCTCTCCCATCAGAATCTGGTGATAGCACACAAGGGTTTACAGGGAGCACCTATTATATTAGAATATCCTCTGCATTACAAAGATAATCTCACTACCATTTATGTTTTCATGTTTCTCAGATATTGTACGTAATGACAATGAATATGAGAATGCATGCATCAAAAGAATATTACGGAACAGTGAAATGACTAACAAACTTGGCACCAAGGCATTGAGTTCCATTCTGGATGCAATGAAACTCATACACTCCACTCCTACAGATTCTTGTTTAAAATATGATCCTAATAACTATTCCGACCTCGAGGAGTCGAAGGCAGATGGCCTATCCTCTTCACCCATCAAGGTGTCTGTTCTAATTTGGCAATGTTTTATTGATTGCACGTATCATGCATAAGGTGTCTTGCATTTCTTCTACTTTGTTGCACCCCCATCTGCTTAGTTTACCCATCATATATGTCAAGATGCCATTCCCATCCATTATTAATACATACTCCATCTATCATCATACCATGTTTTCCCACTCAAATGATGTTCTTGTGCATCATACATTAAAAAGGAAGAGGGTGATTGCCGAACCTAAAGGAGCACCAGCAAAGTCCTTGAAAAACGTGGTGGTGCCTGAGAAATTATATAGCACCCCACTTATATTAGCTCTCCAACTAGTGACACAAAATATAGGACCGACTCCATCATACTGTACCAATACTTCACTGGCCACACCACTAGCTCCACCACATAGGACTTGCGCTCCAGCAAAAGGTATGCCGATTTCAGTTGCCATAGCACCAGTCGTACCACAGAAAAATCCCACTCCAGCAAAAAGTACAACAAGTCCACCGGCCGAAGACCTATCCTAACTATAGAGACGACCAATTTCTGCATATTGGAACCCCATTCCAGTTATTCCCAGTTTAAAAGACAATGCTTTCAATGTTCTTAGGAACTACGTGCATATATTCCCATCATGGGAAGATTATAGTGAAGACAAACACCATTTTCACATCTTCTTGTCCCACTTACGTGTTAGTGCTATTATTCATGGTGATTATTTTCCTATTTTCTGCTGATTGAACACATCAATGATTTATATTACATTGTTGTAAGTAGGCGAGGGTCAATCTGCGTAGTCATGACAAGCAAAGCTTGCTTGCGCTTTTCAAGGAATCATTGCAGCATTATCGGTGTTATGATAACCCACAAGTATAGTGGATCGCAACAGTTTTCGACGGTAGAGTATTCAACCCAAATTTACATATTCGACACATGGGGAGCCAAAGAACATTTGCAAGTATTAGCAGCTGAGTTGTCAATTCAATCACGCCTGGATATTAATTATCTGCAGCAAAGTGATCAGTAGCACAGTAATATGATAGCTTTGATGGTAGTGTGGTAGTAGCAACAGTGACGATAACAGTGATAGTAATAGTTTTGTAGCAGTAGCAATAGTAACAGCAGCAGTAGTAACTTAGCAAGATCAATATGTAGTAAAATCATAGGCATTGGATCGGCAATTTGCTGGATGATATTCATCTTGTGACGGTTACAACCTAGGGCGATACCGCACTAGCTGCAGTTCATAAATATAATGTAGGCATGCATTCCATAAATAGTCATACGTGCTTATGGAAAGAACTTGTATGACATCTTTTGTCCTACCCTCCCGTGGCAGCGGGGTCCATAAGGAAACTAAGGGATATTAAGGCCTTCTTTTAATAGAGTACCGGAACGAAACATTAGCACATAGTGAATACATGAACTCCTCAAATTACAGTGATCACCGGAAAGTATCCTGCATATTGTCACTACAGGGTTTACGGATCATAACACGTAATAGGTGACTATGACTTGCAAGACCGGATCTAGAACATAGATATAAGGGTGATAACATAAACGATTCAGATCTAGAATCATTACACCCGGGCCCAAAGTGTCAAGCATTGAGCATAGCAAAGTCAAAACAACATCAATCTCCGAACATAATGGACACTAGGGATCAAGCCCTAACAAAACTAACCCGATTACATGATGAATCTCATCCAACTCCTCACCGACCAGTGAGCCTACGAAGGAATTACTCGCTCCTGGTGGAGAGCATCATGGAATTGGTGATGGAGGAGGGTTGGTGATGATGAAGACCGAAGATTCCCCTCTCCGGAGCACCAAACGGGCTCCAGATCTGGCCTCCCGACGGAGAACATGAGGTGACGGAGGCTCCATATCGCAAAACAAGATAATTCTTCCTCCCCATTTTTTCTCCGAAAATAGGTTTTTATGGAGTTGGATTCAGGGTCTGCGGGGCCACCAGGTGGGGACAACCCACCTGGGCGCGCCAGGAGGGGGGGCGCGCCCTGGTGGGTTGTGCCCACCCAGGTACCCTGATGACACACAAGTGTAGGAGATCAATTGTAGCTCTTTTCGATAAGTAAGAGTGTCGAACCCAATGAGGAGCAGAAGAAATGACAAGTGTTTTTCAATAAGGTAATATCTGCAAGTGCTGAAATTGTAAGTAGCGGAGTAGTTTGATAGCAAGATAATTTTGTAAAGAGCAAGTAACCAAAGTAGTAAAAAAAGTGCATCAAGGTAGCCCAATCCTTTTCAGGCAAAGCACAGGCCAAGACGGTCTCTTATAATAAGCCAAGCGTTCTTGAGGGTACACGGGAATTTCATCTAGTCACTTTCATCATGTTGGTTCAATTCATGTTCGCTACTTTGGTAATTTGATATGTGGGTGGAACGGTGCTTAGGTGCTATTCTTACTTGAACAAAGCTCCTACTTATGATTAACCCTCCCGCAAGCATCCGCAACTACGAGAAAAGTATTAATAATAAATTCTAACCATAGCATTAAACTGTTGGATCCAATCGGTCCCTTACGGAATGCTGCATAAACTGGGGTTTAAGCTTCTGTCACTGTCGTAACCCACCATCTAATTACTACTCCACAATGCATTCCCTTAATCCCAAATATGGTGAAGTTTCATGTAATCGACATTCACATGACACCACTAAGGGAATCACAACATACATACTATCAAAATATCGAACACATAGCAAATTCACGTGTTTACTTGCAACATGATTTCTCCCGTGACCTCAAGAACAAAGGTAACTACTAACAAATTATGAACATGCTCAAGATCAAAGGGGTATTAAATATCATAATGGATCTGAACATATAATGTTCCACCAAATAAACCATATAGTAATCAACTACAAGATGTAATCAACACTACTAGTCACCCAGAAGCTCCAATCTATAGTTCCGGTAACAAGATTGAACACAAGAGATGAACTAGGGTTTGATATGAGATGGTGCTGCTGAAGATGTTGATGAAGACAACCCACACCAAGATGGGATAGTTGTTGGTGATGATGATGACGATGATTTCCCCCTCCGGGAGGGAAGTTCCCCTGGCGGAATCGCTCCGCCGGAGGGCAAAAGTGCTCCTGGCCAAGTTCCGCCTCAAGACGGCGGCGCTCTGTCCCAAAAGTCTTCTCCTTATTCTTTCTAGGTCAGAATGGCTTATATACCAGAAGATGGGCACCGGAGATGGGACTGGGTGAGCACAGCCCAGCAGGGCGCGCCTGGGGGCTTGGCACGCGCAGGTGGGTTGTGCCCACCTGGTGGGCCCCCTCTAGAGGTTATCAGCTCCAGTATTTTTCATATATTCCATAAAAAATCTCCATGTAGTTTCAGCTTGTTTGGAGTTGTGCAGAATAGGTGGCCTGACGTAGCTTTTCCAGGTCCAGATTTCTAGCTGCCAGAATTATCCGCCTTGGTGCATTCCTTGCAAATTATGAGAGAAAAGGCATTAGAATTACTCCAAAAAGCATTATTATGCATAACAACAACATAAATAGCAGCAAGAAAACATGATGCAAAGTGGATGTATCAACTCCCCCAAGCTTAGACCTCGCTTGTCCTCAAGCGAAAACCAAAAACGAAAAACATGTCCACATGCTTTGAGAGTGAGGTGTCGATAAAAACAAAATATGAACATAGAAGCATCATGTTGATTATTATAACAACAACAAATTTAAACATAAGACTTTTATCAAAGGACTTGTATCTTAGGCTTCTCATGAGCAAGTAACAGTTCATCACACAGTTGAAGTATAAAGCATAAACTCTATTGGAAACCAACAAACTATGTTTTTAGTGAACTTTGCAACTACAATTCACCATCTTTTCAGGAAGGGTCACGTATCGGAGCCTTTAGGCAAGTCCACATTCTCAACCATCATATAGTCATCTACGATTGCTAACACTCACCGCATACACATGAGCAAAACTTTTCAACCGAACACATAGAAAGATATGGGCTTATGGTTTTGCCTCCCAACATACTCACCTCAAGGGTGATGTCAACAATAATAACTCATATCATCCATATTCAACTGGACATATGTGCCTAGATCTTTCCTCATGATGCTTGCCAAAGGATAAAATAAAAAGCAATAGAGAGAAAACTTTGAATCTTTGCATAAAAGTAAAAGATAGGCCCTTCGCAGAGGGAAGCAGAGGTGCCATGCACTTATTTGTTTGTATGCTCAATCCCTTGGTGCAAAAGAATGCCACATTGCATTTCCCCTTGTGATAGCAACCTTTATTACGAAGTCTGTCGCTTTTATTCTTTACCATCACAAGTTCGTGCAACGCTCAATTTTCTCTTACACTAAATGATCTCACACTTTTAGAAGCAATTTGTATTGCCTTATTGCACCGATGACAACTTACTTGAAGGGTCTTCCTCAATCCATAGGTAGGTATGGTGGACTCTCGAGAAAGGTTTGGGTTTAAGGGTTTCTGGATGAACAAGTAGTATCTCTACTTAATGCGGAGTTTTTGGCTAGAAAAGATATTGAGCAAGCACCACATGTTAAAGGATCTATGACAATATGACTTCTATGTGAATATGAACAAACATAAATCATTAAGTTGTCTTCCTTGTCCAACGTCAACAATTTTGGCACATAATATTTTGATGAGGGCTCACAATCACAAAAGATTTCTAGGATAGTATATTTATATGTGAATCTTCTCTTCCCTTATTAATTCTTTCATGAGTTGCATCATTGACCAATGCTATGTTTGTCAATCTCTAATAAAAATTTCTACTTATACTTTTCCTTATGTGGTGCTATCGCCTACCATAAGATTAGCATATGATCTTCCTAATTTATTTCCTTTCTTTTATTCATTCAATTATAACATTTCTTTTTATTGCAACAGGAAGGTAAAGAAAGCAAAAACTCAAAACTAAACTATATTATATATCTCGCACACGATTACAAAGATAGATCACTAAGCAAACTCACGAAAAGAAGGTGTCGAACTAAACTTTCATTTATTCTAAAGAAAAAGATCGAACTAGGATAAGTAAATGGCAAAGGATAGTGGGGATGATATGATACTGGGGCACCTCCCCCAAGCTCGGCGCAAGCCAAGGGGAGTGCCCATACCCGATACTCGGTTTTATTTTGATGGTGAAGAAGATGGTGGTGGTGATGAAGATAACTGTGTCTTCAGCTTTTTCATATTGTAATTGAGAAGGACAATTTCCTCCTTTAGATCATCAACTTCTAGCTCCAGCTTTAAGATATTTTCACATAAATCCCCTTTGCTTTTCTGCCGAAAATGAGAAGGAATAGATTGGTTTTTAGCTCGGTTAGTTATCATAGGAAGACTTGACTTCTTGAACTCCACGCGCATATCCCCTAGTTGAGGTAGAGGGACATCTTCCTCCTTCGAGCATGAATCATCAATCCTCATCAAGTGGGCATCCTCCTCGTCATCCGTAGCCCAGCCATGGGGAGATAGGTCCCCATAGCACTTTGAGTCAGCAATGAGATACGAGACATAGCTCTCTCCGTCGGAGTCCTGAGATGACATATTTTCAAAACTACACACAAACAGCAAGAAAAGAAACAGAAGATTTCTCCACGATACGGTGGTGAATAGGTTCGGGTGGTATATAAAGAATTTTTTTATCTTGGGAAACAAGCAAACTATAGAAAAACGGAATCCGGAAGGTGCCCGAGGTAGGCAGAACCCACCTGGGCGCACCAGGCAAGCCTCTGGTGTCTTGTGCCCATCAGGGTACGCTTCCCGGTAGCTTCTTATTTTAATATTTTTCTAAATATTCCAAAACTGATAAAAAATATTTTTGTGGATTTTTCAGAGTCTGTTTAATTACAGTATCGCCTACCTCCTTATTTTCACGATTCTGGAGTGTTCCAGAAGGATTCTTTTATGTGTTCTTCCGGTCAAAGTTTGGATAATATTGCTTTCAACATTAATGGGCGTACCTGAGATATAATACTTTATTCGTGGCCCATTAACAACCTTTGGATTAGTACCTTCAACATTATTTATTTTGATAGCTTCAGACCGATAAACCTCCTCGATGACATAGGGGCCTTCCCATTTAGAGAAGAGTTTGCTTGCAAAGAACCTGAAATGAGAGTTGTACAAAAGAACATATTCTCCTATTCTGAACTCATGCTTTTGGATTCTTTTATCATGCCATCTTTTAAAAAAATTAAATAACTTGGCATTTTCATAAGCTTGGGTTCTCCATTCATCTAATGAGCTAATATCAAATAACCTCTTTTCACTGGCAAGTTTGAAATCATAGTTAAGTTCCTTCCTTGCCCAAAATGCTTTATGTTCTAACTCAAGAGGCAAATGACAAGCTTTACCATAAACCATTTTATAAGGAGACATACCCATAGGATTTTTATAAGCTGTTCTATAAGCCCAAAGTGCATCATCTTGTTTCTTAGACCGATTCTTCCTGGACCTATTGACAGTCTTTTGCAAAATTAATTTTATTTCTCTATTACTAAGCTCAACTTGACCACTAGATTGAGGATGATAAGGTGATGCAGTTCTATGGTTAACATCATATTTAGCAAGCATTTTACGGAAAGCACCATGAATAAAGTGTGAACCACCACCAGTCATTAAATATTTAGGGACTCCAAACCTTGGGAAAATAACTTTCGTAAGCATTTTAATAGAGGTGTTGTGATCAACACTACTGGTTGGAATAGCTTCTACCCATTTAGTAACATAATCAACAACAACCAAAATATGTGTATACCCATTTAGAAACAGAGAGAGACATAGAGACGGATCCAATCTCGGAGGGGCTCTCGCCCCTCCGCCACCATGGAGGCCATGGACCAGAGGGGAAACCCTTCTCCCATCTAGGGAGAAGGTCAAGGAAGAAGAAGAAGGAGGGGGATTTCTCCCCCTCTTTCCCGGTGGCACCGGAGTGCCACTGGGGCGATCATCGTGTGATGGCTATCTACACCAACACCTCCATCATCTTCACCAACATCTCCATCACCTTCCCCCATCTATCTACAGCGGTCCACTCTCCCGCAACCCGCTGTACCCTATACTTGAACATGGTGCTTTATGCTTCATATTATTATGCAATGATGTGTTGCCATCCTATGATGTCCGAGTAGATTTTTGTTGTCCTATCGGTGATTGGTGAATTGCTATGATTGGTTTAAATTGCTTGTGGTTATGTTGCTGTTCTTTGGTGCCCATCATATGAGCGTGCGCATGGATCACACCATAGGGTTAGTTGTATGTTGATAGGACTATGTATTGGAGGGCAAGACTGACAGAAGCTTCAACCTAGCATAGAAATTGATGCATACGGGATTGAAGGGGGGGCAATATATCTTAATGTTATGGTTGGGTTTTACCTTAATGAACGTTAGTAGTTGCGGATGCTTGCTAATAGTTCCAATCATAAGTGCATAGAATTCCAAGTCAGTGATGACATGCTAGCAGTGGCCTCTCCCACATAAAACTTGCTATCGGTCTAGTAATGTAGTCAATTGCTTAGGGGCAATTTCGCAACTCCTACCACCACTTTTCCAGACTCACTATATTAACTTTATTGTTTCTTTATCTTAACAGCCCCTAGTTTATATTTACGTGCTCTTTATATTCTTGCAAACCTATCCCACAAAAACTACAAAGTACTTCTAGTTTCATACTTGTTCTAGGTAAAGTAAACGTCAAGCGTCAGTAGAGTTGTATCGGTGGTCCATAGAACTTGAGGGATTATTTGTTCTGCCTTTAGCTCCTCGTTGGGTTCGACACTCTTACTTATCGAAAGAGGCTACAACTGATCCCCTACACTTCTGGGTTATCAAGACCTTTTTCTGGCGCCGTTGCCGGGGAGCAATAGCGTGGGGTGAATATTTTCGTGTGTGCTTGTTTGCTTTATCACTAAGTAGATTTTATTTGCTGTTCTAAGTTGTTCTCTATCTTTAGTTATGGATATGGAACATGAAATACCAAAAAACTTAGGTGTATTTGCTACTCATGGAGATGGGGAACCTCCTAAAACCCTCGATGCTCATTATGTGAAAGATATTATGTACTACTTTGATAATCCTGAGAAAACCCCATTCAACTATGTAACGGGAGTAATGTTGGATCAACGTGAATACTTTAGGGATTATCGCTTGACACAAAAAGGGAAACTGTTATGGGATCAAATTCATATGTTGCATTGGTATGCTCGGCAACTATGCTTGAGATATGATTATACTTGTTGCTCTAGGATGAAGGCTCCACACCTTCCCTTTTCATGCAAATTTAATGATAATGAAACCTTAGCTTCTTATGCTAATGGTATATATGATTATTATGATGTGGAACAAATAGAAGAATTCGTTGCTTTTAAGGGTGCTTATGAAATTGAATCTCTGTTTAGAAAGAATGATGCTTTTGATGATGATGTTTCTAGGCCTGAAAATCTTGCTATATTGAAATATTGCTATTCGAATTATGAATATAACTCCGATATTGATGCGTTTATTGAGAAGGTCTCCGCTGTCCAAGAAGAGACTAATATTTTGCAGGAGTCTATGGAAGAAGAAATCAATGACATTGTGAGCTCATTGGATGAAAAAGATGAAGAGGAGAGCGAAGAACAAAAGGGGGAAGAGCGGATTAGCTACTTGTGCCCACCTTCTAATGAGAGTAACTCTTCAACTCATACATTGTTTAATTTCCCTTCGTGCTTACCGAAGGATGATTGCTATGATGATTGCTATGATTCTGTTGATTCTTTTGAAATATCCCTTTTTGATGATACTTGCTATGCTTGTGGCCAAGATGCCAATATGAATTATGCTTATGGAGATGAACTTGCTATAGTTCCTTATGTTAAACATGAGATAGTTGATGTTGCACCCACACATGATAGTCCTATTATCTTTTTGACTTCTCCAAACTACACTATATCAGAGAAATTTGCACTTATTAAGGATTATATTGATGGGTTGCCTTTTTCCGTTACACGTGATGATTTTGGTGAATATAATATGCATGTGCTTGCTGCTCCTACTTGCAATTATTATGAGAGAGGAACTACATCTCCGCCTCTCTATGTTTCCAATACGATAAAATTGCAAGAAACTGCCTATACTATGCATTGGCCTTTACTTGAATTGTTCTTGTATGACATGCCTATGCATAGGAAGAGAGTTGGGACTTCATTTTTGCATGACACATATCACTTCGTGCTCACTACTAAATGGCAAATCATTGCTAATTAAAATTGGCTTTGATATACCTTGGGATTTGGGTGGATCCATTACTTGAGCACTATATGCCTAGCTTAATGGCTTTAAAGAAAGCGCTGCCATGGAGACAACCCGGAAGTTTTAGAGTGTCATTTATTTCTGTTGTGTGCTTTTATAAAGTTTAAAAACAAAAAAATAAAGAGGGGAGCCTAAAACTTTTTCAAAAAGAAAAGTGAAAGTAAGAAGGACGAGCACCGTGGAAATGGGGGAGCTCCTTGAACTTTGTTCATGCCCATGGAAACTTTGCAAACCTTGATTACAGAAACTTTTCAATAAAAATAATTATCCCCTTGTACAATTCCATTTTATTATAAAAATAATGTGCCAAGAGTTTCCTTTAGGATGATTAAACTACTTGTCGGTTTGTGCGGTGCAAAAACAAAAACTTTGGTTGTAGTGCGCGATTTTACTTTTTTTTTATAGGAACTTCGAAAGGATCTGAAACTTTTTGTAAAGTCTTGCTATACAAATTGTTGATTTTTCCTAATTTTTCCATAATTTTTAGAGTTACAGAAGTATGGTTAATGTTCAGATTACTACAGACTGTCCTATTTTCACAGATTGCTGTTATAGCTTCATTATTTGCATATGTTTGAATTCTTGTTGATGCCTCCTTGACTTGGGGCCATAGAATTGTGATAGCATACTGTGGGTAATGTTTGTTCATAATTATAAAATAATGCTAGAGAAGTACATGATGAGATTTCATTGATCATATGCACTAACCCCACCACTAAAAGTTCGGTTAAGTTTTGTGTGGACGAAGTTTCCGAGGATCGAGGAGGCCTCGATGTGAGAAGAAGGAGGAGAGGCAAGCGCTCAAGATTGGGGATGCCCAAGGCACCCCAAGTAAATATTCCAGGAGACTCAAGCGTCTAAGCTTGGGGATGCCCCGGAAGGCATCCCATCTTTCTTCAACAAGCATCGGTATGTTTTCGGATTCATTTCGTTCACATGATATGCATAAACTCTTGGAGCATCGTGTGCTTTTTCTTTTTCTTTTAATAAATGCACCATGCTGGTATGAGATAGTCCTTGGTTGATTTGTAGAATGCTCTTTGCACTTCACTTATATCTTTTGAGTATGGCTTTATAGAATGCTTCATGTGCTTCACTTATATCATTTGAAGTTTGGATTGCATGTTTCTCTTCACATAGAAAACCGCCATTTGTAGAATGCTCTTTTGCTTCATTTATAATTGTTAGAGCGTGGGCATAACTTTTGTAGAAAGAATCAAAACTCTCTTGCTTCACTTATATCTATTTAGAGAGTTGACAGGAATTGGTCATTCACATGGTTAGTCATAAAATCCTACATAAACTTTTAGATCGCCGAATATCATATGTTTGATTCCTTGCAATAGATTTGCGATATAAAGATGCTAATATGTGGGAGGTACTAGTGAATGATTGTGGTCTAGTAAAATTATTGGTGTTAAGGTTTCTGATTCCCGAAGCATGCACGTATGGTCTCCTAACTATGTAACCAAATTGGCGCGCGTTATATTTTGATTGTTTATCTTTGCGTGAAGGTCGGGGGCGCGCGATGGTTAACTCCTACCAACCTCCCCCCTAGGAGCATGCGTCGTAGTATTTTTGCTTCGAGGGCTAATAGATTTTTCGCAATAAGTATGTGAGTTCTTTATGACTAATATTGAGTCCATGGATTATACGCACTCTCACCCTTCCACCATTGCTAGCCTCTCTTGTACCGTGCAACTTTCGCCGGTACCATACACCCACCATATACCTTCCTCAAAACAGCCACCATACCTACCTATTATGGCATTTCCATAGCCATTCCGAGATATATTGCCATGTAACTCCACCATTCCGTTTATTATGACACACACCATCATTGTCATATTGCCTTGCATGATCGTAAGATAGCTAGCATGATGTTTCCATGGCTTGTCCGTTTTTTGATGTCATTGCTACGCTAGATCATTGCACATCCCGGTACACCGCCGGAGGCATTCATATAGAGTCATATTTTTGTTCTAGTATCGAGTTGTAATATCGAGATATAAGTAAATAGAAGTGTGATGATCATCATTATTAGAGCATTGTCCCAAAAAAAAGAGAAAAAAGAAAGGCGAAAAAAAGGCCAAATAAAAATAAGGAGAAAGGCCAAATAAAAAAAGGAAGGCCCAAAAAAAGGGACAATGCTACTATCTTTTTTCCACACTTGTGCTTCAAAGTAGCACCATGATCTTCATGATAGAGAGTCTCCTATGTTGTCACTTCCATATACTAGTGAGAATTTTTATTATAGAACTTGGCTTGTATATTCTAACGATGGGCTTCCTCAAATGCCCTAGGTCTTCATGAGCAAGCAAGTTGATGCACACCCACTAGTTTTCTTTTGAGCTTTCATACACTTATAGCTCTAGTGCATCCATTACATGCAATCCCTACTCACTCACATTGATATCTATTGATGGGCATCTCCATAGCCTATTTATACGCCTAGTCGATGTGAGACTTTCTCCCTACTTTTGTCTACTACCACCTTCTATTCCACCCATAGTGCTATATCCGTGGCTCATGCTCATGTATTGCGTGAAGAGTTGAAAAAGTTCAAAAACGTAAAGTATGAAAACAATTGCTTGGCTGACACCGGGATGGGCATGAGGGGTACCTTGTGTTAAGAAAACAGAGCATAAAAGGCTATATGATTTTGTAGGGATAACGTTCTTTAGCATTGATATTTTGAAAGACTTGATTATTTGTTGGGATGCCCGAGTATTAATTTTTTATGTCAAATGATAGACTATTGCTTTGAATCACTCGTGTCTTAATATTCATGCCATGATTAGATTACATGATCAAGATTATGCGAGGTAGCATTCCACATCAAAAATTATCTTTTCTATCATTTACCTACTCGAGGACGAGCAGGAATTAAGCTTGGGGATGTTGATACGTCTCCGTCGTATCTATAATTTTTTATTGTTCCATGCCAACATTCTACAACTTTCATATACTTTTGGCAACTTCTTATACTATTTTTTGGGACTAACATATTGATCCAGTGCCCAGTGTCAGTTCCTGTTTGTTGCATGCTTTTTATTTCGCAGAATATCCATATCAAATGGAGTCCAAATGGAATAAAAACGGACGGAGATTTTTTTTGGAATATATGTGAATTTTGGGAAGCGGAACCAACATGACACGATGCCCGAGAGGGACACGAGGCAGGGGGCGCGCACACTCGGGGCAGGCGCGCCCTGGGCCCTCGTGGCCACTCCATAAGGCGGTTGATGCCCTTCTTTCGCCGCAAGAAAGCTAATATCCGGATAAAAATTGTGTCAAAAAATCAGCCCAATCGGAGTTATGCATCTCCAGGAATATAAGAAACAGTGAAGGGCCAGAATCTGGGAACGCAGAAACAGAGAGAGACATAGAGACAGATCCAATCTCGGAGGGGCTCTTGCCCCTCCGCCGCCATGGAGGCCATGGACCAGAGGGGAAACCCTTCTCCCATCTAGGGAGAAGGTCAAGGAAGAAGAAGAAGGAGGGGGGCTTTCTCCCCCTCTCTCCCGGTGGCACCGGAGTGCCACCGGGGCCATCATCGTGTGACGGCGATCTACACCAACACCTCTGTCATCTTCATCAACATCTCCATCACGTTCCCCCATCTATCTATAGCGGTCCACTCTCCCGCAACCCGCTGTACCCTCTACTTGAACATGGTGCTTTATGCTTCATATTATTATCCAATGATGTGTTGCCATCCTATGATGTCTGAGTAGATTTACGTTGTCCTATCTGTGATTGGTGAATTGCTATGATTGGTTTAAATTGCTTGTGGTTATGTTGATATCCTTTGGTGCCCATCATATGAGTGCGCGCGTGGATAACACCATAGGGTTAGTTGTATGTTGATAGGACTACGTATTGGAGGGCAAGAGTGATAGAAGCTTCAACCTAGCGTAGAAATTGATGCATACGGGATTGAAGGGGGACTAATATATCTTAATGCTATGGTTGGGTTTTACCTTAATGAACGTTAGTAGTTGCGGATGCTTGCTAATAGTTCCAATCATAAGTGCATAGAATTCCAAGTCAGGGATGACATGCTAGCAGTGGCCTCTTTCACATAAAACTTGTTATCGGTCTAGTAACGTAGTGAATTGCTTAGGGGCAATTCCGCAACTCCTACCACCACTTTTCCACACTCGCTATATTAACTTTATTGTTTCTTTATCTTAACAGCCCCTACTTCATATTTACGTGCTCTTTATATTCTTGCAAACCTATCCCACAAAAACTACAAAGTACTTCTAGTTTCATACTTGTTCTAGGTAAAGTAAACGTCAAGCGTGCGTAGAGTTGTATCGGTGGTCGATAGAACTTGAGGGAATATTTGTTCTGCCTTTAGCTCCTCGTTGGGCTCGACACTCTTACTTACCGAAAGAGGCTACAACTGATCACCTACACTTGTGGGTTATCAGCACTGTTTAGAGTTTTACTAGCATAATGAATAACATTTAGTTTTTTATCAACTCTTTGTCCTAGAACAGCACCAACATCATAATCACTAGCATCACACATAATTTCAAAAGGTAAGTTCCAATCAGGTGGTTGAACTATAGGTGCAGAAATTAAGGCTTTCTTAAGTGTTTCAAAGGCTTCAAAGCAATCATCATCATTTAAACAAAAGGAACATCCTTTTGTAAAAGGTTAGTGAGAGGCCTGGAAATTTTAGAAAAGTCTTTGATAAATCTCCTATAGAAACCAGCATAACCTAAGAAACTACGAATACCTTTGATATCCTTAGGACATGGCATTTTCTCAATTGCATCAACATTAGCTTTGTCCACTTCAATACCCTTTTCAGAAATCTTATGGCCAAAGACAATACCTTCATTAACCATAAAGTGGCATTTCTCCCAATTCAAGACAAGACTTGTTTGTTCACATCTCTGCAAAACTCGATCAAGATTGCTTAAACAATCATCAAAAGACTTCCCATAAACAGAGAAATCATCCATGAAAACCTCTATAATATTTTCACAAAAGTCAGAGAATATTGCAGTCATATATCTTCGAAAGGTAGCATGTGCATTACATAAACCAAAAGGCATACATCTATAAGCATAGGTTCTAAAAGGACATGTAAAAGTAGTTGTTTCTTGATCAGGTTGAGAAACAGGTATTTGTGAAAATCCAGAGTATCCATCAAAGAAGCAAAAGTGTGTGATCTTTGATAATATTTCTAGCATTTGATCAATAAAAGGTAGAGGATAATGATCTTTTCTAGTTGCTTTATTTAATTTCCTAAAATCAATTACCATTCTATAGCATGTAACAATTCTTTGTGGAATAAGTCCATTCTTATCATTGGGAACAACCTCCTTTCTTAGGAACACAATGAACGGGACTTACCCATCTACTATTAGCTATAGGATAGATTATACCTTCTTCCAGAAGTTTTAATATTTCCATTCTTACCACTTCTTTCATTTTCGGATTTAACCGACATTGATGATCGACAACGGGTTTAGCATCAGGTTCCATATTAATATTATGCTGACATAGAGTGGGACTGATGCCCTTTAAATCATCAAGAGTATATACAATAGTAGCTCGGTGCTTCCTTAGAACTTTCAAATGTCTTTCTTCTTCATATTCTGAAAGCTTAGCACTGATAATAATAGGATATATCTTCTTTTCATCAAGATAAGCATATTTCAAAGTGTCAGGCAATTGTTTTAATTCAAACACGGGATCACCCTTAGGTGGAGGAGGACCTCCTAGAGTTTTAACAGGTAGATTGTGTTTAAGAAGAGGACGTTGCTCAAAGAAAATATCATCTATTTTATTTATTTCGTGCATATGTAAATCATTTTTATGTCTAGCAAATATTGTTCTAGAGGATCAGTAGGAGGCACAACAATAGAAGCAAGACCAATAATTTCATCTTTACTAAGCAATTCTTTTTCATGAAGCTTTCTATTAAACTTGGAAAAATTAAATTCATGAGACTCATCACCAAACCTAACACCGACAGTTTGTTTCTTACAATCTATTTTAGCATTAATGGTGTTCAAGAAAGGTCTACCAAAGATAATGGGACAGAAGTCGTCTTATGGGGAACCAAGAACAAGAAAATCAGTAGGGTATTTTATTTTCCCACACAAGACTTCAATATCTCTAACAATCCCAATTGGTGATATAGTGTCTCTATTAGCAAGTTTAATAGTGACATCAATGTCTTCTATATCTGCGGGTGCTATGTCATTCATAATTTCTTGGTATAAAGAGTAGGGAATAGCACTCACACTAGCACCTATGTCACATAAACCATGATAGCAGTGATCTCCTATTTTGACTGAGACAACAGGCATGCCAACAACAGGTATGTGTTTATCCTTTTTATCAGGCTTGGCAATTCTAGCAGCTTCTTCATTAAAGGAAATAACATGCCCATCTACATTTTCTTCCAAGAGATCTTTGACCATAGAAATATTAGGTTCTACTTTAATTTGTTCATCTAGTTTAGGTCTTCTGATATAACTTTTTTTAACCACAGTTGAAACTTTAGCATGGTCCTTTATCCTAACAGGAAAAGGTGGCATTTCAATATAAGCAGTAGGAACAACTGGATCAACAATATAAAGTATAGTTTCTTCCTTAACTGGTACCGGTTCTTTCATTTCTTCTTCAATTGGTGGGTGATATTTAAACCACTTCTCTTTAGGGAGATCAACATGAGTAGCAAAAGATTCACAAAAGGAGGCTACTATCTCAGAGTCAAGTCCATATTTAGTGCTAAACATTGAAAAAGCATCAGTATTCTTAAAAGATTTAACACAATCATACTTAAGCTTAATACCTGACTCTTTACCTTCGTCGAGTTCCCAATCTTGAGAGTTGCGTTTAACTCTTTCCAAAAGATCCCAGGGGAATTCAATAGTTTTCTTCATAAAAGAACTAGCACAAGAAGTATCAAGCATGGATTGATCATTACGAGAAAGCCGAGCATAAAAATTATGAAATAATTTCTCTAGAGAGCTCATGATTGGGGCATGAATATAACATTGACTTAAGCCTCCCCCAAGCTTGAGTGATACTTTCTCCTTCACGAGGCCAAAAATTATATATGTAATTCCGATCACGATTAACTAGATGCATGGGATATTTTTTTGGTGAAACTCCATTTTTAATCGGTTCTAGTTCCAAGATCCAATATCATCGCATAGCCTATACCATGCTAATGCTTTTACCTTCAAATATAAAGGAAAAACCTTCTTCATAACTTGATCTCCGGGTAAACCTGCAAGCTTGAATAATCCACAAATTTGTTCCACATATATCAAGTGCATATCAGGATGTTCGATTCAATCTCCTGCATAAGGATTAGCTAGAAGTTGTTCTATCATACCCAAAGGCATTTCATATTCCATATTTTCAGTAGGTGCAATGGGTTGAGGGGTAGCTAATTGTAGTTCCGGTCGAGGTGAAGATACCCCGAGCAAACCCCTCAAAGGATTGTTCTCCATAATAACAGGTGACAATAAATTTCAGCACACTATATGAATGTTTCCTTACAAATTTCCACTAACCAGAAGCGCTTCACTCCCCGGCAATGGCGCCAGAAAATTGCCTTGATGACCCACAAGTATACGGGATCAATTGTAGCTCTTTTCGATAAGTAAGAGTGTCAAACCCAACGAGGAGCAGAAGGAAATGCCAAGTGTTTTTCAGTAAGGTAATGTCTGCAAGTGCTGAAACTATAAGTAGCATAGTAGTTTGTTAGCAAGATAATTTTGAAACGAGCAAGTAACAATAGTAGTAGCAAAAGTGCAGCAAGGTAGCCTAATACTTTTGAGTAAAAGGACAGGCCAAGACGGTCTCTTATAATAAGCAAAGCGTTCTTGAGGGTACACGGGAATTTCTTCTAGTAACTTTCGTCATGTTGGTTCAATTCGTGCTCGCTACATTGATAATTTGATATGTGGGTGGATCGGTGCTTAGGTGATGTTCTTACTTGAACAAAGCTCCTACTTATGACTAACCCTCCCGCAAGCATCCGAAACTATGCGAAAAGTAGTAAGAATAAATTCTAACCATAGCATTAAACTTTTGGATCCAATCGGCCCCTTACGGAATAGTGCATAAACTGGGGTTTAAGCTTCTGTCACTCTCGCAACCCACCATCTAATTACTAATCCACAATGCATTCCCTTAGGCCCAGATATGGTGAAGTGTCATGTACTCGACGTTCACATGACACCCCTAAGGGAATCACAACATATATACTATCAAAATATCGAACACATATCAAATTCACATGATTACTTGCAACATGATTTCTCCCGTGACCTCAAGAACAAAGGTAACTACTCACAAATGATGAACATGATCAAGATGAGAGGAGTATTAAATAGCATAATGGATATGAACATATAATCTTCCACCAAATAAACCATATAGTAATCAACTACAAGAAGTAATCAACACTACTAGTCACCCACAAGCACCAATCTATAGTTCCGGTAACAAGATTGAACACAAGAGATGAACTGGGGTTTGAGATGAGATGGTGTTGATGAAGATGACCCTCCCCAAGATGGGAGAGTTGTTGGTGATGATGATGACGATGATTTCCCCCTCCGGGAGCGAAGTTCCCCCGACGGAATCGCTCCGCCGGAGGGAAAAAGTGCTCATGCCCAAGTTCCGCCTCGAGATGGTGGCGCTCCGTCCCGAAAGTCTTCTCCTTATTTTTTCTAGGTCAGAATGGCTTATATACCAGAAAATGGGCACCGGAGATGGGCCTGGGTGAGCACAACCCGCGAGGGCGCGCTTGGAGGGCCTGGCGCACCCAGGTGGGTTGTGCCCACCTGGTACGCCCCCTCTGGTGCTTATAAGCTCCATTATTTTTCATAGATTCCATAAAAAAATCTCCGTCAAGTTTCAGCTTGTTTGGAGTTATGCAGAATAGGTGGCCTGGCGTAGCTTTTCCAGGTCCAGATTTCCAGCTGCAGGAATTCTCCCCCTTGGTGCATTCCTTGCAAATTATGATAAAAAGGCATTAGAATTACTCCAAAAAGTATTATTATGCATGATAACAACATAAATAATAGCAAGAAAACATGATGCACAATGGACGTATCATGCCCCCCTCCGGTGGTTCTTGGCTCCAGTATTTTTCTTTATTCATATAAAAAATCCTCGCAAAGTTTTGTTCCAATCCGAGAACTTTTATTTGTGGATAAATACAACACCATGGTAGTTCTACAGAAAACAACGTCACTCCGGGTTAGTTTCATTCAAATCATGCAAATTAGAGTCCAAAACAAGAGAAAAAGCGTTAGGAAAAGTATATACGACAGTGACATATCAACTCCCCCAAGCTTAAACCTTTTCTTGTCCTCAAGCAATTCACTTGATAAAATGAAACTGAAAAAGAAAAACATTTACGAACTCTTTTGCTCTTGTTTACATAAATAAGCTTAAGTAGCACCTTGGTTTTCAACAAAGATCATGTCTAACCATCACGGGTAAGCGTCGGTGCTATACAAACGGTTTTTAACCCCTTTCCGCGAGGCATTCGGAACCGTCGCCAAGTGAGTGTGGGCGATAACGGGTCCTTCCCACACGACCCAGAAACCGTTGGGGATAGGCCCTCCTGGCGCATAGACTAGGGTAAAATGAGCTCGTGTGTGATTGGGTGAGGCATCGAAACGCAATCATTTATGTTCGTATGTACATCCCACATGATGAATCCCAGAAAAACATTTCCGTTCGTATGTATATCACACACAGTCAATCCAAGGAATACGTTTCTGTTCTTATGTACATCCCACACAGTCAATCCAGGGAAAACATTTTCGTTCGTATGTACATCCCACATAGTCAATCCAGGGAAAATGTTTCCATTCGTATGTACATCCCACACAATCAATCCAGGGAAAACATTTCCATTCGAATGTACATCCCACACAGTCAATCCAAGGAAAATGTTTCCGTTTGTATGTACATCCCACACACTAAATCCAGGGAAAACGTTTTCGTTTGTATGTACATCACACACAGGTTTATTTATAGGCTCGTGTGTGATATGTGTAACTAGCACACACGCTCTGCCTTGGTTAACCATTTGCTTTTATCAACTACATCACCCACGATTTGATGAAGAAAACTATGTGGCATTGGGCTATCCATCACAAACGCATTTACTGCTAGAACTATTTGCAAAGTCCCATGACACATTTAGCAGGTTTAATAGTTTACAATTAATAATTCCAGTATTATGCAAATTCACATTTCATATCGAATAGCTGTTTGCCAATTTCATAACAGGCAAATAAATATATTTTAACATCACAGTATGATAGCTACCTGAAAATAGCACAGTACAACATATATCTAGTTCAACTTCATCAAAACAATATTAGAACAATATATTCATTTCCATAATCGAGACCGTCTAGGCTCGTCTTATCCACCTCTGCTTTCAGTTTAATAAGAACCTGTTTTGCACTGGCCAACTGGGAAAGTGCCTCCTCTTTATCCAACACCATCTTAGCGAAGTCTGATTTAATAAATCTGAGCTCATTCTCCACCTTCCTCTTTTTATCCCGCATCTTCAAATATTCTTCAGCGTTGACAACACTTTCTCTAAGCCTACCTCTGTTCTCTTCCTCATACATGCTCTAGAGCTTTGTGCGACACATCTTCAAAGACTGTGGCCACTCTTGATCAACCCACTCCAAGTAAGAACACTTCCATGCATTCTATAATATTTAGAACTAGATCAGTAACAATTGTAGGGGAAATGGGTTTATAGCAACATAGAAAATCACCAATGCTTATTTGTTGAAAAACTATAGAAACATATTAATTATGACATATCTTCTCAATTAGATCAATGTGCAAATGAATTAATTGCTACTGAGACAACAACCAAATTCTGAAACATCAGAAGCTATAATTAACTACAACAACGCTACAAGTTCTTACTCATGTACAATAAATAACAAATTGAACATTTTATGAGGAAGGTAAATATAACTGCAACAACATAGCGATAGTGTTTGGATGACAGCAAATTCATACTAATAGGTGTGTACATGCACAAATTTAGTAACATAGAACTAATAGCACTAAGGCCATCCACTATGTATGCCAAAACTGGTGTAAAGACAATTGTTGTTACATATCTCACTGGTGTGGCGAGCCGATGCAGCGGAAAAAATTTAGGGACCCGGACTCCGGAGCACCTACATGATCCAATGCCCAATTCCTTCGTGCCATAAATATTTAGTATTTTACTGCTTGGCTGCTCAGATGTGTGGACCAAAGTTGGCTACACAAACTGCTGAAGCCGTGCCAAATAAGTTTCTAATGGCATCGTTGATGATATGGCAACAATTTTAGATACTAGGTACAAACTGTGACACTATCTTAGGATGCGTTTGGTTGAACGTGTGGTATGAATGGGTTGGGACCGTGACAGTGTCTGAATCACATCTAACAAATGATTTGTAACACCGAAAGAGGGTCTAACCTTCTCTGCACATGCCAGAAACTTCCTCCCACTGTCCACAGATTCAAACGCATCTAGCTTCACGCATGGAGATTGATGGTGACAACGAGCAGATAGATCTTTAGCCACCCCGCTCCATTCGTTGCAACTGATGGTCCTAGGGAGCTACAAGAGGAAGAAATGACTCAAATCGACCATCGGGTAAAAATCCTTCATTCCAAGTCATAGCCCGAGAGAGAGAGGAGAGGCATACCCAGGTGGTGAAGGAGTCGTCATCGGAGGAGGAACCGCTGGATAGGTCTTTGAAAAAGACCATGGTGACCCCGGCGGTAGGATGCGAGACGTCGAGAGCGAGGAAGCAAGCGAGGAAGTGGCTATAGCTTAGGAAGGAAGGAAGGAAGGAGGAAACATGGCAAATGTGACTTGTGGTTGGGGAGAAAAGGGGGTGGGGAAGAGGGGTAGATATTTCGACGGTAGGCCAAAAAATTTGAAATGTGGAGGGAAACTTTGCGCGGGGTGCCGTCGGAGACCATTCACTTTGAACGATTGTGTGCATCGCAAACGATTCTTCTGCTTTACGCGCATGGGATGAGCTTGATAATTCAAAATTTGGTGGAAATTTCCCCGGGTACTGATAACCCACAAGTGTAGGGGATCGCAACAGTTTTCGAGGGTAAAGTATTCAACCCAAATTTATTGATTCGACACAAGGGGAGCCAAAGAATACTCTTAAGTATTAGCAGCTGAGTTGTCAATTCAACCACACCTGGAAACTTAGTATCTGCAGCAAGGTAATTTTCCAGCAAAGTAATATGGAAATAGTGGTGACAGCAGTAAAAGTAACGGTAGTGTTCTTGTAGTTTTTGTAACAGTAGCAGCGGAAAAGTAAATAAGCAACAAGCAATATGTGAAAATCTCGTAGGCATTGGATCGGTGATGGAGAATTATGTCGGACGCGATTCCTCATGTAAAAGTTATAACCTAGGGTGACACAGAACTAGCTCCAGTTCATCAATGTAATGCAGGCATATATTCCGAATAAAGTCATACGTGCTTATGGAAAAGAACTTGCATGACATCGTTTGTCCTACCCTCCCGTGGCAGCGGGGTCCTAATGGAAACAAAGGGATATTAAGGCCTCCTTTTAATAGAGTACGGGAACAAAGCATTAACACATAGTGAATACATGAACTCCTCAAACTACGGCCATCACCGGGAGTGGTCCCGATTGTTGTCACTTCGGGGTTGCCGGATCATAACACATAGTAGGTGACTATTGACTTTCAAGATAGGATCAAGAACACATATATATTCATGAAAACATAATAGGTTCAGATCTGAAATCATGGCACTCGGGCCCTAGTGACAAGCATTAAGCATGGCAAAGTCATAGCAACATCAATCTTAGAACATAGTGGATACTAGGGATCAAACCCTAACAAAACTAACTCGATTACATGGTAAATCTCCATCCAACCCATCACCGTCCAGCAAGCCTACGATGGAATTACTCACGCACGGCGGTGAGCATCATGGAATTGGTGACGGAGGAAGGTTGATGAAGACGATGGCGACGATCTCCACTCTCTGGAGCCCCGAACGGACTCCAGATTAGCCCTCCCGGGAAAGACTAGGGCTTGGCGACGGCTCCATATCGTAAAACGCAATAATTCTTCCTCTTTGATTTTTCTTTCCCCGAAAGTGAATATATGGAGTCCGGGGGTACGTCGGTGGAGAAACAAGGGGCTCATGAGGCAAGGGCGCGCGCCCGGGGGGAGGGGGCGCGCCCCCACGCTCGTGGATAGGGTGTGGGGCCCCTGGCTTGGATCTTTCCGCATATGTTTTTTATATTTTCCAAAATAATTGTCCATTGATTTTCAGGACATTCCGAGAACTTTTATTTCTGCAAAAAAATAACACCATGGCAATTCTGTTGAAAACAGCGTCAGTCCAGGTTAGTTGCGTTCAAATCATGCAAGTTAGAGTTCAAAACAAGGGCAAAAGTGTTTGGAAAAGTAGATACGTTGGAGACGTATCAACTCCCCCAAGCTTAAACCTATGCCTGTCCTCAAGCAATTCAGTTGATAAAACTGAAAGTAATAAAGAAAAACTTTGACAAACTCTGTTCGCTCTTGTTGTTGTAAATATGTAAAGCCATCATTCAAGTTTTCAGCAAAGATCATGAACTAACCACATTCACAATAACTTGCAGGTCTCATGTCTACTCATATCAATGGCATAATCAACTAGCGAGCAATAATAATAAACCTCAGATGACAACACTTTCTCAAAACAATCATAATATGATATAACAACATGGTATCTCGCTAGCCCTTTCTGAGACCGCAAAACATAAATGCAGAGCACCTTTAAAGATCAAGGGCTAACTAGACATTGTTATTCATGGTAAAAGAGATCCAGTCACAATCATACTCAATGTAAATTAACAACAATACATGCAAATGACAGAGGTTCTCTCCAACTGGTGCTCTTTAATAAGAGGATGATGACTGAGCATAAAAGTAAATAGATAGGCCCTTCGTAGAGGGAAGCAGGGATTTGTAGAGGTGCTAGAGCTCAGTTTTTAAATAGAGATGAATAATATTTTGAGCGGTATACTCTCATTGTCAACATAACAACCAAGAATCTCGGTATCTTCCATGCTACACACATTATAGGCGGTTCCCAAACAGAATGGTAAAGTTTATACTCCCCCAACCACCAACAAGCACACTCCACGGCTAGCCCGAAACAACGGGTACCATCCAAACCAGCAACAGCCCTGGGGGAGTTTTGTTTAATTATTATGATTTGAGCATGGGACTGGGCATCCCAGTTACCAGCCATTTTCTCATGAATGATGAGCGGAGTCCACTCATCGTGAGAATAACCCACCTAGCATGGAAGATATAGACAACCCTAGTTGATACATGACCTGTTCGAGCATACAAAACAGAATTTTATTTGAAGGTTTAGAGTTTGGCACATACAAATTTACTTGGAACGGCAGGTAGATACCGCATATAAGAAGGTATGGTGGACTCATGTGGAATAACTTTGGGGTTTATGGAAGTGGATGCACAAGCAGTATTCCCGCTTAGTACAGGTGAAGGCTAGAAAGAGACTGGGAAGCGACCAGCTAGAGAGCGACAAGTCATGAACATGCATTAAAATTAATCAACAATGAATGCAAGCATGAGTAGGATATAAATCACCAAGAACATAAATATCGTAGAGGCTATGTTGATTTTGTTTCAACTACATGCGTGAACATGTGCAAAGTCAGACCACTTGAATCGTTCAAAGGAGGATACCACCCTATCATACCACATCACAACCATTTTAATATCATTGGCATGCAAGATAGACCATTATAAAATCCTAGCTAATTAAGCATGGCATAAGTATCTATGATCTCTAATTGTCATTGCAAGCATGTTTCATTCATAACAAGCTGAATCAGTAACGATGAACTATCATATTTACAAAAATAAGAGAGGTCAAGTTCATACCAACTTTTCTCATCTCAATCAGTTCATCATATATCATCATTATTGCCTTTCACTCGCATGACCGAGCGATGTGGATAATAATAATAGCGCACGTGCATTTGACTAAGCTGGAATCTGCGACCATTTAATAGAAGAGAGAAGACAAGGTAATATGGCTCAAGTTTAAATTAACAATAAAGCATATTAGAGCCACTAAGCATTTTCAATCATGGTCTTCTACTCTTAACCCCCAAAGAAAAGAAAAGAAACTATTTACAAGGGAAAGCTCCCAACAAGCAAAAGAAGAACGAGAACACTTTTTGGGTTTTCTTTTAATTATTACTACTACAAGCATGGAAAGTAAACTAGCTAAAAGCTACAAGTGGTTTTTTATTATTTTTTGTTTTTCTTAAGGTTTTTCTAACACACAAGAAAAAGACTAAGGAAAGAAATGAAACTAAGCATGGATGGTACAATGAAAGAGTGTGAGCACCGACAACTAGAATAACTGTGTGAACATGAATGTAATGTTGGTGAGAAACACGTACTCCCCCAAGCTTAGGCTTTTGGCCTAAGTTGGTCTATGGCCAATATTGGCCTGGCGGATATCCAAAGGTTTGGTTGGGGTTGTACTGAGATGTGGCACCTACTGCCTGCTGAGCTGCAGCTTGGAGACGGGCCGCTTCCACCGTCTCCTGATACTCATTTGCCTCCTCCCTGGTTATAGTATATCTCCCTTTTGCCTGAAATTCAAACAAGGTAGGAGTAGGGAGAGCAATATGGACAGCATGACGCCTGTTAAAGATTAGTCGATATTTGAGGGATTGTTCATCCCTCTCTATAAACCAATGACTAACCATAGCATTATAATACAAATAAGCAGGCGGTAATAATTCATCATTTTCATGTATAGGCACACCAAGACGACGGGCTATGCGAGTGGCATAAATCCCACCAAATAAATCTCCATATAAACCATTATGATGTAGCCTACGTGCAACAATGGCTCCCAAGTTATATTGTCTATCTTGCATGAAACCCTCGAGGTCATCATTACGCACATATGCGTCAAATTCCTCCTTAATGCCTGCTCGAACCATAAATTCTTCTGACGGCCATTCACAAGGCCTCACTTCAGCTTCCCTCGGTAGTTCATCGTCTAGCTCACGCATCGCGAGCCTTGGTTCTTGCTTCCTTGAGGAACCACCTTGGAAGACTTTCCTATGCATTTTTCTGAATTTTTCTGAAAATTTTAGTAACTCAAAATAAAAGTTAACCAAACTTAACAAGATTGATAGCAACAACTCCTACAAGTGCCTAGAGACTATATCATGCATTAGAACTACTTGGGACCAAAGAAATTTGACATGCAAGCTCAAGAACAAGGTCACCAAAGCAGCAAAAATTTGCAATAAATAAAGCACTAGAATAAAAAATTATTGGACAAATGGAGGAGTCACATACCAAGGAACAATCTCCCCAAACAGTTTTGTAAATGGAGCTTTGAGCAAGGAGATCGAAAATGGCAGCAAGATGAGCTAGAACTCGTGCTTGAGCTGGATAGTGATTTTTTGGGGAGGAAGAAGAAGTGTGTGGGTGCAGGAATGAGTGGAGGGGGGGCACATGGGGCCCACGTGGCAGGGGGCGCCCTGTGAGGGTGGGCGCGCCCTAGACCCTCGTGGCGAGGTGCTGCCTCCCCTCGCTATGTTTTCTGTGCCATATATTCTCAAATATTCTAGAAAAAAATCATATTTCAATTTCAGGGCATTTGGAGAACTTTTATTTTTGGTGTATTTTTTTTATTGCACGGATAAGTTTGGAAACAGATAGAAAATACTATTTTTGCTTTATTTAATATAATTAACAGAAAGTAAAAGGAGGGTACAGAAGGTTGTGCTATCTAGATTTACCCATCTCATGCTCGTCAAAAGGAATCCATTAACAAGGTTGATCAGGTCTTGTTAATAAACTCTTTCCGAATAACATGAAACCGGGGAATTTTCGAATAACACTAGGTTACGTCAATGGGGATATGTATGTCCCCAACAATAAGAATGTCATATGTCTTCTTGATAGTAGGAAGAGGAAATTCAAAACCTCCAATAGTAATAGTTTAGATTTTTTCCAATAGAATTGATACTGTGGACCTGAGGTTGTTTCCTCGGAAAGTGTACTGTATGCTCATTACCATTGACATGAAAAGTGACATTGCCTTTGTTGCAATCAATAACGGCCCCTGCAGTATTCAAAAAGGGTCTACCAAGGATAATAGACATACTATCGTCCTCGGGAATATCAAGGATAACAAAGTCCGTTAGAATAGTAACATTTGCAACCACAACAGGCACATCCTCACAAATACCGACAGGTATAGCAGTTGATTTATCGGCCATTTGGAAAGATATTTCAGTAGGTGTCAACTTACTCAAGTCAAGTCTACGATATAAAGAGAGAGGCATAACACTAACACCGGCTCCAAGATCACATAAAGCAGTTTTAACATAGTTTCCTTGAATGAAGCAAGGTATAGTGGGTACTCCTGGATCTCCGGGTGTCTTAGGTATTCCACCCTTAAAAGTGTAATTGGCAAGCATGGTGGAAATTTCTACTTCAGGTATCTTTCTTTTATTGGTAATAATATCTTTCATATACTTAGCATAAGGATTTGTTTTAAGCATATCAGTCAAACGCATACGCAAAAAGATAGGTCTAATCATTTCAGCAAAGCGCTCAAAATCCTCATCATCCTTTCTCTTGGATGGTTTAGGGGGGAAAGGCATGGGTTTCTGAACCCATGGTTCTCTTTTCTTACTGTGCTTCCTAGCAACAAAGTCTCTCTTATCATAACGTTGATTCTTTGATTGTGGGTTATCAAGATCAATAGCAGGTTCAATTTCTACATCATTATCATTGCTAGGTTGAGCATCATCATGAACATCATCATTGACATTATCACTAGGTTCATGTTGATACGTCCAAAACGTATCTATAATTTCTGCTTGCTCCATGCCTCTTTTGGGTGATATTGCTATGATATTTATACACTTCCATACACTTTTGATCATATTTGGACTAACCTATTAACTCAGTGCACCCCAGTGCCAGTTTCTGTTTTCGGCTGTTTTTGTATTTCAGGTTTTCACATTACGAGAACTGCCAGGAAAAATCCAGAAAAAATATATAAAAAATCAGCGTTCCAGAAACTACCGTGCGCCCGAAGGACAGCCGGGGGGGCCACCAGGGCTCCAGGCGCCCTGGCGGCGCCCCCCCCTGGGCCGCGCCGGGGTGCGCCTGGGCCCCCCGAGGCTCCTCCGATACCCTCCTTTGGCATATATTTAAAGTGTCTCCCGAAACCCTTGAGAGAGGAACTCTTTTCGCGATCCCATCTTTGTTCCGCCGCCGCCGCCGCTTCCAAGATCGGGAGCACCAGGAGAACTCTTCCCGGCACCCTGCCGGAGGGGAGGATCACCACCGGGAGCCTCTCCACCACCATGGACGCCTCCCGGATGAGTTGTGAGTAGTCTCCCTTGGACCATGAGTCCATGACCAGTAGCTATATGATGTTCTCCTCCCGTTCTTGTGCTTCACTAATTAGTCCTCGTGAGCTGCCCTACATGATCGAGGCACCTATGTAATCCTTATGCTGTTGCTATGATGAGTTTGCTGGGATCCGATGGATTATGAGATTATGTTCAGATTGTGCTTGAGTAATATATTTGATCTACCTCTTTTATATTTATGTTCATAAGTAATTCTTGCATGTTCTCCGTTGTTATTTATTGCTTTGGCCAAGTAATAGGTAGTGACTCCAAGAGGGAACGTTATGCTTGATTGTGGGTTCATGCCCCTCGATGACTAGTTTGAGTGACAGAAACATGAGTCTAGGGGATGTGCTGTTGCCACAAGGGGGCAAACAATGGTGCTTGTGCCTGCGGGTGCAAGGATTGTTTACTTTACACAAAATTCTTTTAATGCAGTTGTCTGTTGCATTGAGTTTACACTATGGGTGGGACTCGCAACTTAATACCAGCGAGATGTTCTAGATAGATATCTCAAGGTGGATGATTAGTAGTAGATATTGATGGATTTCGGTCTACTTACTTTGGCGTACCGCCCATGCTTTGAACCTCAACCTTTCTTGCAATGTAGTCAGCATTGGTTTGCGCACATGGTCCTGTCAATTGCCCAGCTGTAATTCGTTTACCTCACATAGTTGTTTTATCGTCTTTTGGGAGAGAGACATCACTAGTGAACATCATGAGACTCCGGTCCATATTACCATCATTGATCACATCCGCTATTTACTTTTCGCTTTTATTTACTATTGCAATTATATCTATCACTACTATCACTTGCGTTTAATCCTTTGTGAACTACAAGGCCGGAGGGATTGACAACCTCTCTGTACTCGTTGGGAGCAAAGTTATTTGTATCTGTGTGCAGGTCCACGTTGATTGCTAATATCTGGCGCCGTAGCAGTTGACACCTTCTTGTTGAACCTAGGAGTCTCTGGGGATTCGATCCTTGGTATCTTTGCCAAGGGAAAAACTTCCGCAAGACTACATCTCACACCTTCCACTTGGGATAACCAACGAGGGGCGAGAAGCCTAGCAAGAGTTTTTCTGGCGCCGTTGCCGGGGACTCCACTCTTCAAGATAGGGGAGTTGCATGCTATCTTTTACCTTTGCTTTTAATCTTGTTAGTTTACCTTTCAGTTTTTGCTTTAGTATCTTTTATCGAAAATCACAAAAATATTTATCTTGCTTGCTTGCTACTATGGGTTCCACCGAGAACACCAAGTTGTGTGACTTCACTAGTCACAACAACGATGACTTTATCAGCACACCTATCACTGCACCTGCCACTTCAGCACCTTCATATGAAATTAAACCTGCTTTACTGAATCTAGTTATGAAAGATCAATTCTCCGGTGCTGGAGATGATGCTGCTTTACACTTGAACAACTTTGTTGAACTTTGTGATATGCAAAAGTACCAAGAAATACTTTCTCCTTGAGAGGAGGAGCTAAAATTTGGTTTCAGTCTTTGCCTAGAAATAGTATAGATTCATGGGACAAGTGCAAAGATGCTTTTATTGGAAAATACTATCCACCTGCTAAAATTATCCAACTGAGAAGTAACATAATGAATTTTAAACAATTGGATAATGAACACGTTGCCCAAGCTTGGGAACGTATGAAATCTCTTATCAAGAACTGCCCTACTCATGGTTTGACTACTTGGGTGGTTATCCAAACTTTTTATGCAGGCTTGAACTTTACCTCGCGGAACTTGTTAGATTCGGCCGCGGGAGGAACCTTTATGTCAACTACACTTGGTGCTGCCACGAAGCTTCTCGATGAGATGATGACCAACTATTCCCAATGGCACACCGAACGCGCTCCAACAGGTAGGAAGGTAAACTCTGTCGAGGAAATTTCCTCCCTTAATGAAAAAGTTGACTTGATCATGTCTCTACTTTCGAAGCAATCCTCTGTTGATCCTCGTGATGTTCCTTTAAATTCTTTGATTGCTCAGGAACAAGTAGATGTGAAATTTATCTCTAGAAACAATTTTAACAACAATGCTTATAGGAGTAATTTTGGTAGCAATCCTAGACCGTTCCCCTCTAATTCTTATGGGAACAACAATGCTTATCCTACCACCAAGAACTCCAATACTGAACTAGAGATTATGCTTAAAGATTTCATCACTACCCAAAAAGCCTTTAATAAGAGTGTAGAAGAAAAACTACATAAACTAGATGATCTCTCTTTGAAGGTAGACCATTTAGCCAATGAGATAGAATTGCTTAAAATTAAAACTTCTCCTCTTGAGGAGAGGAAGGTCACTCCTATTAATGCTACTCAAGTGCAAATTAATGAAAATATTAGGATGATGGCTAAACTTAAAGAAAGATGGGCTAGAGAAAGGGAGGAAGAGGATAGAATTAAGAGCCTTCCTACCCACCACACTGTTGCTACTATCCAAGTTGTTGAGGATATCCAAACTCTTAGCACCCAATGTACTCCTGGTCCCATTGGACCTATTAATGGTGATGCTATGACTATAGAAACTACCAAACATGTGAACCTAAAGGACACCACTACCACTTTACTTGATGCTAGTGACCTTGATTTTGATAATTGCACTCTTACCGAAGTTATTAATTTCCTTCACAAGATGTCTAGAGATCCCTGCACTAGCACGCTTAACCTTGCCTTCACAGAGCATATCACTAATGCTCTCATCAAAGTTAGGGAGGAGAAACTTAGAGTAGAAGCCTCCATACCTAGAAAGCTAGAAGATGGTTGGGATCCTATGATAAAAATTAAATTGAATGACTTCTCTTGCTATGCATTATGTGATGTTGGAGCTAGTACCTCTGTTATGCCCAAAAGAATATATGATATGCTTAAATTTAAACCTTATGATTCTTGTTCTTTTGGTGTTCGTCTCGTTGATTCTTCCATAAAGAAACCTTTGGGGAAGATCGACGATGTTCTTATCGTTGTCAATGATAATTATGTTCCCGTTGATTTTACTATTTTGGATATTGAATGTGATCCTTCTTGTCCAATTATTTTGGGACGTCCCTTTTTACGCACCGTTGGTGCTATCATTGACATGAAAGAGGGGAATATAAAATTTCAGTTTCCTCTTAAGAAAGGGATGGAACACTTCCCTCGAAAGAAGATCAAGTTACCTTTTGAGTCCGTTGTACGGGCTAGCTATTCTTTTACTCTTGATAAAACTTGATCTATATGCATTATGCCTAGCTTAAAGGCATAAAAGAAAGCGCTTTTGGGAGGCAGCCCACATGAATAAACTTATTTTGCTTCTGTTGTGTCTTGATGTTGTTACTACTGTAGCATCATCATTGTATCTTTGCTTTTCAATTTTGTGCCAAGTGTAGCCTCTGATTGCTAGAAAGTTCAAAAGTTGTGAGGTGCTGTCCAGGAAACAGATTCTGTCCTTGGATAGAAAAATTCGTACAAAATCACCAGATCATCTTTTTGGTCTGAATTTTTTCGACAGCATGCTCTATATAATTGTATTTCGTGCGTCTGTTCTGAGTTTTTTGATTAGAGTTGCAGAAGTGCCCCGAACAAATCAATTACTACCTGCTGTTCTGTTTTTCACAGATTCTGTCCTGTTTTGCTTTTCCTTCATTTTGCAAACCAAGAGCTTGCTTTTTCTTTGCAAAAACCTTTTGGCAATCTTGAGAAACAGTAGACCTTCAAGAATATCTTTATTTCCAGCAAGGTATAATTATTTTATTATGGGTACTAACCTCGCTAATCAGATTATAATGAGTTATGTATGAAGGGAGTTTTCAAGTGTGCGAGGGAAGATGATAAAAAGATTCAGGAGCGTCAAGCGCTCAAGCTTGGGGATGCCCCCATGCACCCCCAAGAAATATTCAAGGAGACTCAAGCGTCTAAGCTTGGGGATGCCCCCGTGCATCCCCTTCTCCATCAACATTATCAGTTCGTCTTTCGTTCCACTATATTTTAATCACTTCATGTGTTATGTGCTATGCTTGGAGCGTCTTGCTTTTAGTTTTCTTTAGTTTTTCATAACGAGTCGGAACTCAGCTTTCTTTATGTGGGAGAGAAACACGCTCCACTTCTACCTAGAACATAACATAGAATTTTCATGTCTATCCTTGATGTGTGTGTTATTTGTCTTTTAATAGCTACTATCATGTTCAGCTCTTAGCTTTCATGCTTATCTTTCCAAGAGCTTTTGTTTAGTTGGTTGCTTGAACTCTCTTTAGTTACCATGCTCACCTTATTAAGAGAGTTTGCTTCTGTTGCATTGGTTGATATGTCTGTGATAAAGATGCTACGTGCATGATGGCGCTTAGTAGTTCATGTTTCTTATGGTTAGTCTCAAATAACTGGGGGGTTCCCAATGTGTTATTCGAATACCAACATGATTTGTTTGCCTATGATGTGGTATGGTTTAGTAATATCTTCCTTCAAGAATTTATTTTGATTGACTTGGCGTATGCTCACGCATATTTAAGACTGTAAAGAAAGTCTGTCAAGCCTTGATGATCTTTTGTTTCTGAGTAGCGATATAACTACCATGCCTGATTCAATGTTGCTTTGTCGCTCTGCATGATTATGACCGTCATTGCTCTCTTAGTTGGTCGCTCCCAGTCTTTTGCTAACCTTCGCATGTACTAAGCGGACTGACTGCTTGTGCATCCACATCCTTTAATCCAGTTATGCCATATGAGTCCACCATACCTTCCTACATGGTATTTACCTGCCATTCCTAACGGAGACTAGCATATGCCATCTCGAAATTATTCAAAGAAAAAGCATTCTTATTTTGTGCCTCTGTTGTAAGTTCATGAGGAAGTAGTGGTTAATTCATGACCTTTTTAAGTTGGACAAGCTTCACCCCGGGATTGCATGTATAATGTGCAAACCCATAATACGAGAAGGAACTGGCATTGAGTGCGCCCGGCTCAAAAAGATAAGATAACAAATAAACCCTCCTTCACGCTTTGTTCATGAGAAATCAGAAAACTTTGGCAGTGATAAACAAAGGAGATTAAGAGGATGTGATCGTCCTCATTCGGGAGCCGTTCCTCGAAACTTGTCCATCTCGAAAAGTGATTGAGTTGCCTGCTAGCATTCGTTGACGAAACATGCATGATCTAAAATAAATTATTACCTCTGTTTTAAAGCCAAGAGCTCTGGTACATGTTTTGTCTTTGTTTCCGACTACGGCCAACAAAAGCCATGGTTCGAGAGTCTCCACCTTCTTTTAAAAGCACCAACTACTGAGAGCATGATTGTCATTCTGAGTGTAATGTGCATTGTCCCAAAGTAGCATTGTCTTTTGCATGATTGTGATATCGTTTATTCTGAAATCATTGTATCTAGTCATCACTTAAACCTTGGAGGTGCCCCTGCATTTATGTTTTGCTTCACTAAAGGGGGCAAGCTAGATATCACTTTATCATATTTTCACATCATGTTCATTGCAAATCTATTTGATGTTTCAGTATCATATTGTAAGTCTTTCAGTCCTTTGTGATTTTCTCATGAGGCAACTTAATTACTATAGATTCATTGTCTCAGTAAGCTTTTGTCATATGACTATGAAAAAGTCCTATATGGTTAATAGCATGTCACCACTGAAATTATTCTTGTTATCATTTACCTACTCGAGGACGAGCATGAATTAAGCTTGGGGATGTTGATACGTCCAAAACGTATCTATAATTTCTGCTTGCTCCATGCCTCTTTTGGGTGATATTGCTATGATATTTATACACTTCCATACACTTTTGATCATATTTGGACTAACCTATTAACTCAGTGCACCCCAGTGCCAGTTTCTATTTTCGGCTGTTTTTGTATTTCAGGTTTTCACATTACGAGAACTGCCAGGAAAAATCCAGAAAAATTATATAAAAAATCAGCGTTCCAGAAACTACCGTGCGCCCGAAGGACAGCCGGGGGGGCACCAGGGCTCCAGGCGCTCGGCGGCGCCCCCCCCCCCTGGGCCGCGCCGGGGGGCGCCTGGGCCCCCCGAGGCTCCTCCGATGCCCCCCTTTGGCATATATTTAAAGCGTCTCTCGAAACCCTTGAGAGAGGAACTCTTTTCGCGATCCCATCTCTGTTCCGCCGCCGCTTCCAAGATCGAGAGCACCAGGAGAACTCTTCCCGGCACCCTGCCGGAGGGGAGGATCACCACAGGGAGCCTCTCCACCACCATGGACGCCTCCCGGATGAGTTGTGAGTAGTCTCCCTTGGACCATGAGTCCATGACCAGTAGCTATGTGATGTTCTCCTCCCGTTCTTGTGCTTCACTAATTAGTCCTCGTGAGCTGCCCTACATGATCGAGGCACCTATGTAATCCTTATGCTGTTGCTATGATGAGTTTGCTGGGATCCGATGGATTATGAGATTATGTTCAGATTGTGCTTGAGTAATATATTTGATCTACCTCTTTTATATTTATGTTCGCAAGTAATTCTTGCATGTTCTCCGTTGTTATTTATTGCTTTGGCCAAGTAATAGGTAGTGACTCCAAGAGGGAACGTTATGCTTGATTGTGGGTTCATGCCCCTCGATGACTAGTTTGAGTGACAGAAACATGAGTCTAGGGGATGTGTTGTTGCCACAAGGGGAAAAGAACGGTGCTTGTGCCCGCGGGTGCAAGGATTGTTTACTTTATGCAAAGTTCTTTTAATGCAGTTGTCTGTTGCATTGAGTTTACACTATGGGTGGGACTCGCAACTTAATACCAGCGAGATGTTCTGGATAGATATCTCAAGGTGGATGATTAGTAGTAGATATTGATGGATTTCGGTCTACTTAGTTTGGCGTACCGCCCATGCTTTGAACCTCAACCTTTCTTGCAATGTAGTCAGCATTGGTTTACGCACATGGTCCTGTCAATTGCCCAGCTGTAATTCGTTTACCTCACATAGTTGTTTTATCGTCTTTTGGGAGAGAGACATCACTAGTGAACATCATGAGACTCCGGTCCATATTACCATCATTGATCACATCCGCTATTTACTTTTCGCTTTTATTTACTATTGCAATTATATCTATCACTACTATCACTTGCGTTTAATCCTTTGTGAACTACAAGGCCGGAGGGATTGACAACCTCTCTGTACTCCTTGGGAGCAAAGTTATTTGTATCTGTGTGCAGGTCCACGTTGATTGCTAATATCTGGCGCCGTAGCAGTTGACACCTTCTTGTTGAACCTAGGAGTCTCTGGGGATCCGATCCTTGGTATCTTTGCCAAGGGAAAAACTTCCGCAACACTACATCTCACACCTTCCACTTGGGGTAACCAACGAGGGGCGAGAAGCCTAGCACATGTTCATTACCAGATTGTGTCTCAGCATCAGAAACAGATATATCATTGGGATTCTTAGGTGTGTCAGCTCCAGGTTCACTAGAAGCATGCAAAGTTCTATCATTTTTCTTTTTCTTCTTCTTAGAAGAACTAGGTTCATCGAAGAGCATCTCCAGCCGCGCCCCAGGAAGGCCTCCCCAGGCGATTTTTTCGCGCCGGCGCCGATAAAACGGCCCAGTCGCGCCCCCAGGAGCCCGATATTCGCCGGCCTGGGCCGAAAACAGCGTCGGCGGACCCATGCCGAACCTGGCGCACTAGGGGGCGCTCGGGGGCGCCGGGGCGAACTGTTTTGGAGCGAAAAAGCCGCGGGCCAGCCGCGTCAGGGACACGGCGCCTCGTCTTCCCCAACTACCTCCGTTCCCGCGGGGAATCAATGGCAAGGCTGCCACCGGTCAGCCTTGCCATTGATTCCTCACGGACGGCGCGTCACGGGACGGCGCGCCGACGCCTCCCCTCCCTCGCACGCGTACACACGGGCGCGGAGGGGCTATATAGCCGGTGGCCTCACTCGCCTGTGCCCACACCAGCCTCGCCCCTCGCCGCCGCCCAGCCCCTCCCTCTCCGTCTACCTCTCCCGAGCGCCGTCGCCCAGCCCCTCGCTCTCCCTCTCTACCTCTCCCGAGCCCGTCGCCATGGCAAAGCATTTCCCTAGAGACGAGACGGTGGCCAATGGCTTCGGCCGCCGTTCGCTTCGCGAACATGAGTCCTGGCTCCTGTTCCAGGCGAACATCCCAGCGCCGCCGGACATGCGCGCCGGACCGACGGGGTGGAGACTCAGCGACGGGGGAGTGCACATTCCCCCGTTGCCCGACGCCGTGGCAAAGCCCACATACTTCACCGAGGAGGTCGAGGTCGTGCGCGCCTCCCTCACCGACACCGAACTCTCCCTCCCCAGTACGCCGCCGACAACCAAGCGGCTTGGCCGGCGTACTTCGAGCGCCGCCAGCAGCAGTGCTTGGCGTCCACCAACGGCGCGCCGGTGGTTGGCGGCGTGAAGAACAGCGAGGGGCACCACCTGTGGTGGGGCGTCCCCGGCCGCACACTCGAGGGCGTGTTGACGTACCTCGACGGCGGCAACAACCCACCGTTGGCGTACCCGGCGAGGATGGCCGCCCCGGCGCAGCACCGACGCGCCGGGCCATGGGCGCCATGGAGGTTCGGGTCCTCCTCCTCTTCTTCCTCCTTGCGATCTTCATCGCACTCCTCCGGTACTCCGGCCCTGCTCGGCGTCAAGGCCGAGCCCGCGGCGGAGACGCCGCTCGGCCGGCGCACTCGCAGTGCCGGCATCGTCATCAACGATGGCGGCCGGCACGCCTCCTCGTCGGCTCCTCCTGCGCCCGCTTCGTCAAGCCAAAGACGGAGCTATGGCTCGCGCCGGTGAAGACGGAGCCGGGGCTCGCACCGGTGAAGGAGCCAGCCGCGTCGATGAAGACGACGGAGCTCGACGACGACGACGCGGCCCTCGAATGGGCGCGCAGGGACTCCATAGCGATGGAGATGGAGCGGCTGGAGAAGGAGAAGGAGCGCCAGTGTGCTGCCCTGCGCAACTTCGCGGAGTGCCGACGCGGCCGCGATGAAGGCGGAGTCGTCGTCATCTACGACAGCGACGATGACGACGACGACGCGCCGCCACCAGTCCGCCATGGCGACGCCGGGCAGGGGTCCAGCAGGGGCGCCCACGTCAAGGAGGAGAAGGCCGACGACGATGACTTCAGCCAGTTTTTTTAGATTAGTTTAATGAAAATCTGCGAACTTCGCCGAACTGTGCCGAAATTTATCGTGTTTGGCCGAAATTTATCGTGTTTTTAGCCGAACTTCGCCGAACTGTGCTATATAATTTTTATTCTAAACGCGCCTGGGGGCGGCCCTAGGGCCGGCGGCTGGGGACCAACTCGCCCCCAGGCCCAATTTTACCGCCGGCTCACCCCCAGGCGGCGATTTTAGGCGCCCCCTGGGGGGGCATCGGCTGGAGATGCTCTAAATTGGTTCTCTGAGAATCTTGCTCAATTCTCTTAGGGTGGCCCTTATGATACAAAGGTTCCTGGGTCACTTTACCACCTCTAGTTGCAACTCTAACAGCAAAGTCATTACTATTTAATTCATTGAGCAAATCATTCTGAGCCTTAAGTACTCCAGTTGCAACTCTAACATCTAATAATTTCTTAAGATCATATCTATCATTGCAAGCAAGAAAGTCTCTAGCAGTTTCTTCATCCATAACATAACCCTCAGGAATAACAGCAATTCATATCTAGGGGGAGAATCTTCATCATCACTTTCATAAATATTATCAATTTCAATATTTGCATTCTCCCTAACCTTAGCAATTTGTTCATCTAGAAATTCACCTAGTGGCACAGTATTATCAAGCATAGAAGTAGTTTCATCATACATAGCAGAAGTGGCATCATCAATAACATGCGACATATCAGATTCAATAGCAGGAGTAGGTGTCACAAATTTACTCATAACAGAGGGTGAATCAAGTGCAGAACTAGATGGCAGTTCCTTACCTCCCCTCGTAGTTGAGGGAAAGATCTTGGTTTTTGAGTCCTTCAAATTCTTCATAGTGATCAACATATATAAATCCCAAGTGACTTAAAGAATATAGCTATGCTCCCCAGCAACGGTGCCAGAAAATAGTCTTGATAACCCACAAGTGTAGGGGATCGCAATAGTTTTCGAGGGTAAAGTATTCAACCCAAATTTATTGATTCGACACAAGGGGAGCCAAGGAATACTCTGAAGTATTAGCAGCTGAGTTTTTAATTCAACCACAACTGGAAACTTAGTATCTGCAGCAAGGTAATTTAGTAGCAAAGTAATATGGAAATAGTGGTAACAGCAATAAAAGTAACGGTAGTATTTTTGTAGTTTTTGTAACAGTAGCAGCGGAAAAGTAAATAAGCAACAAGAAACATGTGAAAAGCTCGTAGGCATTGGATCGGTGATGGAGAATTTTGTCGGATGCGATTCCTCATGTAAAGGTTATAACCTAGGGTGACACAGAACTAGTTCCAGTTCATCAATGTAATGTAGGCATATATTTCGAATATAGTCATACGTTCTTATGGAAAAGAACTTGCATGACATCTTTTGTCCTACCCTCCCGTGGCAGCGGGGTCCTAATGGAACCTAAGGGATATTAAAGCCTCCTTTTAATAGAGTACCGGACCAAAGCATTAACACACAGTGAATACATGAACTCCTCAAACTACGGTCATCACCGGGAGTGGTCCCAATTGTTGTCACTTCGGGGTTGCCGAATCATAACACATAGTATGTGACTATTGACTTGCAAGATAGGATCAAGAACACACATATATTCATGAAAACATAATAGGTTCAGATCTTAAATCATGGCACTCGGGCCCTAGTGACAAGCATTAAGCATGGCAAAGTCATAGCAACATCAATCTTAGAACATAGTGGATACTAGGGATCAAACCCTAACAAAACTAACTCGATTACATGGTAAATCTCATCCAACCCATCACTGTCTAGCAAGCCTACAATGGAATTACTCACGCACGACGGTGATCATCAAGGAATTGGTGATGGAGGAAGGTTGATGATGACGATGGCGACGATCTCCACTCTCCGGAGCCCCGAACAGACTCCAGATCAGCCCTCCCGAGAGAGATTAGGGCTTGGCGGCAGCTCCGTATCGTAAAACGCGATAATTCTTCCTCTCTGATTTTTTTCTCCCCGAAAGTGAATATATGGAGTGTGGGGGTACATCGGTGGAGCAACAGGGGGCCCACGAGACAGGGGGCGCGCCCAGGGGGAGGGGGCGCCCCCCCCCACCCTCGTGGACAGGGTGTGGGCCCCCTGGCTTGGATCTTTCCGCATATATTTTTTATATTTTCCAAAATAATTCTCCGTCGATTTTCAGGTCATTCCGAGAACTTTTATTTCTGCACAAGAATAACACCATGGCAATTGTGCTGAAAACATCATCAGTCCGGCTTAGTTCCGTTCAAATCATGCAAGTTAGAGTCCAAAACAAGGGCAAAAATGTTTGGAAAAGTAGATACGTTGGAGACGTATCAGGTACGCCATTGCATAATTTAACATCTCTTGCTAATTTGGGTACACAAAAGAGCGAACAACAGACATACCACACTTACTGAATCAAGCAATTTTAGTAATTAAACAGAGCCAGTTGACCTAAACATTGCACTAACAAAAGACCAGCATTAAAAACAAAGCCTAGGTACGCATAATTTTAACAAATCCACCACCGCTTCGGCCTATGCATCGCCGGTGTGAAATGAGACGTCGATGACTTGTCCTAGCGACATGCCACCGTTGGTGGACTCCGTGCCCCCCCCCCCAGCTAAAGTCGACCGCGTCCTTGTCCTTGTCCTCGTCCTCGGCGCCGCCCTCAAGGTTGTAGTACTCGTAGTAGTGGCTGTGCCAGAGCTCACGTTGATACTCCACCGCCGATTCCTTGTTGGTCAGACTCTTCTCTACCTCGACCTCGGCCACACGCAACTCCTCCTCACGGTGCTCCTTGATCTCCGCCGCCTCCTGCATCTCCAGCTCCCACTCGGCGACCTCATGAGGAAGAATGTGCTCCATGGCCACCGCCGCCTTTTCGGACGTGGGTTGCATGCTGGATTCCGAGGTGGCCTAGAATATCTTGGCGTGGATGGCCTCGACCAGGGTTAGGGCGACATCAGCGACATGGACGGGAGCTTGAGCGCCCTCGGCGTTTACAGCCGTCGTCGCAGGAGCTGCTGCAACCGTCTCGGCTGTTGCAGCTGCCCTATCGGCTGCCGCATATGCCCTCTCGGTGGAAGCGGCCGCGGTAAATGCGGATGCGGCGGCACTCTCGGCGTAGGCGGCGGCGCTCTCGGCGCAGGCGGCGGCGCTCGGGGGGACGCGACCATCGTACGGGCCTTCACGAAGCATTTCCGCGGCGTCATCTTTGCAAGAAGGGGGCGCAGGAATGGGCATCAGGATTCGTGGATTCGGGGGTTGCCGGCACTGGAGCAGACGAGCCGGCGAAGCTTAAGGAGGAAGACTTAAATAACCAGAATTTTTCGTCGCAAACTGTTCCTACAAAACAACTGTGCGTGCTGTTGTAGATATTTTTTATTAGCTGTGAAAGACGAATTTGGAGTAAATTGGCAATGGATGGTGTTTTAAATGTACGAGAAAATTTGTAGTACTAATACAACTATCATATCAAATTTTGGAAAAATTCAAGGGTTCATTTGACCTTTTAAGATATTTAAGTGATTTTCTAGCAATTTAATGACCACAACTGTAATTTGAACTACATGTACATGCAACAACTAACCATAACGGTTTGAAAAGTCATATTTTGTGTACTTGTGTGCGATTTAACTCCATGTGCAGTAAATTGGAAGGAATTTTCAAACATATTGGTCTAACGGCTATGACACAATTAAGCATGGAGTGCCATGGCATTTAAATTCCAATTTTTTTAAAAGATCAGAAACACATGAAACCTTGGTTGATATAATGTCATGCCACCAAGATGATGTGGTAAAAAAATTGGCATGTTTGATGAAAGTTTGGACACATACCCCTCATAAACCGAAGCAACTCACTAGAAGGCTCGTGGTTCCGAGAAGGAACAATGAATGTTTGATGACGAACGGGAGATAGCTTCCTCTTACGGCTTTCAAATATGTTCTACGTGTAACGTGCACTAATACAACTGTCATGTCAAATTTTGGAAAAAATCAGGGGTCATTTGACCTTTTGAAGACATTTAAGTGATTTTGTAGACATTTATTGACCAGAATTCAAATTAGAACTAGATGTACATGCAACGGCTAACCATAACGGTTTGGAAAATAATATTTGTGTACTTGTGTGCAATTTAATTCCATGTGCGGTAAATTGGAAGGAATTTTCAAACATATTGGTCTAACGGCTATGACACAATTAAGCATGGAGTGCCATGGCATTTAAATTCGAGAAAATTAAAAAAAATCGGAAACACATGAAACCTTGGTTGATGTAATGTCATGCCACCAAGATGATGTGGTAAAAAAATTGGCATGTTTGATGAAATTTTGGACACACCCCTCACAAACCGGAGCAACTCACTAGAAGACTTGTGGTTCCGAGAAGGAACAATGCATGTTTGATGACGAACGAGAGATAGCTTCCTTTTATGGCCTTCAAATTGTTTCTACGTGTAACGTGCACTAATACAACTGTCATGTCAAATTTCGAAAAAATTCAGGGTCATTTGACATTTTGAAGACATTTAAGTGATTTTCTAGCCATTTAACGACCATAATTCAAATTAGAACTAGATGTACATGCAACGGCTAACCATAACGGTTTTTAAAATCATATTTGTGTACTTATGTGCGATTTAATTCCATGTGCAGTAAATTAGAATGAATTTTCAAGCATATTAGTCTAACGACTATGACACAATTAAGCATGGAGTGCCATGGCATTTAAATTTCAAAAAAATTAAAAAATATCAGGAAGCAAATGAAACCTTGGTTGATGTAATGTCATGCCACCAAGATGATGTGGTAAAAAATTGGCTTGTTTGATAAAGGTTTGGACACACCCCACACAAACCAGAGCAACTCACTAGAAGGCTCGTGGTTCCGAGAGGGAACAATGCATGTTTGATGACGAACGTGACATAGCTTCCTCTTACGGCCTTCAATTTTATTTCTACGTGTAACGTGCACTAATAAAACTGTCATGTCAAATTTTGGAAAATTTCAAGAATCACTTGACCTTTTCAAGATATTTAAGTGATTTTCTAGCCATTTAATGACCGTAATTAAAATTAGAACTACATCTACATGCAACGACTAACCATAATGATTTGAAAAATCATATTTGTGTACTTGTGTGCGAGTTAATTACATGTGCACTAAATTAGAAGGAATTTTCGAACATATTGGTCTCACAGCATGGATACATGTACATGCATGGAGTGCCGTGGTATTTAAATTCTAAAAAATTTAAAAATGGTCAGAAAGACATGAAACCTTGCTTGATGTAATGTCATGCCACCAAGATGATGTGGCAAAAAAAAGTGGCCTGTTTGACGAAAGTTTGGACACACACACCTCACAAACCGGAGCAACTCACTAGAAGGCTAGTGGTTCCGAGAGGGAACAATGCATGTTTGATGACCAACGGGAGATAGCTTCCCCTTACGGTCTTCAAAAAATTTCTACGTTTAGCGTGCTCTAATACAACCGTCGTTTGAAAATTTGGAAAATTTCAGGGGTCATTTGACCTTTTAAAGACATTTAAGTGATTTTCTAGCCATTTAATGACCGTGGTTCATATTTAAACTATATCTACATGCAACGGCTACTTGTGTGCGAGTTAAAAAAATTCAGGCAATGTAAATATCTGGTGTTCAAGAAAGAAAATGTAAAGATTTGGCGAGACAACCGGCACCCACACTACTGGCACTCTATTTTGCGCCTCGAGGTTTGGAAGGTGAATGGCGGGGGTTATTAATCAGACACGGTTTTGTATTGGAAACCGTCAGCTATTATGTTCACACACGGATTCTAATGGGGGAATCGCGTGTAATTCAAACTACAGTACTCGTAAATTCCGGCAACCGGCGTGTGTACTATTCCCGTCAATCTAGATTTCGGCCGCCAATAAATACTACCTTGTTCACGTTGTCCTGCATGCATTCTCATCTACATCCTCCCCTCGCTCCTCTCTCTCTCTCTCTCTCTCTCTCTCTCTCTCTCTCTCTCTC
>LR738714.1:74596280-74619970 GCA_902687465.1 Secale cereale
CTCTCTCTCAAAGCTCTGCTATGGCGCCGATCTGCCCATGCGCCGACAAGGAGTCGTCGCCCCCCGAGGACGCTCATTCGAAGAGCAGCGATGAGGAGGACCCCTACGCGCCGCCCGACAAGGATGCATCATACCCCCCAACTTTGGATCGTTTTTGGGGCCAGTACAATCTTTGTCTGTGGAAGTCACTGTCGTCGACTGAGAAAGCCATGCAAGTGGCATTCAAGAAGGAGGTGATGGAGGAGGAAGCCACGTACCAGGCGGCCTGGAAAAAGGAGAAGGTGGAGCTTTGGGGGCGGGCTCGTCGTCGTGCGGAGGAGGTGTACAAAGATGGGTACTTCGCGAGGAAGGTCAAAGGCGCTAGGCGCCTCATCGCTGCGCAGAGGTGGGCCGATAAGCTCCAGCATGCCACCAACGAGGAGCTCCGGTGGGCGCCCAACGAAATGGCAAGATCGTCCGCGCTCGTCTGCCAGCAAGAGGCAGATCGGTACGTCAAACGCTGTGAGGCAAAGGAGGTGGAGTACTACCTCCGCGCTGGGAAGACGCCGCGCATCAGAAATGATTATTAGTTTTAGTATTGTTCGTTTTCAATTTTATGCATTGTACCTAGTAGTTAAGTATCATCACGTATATGTGATGATATTATATATATTTTGTGATGAACTAATGAACAATTAACAATGTGTGTACTCTCTTTTTCATTCTTATATGTTCTGTTTCAATGTGTGTACTCCTGGGAGTACGTACTTCTGGGAGTACCTACTCCCGCTTCTCATATACCATATAGATGAATCTTTTATACCTCTTTATTATTTTTAATATACTTCATTAGTAATTATTAGATACCCCAAAATGATTTTAATGAAAAATTCATGCGAGTTTATATATTTTAAATGTTTACGTATATACTGATTTGTTTGTATGTGAAAAAGGTATATTACAAAAAGTACGTCGCAGATGATATTTTTTTAACAAAACTCGTATTGGGGTATCTTAGAATATTTAATGAAGTATATTGAGAATGATAAAGAGATATAACTAATGTGTATATCAGATATATTGAGGATGGGAGTACATACTCCCAGGAGTATAGAAGAGTAGTCCTATATATATATATATATATATATATATATACTAATTTGAATATAGCTAGATTCAAATTAGTATACAAAAACAGATAGAAAATTGAATTCATAAAATATACATAATGGAAAGCGTATATACACACATTAAAACAGAACATATAAGAACGAAAAACAGAGTACACACATTGAAACAGAACAATACTATGATTGTTGTTAATACATAGATATACACGTCAAAACGACTCAACAAAATAAAACACCTCCATGAGACCATGACCAACTGCCCTTGCCTACAGTAGGTATTGGCTCTGCCTGAACTTGTGCATGCGTTCGTCCAAGCGGTCGACACGCTCGCGGTACATCTGGAGCGCGATCTCGAGCCCCAAGTTGGCTATTTCATCGGAGATCACCACCTCAAGGATGCGATGACCATGTTCCTCTACTGCACCCAGGTGGACACCTGGGCCAAGGAGGTGGTCGAGCCTACCGGCCAGCGCGTTGGCATCGAGCGGGCCGCGGACAAGGCGAACGACGCGACCCATGCGAATGGTGCGGCGGGCGTCCGGTGCAAGTACGGCGCGACCGGCCTCTGGTGCAAGTATGACGCCGAGGGCCTCTACCCACTCCTAGCGAGGAATGGGGGTACTGACGGGACGTGTCCCTAGTTGGGATGATGTGTCGACAGCAGGCAAGCGCTGATGGATCCTCTCTTGCTGTGCGACGCGCCGCGCCTCTCGCTCTGCGGCGCTCCAACGGTCTCGCCATGTAGCGAGCCGCACCCTATGGGCGCGGACGCGCCTAGCTTGCTCTTTGGCGCGTCATCAATCATGTTGTGCAGCGAGCTGTAGCCTCTCGGCGCTGACATGCCTATCTTCATCCGCGGCGCTCAAGTGCCATGCGCCAAGGGTCTGCTCAACCCTGACGATGACGCACATCACGGCGTCGTCCATCGCGTTGCCGGGGAGCGCCTCGGCCTCGATGGGCTGTGGCGCCTTCTCGTTTTCCTCGTCGACGAAGTTGATGGCAGAGGTGGCGCTTCGGTGGGTTGTCATGCTTGGGGAAAGGTGGATGTGCTATAGGCTGCGCTTGTTGCCTCCGTGCGTCGCGCGCCGCCTAGGTTTATGTGCAATATCACTAGGTGACGGGAAACAGGTGAGGAAATGCGGGAAACGTTGACGTGTTCAAAAAATAAAATCAATTAATGGAAACTTAGCATATAAGGAACATCAAGGTAGCACAAGAAGTAGATGTTGATCAGATGAACACGGACCACACTACAGAACCCGTTGGTGATGAATTCATTAATTGCAAATAGTTGTATACTAGCAAGCGTTTGTGCACAACACACACGTCTTATTCCATCATAAACAGGTCGAATGGATCAACTGTATGCCACGTATCGCCCGTTCTCAAAAAGTAATGCGGTAGACCTTCTTCAACATGTGTTAAAAAACAAAAACAATTCAAAACAAGGACATTAAGGTTAATTCCACTGATGGGATGTGTCACAAATGTCCTTAATGGACCTTTGAGATACATCCCATCAGTGGGATTAACATCAAGACAACTTCCCATCATGTCACTCATCTCATGGCTGCTCCAGCCTGAGCACAGTTAACTTGAGAGTTCTCTTAGATGAGCTATTGGTGGAACAGCTAGTCCTTGCTGATATAGGATGCCCTCTTCGCATCCTTATGGCCTACCCGGATGACCGCCCGTCACCCAATGCCAATAGATGTTGTGTAGACAGAGCATATTACATACGTCTTATTAGAAGCAATCGTCTGTGTTATTATCGGTCTTCGCACACATTTCTGTTTACATACATGTTTACCGCGTATCGCACACATCCTGTTAAATTGAACCATTTATATTCTCTTGGCTCAAAGCAAACAGTTCATTCAAGTGAACCGTATGTCGTATATCGCACACACCTTGATATGGCTGATTGTTCCTTTTGTGCTTCCTAATCACAAACAGTTCATCCGAGTGAATCGTATGCTGTATATCGCACACACCTTCATCTGGCTGCCTATTTCTGTTCTTCTTCCTCATCGCAACCAGTTCATTGAACTTAACCGTATGCCCTTCATCGCACACGTATCTGAAATCTAAATCATGTTTGATGCATCCGTCATCGCAAACATTTTGCACCTTTTTTGATAGTTTTTACATCACCGTTTGCGATTATTGCATCGCACATAGCTTCCTCGAAGGGTCTCTGATCGTAGTGTCGCGTTAGCAGCATCCTTGTAATGCCCAGGATGGGACTATATCTCCTACGTGTCGAGGCACGACTTAGAGACATAACCCCATGCTGGAATGATTGCAAGTTTGGTATCTTTGCACAACTCATGTAAAAGATGGGGATGGAAAACATAAAATAGTTGGCTTACACTCGCCACGTCACACAAATTCATTACATGTTTCAATCATCATACAAAAGAACATCACAGCCCATCTAAGGGTAAAATCCAAATGACAAGATACCAAACATAATTTAAATCCACAGGTCGGATCGAATCCTAGTAGAAGTTCCACTACTGATCATCATGATAACGAACATAGTAACGGCTACGCTCCTCGTCGAACTCCCAGTCTAGCTCGGTGCCCTCACCTGGATAGCTCACCATCGGACCTGCATCTGGTGTGGTGAAGTAACTATGAGCCACAGAGGACTCAGCAATCCCGTTCCCGGGTAACATGACTATTTAAGCCTTGGGGTGAGGATAAGGCTGAAGAAAAGAATAAGAGTCTGAAGCAGCAACTAGCACTAACTTACGTAAAAGAGTGCGAGAAGAGAAGTGCCTCGGTCGAGAGATGATCACGAAGTGATCCTAGACTAATCAAGTCAAACATAACCCCACCGTGTTCATCTCCCGAATCCCTTTCGGAAAATGACAGTCACGGTAGACACTCTGGTAGTGTATTAGAACAAGGTGTCAAGTTATCTACAACCGGATATTAACAAGCTCCCATCTGCCACATAACCGCGGGCACGGCTTTCGAAAGTTCAAACCCTGCAGGGGTGTTCCAACTTGGCCCATGACAAGCCCACGATCCGTGGAGTCGCAACTCCATGGTGGGAAGGCCAAGTTGGTATTCAGAGCCTTCTCCGACCTAGAAGCCCCCACTGATTGATCGAATCATTGACGGTCGAGTCTAGGCACACAGTGAAAACATTTTGAGTCCTATATTTATATCGGAGAGTAGGATTTCTTTGCTTCTCATCCCCTTTCTCTCTGGTGAGGACTCCTGACGTCTACTCTTGCCTCTTCTACTTTCAAAAATTGCACCAAATTTTTTTTTAGGAATCTCGCGAGTATTGTGGGATTGTTTCGATGTTCTTGTGACGACAATATTGTTCTCGATGCCTCCTGACATTAGGGGTTGTGGCAGTGTCCCGGGGAGTTGAGCTTCGGGGTATTGTCGTCACAAGCATATCGCGGCAGTACTAAATACTTAAGACGGCCGGCATCGAAAATCTCTCCTATACGGTTAGTGGTAAGATAACCCCGACATCACCCAGTACTGGGGAGGTAGTTCGGGAGTATTGCCATAGCTTGTTATAGTGGATGCTTTTCGAAGGTCCGAGGTAGACAGTTTCCGAGAAAGACTGGTGATGGATACAGCTGGATGTAGGTTTAGAGTTGATTGCGCGGTGCTTCCCCTGTATCCCCAACACCCGATTGCATAACTGGAAAATTTCGGAAATTCATAGGTGGGTTTATCCAGTAGATCGTAGGCATTCTTCCAACGAATGCAGGTTAGCGAGTTCGGGGTTCTACATTGAGTGAAGTGGTTTTATGGCCGATGTTCCGATCGGGAGTTGCATCTTAAAGGGTCCTTGGCTATGCTGATCCGGGGATTGCAAAACCCTTTCGTAACGCGTTCATATGCTTTCAGCACGAAAATGTCGAACGAAGCTCCTATCTTGTGTTTGTTTCCATCTGTACCTTGTTGTTTTTTCTTATTTACCTTTTGTCCCCTATGTGGCTTCTCGTGAAGATTGTTGTTATCATTAAACTGAGAATTTCATTCGTTCCTCTTGTTAGAATGATTATTGTGAAGACTTGTTGCAATTCATTCCATTGATTCAGCTTATACCTTCTTTCAATCAATTGCTGATTCGTGGTCATCTCTTTCAGGATGGCTCCGAAAAAAGTTCCCAACGCTAACCCAGAGGGTGAAGAGGTCCCAGATCGTCCTCCTTCCCCTCCTCCTCCGTCTGAGGCATGGAGAGCGATTATGCAGACTACAAATCAGAACACCCAGATGTTGATGCAGATGATGCAGCAGATGCAAGCTAATCAAGCTAATCAGGGTGTTCCAGGGAATCAAGGCAACCTCTTCAACCAGCAGCACCATGCTACTCTTAACCAGTTCTTGGCCAATAATCCAAAAGCTTTCAGTTACTGTGTCGACCCTCTTGATGCTGAAGATTGGTTAACCGATATCAAGAAGCATTTTGAGTGCAGTAACGTAAGAGAAGAGGACTATGTGAAGTTTGCAGCCTTCCAACTCAAAGACCAAGCAGCTGACTGGTGGCAGCAGTACAAAGACTCCAGGCCAGGTCGTGTGATCTCTTGGGAGGATTTCTGCAAGGACTTTCGCTCTCACCACATTCCAACAAGTGTCATCGAGGGTATGCGTGAGCAATTCCGCAACCTGAAGCAGGGCTCTATGACTGTCTACCAGTATAATGTCAAGTTCCAAAACCTCGCCCGCTATGCTAAGCAAGACATACCATATGCCAAGAGCAAAATCTATCAGTTCCGTGGAGGTCTCAAAGATGAACTTCAACTTGCTCTCACCTTGTTCGAGCCCGATGAGTTCGACAAATTCTATAACATGGCTTTGAAACAAGAGGCAGCCCAGCTCAAGATGGAGGCTTCTAAAAAGAGGATTCGAGATGCCGTTCACTCCTCCTCATCGTCTCAGATGGTCTCGAAACAACAGAAATTTTGGCTTCCTCCTCCTCCAGTGATTCGAGCTCCCTACAACAACTCCAACAGCAACAAGAACTCAGGTGGTCGTGGTTTCTCCCACCCACCCAACCCGAGCAACCAGTCGAAGAACCAGTTTTAGTCTCAAGGCTCCAAGTCAAGTGGTTCTCATTTCCGTCCTCTCTCAGAAGTGACTTGCAACAAGTGCACTCAGAAAGGTCACTATGCTAACAAGTGCCCCAACCCGAAGCGCCTTCCACCTCCTCCACCTGTGAGTTCAGCTATTGTCAAGCATAATCCAAAGGCAGCAAGGGTGAATCTGATGAATGCAGCGCAAGCGGAGAATTCTTCTGATGTGATTTTGGGTAACCTTCCAGTGAACTCTTTTCCAGCTAAAGTGTTATTTGATTCGGGTGCTTCACTTTCCTTCATCTCATTCCCATTTGCATCCAAGCACAACATTGTCACCAAAAATTTGCCTCAGAGGTTGCAAGTTATTTCTCCGGGGAGACGTATGAATTCTGGTGTGTATGCTCCAGATGTTTCTATTTGCATGGGTGATTATCGCTTTCTGGCTAAACCGGTGGTTCTTGGTAATTCTGACATTGACCTCATCCTCGGAATGGACTGGCTTTCTCAGCATGATGCTCAAATTGATTGTGCATAGAAGGAAGTCAAGATTACTCATCCTGATGAAGATGTGATTATCTTTGCCTCCAGGGATAACACTATCAGGCTTTTCTCTCTCAATGACAAGGGCGTGATTAATGCCATCTCTCAAATTCCGGTGGTAAACGAATACGAAGATGTTTTTCCTGAAGAACTTCCAGGCATGCCTCCACACCGTAAGGTGGAATTCGTCATTGAACTCGAGCCGGGTACTGAGCCAGCATGCCGGCGTCCGTACAAGCTCTCTCCTGAAGAATTGAAGGAATTGAAGAAGCAGCTTGATGAACAGGAGCGTATGGGTCTCATCAGGCCTAGTACGTCACCTTGGGGCTGTGGTGTCTTATTTGTCAAGAAGAAGGATGGCACGGAGCGTCTATGCGTTGATTACCGGCCATTGAACAAGAAGACAATTAAGAACAAGTATCCGCTCCCCAACATCAACGAACTGTTCGAGCAGCTCAAAGGAGCTAAAGTGTTCTCTAAGCTCAATCTCCGAATGGGCTATCACCAAATTCGCATTCGCGAAGAAGACATCCCCAAGACTGCCTTCAGAACGAGCTACGGTTCATACGAGTATATGGTCATGTCCTTTGGTCTCGCCGATGCTCCTCCTACCTTTTCGAGAATGATGCACTACATCTTCAACCCCTACACCGGCGAGTTTGTGCTTGTGTATCTGGATGATATTCTGGTGTTTTCCAAGAATGAAGAAGATCACGAAAAGCACTTACGTCTGGTTCTTGATCGACTCCGTGAGCATAAGTTCTATGCCAAGTTCTCCAAGTGCGAATTTTGGCTCGATAAGGTTTTGTACCTGGGCCATATCATCTCCGCTGACGGTATTGCGGTAAATCCCGAGAAATTTGAAGCAATTGTCAACTGGGAAGCTCCTCAGAACGTCAAGCAACTCCGAAGTTTTCTGGGTCTTGCCAGCTATTGCAGAAGGTTCGTTGAGAACTTCTCCAAGATTGTCAAGCCTCTTTCCAACTTGCTTCAGAAGAATGTCAAATACTTTTGGTCTCCAGAGTGTGAAGTGGCATTCAGAACTCTCAAAGAAAAGCTCGTCTCTGCTCCAGTTCTAACTCCTCCAGATGAGTCCAAGCCCTATGAAGTATTCTGTGATGCTTCTCTTCAAGGACTTGGTGGTGTGCTTATGCAAGATAAGAGAATTGTGGCATACACTTCTCGTCAGCTGAAGCCAAGTGAGAAGAACTATCCTACACATGATCTCGAGCTAGCAGCTGTGGTACATGCTTTGATTACGTGGAGACATCTGTTGTTGGGCAGAAAAGTCGACATCTTCACCGATCACAAGAGCTTGAAGTACATCTTCACACAGCCGAATCTGAACCTCCGTCAGACTCGTTGGGTTGAAATGATCCAAGAGTATGATCCCAGCATCGAATACACTCCTGGCAAGGCGAATGTGATTGCAGATGCTTTGAGCAGAAAGGCATATTGCAACAGCCTTCTTATCAAGCCGTTCCAGCCTGAGCTTTGTGAAGCATTCAGGAAGCTCAACCTCCAAGTTGTTCCGCAAGGATTTCTTGCAAATCTTCAAATTGCTCCTACCTTGGAAGATCAGGTCCGTGAGGCCCAACTCAGTGATGCCATGGTGCAGAAGGTGAAACATGGTGTTGCAAAGGGCACTCCGAAATACAAGTGCTATCGTGTTGATGAGAGAGATACCTTGTTCTTCGAGGACAGACTTGTTGTTCCCAAAGGTGATCTCAGGAAGCTCATAATGGAAGAAGCACATGATTCTCTCCTTTCCATTCATCCTGGTAGTTCCAAGATGTACCAAGACCTCAAGCAATCTTACTGGTGGACACGCATGAAAAGGGAGATTTCCCAATTCGTGAATGAATGTGATGTCTGCAGAAGAGTGAAGGCAGAACATCAACGTCCAGCCGGTCTTCTCCAACCTCTTCCTATTCCCGAGTGGAAATTCGACCACATTGAAATGGATTTCGTCACTGGCTTTCCTAAGTCCAAGAGAGGGAATGATTCTATCTTTGTGGTGATTGACAAGCTTACCAAAGTCGCTCACTTCCTTCCAGTCAAAGAATCAATCAATGCAGCTCAATTGGCAGAGTTGTATACTTCCAGAATTGTGTCTTTACATGGCATTCCTCAAGTTATCTCCTCAGACCGTGGAAGTTTGTTCACTTCAAAGTTCTGGGACTCCTTTCAGTCCGCCATGGGCACTAAGATTAGGTTCAGCACTGCTTTTCACCCTCAGACTAGTGGTCAAGTCGAGCGAGTGAATCAGATTCTAGAAGACATGCTCAGAGCCTGTGTCATATCTTTTGGCATGAAATGGGAAGATTGCCTTCCATTTGCCGAGTTCTCTTACAACAACAGCTTTCAAGCAAGTGCCGGCAAAGCTCCGTTTGAAATCCTCTATGGCAGAAAGTGTCGTACACCTCTCAACTGGTCTGAAACAGGTGAACGTCAACTTCTTTGCAATGACTTGATCTCAGAAGCCGAAGAAATGTGCAAAGTCATACGTGAGAATCTCAAGGCCGCTCAGTCGCGTCAGAAGAGCTACTATGACGGCAAGCATCGTGATTTGGCCTTCAACATTGGTGATCATGTTTATCTTCGTGTTTCTCCTATGAAAGGCACCCAAAGATTCGGTATCAAAGGAAAGCTTGCTCCTAGATACGTCGGGCCTTTCAAGATCCTTGGCAAAAGAGGCGACCTAGCCTATCAACTTGAGCTCCCTTCCAACTTCGCCAATGTTCATGATGTGTTCCATGTGTCTCAACTCCGCAAATGCTTCAAGGCACCTAAACGCATGATTCCGTTTGAAGAGATTGATCTTCAACAAGATTTGTCCTACCGAGAGCATCCAGTTGCTATTCTCGAAGAAACCGAGCGCAAGACCCACAACAAGTCCATCAAATTCTTGAAAGTCAAGTGGTCTCACCATACCGACCGAGAAGCTACGTGGGAACGAGAAGATCATCTTCGTTCCGAGTACCCTTCCTTTTTCCAGTCCTAGATCTCGGGACGAGATCTTTTTGTAGTAGAGGAGAGTTTGTAATGCCCCGGATGTAATACTTTCCCTTTTGGGCATATAATATATCTCTGGCTTCATCTATTCCATTCCGGGTTCTTCGTCTTTCGAGTTTTCGTCGTTTTGTTGTGTGCGTGTGTGGCATTCATTCATATCATGTAGTCATGTGCATCGCATTGCATTTGTGTTGTTGTTTGCATCCGGTTCCACGCGTTCCTTCCCGTTGTCTGTTTCGCGTTCCGGAGCTCCCTCACGTGACCATGGCGTCCCGTAGGCCTACTTTGGTGTGTGGCCGTGTAACGTTACCGGTTTGGCGCGAGACTTGTCGTATGTTGTTGTTTTGGTGTGTGTAACCCGCCTGTCAAATCTCGTCGCGTTTGGAGCTCGTTTGCTACCCCAACAGTTATTCTCGTGGGCTCAAAGTGCCTCCACTTTGAGGCCCAAGACACCCCTCCAACAGCCCACCAAACCACTCCTAGCCACTTCCTTCATCTAGGCCATCCAATCCTGATTGTGTGGCTAAAACCACACTCCATTTGGATAACCCTAGCTCCTTGTGCCTATATATTTGTCCACTTCCCCCAATTTTTGCCCCAAATCAAGGAAACCCTAGCCCCCACCTTCCTCTTCCTCCAGCCACCACCACCTCGTCGGAGTCTCGCCGGAGCTTCGCCGGAGTTCGCCGGAGCTCCACCACCTCGCCGGAATCCGCACCCCAACTCCTCCGCCGGCGTCCTCCACCTCACCGGCGAGCCTCCTCCCGCCTCCGAGCCGTTCCCCGCTGCCGGCCAGGCTCGCAGTCGCCGGGCCAGCCTCCTCGTCGAACGGGAGCGCCACCGCTCGTGTGAATTGGGTCCAGGCGAGCTCCTCAAACCCGATCTGGATCGAGGTCAACGCCTCCCAGCGCCCCCTCCGGCCTCGAGCGCTCGGGCCCTCCCTCCTTCGCCGAGCCGCATCGCTCGCTGGGCCGTGGCAGCCATCGCCGAAGGCCCGACGCGCCAGCCGCCAGCCGTCCCACGTCCCGCCTCGCTGGGCCTCTCCAGCCACAGCCGCCGCAAGGGCCCGCTCCACCGCGCCAGGCTCCCGCGCGCCGTCGGCTGGGCCGCCCCAGCCGCCTCCGCCGCATCACTCCGTGGGCCGAGCCCCGATCCAGCCGCTCAGCCAGATCCCGCGGGCCGCCGCCTCCCGCGTTGACCGCATCTCCAGGCCGCCGACTTCGCCCGATCCGGCACAAACCTTGTGTTTTTTTTCAGATCTGAGAGGTTGCTTCTAATATCCTCTAAGTCCCTGTTGTTTCAGTTTCTGATGCAATATTCAAACTGTGATAACTTTTTGCGTGTTGCTCCGTTTTGCGCAAATGACATGTCCAGACGTTCGTGGTGACTAGCACTACGTTTCATTCCTTTGTGCCATGCATGTTTGAGATCATCTAGATGCTTACTTTTCTGTTGCAAGAGTGCATCCCGATATAAACTGTTGTTAGTGATGTTTTTATGCCATCTTTGCATAGTGATATCTTTTAGCTCGTTTATCCGAATGATGCAAATGACATGTCCACGTGTTCGTCTTGCCATGCTCTACATGTTGTTTGTGTTAGGTTGCATGATAGATTTATTCTTGACACGTTTATCCTCGTTGCAAAGTGCTATGTGGCTGTTAAGTTTTTAAGCTTGTTATGAAATGCCATCTTGTGGAGCTCATTGCTATTGTTGTATTTATCTCCATGATGCATGCTTGTATGTTTCGGAATCACCATCTTGTGTACTTTGATGTGGTGCTTACCACTTGCCATGTTTAGTTTTGAGGTGACTTAAACTTGCTCTCGAAGATGCCATGATGAAACTGCTGTTTTAACACTTAGTGAAATTTCACTGTCTGGAATCTATAATTTTCCGATGCCATGTTTGCTTGCTGTTCTAGGAAAATCCATGATAGTTTTGGGGTGACTCTTGATGGTTCCTTGTAGTATATATTGTTGGCTTTCCATTCATGCTCTCACATGCTTATTTGAGTGGCTATAGCATATTTAACTTTTGCTCCAAAGTTACAATAAATTACTGCTGTCAGGATTTTGTTGTCAAGTTCAATATGTCCAAGCTTGTTGCTATTGATCCGTGGCTCATTTGGGGGTGCACCAATGGACTTATTTGCTGTAGGATATATCTAGTTTATGTTCATGCTCTTTGCCATGATGTTTGAGTGATGTAGCTTATTTATCTAGTGCTCCGAAGTTGCTATGTTGCTGTAATTTTCAGCTTTCGCATGTTTATTGTTTTGTGTGTAACTATTAGTCCGTAGCTCCGATTGCAGCGAGTCTTATATGAAACTTGATTGTTTTTTCGTGTAGATTCATAATATCCTATTGTTATCTTGTTTTGAAGCATTTTGCCTGATCGCATATTGTCATGCTCATTGTGCTCCCTTAGTGCATAAGTCATGCATCCATCATTTTTGGTGTGCGCATTGCATCTTGTTGATTCGTGCCTTGTGTGATTGTATTGTTTAGATCCGGAAGCTGAGACCGAGTACGAGCACGAGGTTACTACCGAGATTGAGAACGAGGGCCCCTCTTACGATCCGAACGACAACTCTTCAGGCAAGATGACCGAACCCGGATACCATTACTATTTTTGCCTATTGCTAGAAGTCTCAATCTATAGTTTTGCCTCGATGCCCATGTCTTTCATGTCAGCCTCCTACTTGTAACCATGATCATGTCTAACCACCCTACCTATGCAAACCATTGATTGGCTATACGTAGGCTTCGCTCAGCCCCTCTTATAGCATTGTTAGTTGCAGGTGAAGTTGAAGATGCTTGCTTCATGTTGAAGTTTTGTTGGATTATATCACACTATATAAATGCTTAAATGAAATCATCTATATATTGGCAATGGGTGGAAGGCTAAGCCTTTTGCTTGGTGATTTGTTCCACTCATGCCGCTAGGAACCGTTTAAACCGGTGTTATGTTCCTTGATTATGTGTTCCTCACACGGTTGGGGTTTATGGGGCCCCCTCGATAAACCGCTAAGTGCTAAGTCTTTTCCAGCAAGTCCCAACATTGGTACTATTTGCCTAATAACTAAATAACTTGCATAGGGAGTAATTAACCCTCTTTCTTAATCAACAACCCCGGGCCAGTGCTCCACATGAGTGTTGGTCCGAAACGGGGAGCATGCGGGGCCACCACGAGGAAACTCGAGGTTTGGTAAAAACCCGTAGCCTCGCCCATCCGGACGTAGCCTGAGACGAGATACGCGCGGCTACTATCAGGGTGTCGGCACGCCGGGAGGATTTGCTGGATTAGCCTTACCTTAGTTCGGAGTATCTTGAGCACGGGATTCCGAGAATACTCGGGCCTTCCCACCATGGAGTTGCGACTCCGCGGATCGTGGGCTTGTCATGGGCCAAGTTGGAACACCCCTGCAGGGTTTGAACTTTCGAAAGCCGTGCCCGCGGTTATGTGGCAGATGGGAGCTTGTTAATATCCGGTTGTAGATAACTTGACACCTTGTTCTAATACACTACCAGAGTGTGTACCGTGACCGTCATTTTCCGAAAGGGATTCGGGAGATGAACACGGTGGGGTTATGTTTGACTTGATTAGTCTAGGATCACTTCGTGATCATCTCTCGACCGAGGCACTTCTCTTCTCGCACTCTTTTACGTAAGTTAGTGCTAGTTGCTGCTGCAGACTCTTATTCTTTTCTTCAGCCTTATCCTCACCCCAAGGCTTAAATAGTCATGTTACCCGGGAACGGGATTGCTGAGTCCTCTGTGGCTCACAGTTACTTCACCACACCAGATGCAGGTCCGATGGTGAGCTATCCAGGTGATGGCACCGAGCTAGACTAGGAGTTCGACGAGGAGCGTAGACGTTACTATGTTCGTTATCCTGATGATCAGTAGTGGAACTTCTACTAGGATTCGATCCGACATGTGGATTTAAATTATGTTTGGTATCTTGTCATTTGGATTTTACCCTTAGATGGGCTGTGATGTTCTTTTGTATGATTGAAAGAAACATGTAATGAATTTGGGTGACGTGGCGAGTGTAAGCCAACTATTTTATATTTTCCATCCCCATCTTTTACATGAGTTGTGCAAAGATACCAAACTTGCGATCATTCCAGCATGGGGTTATGTCTCTAAGTCGTGCCTCGACACGTAGGAGATATAGTCCCATCCTGGGAATTACAATCCTGCAGTAGTGCATATCAACAATAACTCTTAAAAGTTATATTAACTCATCTCAATGACATAAACAGCTAAAGAGCAATAAGATATCTCAAAGGTCAACACTTTGTCAAAACAATCATGATATAACATGACAACATTGGTATCTCGCTAGCCCTTTTTGAGACCGCAAAATATAAATGCAGGGCATCTCCAAAGTTCAAGCAGCACCTGAACGTTGAAATTCATGGTAGAAAAGATCCAGTCATGCTAAGACCCAATATTCACTACACACAATGCATGAGCATGACAATAGTGCTCTCAGATCTGGTGCTTATTAGAGAAGATGATGACTCAACATAAAAGTAAATAGATAGAACCTTCGCAGAGGGAAGCCGGGATTTGCAGAGGTGCCAGAGCTCAAGATTTTAAAACAGAGATAAATATAATTTTGAGAGGTGCACCTTCATATTTACTTTGCAACAATTAGTTATCAACATCTTCCATGCTAAACACATTAGTAGCGGTTCCAAGCGAAAAAGTAAAGGTTATTACTCCGTAGCAGTTTTTGTTTGATTATTGGTAAGCTCTTTTCCTTTTTGAAGTTGGAACTGGGAATCCCTTTTTACCGCCCCTCTCGTGCAAGGTCAAGTGAATAAATACCCGTCATGAGAATAACCCGCTTATCATGGAATATACTGACCACCTCCTGTCACTCTATGAACATTCCAGGCACACAAAAAGGATGTTTATTTGAAGTTTTTTGAGGTGGCACATGCAAATTTACTTAGGACGGCAGGGTAATACCACATATAGGTAGGTATAGTGGACTCATCTGTAATAATTTTGATTTTTGAATTTGATGCACAAGCAGTATTTCCGCTTAGTACAGGTGAAGGCTAGCAAGTAGGTTGGGAAGCGGCCAGTTAGAGAGCAACAATGGTCATGACCATACCTTATGCATAACAAACATTGGATATCAGCATGAGTAGGATATGGACACCATGAACATAAATCGCAGAGGCTATGTTTGTTTTGGTTCAACTACATGCATGAACATGTGCCAAGTCAAGCCACTTGAAACATTCGGAGGAGGATACCATATCATCATACTATATCACAATCATTTTAAAGCTATGTTGATATTCCAGATAAATAATTATTCACTCCTAGGTATTTAAGCATGGCATGAGAAAATATAATCTCTAATTGTCATTGCAAACATGTTTGATCATAATAGGCTGAAGCATGGATACTAGGTTAAACATATTTACGAAAACAAAAACAAGTTGAGTTCATACCCGTTTCTGTCTGACACGGCTAGTTTACCGAATATCGTCATTATTGCCTTTCACTTGCACGACTGAATCTTTCCCTAATAATAAAGCACGGCTTAACTCCGTGGATTCACCATCACAATACGCTTCCTCCCAGTCGTAATACGCTTTTACGGTTCATATAGAAAAAATCGTAATATAAACGAGGTGGTACCAATCGTCCGTCCGTCCGACCTGGTTTGTTTTTCTTTCGGTTTCGTACGTTCAGAGCTTTGTAAGTCCAATGGGCCGATAAAAAAATCAATCTCCCCACCTGCCCTCACCTCCCGGAGGCAGAGAGAAAAAATTGATTAGACTTATGTTACAATTTTAGATTCTAACTAGTTGGATGCCCGTGCGTTGCCACGGGACAGAAACATTTATAAAGACAATAAGCGATCAAATTACAACAATAGTAAATGCTCAATACATCTCCGGCTACACGCATCATGTGCCATCTCCTCTTAAATTCTGCTCCCAAACGAGTATTGAGGTAGGAGACAAACAATATGGACATATACTAAGGCTGTGTTTGGTTCGGCTTCAGCTTCCAACTTCTGGGTCCAAAAGCCATAAGCTGAACCAAAGGGGTAAATTTACAAAGCAGCTTTTAAGAATCTGCAGCTTCTTTGTAGTGTAAATTTTGAAGCTGAAATATCCCAACTTTTTAGCTTCTCGGCTTCTCAGCTTCTAAACCAACCATTTTTGCCTGTCCCCTAAAACCGAGTAGTATTTACCCATCAATGCCACCATTGTTTCACAGCCGTTTCAGCCAAACATCCGTTTCAACCAAACAGCTTCCAGCTTTTTCATAGCAGCTTTTTCACAGCAGCTTTTCCACTGCAGCTTTTCCAGAATCTGCAGCTCAACCAAACATAGCCTAAGAACCTCACATTAACATGGATAATGAAGGGTTAGACATCCAGCGGCTACATCTGCTACTACGTGGTTGGTAGCAGTGGCCATGATAAACTAAAGATGGAAATCGTGCTTGGGTTCTTCCCATGATTGTTACTCAAACCACAAATCTTTATTTCCTAATGCATTCCTCTCGAGCATAAAAAATAAATCCATTACTTACCTTTAGTTGTTCTCTTTGCATCATGTACATCAAATACAAGAAGATTGTCTAATGGGGATTAATCTAAGTGATATGCAACAAAGATCACACAACAAAATGAGTCACTAATACACAAACTCTTTATCTGAAATATGGCTTTATTTCAACATTATAAAAAGGCAATTGCAAGATTACATCAGGTTGGCTACAACTAAAAAATAAAAGAAAATAAAAAAATTGCACTGAAACTCCACAACTTACAAGTTCATTTCAAACAGAGTTGCTTTCCCCTCCGATAATACTATCTGTTAGCACAAGCTTGAGCATCACCACTTTCAAAAACCAGAACAGAGAGGACCAAGTGTTTTCATATATATAAGAGAGCCCTTGTTTCCTGTCTCCTACAACTTTCAAAAGAAGGCAGGAATTTGACCGTGCCCCCCCCCCCCACACCCTGAACCTCTAACCGGAATATCAACCATAGCTGTTCTCTGGCTGCCTTCCCACGCTCGACCTTGCGAGTTTGCCTCACCGTTTCTCTAGTGCATCTTTGTAGCCATACTAACTTTGCTGTATCAACCTATAATTGCGGCCATGCCGCTAAATGGAGTGTAGTAGGGCAAGGACATCATGTCGATGTACCACGCGACCTTGGTGTCCGTGAAATGATGATGTATGCCATGCAGGTTCTCCTGCCTGTTAGAGTCATCCGCCTTCCGGTCCCTTGCTACTATTCGTCCAATGTGTCAATCGGTGCACTTGCACTCTTCATTGGTGTCGCTGACGTATCACTCTGTCTGTCTAGCTGCGAGAGTAGCAAAGGTGAAATATGTTAGATTGATGTTGTTTGAACTTAAATGGAAAATAATGATACCACATTGGTGTGTGACAAATAGCTAATAAATAAATGCTGGAATCCTTCGAGGAACATGAGATGAATTGGGAGGACCATTTGTTCGAGGAATTGGAGTCCAGTGAATTGTTTTAGTTCGGCAAGTGTTTTTCTTAAACCTTGTAGTCATGCAAGTAGCCGACCAAAGGTCCATATAGCAAATTCCAAAATTTATGTCACCTCAAAGTCGAAATCATCAATTTTCAAAATCTTTGATGCATCACAATAATTCATATTATAAATAAATAGACCTTTGAAATATGACGAGCCTGCTTTGTAAAAAAACCTATTAACTAATGCATTTTGATACTTCTAATAGCTTAACATAAGCTGTGTATGGCGGCACAAATCATTGTGAACCTGATATATAATAGATACAACAAGGAAACATGTGATAATGTAAGTTACCTTGTGAGATAAACATGCTTCATGTTGACTTCCCCGCACTTCTCAGTATCTTCCTGTAAGTTAGGAAATTGCCTCTAGAAATGGTCAACTACACTGCATAACAGAATAATCAAGACTCAAGACCATCAGTTGTGAATGTTGCAAGATAGACAAAATTATATGGAGAAAAAGGATATATCACAGAAACCTAGCATATAGAAAGCTATTTTTTGAAGAGCCTTTCATGTAATCCTTCTGAGGCTGAAGGTGGTATTAAAATATCTCCCTAAATATAAGTCCCTTGATGTCTTTGTTGGTAAACTTCTCCTCATTCAAGATGAAACATAATTTTTCAAAATTGGTTAGATGATGGTATTCCCTCCACTTCCGCTAGACCATGAATATATGATTTTGTAACGTAAACATAAATGGTGGCGAACTGGTCGGATCGCTTAAAACATCCCCGTGAAAATTGGATGTGTACCACTTGCGTGCTTGCTCGACCCCGCAACCTGAAGCACCATTTCTCGCTTGCGTGCCGCTAGCCCTGAGCTATAAGCCACCGCCAAGCAGCGGTCATAGACATGGTCATGCAACGGTACGACAACACCGCAACCCCATCCCGATATTCGTGATGCACCAGCTCATGCCAACTGCTACCAGCGGGCATCCTATCTATTGGGATACCCCCTCATAACCTGCAAAATCTGTAATTTAGATCTTAATGTGACTATAGAAATTAAAATATTCAATACATCTACAGTAAGCTACAGTCGAACAAGCAACTGGAAGACGCAATTTACACTTCAAAGCCTAATTATCCGGATTGGGAAATAAGATCGAAATAGTTATAAGGCGGTAAAATTCCCTCACCACTTCTGAAGTCCAGGTCTTGCGCTCTTTATATTAGCAACCATGCTTTGATAGCAACTCAAACTGCTGATGTTGCGGTATCAATATCTATCTCACTCCCTTCTTCATAAAAAGGTAACACCATATCAATGTCATAACCTCTAAGCAAGAGAATACTCCAGTTTAAGAAAATGTGTCAGTTTCAAAAAATATGTGTGTAAAGATTACACTGAAACAAGTTGTAACCTCAGGGCGCCATCCCAGGACTGTCAATTACCAATTAAGCATCAGAACAAGCAGAATCTGCTTTGCCATAAACTTGAACAGTGAAACTCAATTACATCTCAAAATCTCTAATGCAACACCATACAGTAACAGTTGGTTTGCACCAACGACACCAATGATCTAGTTACAAATTCCAATTCACTTCTATATATTAGCCAAGCAATCCAGAACGATTTATCATGTCATCAAGTACCCAAGGCACATTTAAACAAAGAAATAAATATCACAAAAGCACTAAATTTGAAGGCTGGAGTACTATATCGCACCACAGATCACATCTACCTTTAGTTGGAGTTATTATAGGTGGGTACCTCGTGGATGGGTAGGGCACCGGGCATGAACGTCTTTGGGAGGTAGCAGAGGACTAAGACCAGGCTGTCGTCGAGTGCGGCCCAAGCTCATCTCCTCTCCCTCATGTTCTTCTTGCCGCCTTCAGAGTTCATACATGCTCCATCTCAAGCACTTTAGTGGACTTCGGTGACCGTCTCTAGTTGAGAGGCGCCGCCGGCGGGGTTGGGGATTGGGTTGGGGCTAGACTGGTCGCGGATGGATAGTTGTGAGACCAGTGTCCTTGGCAACCCAACTTGAAGCTGCTCGTCGGCATCGTTGCCTGCCACCACGATAGATGGTTGGGGTTTGGGCCTGGGTAGGGCGGGGAGCGAGGTGGAATTGGGGATCGGGTGGGTCGAAGCTCGATTGAGAAGGGATTAGAGAGAGAGGAAGAACCAACGATACAGGGGTCGTGGTGACGGGGCTCAATGTCCGCCGCCGCCTCCATCACCGCAGCTCGCGTAACTCTCCTAGAACTCTCGCCGCCTCCACCATTATGGCTGGGACCACCACAAACTCCTTCCCCTCCATCGCACGGGCCGTGGTCATACCACCCCGTCCAGGGCCGGTGTCGATCCTGACCATGGCTGCCATGCGGGCATGGCCAAGGAGGCGGCCATGGCAAAAGGTTCATGGGTGGGGGCGTGGGGCGGCATATCACCGATGGGGGTAGAGGGAGGCGCAATCAAGGAAGAAGGGGTCGTCCGGTGGTCGTCGGAGAGGGTGGCGTCCGAGAGGTGGGTGGTCGTGGGGATGGGGTGCGGCCGTGCGGATGGTTTGTGTTTTGGAGGAGGGAGGATAAAGATCGGCAGGTGAGGCCCGTGAGGGGAGGAAGCGGAGAACGTGCGTGTTTCAATTTTTTGATTCTCCTTTAATAGTAGAGATTAGTACCACACCGCCTCTTTACATGAGATCCTAGCAACATATATACGTTTGAAGTTATCAGAATCAACAAGCCAAGAAAAGAGGATAAGATATGACTCAGCCTAGACTCAGATAGAGATCTGAAGAACGATGCCATGCATCACAAATCAATAGCCCCAGAGGGAAGATCACGGCCAATCAAAAAGAAAGAGGCGATGGGTGCGGGGGAGCGAGAGTCTCCAACGGTGATGGCGCCTAGCGGCGAAGGAGCCATGGCCGCGGTGTAATTCCCGGGCACAAACACGTGAATTTGGAGCCCTCCATTGCCGCTAGCGGTGGTGGGGCTGGGGTGCGGGTATCCTGATTCCCGGGCACAAACACGTGAATTTGGAGCCCTCCATTGCCGCTAGCGGTGGTGGGGCTGGGGTGCGGGTATCCTGGCGGCGCTGCGCGCGGGGGAGCGAGGGATCTCCCGGCGGTGGTGGGGCTGGGGTGCGGGTATCCTGGCGGCGCTGCGCGCGGGGGAGCGAGGGATTTCCCGGCGGCGGTGGGTGCAGGGCAGGCGGCAACGCGTTCGTGGGGAATGTTGTGGAGATTAGGGGTAGATGGGAGGTTGGGATGGATAACTTCGCTACGAACCGACGAGAACGAGCCAGGCCGCTGATTTCCTTTTATTTTATAGATCAAGGGCCGCTGACTACTAACAGAAACGACCTGTTAGCTAGCGCGTGCACGAATGTTGAATGTTCATGTTTTTAGTTAAAGGTGTAGTTTAGATCCTTCACTAACTGGTAAATATCTCTCAGTCTGTAACATCGACGTGTTAGAAAATCTACAACCGGAGTTAGCACATCGATCCCGCACATGCGATGGGTGCGGGGGAGCGAGAGTCTCCAACGGTGATGGCGCCTAGCGGCGAAGGAGCCATGGCCGCGGTGTGATTCCCGGGCACAAACACGTGAATTTGGAGCCCTCCATTGCCGCTAGCGGTGGTGGGGCTGGGGTACGGGTATCCTGATTCCCGGGCACAAACACGTGAATTTGGAGCCCTCCATTGCCGCTAGCGGTGGTGGGGCTGGGGTGCGGGTATCCTGGCGGCGCTGCGCGCGGGGGAGCGAGGGATCTCCCGGCGGTGGTGGGGCTGGGGTGCGGGTATCCTGGCGGCGCTGCGCGCGGGGGAGCGAGGGATTTCCCCGCGGCGGTGGGTGCAGGGCAGGCGGCAACGCGTTCCTGGGGAATGTTGTGGAGATTAGGGGTAGATGGGAGGTTGGGATGGATAACTTCGCTACGAACCGACGAGAACGAGCCAGGCCGCTGATTTCCTTTTATTTTATAGATCAAGGGCCGCTGACTACTAACAGAAACGACCTGTTAGCTAGCGCGTGCACGAATGTTGAATGTTCATGTTTTTAGTTAAAGGTGTAGTTTAGATTCTTCACTAACTGGTAAATATCTCTCAGTCTGTAACATCGACGTGTTAGAAAATCTACAACTGGAGTTAGCACATCGATCCCTTTAAACGTTCGCGGACACGCCCGATCAATGAATTGTGGAGATGAAGAGAGAGAAAAAATGAATAAATAAAGAAAGAGAAAACGTGGTCCAAAATGGGTGGCATGCTACGTGGCGGACTAACCGGATGCGTCTACAAGACCTCATATCCTTCCTACATTTGTCCTCAATATGAGAGATTGCGGACATCCCCGAACGTATAGGGATGATACGAGGGTTCTATTGGTCATTTTTTTTTCCTTCTCTCCTTTTCGGTCACTGACCGGGTGTGTCCGCAAATGTTTGAGAAGGATATGGGATGCCCGGCTGCAAATGCTCTTAGTGTTTCAAATGTGTTTATTCTCCGCAATGCTCTGAAATTTGCACACGTTGTTGGATTTGATGCTATATATTTTTGTTGTAAGGTTGAATTTTATTTTGTTTGTGCCCCTCGCAAACTCATACTGGCTGCTAGGGTGATGTGGTATATTTTTCACTAGGCATTGACGATCTAATCTACAACACCATAACATTTTTTTGATTCCTAAATTGTATCCATGAAAAACAAGACACTAGCAACAAACATTTTTATGAATAATTTTAGTGTGGTACGCGTCATGATTAGCACACATGAGATAAGCATGCATACCTGAACAACGGACGAAGTATACCATGTTTTTATTATGTGATGTCAGTAACTGAAAAGAAGAATTGCGTGTATGATATTTTGATTATCATTATGGTAATCTAAGAATAAGGTTGTTCATCTGATTAGTTGACTAGGATTCACGTCCCAAGTTTCGAACTAGCGCCCTAAAGAATCATATTGTTAATTGATCCATTATTTTTTCATCATCAAACTTATTCTCTACGTGTTCATCTTGATTAATGATAATTGGTGTTTGGGTTTGCAACGAAGAATGTTAATTTTTTTTCTCTCGTTGGCTGGTGACATGTTGGGCTCATTCTCATTAAATTGCGAAGCCCGGAACAAGAACTCCGCGTTGCATGCGAAGACTCGGCACATATTTAAATTAATTAAAGAGATAAATACACCATAGGTCTTAGAACTTGCACGTGACGGGCACTTTGGTGCATAAAGTTGTAAAATACGTGTTTGTGGTCACTAAACTTGCGAGACCGTTCAAATACAATTACTCTCACCGTATGCATGTGTATCTGTCGACGCCAGCGTGTCACGGGCCCAATGTCAGCCATGGTAAATGTCCTTGTATGATAGATTTGTAGAAAAGTCGTCAGTTCTTTTATTATTTACTTATAGGATGCCCCTCATCTATACCTACTACTAAAGGAAGGTGATATTCTTGGTTTTGTTCTGCTTTGTTTGGTCCAACTTCAATAAATTGCACGTACACTATTTAGTTTCGTTACTTGCCACCCGTTTTGGCCCAACGGAGGAAGCCTATCTGGCGGCGCACTGTGGCCCAAGTCCGGAGAAAAATAAAATTGCCGATGGGAGGGTTCGATCTCATGCCAACCGGCCACACAAAGTTTGTTCAACTGACCCAACTAGAGATATGAGTGATTTTTTTTCTCCCGTTGCAACGCACGGGTCTTTTTGCTAATTAAATATAAAAAGAATAGTGGGGGCTGGGGGTTTCGATCCCACGACGTACCGCCGGGTGGCTCACTTGGACAACTACCATGCCAAAAGTACCTAATGTTTGATTATTACGACTAGCTTATATATCCTTATCAGCACGGACCGATTTTTTTTAATGAAAAATTCTATTGAATATCCATATACAAAGTGCAACCGGCTGGTTCAAACCTGTGACATGGCGATTCATTCGCGCATAAGCTAACCACCAGGCAACTGCGACATGTGCTATAGTTTAGGGACAAATGTTTTGATCACTCTTGTTCTATGTAAGTACGTGACAATTAGAAAAATGTTTGTGTAATTCAAAATATGTTCATGCATTAAAAAAATATGCGAACAGTTTTTTGAACTATGCGAACATAATTGTACATTGTGTAAACTACACGATATTATTTCTTTAAAATGTGTCAACATTTTTTAATGCAATGTACATTTTTTAATTACACAAATATTTTTTACAGTGTTTAAACATTTTTGAAATGTCATATAGTTTTTTTAACGCATTTACATATTTTGAATTGCAAAAATAATATTTTATAAACTTTAAAATTTCTTTTAAAATAAGTATATTTCGTTAATATAATTTAAATATTAAATCCTGTATATTTTTTACTCATGACTTATATTCAAAAAGATTATAATTTAAATATTAGACATGATTAAATATTCGAACCAATAGTTTCAATCTTAAAC
>LR738714.1:74619987-74667349 GCA_902687465.1 Secale cereale
CATTGAACTATACAATATGTGTGTATAATTATTGAAATGCTTGTATAATTAAAATATTTTCTGAATTTATTTTTAAAAAGTATTAGTATTACGATTATACATACATTTTTATTATTCATAAATATTATTTGAAAACAATACATGAACAATTGTTTATGATCCACGAATTTCTAAAATAAAACTAATAGGTGTTGTGATAAAGAACTTCTTTAATATGAATATTTCTAAAAAAATGCACATTTCTGTAATTATGAATATTTAAAAAACTATTTGTGTTATTATTATGCAAACTTTTTATAATTCATAAGTATTGTTTTAGAATAATACATGAAAAATATTTGTAAGTTACATTATTATTGGCATTATAATATACATTCTATCTACAAATTTCTGAAAAAAGAAACAAGTGAAAAATGGGCCGCGCAGACTGCAGCCCACTTCTGCTCCATGAGTGGTTCCATTTTTGTACATTAAGCTTAGTTATCCCTAATAGTTGTGTACAGACGTGTGGTTCAGTGGCTGGGACTTGTATTGTGCGACCATTTGGTCACAAGTTTAGTGACCACAAACATGTATTTTACAACTTTATGCACCGTAGTGACACCGCGTGCAAGTTCTAAGACCCGTGGTGTATTTACCTCTTAATTAAAAGAAGAAAGAATCTGCTATTATGAGCAGTTGGGAACTCAGATTTGGAAACAAAGAGGAAATAAATTCGGCAGAAAGAAAGGAATTAGAAGAAGAAATAAATTTTGTGTTCTATCTAATGGGAGAGATGCCCATTAATAAATGGGCACACGCTAATGTTGTACTCCACTTCTTGATAATGTTGTTTTCAATTTCCCATGGTATATATAAATCAGGTTTCAATCTCCATGTTTATAATTTTATATGAATTATGTAGAGCAGTGTGGAAGTCAGGTTTTTTGCCATAAGTGTGAATGTAAAGTTAACAACTGATTGATTTCCAACCAATGGGAATGAACTTCATGAATATTAATTTTTGCTCTCTTTTATACTTGATGATTACAACAATAATTTTACTCTCATCGGTTTTTTTTTGTACTATGATTCGATGGACATGGTCGAAGAACATGACTACATAGTTCACTGCCTAAAAAATGTCCAAGCTCATTGGCAACAATGAAGTGTGTGTAGCTTATGTTCAGTCAAGAGCCTCATACCTTAACATAATTTGCATTAAGAATTATTATTGTGTGCGATAAATAAGGAAACGCACCACATGATATGTAAAGACATGATTTATGTTGAACCACGTGAAGTGAATGTGACGGTTGTTGCAACACATGAGGAATTAGAAGTCGGTGTAGGGACTAGGGAGGAACTTGAGTTCGTTTCTCCCGTTGCAACGCACGGGCATTTGTGCTAGTCTATACCTAATATTAAAAGGAGGAAGCTTTCATAGTTCTTCATAAGTCATCCCTTCATATTCGTTGATTTTGTTAACCATAATAATTGACGGTTGAGATTTAAAAGTAGATTTACATAACGTCACGTAAAATATAAAGCATGTACACAAGCTATCATTGACAGATCTACGGAGAGTTCATGTCTTGGGATTCTAAGAATTCAATCTTGACACGTCTGAACAGTTGAAGCAAGTGAAAAAGAGGATACGACGCGTATGCTACATGGCATATTACGCTCCCGTAGAACCTTGTTCGGATACAACGGGAACCCTGTTTGGATATGAGATGGAAGCAGGAGGTGGACAACAAGGTTGGGTATGCTGCCGTAGAAGGTTCAGTGAGAACGATCCAGCCGCCGCGGCACTGATTGATGAAGATGGGGTGTCTCCGAAGTGGAGGATGGTTCGTACGTCATGTATGTTGTAGATGCCGTGGAAGATGTTGACTTAGCTATGGAAGGGGAGGCGTGTGGCACAAAAATGAAGCCAAGGTGTACATAGGCGTAGGTGAAAGAACCAAAGAGATTAGAGGATAACGAGCTCGATTGATGGATGGTTGAGATTCCGTTTAAGCTAACCTCGCGTACATGTCAAGGAAATAAAAAAACTAGCCATGTTATATCGATCGGCGCCACAACCTTCCAAAGAAAAAGATTGATCAGCCCCAGCCTAGCTCAACTCGTTGGGAAGTGGATGTACAAACCCAACACCCAGGTTCAAATTCTCACGGAGGCGAATTTAGGTTCCTATTTATTCTTTAGGACCAGGCTTTCCTGGTACTCACGCATTTATTGAGGACTAGGCTCGGTGCGTAACGCAGATTAAAAATCTTAGTACTCATACATAAAAGGTTGTATGTGATAACCCACAAGTGTAGAGGATCACAACAATTTTCGAGGGTAAAGTATTCAACCCAAATTTATTGATTCGACACAAGGGGAGCCAAAGAATACTCTTAAGTATTATCAGCTGAGTTGTCAATTCAACCACACCTGGAAACTTAGTATCTGCAGCAAGATAGTTTAGTAGCAAAGTAATATGATAGTGGCGGTAGCAGCAATAAAATTAATAATAGTGTTTTTGTAGTTTTTGTAATAGTAGCAACAGAAAAATAAATAAGCAACAAGCAATATAGGAAAAGCTCGTAGGCATTAGATCGGTGATGGGAAATTATGTCGGATGCAATTCATCATGTAAAAGTTATAACCTAGGGTGACACAGAACTAGCTCCAGTTCATCAATGCAATGTAGGCATGTATTCCGAATATAGTCATACGTGCTTATGGAAAAGAACTTGCATGACATCTTTTGTCCTACCCTCCCGTGGCAGCGGGGTCCTATTGGAAACTAAGCGATATTAAGGCCTCCTTTTAATAGAGTACTGGACTAAAGCATTAACACATAGTGAATACATGAACTCCTCAAACTATGGTCATCACCGGGAGTGGTCCCGATTATTGTCACTTCGGGGGTTCCAGAACATAACACATAGTAGGTGATTATAGATTTTCAAGATAGGATCAAGAACACACATATATTCATGAAAACATAATAGGTTCAGACCTGAAATCATGGCACTCGTGACCTGGTGACAAGCATTAAGCATAGCAAAGTCATAGCAACATCAATCTCGGAACATAGTGGATACTAGGGATCAAACCCTAACAAAACTAACTCGATTACATGATAGATCTCATCCAACCCATCACCGTCCAGCAAGCCTACGATGGAATTACTCACGCACGACGGTGAGCATCATGGAATTGGTGATGGAGGAAGGTTGATGATGACGATGGTGACGATCTCCACTCCCCGGAGCCCCGAACGGACTCCAGATCAGCCCTCCCGAGAGAGATTAGGGTTTGGCGGCGGCTCCGTCTCGTGAAACGCGATAATTCTTTCTCCTTGATTTTTTCCTCCCTGAAAGTGAATATATAGGATCTAGGGATACATCGGTGGAGCACCAGGGGGGCCACGAGGTAGGGGGCGCGCCCTAGGGGGGCGCCCCCACCCTCGTGGACAGGGTGTGGGCCCCCTGGTCTAGATCTTCTTGCGGGTATTTTTTATATTTTCCAAAATAATTCTCCGTGGAGTTTCAGACGATTCCGAGAACTTTTTATTTCTACACAAAAACAACACCATGTCAATTCTGCTGAAAGCATCGTCAGTCCGGGTTAGTTCCATTCAAATCCTGCAAGTTAGAGTCCAAAACAAGGGCAAAAGGGTTTGGAAAAGTAGATACATTGGAGACGTATCAGTATGCATCCCTAGTCGGTGCAAAGGCCGGGGAAGTGAAATTCTCCCCCATATAGATTTCCCTTGCGGGTCATTGGCTGGGGCACCGGCTGTGCGAGCCGTGTCTTCTTCTAGTCCGAGCGCATGATTGGGTGGGGACCTGGGGTAGGAGGCCCAGTTTCCACTCGGCTCTTCGGGTGTTACTCCGCGGCCGTGCGTTGGGGGTGGAGCTGGAGGCCTTACCCCGAACGGGGTCACTCGGGAGGAGGTCATTGCTTATGGAGGCATTCTGGACCCAGTGTCTGAGGGACAACGGATGAGTTGTCGCCTCCAGGATCAGTCGGATGTTGATGACATGCAGCTGAGGTGCGCCATGCGGGCGGCTAAGCTTCGTGACATTTAGGTCACTACTGGTATGTCGGTCAATACGTCCAACTCCATTTTGCATTTTTCTAATGATGAGATTATTCGTAATGCCAACCAACTGGGAGTCTCACTTGGTAGTAATGATAGTGAAATTTCTAAATCTGTTAATGATATCTTAGATCTTGAAGCGGAACATGCTTTAGAATTAATTTGAAACTTAGCAGCGGTCAGACCGGTGAATGACTCTGACATAGAGGCATTGGGAGTTGAGGTGCTAGATAATTTTTGTGCGGATCTTGCCCCTCCCCTCCCTGAGACAGAGGAGGAAGGTGGTTTTACTTCCCCAAGGGAGATTGATTCGACTGAGGATCAGGCTGTTAGGTCCACGGAGCCCGGTTGTGAGGATCGGGTGGAGGATCGGAATAAGCCTAAATGTAAGTGGTCGCGGAAAATTTATCCCGCATCTGCGGTGCGTAGAAGTGCTAGAATCCGTATTACTAAAAAATTCCATGATGAAATATGAGAGCATCTTTTGGAATAGCAGAGGTCTGAAGGACTTGGCTAAGAGAAGGTTTCTTGCGGATGCCTCCAACGAATATATGATGGACTTTATTGCCCTCGCTGAAACTGGATGGGATAACTTCTCACCCTAGTGTCTTAGCACCTTATCGGGAGGTGTGGAGTTTGATTGGCATTGCCTTCCCCCCAGAGGAAGATCAGGGGAATCTTACTCGGGTTAGATGTGATCAGTTGGAAGTCCGTAGTGTGGTCATGGGAGATTTTGCTGTCAAATTTCGGGTTAGATCCAAGGTTGATGGGTATAACTGGGCACTGGTGGCGGTATATGGGGCCGCGCAGCCAGAACTCAAACCAGACTTTCTAGCGGATCTCATCCGTATTTGTGGGTCGGAGCAGCTTCCAATCTTGGTTGGGGGTGATTTTAACATTATCCGTAGGAGAGAGGAAAAGAACAATGATAATTTTGACGACAGGTGGTCGTTCATGTTTAACACAATCATTGAAAGCTTGGATCTGAGAGAGATAGAGCTTTCGGGTAGAAAATTCACTTGGGCCAACACCTTACCAAACCCGACGTTTGAGAAACTGGATAGAGTCCTTGCAAGCGTCGAATGGGAGCAGAAATTCCCTATGGTAACGGTCCAAGCTTTATCGCGCGGGATCTCAGAGCACACCCCTTCACTGGTTGACTCTGGTGAGGCAACACATGTGGGCAATAAAAACGCTTTTTCTTTCGAATTAGCGTGGTTTGAAAGAGAAGGCTTCTTGGATATGATTGCCAGGGAATGGGCGAAAGATGCAGGAGGAAGGACTTCGACGGAGAGATGGCAGAACAAGATTAGACACTTGAGAAGTTTTTTAGGAGGGTGGGCGAAGCATCTTCATGGGATTTATAAGATTGAAAAGGAAAGACTCCTTACGCTTATTCAATCCCTAGATTTAAAAGCAGAGTCCACTATTTTAGAAACCGTCGAGCTTCGTGCTAAAGTTGACACTGAGATGAGATTGAAAGAACTCCTGCGATAGGAGGAATTGAAGTGGGCACTACGAGCTTAGGTTCGCAAGGTTATCCAAGGGGATACCAACACCCAGTTCATTCAAATGGTCGCTAATGGCAAGCATAGAAAGAAAAGAATCTTTCAACTTGAGCAAGACGAGGGGACGATTTTAGGACAGGAAAACCTAAAGACTTACATTGCCAACTACTACAAGCATATTTTTGGGCCTCCTGAGGATAACGTTGTGTCCTTGGATGAGTCTAGAATCGAGGATGTTCCTCAATTGGCCGTGGAAGAGAACGAGGTTCTAACTGCCCCTTTTTTGGAGAAAGAGGTGTTTGAAGCTATATTACAAATGAAGAATAATAAAGCTCCGGGGCCAGATGGTTTTCCGGCGGATTTTTATAAAAAATGCTAGCATATTATTAAAGGGGATTTGTTACCAATGTTCCATGATCTTTTCTCAGGACAACTTCAGTTGTTTCAGCTAAACTTTGGAACTATCACTTTGCTTCCGAAGAAAACAGAGACTGTGAGGATTGAGCAGTTCAGGCCTATCTGTCTTCTTAATGTTAGTTTCAAAATTTTCACCAAGGTCGGGACGAATAGACTCACGCAGATCGCGCATTCTGTGGTGCAGCCATCCCAATCTGCTTTCATGCCAGACAAAAACATCCTAGAAGGGGTTGTGGTCCTTCATGAGACGCTCCATGAGATCCATACGAAAAAACTAGAAGGGGTTGTTTTCAAAGTGGATTTCGAAAAAGCGTACGATAAAGTTAAATGGCCATTCCTTCAACAGGCCTTGCGTATGAAAGGTTTTGATCAGTCCTGGAGACACCAGGTAGAATCCTTCACGCAAAAATGCAGTGTTGGAATTGAAGTGAATGATGATATAGGTCACTATTTCCAAACACATAAAGGTCTGCGCCAAGGTGACCCGATGTCACCGATTTTGTTCAACATAGTAGTTGACATGTTGACGATTCTTATTGCAAGGGCTAAGGAGGCTGGTCAGGTAAGCGGCCTGGTCCCTCATCTAGTTGATGGAGGTGTCTCTATCCTTCAGTACGCCGACGATACTATTATTTTCATGGAGCATGACTTGGTTAAAGCGAGAAACATGAAGCTGGTGTTGTGCTTATTCGAACAATTGACTAGACTTAAGATTAATTTCCACAAAAGCGAATTGTTCTGCTTTGGAAGAGCTAAGGAGGAACAAGAGGCATATAAACAATTGTTCGGGTGTGAGTTTGGGGAGTTACCGTTCACTTATTTGGGTATACCAATTCACCATCATAAGCTAACAACCATTGAATGGAAGTGTATTGAAGATCGATTCGAAAAGAAACTACGCTGCTGGAAGGGCAAGCTGATGTCATACGGGGGCCGATTAATTCTCATTAATTCAGTTTTGACGAGTATGCCCATGTTTCTCTTGTCTTTTTTCGAGGTACCTGTGGGGGTTCGGAAAAGATTAGACTTCTATCGATCACGCTTCTTTTGGCAGAGTGATGACCTGAAGAGAAAATACAGACTAGCTAAATGGGATATCATTTGTAGACCGAAGGATCAAGGGGGTCTACGTATAGAAACTCTTGAGGTGAAGAACAAATGTCTTCTCAGCAAGTGGATGTATAAGCTGTCTAAGGAGTCAGACGCTACATGGGCTCAGATTTTGCGTAATAAGTACCTTCAGTCCAAAACTTTGTCTCAGGTGACTGTGAGGACGGGTGAATCACCTTTTTGGAAAGGACCGATGAGAGTTAAATCAGTCTTTTTCAACAGGACAAAGTTTATTGTCGGAGATGGTACCTCCACCAGATTCTGGGAGGATACGTGGCTTGGGGAAACACCTCTCGCGCTTCATTATCCTTCTCTCTACCGTATTGTTCAACAAAGAGAAGCCTCTGTTGCGACTATTTTTGAGTCCACTCCTCTTAATATACACTTCAGGAGAGCGCTAGCCGGCAACCATTGGGAAGCATGGCTCTATCTTGTAAGTCGACTGATGGATGTGCAGTTATCTCAACGTTCAGACCAGTTGAGATGGAGGCTAACTAGGAATGGAGAGTTTACGGTTAAGTGTATGTATTTAGATGTTATCAACTCTAGCTCTATTCCTAGATCGAAACATGTTTGGAGTGTCAAAGTTCCTTTGAGAGTTTAAGTGTTTATGTGGTTTGTACATAAACAAGTCATTTGAACTAAGGACAATTTGGCAAAACGTAACTGGACGGGATCTACGAGATGCTCATTTTGTGACCGGAACGAATCCATCAAACACCTCTTTCTCGATTGTCCGCTGGCAACAATTTTATGGCGGACAGTTCAGATTGCTTTTAACATTACTCCTCCGAATTCAATTAACACGTTATTTGGGACGTGGCTTGATGGGATAGATCCCGCAACAGTGAGACACATTCGTGTAGGAGTATGTGGTTTATTATGTGCAGTTTGGAACTGTAGAAATGATTTGGTTTTTAACAGAACAACAAATACACATTTTTTGCAGGTTATATTCCGAGCTACATCGTTAATCTGTATGTGGTCGCTACTCACTCCGACAGAGGCCAGGGAGCGTTTGGTTGCTGGGTCTGTCCAATGGGAGATGGTAGCTCGGGCTATTTTCAACCGGTTTGGATGGCGGTCGTGTAATAGGATAGGCAATTAGTTTTCCTATCTATCTTTTGCCAGCCGGTTGTGGCTTTTATTTGATTTTGTTCTTTTGCTCTTTCTGAGCTTGTGCTCCAGATTACAGATCCTATGTTGAACTTATTTGCTCCTTAATAAATGTGGCCGTAGGCATCATTCTGATGTAGAGGCCGGGGATATCCCCTTTTCGAAAAAAAGAAAAAACCAGTCAGACCCAAGTCCGTTCAAGCTAGCCTCACCTTCCCATAGAATTGATCGAATAAGAGTATATTGAGAGTGTGCATTGCCCTCCATAGTCTGAATTGATCGAAGGACGTAGAGTTGGTGCGAGTCGCTGCTGCCGCTGATGGACCGGAGACCATGGGCGAGGGGAAAGTTCAAAAAGCACAGCACCACGCTGGTTGCAGATGCTGCACATCGGGAGGCAGACCACGGAGGGGAGGTGAAACTATCGATGGGGACGTGAGTATGACGTATGTGTCGCCGGCATAGACGACGGGTGAGGAGGGGAGCCTTCAAAAAGCGCAACACTTTGCTGGTCGCCGCCGCCGCACGTCCAGCGATGGACCACGGAGATCAGGTGAAACTATTGACGGGGAGGTGAGTCTGATGTGTTTTGCATTGCACATATTATCTAATGGTGCCACAGTTGAGACAAGACAAGCATCGTCGTTCGACGTCATGGCCATGCTAAGCAAAGAAAGGTGAGACAACACAAGCATCGTGTATCCATTCATGCTGCACTGTCGCGGAAAACCACGACCACCTATGGGGCCAGGAGGCCCCTTGCTGGTTCGTCAGGGGGACATCGCGTTGCACAAAGAGCACACGACCGTGGGACAACATGACAGAGATCACATGGGCAGTTTTACCTAGGTTCGGGCCGCCGCGAGGCATAAGACCCTACTCCTGCTTTGGTGGATTGATGGTGGAAATGAGGTGATGGGGCATAGTACACTGGCCCGGCAAGGGTTGCCTCAGGGCGATAGCGGCTATGCGCGTATGGGGGTGTGAGTTATGAAATCTTCTAACCCTGTCTACGGTTGCCATGGGCCTCCTTTTATAGATCAAGGGGTTACCACAATGGCAAAGTAGTCATTATGCACTTATAAGATAGCAACAATGCTATCATACCTAACTCTGCGGGCTGACAGGGTGCATTAAATGCACTGCTCAACGTCACATCACTGGTTGCCCGGCAAGGCTTGCCGGGCTATCTTGCCAGCTCCGCGCCTGCTCGCTTGACACGTTCCCGTGCCTGTGCACAGTCAGGGCAGCATGCCCGGGGTTTGTTAAACCGCCAAAAGCCCCCGAGCCTGCCCCGAACGCGCTGCCGAGCGTTGTCGGGGTAGGGCCAAATAAGTGCATAGACGGGGTTGCTAAAGAGGCTAGTCTCTTGAGATATTTTTTGCTTGTTCATTAGTCTTGATTCCGGGCCAGTTCCTGGTTTCTCTGCGCGTTGTGTAAAGCCAATAGTGGTGGGGCCGCTCCAGCAATGGCTCGTGAATGACTTTAACGCACGGGGTAGAAACTGCCAATTGAGTCTTCCCACCACACCCTTATCCTTAGCCACGTATGCTGCATGCATCGCGCGGGGTAGGTAACAGAGGCGCGTGGCGCGGGAGAGCATCAAGGCGAGGGCCCAGTCGTTTTGATGGCGGAGGAGGACGGCGGTTACTCATCGGGGAATCAGCCCCCACTCCCAGCTCGCCTATAAAGAGGAGGAGCGTAGGGGGGAGCAGAGGCATTCACCCATACCCTCTTCTCCTTCCGTTGCTTGCCGTTCTGGCTATGTCGAAGAAGAGAGCTTGGGGCCAGCCCCCAGGTAGTAGCTTGCACTTGATGGGGCTGAATGGCTGTACTAGAGCTCAGGGAGTGGGTCTGGTCCGAGATGTAGCACGACGCTGTAGCCAGTGTGCACAGGGTATGGAGGCGGCGAATGCCACCTGTATGGCGAAGTACCCGCCCCCTTTGCCTGAACTGGTCGCCTTAGTACGAGCGCCGGTCTTGGTTATGGGTTGCCGGAGCTTGTCTTCTCATCGCTGAAATCCCCGGGGTTGCGGGTGCCATCCCGGGGTGCAGCGCTCGGGAATGTTGGCGTCCCCAGCACTACTCCTAGCAGAGCCGGGGCTATTACAGAGGAAGGGAGCACATTCCCGCTCGTCAGGAGGGGAGAAGGGCGTATCTTGATGCCCCTCATCGTCCTGGCCGCTGGTCGCTTCTCGGCGGGTGAACCGGGCTGGATGTCTCCCCAGGGCGGCGGTGATGAATAGAAAGCGAGGAAGGACGGAGAAGGCGGATAGCGCGGGGTCGGGTCGGAGTGTGGTGACCCTGACGCGTTCGTCTCCTTCTAGGGACTTGCCGCCTCGTCTTTCCTCTCCACTCCTCCCTCCTCGGCACCATCGTCACCAGCCTCTCCTGGTGGTGGCCGACGAAGGATGTCCTCTTGAAGCCTTCGACTCCCCTCCAGCAGTCTTCTAGCAGAGCTTTGGTGGGTGGCCCTGCCTCTTCTCAAGCTAGGTCTTCCGGCCGGTCCCGGAGGTGGTGACGAGGGCACCACCGAGCTGCTCCCTGCACTCATCCTTCACAGCCCCACCACTCCCGGTCTTGGCAGGCCACGCCAGGCGGTACCTGACGGGGCCATAGTGGGCTCTTGCTTGGGTGTTCCTTTTCTCGTCTTTTCCTCCTTTCGTTGTAGTGCCTGAAGGAGGGTGAGCGAAAAGAGGGGATTACGGGGCACTTATCTTTTTTCAACCTTAAATCTGTAGGCACTTGCCAAATTTTTATTCAAATAATGTAACCTCCCGAGTCCATGTTTGAGTTTTGTAACGCTTGTACTTGTATCAGCATGTTAATGAAAAAGATGAACCTTGCCGGGAACCCGTGCATGTGTATGTCCATGCAGAGGTGAGATGCCTCTTTAATGTAAATAAATGAGTTTTCCGACAAGCTATCCTACCGGCGCCCTTTTTTGTCTGCCAGAGAATCACATCTATCGGGGAACGGACAAAGGGGCCAACCCCCCACCAACTTATTTTCACGAAGGGCCACTACAACCATCCCGTCCGAAGCAATGTTCGAGTCTGGGATGGGAGCACCCAAGTCTCAAGAGAGTAGCGAGGTTTTCTTATGCACAAGTTATAGCTTACAGAACACTAACTGACAGGAGGTAGAACTTATCTGTTTGGCTTGCTGGGGATCACAGTGCTGGGCAATCTTCTCAACTCCCAATCGAAGCCAAATTCACGGCAGGAACCTACAGCTTCATGCAGATGGGAATGAACGCATGATGCAATCCTATCTATATGCATATGCAAATGCTCATGAAATGCTTATGCAGTGATCTTGGAATGCTCATGCATGCATGCAATCTTGGTTGGGGCCCCCCTACAACGCTTCTTTATTTTTCTCTTGCACGGGGTCATTGCCCCGGCTTTGTACAAGGGGTTACATGAAGCTAAAGCAAGGCCTGTACAAATGGGTGGCTGCCGGGCAGGGCCCGACAGGCGGGTCTTACGGGTAGAACTTGCGGAGATGCTCAATATTCCAGGACTTCTGCAATTGAATGCCATCTCCGGTCTCCAGACGGACTATGCCAGGTCTGGTGACTCGTACTACCCGGTAAGGGCCTTCCTACTTCGGTGATAACTTGTGTGGTACCCTTGGCGGACTGAACACGCCTAAGGACAAGGTCACGTTCCTCAAAACACCGGGCATGAACACTGTGGCTATGATAGCGACATAGGGCTTGCTCATAACGTGCAGCACGCGTCGCAGCCCGGAGATGGTTCTCCTCGAGTAGCACAGCGTCGTCACACCGGTGCTGAACTTGTGCTAATTCATCATAGGCAAGCACTCGAGACAACCCGTAAATGAGTTCCATGGGGATAACTGCTTCTGCCCCATAGACCAGGGAGAAGGGATTTTGCCCGGTAGCTCGGTTTGGTGTCGTTCTGAGGGACAAGAGAACTACCGGCAGCTCCTCAACCCACCGCTTGCCGTGTTTCTGCATCGTATCAAAAGTTTTTGTTTTGAGTCCTCGCAGCACTTCAACGTTCGCCCTCTCAGCTTGTCCATTGCTCCGGGGGTGTGCCACGGAGGCAAATGAAATCTTGCATCCGAGGGCATGAACATATTGCATGAAGGTGCGGCCGTGAACTGGGTGCCATTGTCGGTAATGATCCTTGCCAGAACTCCAAAATGACACACCAGATCTTTCAAGAACTTGATAGCTGACTGATCAGTCACCTTTCTCACGACAGTCACTTCCGGCCACTTTGTAAACTTGTCGATAGCAACGAACAAGAATTCAAAGCCCCCGATTGCTCGGGGAAGGGGCCGAGGATATCGAGCCCCCAGACCAAAAATTGCCATGATAGAGGGATGTTTGAAGACCTTGGGCAGGCAGGTGGGTTTTCTTGGAATGGAACTAGCAAGCTACACATTTCGAGACTAGCTCGACTACATCTTGGAGGGCCGTGGGCCAATAGAATCCTTGTGGGAATGCTTTCCCAACTAATGCCCTTGATCCAATGTGGGAGCCGCACATGCCATTGTGTATTTCAGCCAGCAGTTTCTTTCCTTCTTACCGACAGACACACTTCAATTTCACACCGATGGGCCTCCTTCTGTACAGAGCGTCATTGACAAACTGATACATACTGGCCCTCCGGGCTACTTTTTCAGCTTCATCTTGGTTGAAGTTCTCAGATTTGGAGGAAGTGGATAATGTGCCTTGCCCAAGTTGGAGCCTAGGGCTCGGCAATGAGGACTAGAGACACCTCCTCTGCTTCGGGAGCACATGCTTCATTCACGGGGTCCATGGAACCGGCTGGAGGGGGTGGTCTGACAGGCTGTGAGGAGTTGTTTCCGGCCGAGTCTCTGCCAGGAGCGGACATATCTACCGGGAGAGGCTTACCGGTGTCCAACTTACTCCATTTCCGGGCCATTGTTTCTGGGGATACGGAGGGCTGAGTGAGATGGAGAACAAAAGTTCCTGGTTCCACAAGAAGCTTCTGCGCATCACACTTTGACAGATGATCAGCTATGCCGTTTTCTGCACGGGGTACGTGCTCTATTTGCAATCTGTCAAAGTGCTCCTCCAATCTCCTCACTTCGTCGACGTATGCCTCCATCAATGGACTTTGGTAATCCTTGTTGACTTGTCTCACCACAAGCTGTGATTCTCCTCGAATGATCAGTTTCTTAATTTCCAATTCCACTGCAATCCTCAACCAGGCAAGGAGACCTTCATACTCAGCTGTATTGTTGGTTGCTTCTTCCAGGGCAAAATGCACTTGGACAACGTACTTCAAGTACTCCCCGGAGGGGGTGATGAGAAGCACGCTAGCTCCTACACCTTGCAGGGAAAAAGCACCATCAAAAATACATAATCCATTCCTGGGGTGATTCCCTGCCGAGGATAATTGTCTCTGTTATTTCCTCATCAGGGGTTGGCGTCCATTCTGCAATAAACTGTGCCAATGCCCTGCTCTGAATAGTTGTCGTGCTCTCAAAACATCAAACCAAAGCTGGATAACTCCAAAGCCCACTCCACTATTCTGCCGTTAGCCTCAGGGTTTCGGAGTATCCTTTGCAACGGGAAACAAGTGACAACCGTGATCTCATGAGCTTGGGAGTAGCGGCGCAGTTTCCTTGAGGCCATGATGAGACTAAAGATCAACTTCTGCATGCCAGAGTACCTCGATCTAGCCCAATGTAACAGGGAGCTGATGAAGTACACTGGGCGTTGCGCCACTTTCTTCCTTGCCGCGTCCTTGGGGTCGCTCTCGCTGTCGTGCTTACTGCTGCTCCGATCCTTCTCTGATTCTGCCGACCTTTGCTCACTCTATGCCTCATCCATTTCTCGCTATGCTACCAAGGCTGCACTGACCACTTGGCTGGTTGCCGCTAAGTACATCATCAATGGCTCCTGGGTTTTGGGAGCGACCAAGGTGGGCACAGAGGACACTTAGGCTTTCAACTCTTGCAAAGCCGCATCCGCTCCCGGGGTCCACTTCATGGGTCCTGCCTTCTTCAAAATTTTGAAGAATGGCAGGGCGCGCTCGGCAGACTTGGAGATGAATCTGCTCAGCACGACAACGCATCCTGTTAGACGCCTCACATCCTTAACTTTCCTTGGCACTTGGATCTGCTCGATAGCCTTGATCTTGTCGGGGTTGGCTTCGATCCCGTGATGGGATAGAAAGAACCCAAGCAGCTTGCCGGAGGGAACACCAAATACACACTTCTCCGGGTTGACCTTCAAATTGATCTTACACAGGTTAGCGAATGTCTCCTCCAAATCCAAAATATGGGTGGCCCTATCCTTGTCTTGACCACAATATCATCCATATAGGCTTCTATATTTCTGTGCAGCTAAGGCTCAAAAACCAATCTGGGCTGCCCTTGCAAAAGTGGACTTGGCACTCTTTAGTCCGAATGGCATGCGGACAAAGCAGTACGTACCAAATGGAGTGATGAACGACGTCTTCTCTTCATCTTCCCTGGACATGAAGATTTGGCGATACCCAGAGTATGCATCCAGAAAGGAGATCAAATAACAACATGAATCCACAATCTGATCAATACGCGACAAGGGAAACGGGTCCTTCGGTAAAGCCTTGTTGAGATGTGTGAAATCTATGCAAAGCCTCCATTTCCCGTTATCCTTCTGGACTACCACTGGAGTTGGGAATCACGTTGGAGGCAGCACTCCTCTCACTAAACCAGACGCCTCAAGTTTCTTGATCTCTTCTGCAATGAACTGCTACATCTCCAAGGCCTGCTTCTAGACTTTCTACTTGATGGGTCGGGCATGTGGGCACAGAGCAAGGTGGTGCGCCATTACCTCCCTGGGATCACCGGGGATATCAGATGGTTGCCAGGGAAACACATCCATATTTGCCCGCAGGAAGGCAACGAGCATGCTTTCCTATTTGTCATCGAGGGTGGCGCTGATAGTAAAAGTACCATCAATGCCAGCCAGCCCTGCCGGGACCTTCTTCACCAGGGGTGCAGCGACCCTGGATCTCTTGCTGTTGGAACACTCCGGCACATCGTCAACGGGTGCCATGCCGTGCACTCGGTGGGGGCACACTTCCTGGACACTTTTCCAGAGGTCCTACAATCCCTCTTTCCTTTACTTTCCTTGGCGGGAACTGCTGCTGCCGCTGCCTCTGCCGCGACTACATCCCGGTACATCTTGTCCACGCAAATGATTGCGTCCTTATCATCTGATGGGATAGTGATAACTCCCAGTGGCCTAGGCATCTTAAAGGTGTTGTAGGCATAGCGGGATGCCGCCATGAATTTAGCAAGAGCCGGGCGTCCAAGAATCCATTGTACGCCCGGGGGAAATCAACCACATCAAACACAATCCTCTCAGTCTCGTAGTTTAGTTCTCCCCCAAATATTACCGGCAACGTGATCTTTCCCTTAGGATGACTCCTGCCGAGATTAACTCCTCGAAACATGCCGGTAACCTCTAGCTATTCCTCTGCTATCTGAAGCTTGCTGATAACTGCTGGGGAAATCAGATTCAACCCGGCCCCACCCTCCACCAACATCTTTGTGACCTTGAGGTTGCGAATTGTTGGGGAGACCAACAATGGAAACCATCCTACCACAGTGGTACGGCTAGGATGATCCTCCTTGTCAAAGATGATGGGCGTACGAGACGATTTGAGCGGCTTCCGGGCCTCTGGCGCTGGCTCCACGACATTGACTTCTCGCACCCACCGCCTGAGTTGACAGTGAGAGGCATGCAGAGACGCACCTCCGTCAATGCACAGGGCGTTAGTGGCCTTCTGAAACTCTTGCTCACTGGTTTTCTCTTCATCCCCTCCATCACTCTCATCATCACAGGCTCCCTTTTCTCTAACTCTGGCGGGCTTTCCTTGGTTCCGAAGGGGTTTGCCGGGGCGATTTACTTCACCACCTCTGCCCTTACCGCCAACAACATTCTGACCCTTTTCCTTATCACACTACTCATACTCCGCTCTGTGTCTCTTGACAAGCTACTCAACTTGATGACACTCTTGAAGGTTGTGGCCCTTGGTCCGATGAATCTTGCAATACGACCCATCACCTTTCCCGGCTTTCTCGGCAGCAGCGGCTTGCCGACAGTCAGTGCACACGATGGCTTCCTTGTCGGGGCCCTCAGCTTTGGCCTTCTTGCTGATACTAGGCATACCCGATCCTTCGACAGTCATCACTGCCTTGTCTCTCCGCTTCTTACTGCGCTTCTTGCTCTTCTTCTGACTGGTTGATTCATCATCATCCTCTGAATCAACATTGATGCAATCTTCCTCTGCGAGCAACTTCCTTCCCTCTTCCATCCGAGCACACTTATCCACCAACATGTAGGGCTCCTTCACAGTCTTGGGCAACCGCACGTTCATCTTAGAACGAATCCGGCAGTTACGCACATTGGACTGGAAGGCGGCTATTATGGCCATGGGATGGATATTTGGGATATTTCTATGAACTTTGCTGAATCCTTGTAAATACTTATGGAGGGTTTCTCCTTCCTTCTGTTGTAGAAGCTGCAAGTCACTAGGCCCGCTGGGTTCTTGGTGGCCACCTGTGAATCAAGATGGCAACGGGGACGAAACCCATCGGGTTTTGCCTTCACAAACCCATCCCTACAAGAAAACCGTAAACCCGTCCCCGTCCCCATCATGATGCGCGAGGCTAGTTTTCCGCCCGTCCCCTAAACCCATCGGGTTTCGGGGAACCCACGGGAAACCCACGAGAAAATCAAAATATTTAAACAAACATAGAGGGGACAAAGAATAACATTTCAACAACAAAACAAGCACATTTTAGTAGCATAACTTGAGAACATTTCAACAAAAAACTATAATAGATGGTTCAACAGCTATATAGAGTGTCAGGCGGAGGGAAACATGGAGCGAGGAGGCTCGCCGTCGCAGATCGTGGTCGGCGGCTCTTGCAAGATGGGATCGAGTCAGGCGGCGGGTGGGTCCTAGGTTTAGGTTTATGTATTCTGAGGGACAGAGAGAGTTGAGGGCTCGAGCGAGGGGGAAAGAGCGAGCGATACAGTGGCCACCCAGTGAGGGATTGGTATGGCATCGACGCTGGGGGTGGGGGCTCGGTCGCATTGGCTTGGGCCGGATCAGTACTGGGTAAAAAATCGCGAGTATTGCCGGTTTTCTGGTTCGGGGACTACCGAAACGGGTGTAAACCCATGCAACATGTCTGGTTGTATAATGTTCCCAACAACAGCCCTGCGGGGATGAAAACATGCCCATCCCCATGCCCTAATAAGGTAAAAACCCATGGGGATGCGGGTTTCGGGCCCCCGTTGCCATCTTGACCCGTGAAGGCGCCAATGAATTCATGGCACATGTCATCCCATGATGAAATGGAATTCTCCAGCAGGTGCATCAGCCAAGACCTCACATTGGACTAGAGGGCCAAAGGAAAGTAGTTGGCAAACACCTTCTCATCTCTTCCCCCGGTAGGCTGAACAGCGATGGTGTAGATGCTCAGGAACTCTACCGGGTTCAGCCTCCCGTCGTACTTCTCAGGTATCTCTGGCTTGAACGTGTGAATGGACGACCAATGGACTTGCTGCAACTCGTGAGTAAAGGCAGGGCAGCCAACCTCGAAAGGTAGGTACCCGCCAATACCGAGCATGGGCTTGTCGTCATCGAGGCCGTCACACCCGTCGGTCCGGCGGAGGTCATCGCGGCGCTGCTCGACAATGACGCGCGCGTGTCCTCTCCGCCTATTCTTTGGGGCTCGTCGTTGGTCCAATCACGCTCGAGGGTCAGAAGAGGCCATCGAGACATCGTCGGGGTCTTGATTCTGTTGCGCTTGCACTGGCTGCCGCAGCGGGGAATGCACCATGGGGACAGCTCCCTTCGTACAGTCAACAGCACGAGCCATTGTTGTCGCATGGGGTGGCTGCAGCGGGCCAGCTCACCACGAGCCCCCAGCTTCGGCAAAACCGAGCAGACTTTGTATGGTGGCACTCCATTCGTCCATCTGCTCGGCTACTGGCGGAAACCTCAGCAGCAGCTGAACCCGCGCCATGGCCTCCGAAGCTGTACTTGGCATGGGTGATGATGAAGTCGACCGTACCGTCGCTCGGATCCTGACGGTGCCATCGGCAGCACTACGCCCCCGCTGCTGCGTGGCGACCACCTGGATGGCAGGGTGGTGCGGTGGAGGCGCACGAGGGCTAGTGGCTCTGTTGAGTGCAGCGGCTTGTCGACCCGTCTCGGGGGAGGTGCACGCGCTACGGCCACTCCTGTGGTGGGAACGGTCAGAGGACGGCGATTTGCCCTGGTCCGAGCGCCGTTTCTGTGGCTGTGCTCGTCGGCAAGCGAAAGGGGCGCGGATGGAGTAACCCCTACGCTCGAGCCTTGGGGAGCATGGCCGTCGATGTGTTGCTGATGCTACTTTCCTCCGGTGCCTCCTACTCCCGCGTCGGCCGTGGGGGAAGTGATGAGGAGGCCACCTGCTCCGACCACACCCCCAGCATCGTCCGCGTCCTCGTGTGCCTCCGCACCTCCCACAGCGTTAGAGGTCGCGAACGGCGGAGCCTTCGAGGTGTATGGATGCACCGAAGAAGCGGATTTCTTATTGGGCGCCATGGTCGATGGCATCATCGAAGAAGCGATGAAGACGACGCGCTGCACACACCTTCAGGTTCGCGCAAGCAAGCTCCCTACCTGGCGTACCAAAGATGTCGCGGGAAACCACAGCCACCTATGAGACCAGGAGGCCCCTTGCTGGTTCGGCATGGGGACGCCGCGTTGCACAAAGACCAGACGAGCATGGGACAGCACGACAGAGATCACGTGGGCAGTTTTACCCAGGTTCGGGCCTCCGCGAGGTGTAAGACCCTACTCTTGCTCTGGTGAATTGATGGTGGAAATGAGGTGGTGGAGCGTAGTACACTTACCTAGCAAGGGTTGCCTCAGGGCGATAGCAGCTACACGCGTATGGGGGTGTGAGTTAACCAATCTTCTAACCCTGTCTACGGTTTCCATGGGCCTCCTTTTATAGATCAAGGGGTTACCACAATGGCAAAGTAGTCATTATGCATTGATAAGATAGCAACAGTGCTATCATACCTAACTCTGCAGGCTGACAGGGCACATTAAATGGACCGCTCAACGTCACATCAATGCTTGCCTAGCAAGGCTTGCCAGGCTATCTTGCCAGCTCTGCACCTGCTCGCTTGACACGTTGCAGGATGGGTGTCATCTGTGGGTTTTTCCTGTAGGGAGAGGTTGCCATGTGGCGAATGGTTGCCACCTAGTCACTCCGCGGCTTGACACCGCACGGGTCGATGACGTGAGTCATGGAGGAGTGGTTGGTCAGGTGGTTTAGCCTTTGCGAGTCCCGACATGCTCTGCCGGGATGCCTTGGTTGTCTTCTCCTAGGGGTGGCCTCGCCCCTTGCCGGGCTCACCTGCCTGGCAAGGGAGGCCTTTCTCCCCACCACCCTGCCGCCCGTAGAGGCACCCCCTTTCACCCGTGCGACCGCGAATAGAAGGAGAAAAGGAAAGGGAGCTCGGCAGAGATCACCACGACGCTCGGCGGCTGCGCAGGTAGCCTTCGTCGAAGGTCCTCTCCCTCTCTTCCCCATTCCCGGGCCCATTTTCTCCACCCCCTCCCGCATCCCCTAGTTCGCGCTCCCGTAGCTCCACCCTGGCCCATTCAGCATCTCCGACGGCGACCACCATGGATCCTGGTCCCCGTCCCCATCCTCGACGGCGGAAACAAGAGAAAAGTCCGGCGGCGAGCACTGTCCCGTCCGTCACGTCCCATCTCCTGAGCTGCGTCGCCGCCCCCACCCTGTACCTCAGCCCTGATTTTGACCCATGGCCGTGCTCCCTCAACCTCCGCTAGATGTAAGACCTCTACTGCTCACCAACCCGTCCGTCCAACGTTTTCTATTTTTACTTTTAGGATTTTTTTTCAATTTTCAGGCTGATTGAGTGTTTGGGGTTGTGTGCCTGAAGCTGCAGTAGTTTAGGAAGAAGATGGAGAAGAAGTACCCTGGGAAGTAGGAAGAAGCTGACACGGACGAGGGGGCGCTTGTGCCATCTCCTAGATGTGGAGAGAACAACCATTATAGCACCGCATTTGAGATGAAGCTTGTGTTTCAGATACCTTTCTGGGTGTGGTGCGTGGAGTTGAGCGAGTCATTGGTGTGTGAAATACTCATCCACAGGAAGCCGCAAGGTTGCAGGTGGGGAGCTCATTATTTACACTTCTTTTATGTCTGTGTTCTTCGCAAATTTTCATTGTTTTTTCTGAAGCAATAACGGAGGGGGTATCCAACCTGAAAAGGAATTTTATTAATTAAGGACCAGGGTTACAACTCTTAGGGAACTAGCTCTTTCCAAATTGCTAAATCGGTGTTTGATTTCAATCGAATCGGTAGGCTATAGAGATCATGAGACGAAATGTCATACCTGGTATATGCGTGCTTGTGTTTGCATGGTATACTCTTTTGTTGTTTTTTCTTAGGAACACACTCTAATTTAATTATTAGACATGCAATGTTTTTGGATGTTCTGGTTGTATTACTGTTTTTTAAGTTCATGTTGGGAGAGTATGAAAATTGATAATAGTCGTGATTCTAGTCGGAGTAATGCAAATGTCATACAGTTTCTTCAGGCTTACACCATATAACCAATTGAACCATGAACTGATGTTATCACCATGTTCCAGTCCCATGTAATTCAAGTAGTTAGACAAGTGCATAAGAATTTTCATGGTAGGCCGTTGCGTCCTCTGATTGCTCTGCATTTGATGCCTGCTTGCGACATTAATAACAACCTCAGGTACATCTCAGTCAGGATCAGAGGAAATAAACTATATCTTCCGTCAATTTGAAGATGGGTATTAGCTTACCACTTGTCAGGAAAACGGCACCACATGACCCTATATAGAATGTACTGCCTATTGAAACAATTGGAAAATGAGACATGCATTGAAACAAAAATAACTGACTGGAGTTTAGGCTAGCAAAAAATATGTACCTACAGTTCTCTTCGTGAGTAACATTGATTATTTGGAGAAAAGCAACCAGCTATTATATTTTCAGCCGACTGCATGAGTAACATTGGTTATTTCTCTGAATCCACAGTAGTTTAATTTTTCTCGTTTGATGTTGTTCGGAGCAAAGCTTGGTTAGTACCAATTTTCCGTTAGATTTATTTCCGTTGCAAAGAGGTGAATTCTGATCCTCTTCAGGGCGTCAATCTTTGCTGAGTTTTATTTTAGGTACTTTTTGTTTCATTACAGTGCAATGAGGAACTTGGAGGTTAATTGCGCCCATTTTATAAATCGACACGCATAAATCTTGATTATGTATGAAATTATTCTGAGATACTGCCAACATTTTGTATGTTTTGGAGAAGAGTGTGGTTTTTCTACACCCCAGCTTGGTGCACCCACGCAAGAAAACATATTACGCATTTCAAAAAATTCTGAAACTTTGTGTGGGAATGATCATTAACAAATGTTATGGACGCTTTCAAAGTTTGATAGTCAAATAATATTCGAGGAGCTCTGTACAAAAAAGACAAATTCACTGAAATTAGTCAATATGTGAGTGCACAGTTTGAACAGATTTTCTAATTTTGTCTTTTTTGTACAGAGCTCCTTGAATATTATTTGACCACCAAATCTTGCAAGCGCCCATAACATGTGTGGATGATCATTTTCACAATGTTTTAGAAATTTTTAAATTGCATTGATATATTTTCTTGTGTGGATGCAGCCACAACTTTCCCTTTAGAGAATGAATTTATCTCTTGTGATAAACTGAGGAGGATGAAGGCTATGGTTGTCCGTGCAAACTTTGAGATGAATATGTCTACAGCTGGCAATTGCTTCTTTTATATGGTTGGCCGGTGTGCTGCTTTTGTGGTCTTGTTGGAAGGGGATAGGGGTCCCCTAGTTGTTGCGGCGTGTGGGGGGTGGCATGAGCTCGGTGCTCCTTGTAGACTAGGTGTCGCTCCTCGGTATTGACTCAGCTATCTTCATTGCTTTGCTTATTGTCATCTGCAGCATCCTCTGTGCATTTGCTTGTCCTTGAGTGTGATGTGTTGTTCATCAGGCGAAGTCTCTACCTCCATGAGCTCGGCTTAGCGCAGTGCCGGTGGCCATTTTGTACTCCGGTTAGTCTCAGCGGTGGTCATTCTGTACTTCGGTTGGTCTCAGCGGTTGTTTTCACCTTAGGTCTTGGGGGAGCGTCTCCATCTTCCGATGGATCGTTGCCTTACGTGCCAAGGCGAGGGGGCAGGGAGCCCTCTTCGGAGATGGATGAGGTTACAACTAATTTTCTCTTGCGCCCATGGTGATGTCGAGGACGCTTCCTCTCCTGGTGGTTGTTCCTTGTTCCCAAGGCTCTGCTTTTGCTGCTGATTAATGTCTTGTTTGTCGAGGAGAGCTTCATCTACTTTAAGATGGAAATGTGCCTTAGTTGTTTCATCTTAGCTTGTTCCTTTTGTTGTTACGTGCGAGTGGTTTGCTCAGCCCCTTGTATCTTTTGTTGTTTGCTTTTCTTTGTTTGTTGGTGTTTTCTTAGCAATGTTGGTGGTTATTGTAATTCTAGCCGGCTGGCCTGTTTGTTAATTCAAAGTCGAGTTAAGCTCCAGTCTTTTTAAAAAATAAAAAATAACTCAGCTATTTCTATGTCCTTGATTCTCTGATGAGGTACAGTGTTGAGGTCAGATTGAGTCAGCCACAAATGACGTCGATGAGATGGCCTTCAGGATTCAGCGTCATGTAACGGAAATAATATTACAAAATAGTTTGGAATATGCCCCATAAATTGTTACATTTTCCTACCATTTTACAAGTAATTCATACGTTGACATAACATTCAGTTACTAGACCATACGTTGACGATACTTTTTTTTATGGAACGTTGATTGAAGATACTCTTGTTTAGGTCTACTGCCAAATTTCTTACGTTCGGATCTCAACTGAATTAGTAGTATGTGTTTCTTGTGTCGCGAAATAAAATACAACTAGGACGTGTTTCTCAACTGAATTAATATAACTTGTTTATTTACCGTCAAAATAAAATTAGAACCTCTTATTTGCTTTTTGAATTCCAAATATCTTACCAGACTAGGAATTGAATGGAAAGTTTCTTTAAAAAAATTGATATGTGATAGAGAGACAATTATGATGCGGCAATGCCCATGTATAATAGATATATGGAGGTAATTTACTAATCTCTTCCCGTAAAATTAAGTTACATACAGGGCATGCCCTCTAGTGCTCACGCCTCCCCTCCGTAAGATTACCCTGCACTCCATGCTGCCATAAGTACTAAGCTACGGAACGGCCACCAGCATCCATAATTTTACCTCCCGTGTGTTGGGTACGTGCAGGATGGGTGGGGTGAGGAATAAGAATTCCTCACCCAGGGTGACGAATAGTCAATCCCTATATATATATATATATATATATATATATATATATATATATATATATATATATATATATATATATATATATATATATATATATATATATATATATATATATATATATATAGGGATTGACTATTCGTCACCCTGGGCGAGGAATAGTTATTCTTCACCCCCCTCTAGTTTACCACCAATGCACTGTAATTTTACGTTCCGTAAGTTTTTTCTTATTTCTCACGTAAAAAGAGACCGTAAGAAAATATATAATCACCATAAAAAATATTTTACGTTATGTAAAATTACAGACGTAAAAACATAGTGTCAAATATACATAAACTCCAAATTTTCTTGTCTTATGACCTATATTTTTATTTTCTTATACCAAATTTTACGTAGTAAATCAATAGAAAAATATAACTATTTGAATTTCAAATGTAATTTAATTATGAAGTGATCGTAAGATTACCTCGGATGAAGAATAACTTATTCTGCACCCTGGTGATGAATAGCATCACTATATATATATTCTGTAGATGATTTTTTTTCTACCGGATTTTCTTTAATCTCCGTAAGAAATGAATGTATGATTGTGCCAAATCTTCAAGTTGTATATGCATGGTCGTGTTCAGGGTGCAGACTATAGTTCTGATAGCTATAGCGAGGGTGAGTCGGTTGAGGGGCACAAAGTCTACCAGCGTGGTGGTACAAAGCTCCCGCCCACCCCGGTGACCCCCGACCAGAGGTGGTTGATTGCACCTAACGGGGAGAAGTAAGTGCATTTACTCTTTTTTAACCTTTTGCCTTGACGTTTCTTTGAATATCTAATGCGTTAGCCTTGTCATACTGCAGTTCTTGGACACACTCAGACGGGGTCCGCAGGCCCAACACTGCCCTTGGTGTGATTTGTCGCCAGTGCTTCCCGGGGTGGCTCACGTTGCCCGGTGAGGACCGGGTTCTAGAGCTAGGAATGACCTGGGAGCACTACTTGGCTGCCCCAGCCCCGCCGGAGCACAGGGTCGGCGATGTCGAGTGCGACACGGTGGCCGACATTGTGATCGCCACGTTTTGGGTAATTTCTCCTTTGCCATTTACGTTGTGTTTTCTTCTTTGATTGCATACCTTCTACATGTGTTTTCTTGTTTGATTGCAGACCTTCTAATCCGTCTTAAGCAGGGGAAGGCGAGGAAAGGGCCGGACTTTAACCCGAGCCGGCCTCTTGATCCAGAGCTGGTGATGATATCTCGTGGCGGGAGGTCCCATGGCTCGTTAGCCATGGGTAATGGACTGATACGTTGTAGTAGCACTCTCCCGCAGATCAAGAAGCGCCAGACCAGCTCTGATCCTGAGATACCATCTCGTTTACGACCAGTGGAAATCGAATTCCAGGTTTGTTATATGGACTCGGTAGCCTTTCCTCCATTACATTGCGTTTGCGACCGTCGATGATTACAATGCTAACGAGTGGTGTTGCAGGCTGTTATTGAGGTAGAGAGAGCGATGACCCAGGCTGCTTTTGAGGAGAGGGACCGGCAGTTGGCGGAGAGGGACCGGCAGGCGGCGGAGAAGGAGAGGGAGAATGAGGAGAGGACGGCTAGGCTGTTGGAGGAGGAGAGGAACCGGAACGACTCAGCTAACCGGGCCATGTACGATCTCTTCGTGGTAAGTTTCTTCTGCATATTAGCTAAATCATGCACACAATGTTCCTTTCATTAGTAACTAATATGACTAACTCGTCAAAACCAAATGTGCAGTCCGTGTGCGAGAAGAACGGTCAGACCCCTCCGTCGATGCCAGTCATTGCTCCGGCGGGCACGATGAGTTTCATTTGAACGGTCATTAGTTACTAGTCTTCACATTTGAGTTGCATCATGCTAACGATACATTGGAAATAATCTTTGGTGTGGCGTAACTCCCGACAAGCATCGACCGATCCTTCTCTATCTGCCACTGGCGCGACCGGTCCTACACCTACACCTCCGTGATGACGGTAAGTTTCCCAAGTGTTTTGCTTAATAGAGTTTTGTTGTGATGCCATGTTGTATCTACACATATCGTGCATAATGTGTGTATGTTTGAAATGCATTGTATTTGTGGGATTCGACATCTAGTCGTGTGCCTTTGGTAGCCTTCCATACAGGGAAATGCCTCCTAGTGCTTCCACTGAGCCATGGTAGTTCGCTACTGCTCCGGAACACATGGATTGACCGGCATGTGTCCTTCTTTGCTCCTCTGTCTGTCCCTATGGGGAAATGTCACGCGGTGTATCACCGAAGTCCATGTAGCTTGCTACGACTTGGTTGCACTCGCTGATGACCGACACGTGCATTGCTGGGTCATGTATGTGTGTCCCTGTACGTTTGTACCACCTTGGTTCTATGACTAGTCATGTCGGCCCGGGTTCTCTGCCATAAGGATACTAGCGACATAATCATATACTTAGCATTTTTTTCCTCCAAAATGACTCAATATGCTTAGCTAGCTCAAAAATGACATAATAAGCTTAATTAGCTCCAAAATGACATATTTAACCTAGGATGGCTCTAAAATGACCTATACTTAGCATTTTTCCTCCAAAATGACTTAATATGCTTAGCTAGCTTAAAAATTACATAATAGGCTTAATTAGCTCCAAATGACCTATTTAACCTAGGATAGCTCTAAAATGACATATACTTAGCATTTTTTCCTCCCAAATGACTTAATATGCTTACCTAGCTTAAAATGACCTATTTAACCTAGGATTGCTCTAAAATGACCTATACTTAGGATCCTTTCCTCCAAAATGACTTAATATGCTTAAGAAATGACATATTTTAGGTCCTGAATGACTTCATATGCTTAGCTAGCTCCAAAATGACATAATAACCTTACTTAGCTCCAAAATGACCTATTTAACCTAGGCTAGCTCTAAAATGACCTATACTTAGCATTTTTTCCTCCTAAATGACTCAATATGCTTAGCTAGCTCAAAACTGACATAATAAGCTTGATTAGCTCCAAAATGACTTATTTAACCTAGGATAGCTCTAAAATGACCTATACTTAGCATTTTTTTCCTCCAAAAGGACTTAATATGCTTAGCTAGCTTAAAAATGACCTATTTAACCTAGGATAGCTCTAAAATGACCTATACTTAGCATCTTTTCCTCCAAAATCACTTAATATGCTTAACTGGCTCTAAAATGACATAATATGCTTAAGAAATGTCATATTTTAGCTCCTAAATGACTTCATATGCTTAGCTACCTCCAAAATGACATAATGACCTTACTTAGCTCCAAAATGACCTATTTTACAGATATAAGTTGCATCATAATAATCTTCATATTTTAGTTGCATCATAATAATCTTCTTCTTCTAGTCTTCTTCTTCTAACTTTCTTCTTTCCCATTTTACAGATTGGCTTAAGATCACGGAAGCTTGGGTTGATGGAGTGCTTGTATTTAGTTTTTGTTTTGACCTTGTGAAACTTGCTACCTATGGATGAAACTGTGTAATATTGATGAAACTATGTATATGTACGGATGAAACTTGCTACTATTGGTAACATGTGTTGGATATATATGTGTGTTCATGACTATTGGTAATATGTGTTGAATATGCTATATTGGTCATATAAATATATTTGTGTTTGATTTTCTGTGAAAATGAATTGATATAAGAAAAACAAAATTAAATGGGGCAATATAGACACTTTGCCATCTGCTGGCAGATGGCAAAGAGCTTTGCCACCAGCTGGCAGATGGCAAAGTGGCCACGTGTCATCCAGAGGTAAAATTTGGGCTGGCCTATTTGGGCTCTTTGCCAGCAGATGGCAAAGCTCTTTGCCATCAGCTGGCAGATGGCAAAGTATGCAGCCTTTGCCATCTGCTGGCAGATGGCAAAGTATGCCGTTATCCTTCTAATGGGGCTAACCCCGTTAAGAGGCTTTGCCATCTGCCAGCTGATGGCAAAGGCACATGATCTTTGCCATCAGCCAGCAAATGGCAAAGAAGCCTTTGCCCACTGGATTTCAGACAAACTGTTTGCCATCTGCTGGCTGATGGCAAAGCCTTTGCCATCCGCTGACCATGCCTTTGCCATCTGCCATGGCAGATGGCAAAGTGCCAGATTCCAGTAGTGACATGCTTCTCTGGTTTGCTTACACATTTCCTCAACTGGGAGACGTGGAACACGTCGTGCACGTCTGACAGTTCTTTGGGTAGGTCTAGCTGGTAGGCTATTGTGCCTCTCCGTGCAACTATACGAAAGGGTCCAATAAATCGTGGTGCTGGCTTTCCTTTGACTTTGAATCGTTGCAGGCCCCTCATAGGAGATACACGTAGATACACATTTTCACCGGGTTGAAAGCTGACTTCATGATGTTTTTGATCGTAATAACTCTTTTGTCGGCTCTGGGCTGTCTTGAGTCGGTCCCTGATCAGTCTAACCTTCTCCTCAGCTTCCTTTAGCATGTCTGGGCCGAAGATACGACTATCTCCTGTTTCTGACCAATTTAATGGGGTGCGGCATCTTCGTCCGTACAAGGCTTCAAAAGGTGCCATTTGTAGACTGGCTTGGTAACTATTGTTGTATGCGAACTCGGCATACGGCAAGCTTGCTTCCCAACTGGTCCCGTAGGTGAGAACACATGCCCTCAGCACGTCTTCTAGAATTTGGTTTACACGTTCAGTTTGTCCTCAAGTCTGGGGGTGGTATGCTGTACTGAATACTAGTTGAGTTCCCAGGGCCTGTTGTAAATGATCCCAAAATTTAGAGACGAATTGAGTGCCTCTGTCGGATATTATAGTCTTCTGAACTCCATGCAGGCAAACTATACGGGAGAGGTAAAGTTTGGCAAGCTTCTGGGTGGTGTGGGTTGTCTTGACTGGGATGAAGTGTGCCACCTTAGTTAATCTATCTATGATGACCCATATGGCATCATTTCCATGCTGTGATCGAGGTAGTCCGACAATAAAATCCATCCCAATATCGTTCCATTTCCACTCAGGTATCTTGTTTGGCTGTAATAGTCCTGCTAGTTTTTGGTGCTCGGCTTTAATGCGTTGACATGAATCACAACATGCAATGAATGTGGCTATATCCCTCTTCATACCGTGCCACCAAAATCTTTCCTGAATGTCCTTGTACATTTTGGTCCCTCCAGGGTGAATTGAATATGGAGCGGTGTGGCCTTCTGCCAGAATTTGCTGTTTGAAGTCTTTTATATTGGGTACGCAAAGCCTGTCTCCGAACCATAATATTCCCTTATCGTCTATGACGAATTCCGAGGCCTTGCCCAGACTCACTTTTCTTTTTATGCCTTCGATGCTGGGGTGTCCATGCTGAGCCTTCTTAATCTGTTCCATTAGGGTAGGCCGTATTTCCAAATTTGACACACTGCCTTCGGTGACCATCACCAAGTTGAGTTTGGCGAACTCCTGCTGAAACTCAGGTCTCAAGTTTTGTAGACTGTCGTTGTCCGAGCTGGGGTTTCGACTAAGAGCATCTGCCACTACATTCGCCTTTCCTGGATGGTAGTGAATGCCAACATCATAATCTTTTACTAATTCCAACCAGCGCCGTTGTCGTAAATTGAGTTCTGGTTGCGTGAAAATATATTTGAGGCTTTTATGGTCCATATATATTTCACAACGGTTTCCAAGCAAAAAGTGCCTCCACTCCTTGAGTGCATGAATGACTGCTGCCAATTCTAAGTCGTGAGTAGGATAATTTTCTTCATGCTTTCGTAGTTGCCTGGAAGCGTATGCTACTACTTTGCCCTCTTGCATTAGCACGCATTCGAGGCCCTTTCGGGATGCGTCACAATATACTTCAAAACTTTTGTGTATGTTTGGTACAACCAATACTGGGGCTGTTGTTAATTTCCTTTTGAGTTCTTGGAAGCTTTTCTCACAAGCTTCAGTCCACACAAATTTCCTATGCTTCTTGAGTAACTGTGTCATTGGTTTTGCTATGGTGGAGAACCCCTCAATAAACCTTCAGTAATATCCAGCCATTCCTAGGAAACTTCGTACATCTGTTACGTTGGCCGCTGGTTTCCAGCCAAGTACGGCCTTGACTTTTTCTGGGTCCACAGCAACACCTTCTTGTGTCAATACGTGGCCTAGAAAACCAACCCGTCTTAACCAAAATTCACATTTGCTGAATTTGGCGTATAGTTGATGTTTCCTTAATTCTCCCAGTACAATTCGGAGATGTTCAGCATGCTCTTCTGGCATCTTAGAATATACCAGTATATCATCAATAAACACCACAACAAATTTGTCCATAAATTTCATAAACACTTTGTTCATGAGGTGGACAAAATATGAGGGGGCGTTTGTCAGTCCAAACAACATTACTGTAAATTCATATAATCCGTATCTGGAGGTGAATGTTGTCTTAGGGATATCTTCTGTCCATACTTTTAATTGTTGTATCCCGACCTTAAATCAATTTTTGAGGAAACCTTGGCTTGGGCGAGCTGGTCAAATAAATCATTTATCCGTGGCATTGGATATTGTTTTTGATGGTGACCATGTTGAGTGCTCGATAGTCTATACACAATCTTAGTGTCCCATCCTTTTTCTTGGCAAATAATACTGGTGAACCCTAAGATGAGAAGCTGGCCCATATAAATCCTTTGTCCAGTAATTCTTTTATTTGCTTCTTTAATTCTACCAATTCGGAGGGTGCCATTCTATATGGTTTCTTGTAAATGGGGGTGGTTCCAGGTGCTAGCTCAATAATGAACTATATTTCCCGGTCTGGTGGCATGCCTGGCAGTTCTTCGGGAAATACGTCTGGAAACTCACATACTACTAGAACTTTGCTTAACTCTGAAGTGTCTACCTTGTTCAATCTCGGTTGCCGTGATACTGGCCTTTCCTGAGCTGCAACTCTTATCGTCTTTCCATGATGATGAGTAAGAATTACAGTCCGATTGAAGCAGTCGATAAATCCTTTGTTGGTGGTTAACCAGTCCATTCCTAGGATAACATCCAGTCCCTTATTTTCCAATACGATGAGGTTTGCCTGAAACTTTAGTCCTTCAATCTCAATAATCACACCTTGGCAGTAACTTTGAGTGATTTGCTTACTTCCGGGGGACTTGATGGTCATTGATTTTCCCGAGGGAAGCATCGAAAAATCATGTTGCAAAGCAAAGTTCTTTGAAATGAACGAATGAGAAGCTCCACAATCAAACAAAACCGTGGCAGGTATTGTGTTGACAGGGAACGTACCGAGTACGATATCCGGGGCATCCTGTGCTTCCTCCTTGGTCACATGGTTCAAGTGACCTCTCTTGTGGTTGTTATTGGGGTTGAAGTTGTTACGCTTGGGTGCTGAATTGTTTCCACTGTTGTTCGGCTTGGGGCCGAGTTTCTTGGTTTTGGGCACTGTTTGGCATAGTGTCCCTCTTCTCCACAAGCGTAGCAAGTGACACCTAGGCGATATGAAAAATCTTTGTCCCTTGCATGAAATTTTTTGTTCGGACGTGGGTCATTGGTCATGGATTTGTTCGCCCCATTTTTCTGAAAATTAGTCTTGTTCCGGTTGTTGCGAGTATGTGTAGTCTTATCCCTTTTGCGCTTGCGAATATCCTCCAAGCTGCGGCGCTCATTTTCCAATGTAATAGCCTTGTCCACAAGTGTTTTGAAATCAGGAAAAGTGTGCACGACCAGCTGGCACTTAAGTGTTGGTGCCAGACCGTCCAGGAATTTTTCCATCTTTTTATTTTCAGTCATACGCTCCTCGTTGGCATAACGAGATAATTGAGTAAACTGACTATTGTATTCAGTCACTGTCATGCCTCTCTGCTTGAGGTCATCATACCCCCTTTTCTGGATCATCGTAATGCTTCTAGGGATGTGCGCCCCACGAAAACCTTCTTTAAATTCTTCCCAGGTGATATTATTCTCGTTGGGGTGCATGTGTAGGAAATTTTCCCACCATGATGCAGCTGCTCCAGTGAGGTAGTGTGGTTTATAAAGTACCTTTTCATGGTCCGAACATTGGGCAATAATTAATTTCCTTTCAATGTCTCGAAGCCAATCATCGGCCTCAAGAGGTCTGTCAGTGTGAGAGAATGTTAGCGGACGTGTCTTCTGTAGTTCAGACAATTTTGAATGCTGCTGATGTGGTTCACGGTGATTTCCCATATTGATAACATGGTTCATCATTTCTTGGTGCTGCTGCTGGCTTTGCTCATAAAGGCGGCATACTTGAGAAAATGCTGTTTCACTGCCCTGCTGACTTGACTGTCCCTGCGTGAAATTGTTACTTGTCTGGGTACCATAATTTTCTTCTTGCGGACTTGGCATGGAACGAGTCCAGGGATGAGTCATTTTCCACTCTGGGGTATTTTTGTAGAACTCATGATAAAGACTGAGAGGCAACAATAAATAACAAGTTTTGCAAATACGAAAAAAAATTATGACTCCAAAGATTTTTCAAGAAAATACTTGATTGCGCATGGAGAAGGACCGCTCAGTACATATCTTACACGCAAGTCATAATTATACAATACATCACTCAGGATGTGCGTGCACATTCCTGACATGTTATTTAGGCTAGTGCACTTCTCCGAGTTCCTACATGATGCACACACAAACTACTTCTCACCAACCTATTTTACATATAAACATATCATACAGGCCGACACATCGCGCGGCAGCTCGGCGTACTTAGTCGGAGATGGTGAAAACTTCCCTTGGCCTGCCGAGGGTAAGACCCAGTGATAATGGAGACTCAACCTCCTCCTCACTAATAGGCTCCAGGCGCGAAATACTGGGTCGAGGAGTTGGTGCGGGTGCGGCAGGTGGTGCAGCTCTGATTGGACTAGGAGCAATGACTTGATCAAACTCCTCAGTGGTAGGCAGGCGGCGAGCGGTGGCTAAGATGGCAGGTGCATAGGATGCTGAGGACGAGACGTAAGTCAGTGGTGGAGATGTATGGAGGAGCTCCCTCCTATTGGCGGAACCGCTCTGAACTAAGTCCATACGAGCAGCCACCAAGTCGTCCACAAGGTTATCAAAAGATGTCTCAAGAGCCTTGAGGTACTCAACCAACATTTCGATAGCCTCATCTCGCTCTCCCCTTGCGCAAGCAAACGCATAGTGACATGTGTAAGGCACGTGGCATGGAAGGTAGCGGTAGCGATGAGTCTTCATCGAAGGAAGAGTATCCCGGAGACGAGCTATCGCCTCACGGGCAGCCATCTGCATGGCATGCCTCTCCGTAGGCATGGCCCTTCCCACAAATCGGAAGTGGCATGACTCAGAACGCCCTCCCTTGAATTGCACCGCGGCCTGGTGCATCGACACGCTGTCGCTGATCTTGTGCTGGTAGAGTGTGAACTCCGGACGAGTCGATGGCCCGATCGCGACCTTGGTGATGAGGACGAGGAGCTTGATAAACCCCTCAGGTATATTGGCGAACACCTGTGACTCACAGTCGCTCCCGGCCATCTACAAAAGTAGACAAAAATTCTGAATAGTCAAATAATAAATTTATGATGACTAACAGAAAATTGTTACAAATGTAAAATGCTAAAATAGTACTCAATACGCTAATAACCGATTAGCGATCGCACCTAGTGGCTTCCTACAGTCAGCCTAGCTCCGATACCAAGGTTGTCAGGACCGGCTTTCTAATAAAATATTTACTGAGAAACCGTCCTTTTTATCGGACCAGCGTAGAAGAATCCTTCTTACTGGTAGACAAATCCTTGATACAGAATTCCAGAGTACTGAATATTATACAAGGTTGAGCTGAGTCTGCTCAACAATTTATTACAAGCACGTCGATATTATACATAAAGGCAGATATGACACAAGGGTAGGGTGGCATAACTACTGACTCGTAATAAAAGTGGTGGTGGATATGTCACAGTGTAGTGGATGACACGACTCCAATATCTTACAACTCATCGAGTGTCGGAGTGAGACTCGATGAATTTATTTAGGTAGCGGAAGCGTATATAATACAGTGATCCACTCTAGGATCGCAAGAGACTGACTGGGACTCCTCTAGGCGTTAGACTCGCTATCGAACTCTTCATCCATGAGATCGCCCTCGTCAACATCTGGCCAAATCAACAAGCCAGGTGAGTACTTTGAATGTACTCGCAAGATAGTTCAGAAATAAGATATAACAAATCCAAACATGATGCATATGAGCAGACTAGCAATATGTACTCAGATAATAAATTTGCGCTGCATGTTAAATAATAAAGGAAGTCAGGCGGTAGTTCTCCCGAAATCCCAATAAAATAACTGAAGACCGATCGGGTGTCTGAAGCGACGCCTCGAAGGGTAAAATGAATAAATGTGCCACAGTCGGGCATCTGGGCGACACCACATAAAGGGCTTATATCAAAAATAAATAACGAGAATGCCACAGTCGGACGTCTGAGCGACATCACATAAAGGGCTTATATCTAAAATAAATAATAATAATGCCATAGTCGGACGTCTGAGCGACATCACATAAAGGGCTTATATCAAAAGTAAATAACAATAATGCCTCAGTCGGACGTCTGAGCAACATCACATAAAGGGCTTATATCAAAAGTAAAATAACAATAATGCCTCAGTCGGACGTCTGAGCGACATCACATAAAGGGCTTATGACATAAGTAAATAACAATAATGCCTCAGACGGACGTCTGAGCGACATCACTTAAAGGGCTTATATAACCATTCGAAACCAAGTAGCTTATGAAGGTAAATCATCTCAAGGAAATACTCAGTACAGAATAAACTGGTTAGTTCATCTACCGGGATAACATTCGGCTAGTTTACCACTCTTAGCGCTATATTAAAACATCAGAGACGGTCACTGAGATTGACACGAAGATTGACGCTAGGCCATAGACATGGCTACTCGAATGGTTTTAACTCTGCAGAGTTTGTACTCTTTAACCATAGCCAAGGGATTCCAGTAGTCACAAAGGACTAGTTCTGTTTACGGTATTTTAGCAGAAACACAAGTAACCAGTACACACCCATTCCACATCCCGCTGCCAGGAATCACCCTAGGCAACGTTCACGAAAAACTTTAAGACGGGGAGGCTACAACCTCGAATAGCATGGGATCAAATTTATACCGCGCGCTCTAAGGGGTGCCCCCCTCTTGGTCCCAACCGGAAACACCCATGCCCCCTGACCGGATGACGGGCTTTAATCCAGGGCCATGGAACCTTCATCCCAGCCCTTCTATTTGGTGTGTACAAGGAAAGAGGTTTGCAACTAACTAAACAGTATTCTTTGCAGAAGACATGTGACAGTACCAAAAAGGAGACGAACGGGATCATGACTTGATCCACGTTAACACCGAAGCTAAACGGTTGACTGGCATGCTTCAACAATACCAGCTTACAACCTATCATGTCACCACATGATCAGGTTGGCTCACCATCAACTTTCTAAGCTCACACGAAGCTTGTCTTGCATGTATAATAACACCCACAAAAATTGCTTATATGAACATGCCATGGGAACATTGCTCAAGCAAACATGCAAAGCACTCATCATATCAAAGGTTCAAACATGCTTGCGTGGTTCGGAGTAGTCGGAGTCTAGCTCGGTGAAGTTCGCGGCTCCGTCACCTCCTTCGGTATCTACGGATAAAATAAATCGGATACTAACATAAATACCAGGCGCGCATAAAAGTTGTCCCAAATATTTTTCAAATAAATACGATAAAAAACTAGACAGAAAAATAAAGAGGACAGAAAAAAAATCAACTCAAAATCATCTTTTTTCTAAAGTTATTCACGTTTTTGTCCAGGGACTTGTCTGTAATGAAACAGAAAGTTTCCAGGGGCTTGATTATAAAAATAGAAAACGTTTCAGTAAGAAATACGCCAGCTGAAAAGGGAAAGCGTATTTTGCCCGAAGGCGTTTTCCAGGAAAACGGTTCGAATAGAATAGAGAGGCTGACGAGAGGGTCCCACCCGTCAGGTTCAAATATTCGAACAGGAAAAACAGAGTGCGCCGGCGCTCGAGAGCCGCGGTGGTCGCCGGCGCCGATCCACGGCGAGGTAGGGGGAGGGGATGGTACCTACGGACTCATGGTGTTCTTCCGCGTCTGTGGGTGGTGGAGTTGGACGTCGGCGAGCACCACGTCGACGGCGGCCTTCACTCCGGAGGATGGCGGTTCGGGCGGTGGTCGATATCACCAGGGAGTGCTGCGGAGGTCAAATTGAAGTGTGGGTTAGGCGTTTAGGTGCACTAGGAGGCTACTGGCACAACTAGGGAGGCAGAGGAGCTCTCACCAGAGAAAGGCTTGCCGGAGCCCGAAGCAGATCGGGGCGGCCGGAGCTGGGGAAGAAGGACTCCGCGAGGTCCTTCTAGGGGCTGGGCGTGGTCTGGTGAGGTCGAGGAGAGGTGCAGGGTCGAAGGCGAGCTCGGGGCCGCTATTTATAGCCGGCCCGAGGCGGTTGCCGCAAACGGGATAAGTCTGGCGGGTGATTATGGCAAGGCCGTGGTCGAACAGGTGGCTTAAGTGACTAGGCATCGACGTGATGGTCCACTGGTTCCATCCCGATGCTAAGCTTGGCAAGACTTGGGCGTTACTGCACTTTCTCCACGGAACGGCTGCACGGGCACGTCGGCGGCAGAGAGTGCTCTCTACGCCTCTCAGGCCACGGCGACGGTGCTGCAGCGTGCACAAGGGAGGGAATGGCCACGCGGAGCTCTCTAGTGGTTTGGGCGGTGCCGAACGGCGCCGTTTTGCAGGGCTGGCCCCCGTTGGCCGCCACGGGTGGCTCTGCCACCGCGGAAGACGCCGGCGCAGGCGAGCCACGTCACCACTGACGCTCGCAACCGGCCAAGCAATCGTGCGGCACTCTGGATGAGGAGGGGAAACAGTGAGCACGGTGCCAACGCGGCCACCGGTGAGATTGGCGCGGCTGTCTGAAGAAAACGACACTGACGGCAGAGACCAAACACTAAAATCTGAATTTTGACAGAAACAATGCACACCAACTGTTCGATGAAATGATTCAGGCACTTGGAGAATTTTTCTGGAGCTGATCTTTGGTGAGGTGGTCTCTTGATGCATCTAGAGGCTGCCTGAATTTCCGTAGGTTTTTAGGAAGAGAAAAGGTATGAATTTCACCAAAAATGGCAAATCTGGTCCAAACTTGCAGCAAGTAAAATTTGAAAATTTTGAACTATGGACCAGTGGATCTTGATGGATCTAGGTTGAGGGTACTAAGGACTAGTCAGGGGAGTTTGTTTGGAATCAAAAATCAAAGGGAAACCAGTAGTTCCTTTGTAAATCACAAAGGTCCAAAATAAAAGACAGAAAATGTTTTGAGTGAAAAATAATTAGAATAAAAATCTAGATGAGGTTGAAACCTACTGGAATTTGATGTTAGACTTGTCCAAGGTGGGAATGAAGGTTTTGGAAGAAAGAACTTCATTAGGTGTCATGGCAAAAGAAAAGTTTTGCATGGGAGAGAATAAGCCCATGGTTTTATAGGAATGCTTTTCATAAAAAGGAAATTGTTCAAAACCCTTTGAAAATAATTTGTGTTGAGCCAACACAAGGTGAAAACTCTCAAGACTAAAGATCAAGATTGAGAAGGACACAAAAATCTTTTGTCATAAAAGATTTGAGAAGGAGGGGTTTTAAGCAAGATTTAAATAACCTCCTTCCAAGAGAATAAAGAATTTGATGTAAACAAAAATCCTAAATTTTTTGGAGTGTTACACTTCCTAGCAACAAAGTCTCTCTTATCATAACGTTGATTCTTTGACTGTGGGTTATCAAGATCAGCAGTAGGTTCAATCTTTACATCATTATCATTGCTAGGTTGAGCATCATTATGAACATCATCATTAATATTATCATTAGGTTCATGTTCATTACCAGATTGTGTCACAGCATCAGAAACAGATATATCATTGGGATTCTCAGGTGTGTCAGCTGTAGGTTCACTAGAAGCATGCAAAGTCCTATCATTTTTATTTTTCTTCTTCTTAGAAGAACTAGGTGCATCTAAACTAGCTCTCTGAGACTCTTGCTCAATTCTCTTAGGATGGCCCTCAGGATACAAAGGTTCCTGGGTCACTTTACCACCTCTAGTAGCAACTCTAACAGCATAGTCATTATTCTTGCTATTTAATTCATGGAGTAAATCATTCTGAGCCTTAAGTACTTATTCTACTTGAGTGGTAACCATAGAAGCATGTATGCTAATAAGTTTCAGTTCACCTTTAACTCTAGACAGATAATCACTCAAGCGTTCAACCATATAAGCATTGTGTTGCAATTGTCTACCAACGTAAGCATTGAAGTTTTCTTGTTTCACAATAAAATTGTCAAACTCATCTAAGCATTGGTTAGTAGACTTACAGTGAGGAATATCACCTTCATCAAATCTATAAAGAGAATTTACCTTTACTACCTGTGTCGGGTTATCAAGACCATGTATTTCTTCAATAGGTGGTAAATTCTTAACATCTTCAGCTTTAATACCTTTTTCTTTCATAGATTTCTTTGCCTCTTGCATATCTTCAGGACTGAGAAATAGAACACCTTTTTTCTTCGGAGTTGGCTTAGGGGCTGGTTCAGGAAGTGTCCAATTATTTTCATTGGCCAGCATATTCTTCAACAGTAATTCAGCTTGATCAACTGTTCTTTCCCTGAAAACACAACCATCACAACTATCCAGGTGGTCTCTGGAAGCATCAATTAGTCCATTATAAAAGACATCAAGTATACAATTCATGTCAAGAGGATGATCAGGCAAAGCATTAAGTAATTGGAGAAGCCTCCCCCAAGCTTGTGGGAGACTCTCTTCTTCAATTTGCACAAAGTTATATATTTCCCGTAAGGCATCTTGTTTCTTATGAGCGGGAAAATATTTAGCAGAGAATTAATACATCATATCCTGGGGACTACGCACACAACCAAGATCAAGAGAATTAAACCAAGTCTTAGCATCACCCTTTAACGGGAAAGGAAATAACTTAAGGATATAGTAATAACGAATCTTTTCATCATTGGTAAACAGGGTGGCTATATCATTCAACTTAGTAAGATGTGCCACAACAGTTTCAGATTCATAGCCATGGAAAGGGTCAGATTCAACCAAAGTAATTAACTCAGGATCAACAGAGAATTCATAATCCTTATTGGTAACACAGATAGGTGAAGTAGCGAAAGCAGGGTCATGTTTCATTCTAGCATTCAAAGAATTTTCTTTCAGCTTAGCTAATAATTTTTTAAGATCATATCTATCATTACAAGCAAGAAAGTCTCTAGCAGTTTCTTCATCCTTAACATAACCCTTAGGAACAACGGGCAATTCATATCTATTGGGAGAAGTTTGATCATCACTTTCATAAATATTATCAGTTTCAATATTTGCATTCTCCCTAACCTTAGCAATTTGTTCATATAGAAATTCACCTAGTGGCACAGTATTATCAAGCATAGAAGTAGTTTCATCATACATAGCAGAAGTGGCATCATCAAGAACATACGACATATCAGATTCAATAGCAGGAATAGGTGCCGCAAATTTACCCATAACATATGGTGAATCAAGTGCAGAGCTAGATGGCAGTTCCTTACCTCCCCTCGTAGTTGAAGGTAAGATCTTGGTTTTTGAGTCCTTCAAATTCTTCATAGTGATAAACATATATAAATCCCAAGTGACTTAAAGAATAGAGCTATGCTCCTCGGCAACGGCGCTAGAAAATAGTCTTGATAACCCACAAGTGTAGGGGATCACAACAGTTTTCGAGGGTAAAGTATTCAGCCCAAATTTATTGATTCAACATAAGGGGAGCCAAAGAATACTCTTAAGTATTAGCAGTTGAGTTGTCAATTCAACCACACCTGGAAACTTAATATTTGCAGCAAGGTAGTTTAGTAGCAAAGTAATATGATAGTGGCGGTAGCAGCAATAAAAGTAACGATAGTGTTTTTGTAGTTTTTGTAATAGCAGCGAGGAAAAGTGAATAAGCAACAAGCAATATGGGAAAAGCTCGTAGGCATTGGATCGGTGATGGGAAATTATGTCGGATGCAATTCATCGTGTAGAAGTTATAACCTAGGGTGACACAAAACTAGCTCCAGTTCATCAATGCAATGTAGGCATGTATTCCGAATATAGTCATACGTGCTTATAGAAAAGAACTTGGATGACATCTTTTGTCCTACCCTCCCGTGGCAGCGGGGTCCTATTGGAAACTAAGGGCTATTAAGGCATCCATTTAATAGAGTACCAGACCAAAGCATTAACACATAGTGAATACATGAACTCCTCAAACTACGGTCATCACCGGGAGTGGTCCCGATTATTGTCACTTTGGGGTTGCCGGATTATAACACATAGTAGGGGACTATAGACTTGCAAGATAGGATCAAGAACACACATATATTCATGAAAACATAATAGGTTCAGATCTGAAATCATGGCACTCGGGCCTAGTGACAAGCATTAAGCATAGCAAAGTCATAGCAACATAAATCTCAGAACATAGTGGATACTAGGGATCAAACCCTAACAAAACTAACTCGATTACATGATAGATCCCATCCAACCCATCACCATCCATCAAGCCTATGATGGAATTATTCACGCACGGCGGTGAGCATCATGGGATTGATGATGGAGGAAGATTGATGATGACGATGGCGACGATCTCCACTCTCTGAAGCCCGGAACGGACTCCAGATCAGCCCTCCCGAGAGAGATTAGGGCTTAGCGGCGGCTCCGTATCGTAAAACACGATATTTCTTTTTCCTTGATTTTTTTTCTCCCCGAAAGTGAATATATAGGATCTGGGGATACGTCGGTGGAGCACCAGGGGGCCCACGAGGCAGGGGGCGCGCCCTGGGGGGACGCCCCCACCCTCGTGGACAGGGTGTGGGCCCCCTGATGGGCCTCGAACCCCTCGTTGGTTACCCCAAGTGGAAGTTGTAAGATGCAGTATTGTAGAAGTGTTTTCCCTTAGCAAAGATACCAAGGATCGAATTCCCAGAGACTCCTAGGTTCAACAAGTAGGTGTCAACTTCTAACGGCGCGTATTAGCAATCAACGTGGACCTTCACACAGATACAAATAACTTTGCTCCCAACGAGTACAGAGAGGTTGTCAATCCCTCCGGCCTTGTAGTTCACAAAGGATTAAAAACAAATGATAGTAGTGATAGATAGTGTTTTGCAATAGTAAATAATAGCGAAAAGTAAATAGCGGATGTGATCAATGATGGTAATATGGACCGGAGTCTCATGATGTTCACTAGTGATGTCTCTCTCCCAAAAGACGATAAAACAGCTATGTGAGGTAAACAAATTACAGCTGGGCAATTGACAGGACCACGAACGCAAACCAATGCTGACTACATTGCAAGAAAGGTTGAGGTTCAAAGCATGGGCGGTACGCCAAAGTAAGTAGACCGAAATCCATCAATATCTACTACTAATCATCCACCTTGAGATATCTATCCAGAACATCTCGCTGGTATTAAGTTGCGAGTCCCACCCATAGTGTAAACTCAATGCAACAGACAACTACATTAAAAGAACTTTGCGTAAAGTAAACAATCCTTGCACCCGCGGGCACAAGCACTGTTGTTTTCCCCCTTGTGGCAACAGCACATCCCCTAGACTCATGTTTCTGTCACTCAAGCTAGTCATCGAGGGGCATGAACCCACAATCGAGCATAACGTTCCCTCTTGGAGTCACTACGTATTACTTGGCCAAAGCAATAAATAACAACGGAGAACATGCAAGAATTACTTATGAACATAAATATAAAAGAGGTAGATCAAATATATTACTCAAGATCAATCTGAACATAATCTCACAATCCATCGGATCCCAGCAAACTCAACATAGCAACAGCATAAGGATTACATATGTGCCTCGATCATGTAGGGCAGCTCACGAGGACTAATTAGTGAAGCACAAGAGTTCTCCTGGTGCTCCCGATCTTGGAAGCGGCGGCGGCGGCGGAACAGAGATGGGATCGCGAAAAGAGTTCCTGTTCTGAGGGTTTCGGAGGACGCTTTAAATATATGCCAAAGGGGGGCATCGGGGAAGCTTCGGGGGGTCCAGGCGCCCCCCCGGCGCGGCCCAGGGGGGCATCCCCAAGCTTAGACGCTTGAGTCTCCTTGAATATTTATTGGGGGTGCACGGGGGCATCCCCAAGCTTGAGCGCTTGACACTCCTGAATCTTTTTATCATCTTCCCTCGCACACTTGAAAACTCCCTTTATACATAACTCATCATAATCTGATTAGCGAGGTTAGTACCCTTAATAAAATAATTATACCTTGCTGGAAATAAAGATATTCTTGAAGTTCTACTGTTTCTCAAGATTGCCAAAAGGTTTTTGCAAAGAAAAAGCAAGCTCTTGATTTGCAAAATGAAGGAAAGGCAAAACAGGACAGAATCTGTGAAAAACAGAACAGCAGGTAGTAATCGATCTGTTCGGGATACTTCTGCAACTCAAATCAAAAAACTCAGAACAGACGCACGAAAGACAATTATATAGAGAACGCTGTAGAAAAAATTCAGACCAAAAAGATGATCTGGTGATTTTATACGAATTTTTCTATCCAAGGACAGAATCTGTTTCCTGGACAGCACCTCACAACTTTTGAACTTTCTAGCAATCAGAGGCTATACTTGGCACAAATATGAAAAGAAAAGATACAATGATGATGCTACAGCAGTAAACAACAACAAGACAGAACAAAAGCAAAAAAATTATTCATGTGGGCTGCCTCCCAAAAGCGCTTTATTTTATGCCTTTAAGCTAGGCATAATGCATAGAGATCAAGTTTTATCAAGAGTAAAAGAATAGCTAGCCCGTACAACGGACTCAAAAGGTAACTTGATCTTCTTACGAGGGAAGTGTTCCATCCCTTTCTTGAGAGGAAACTGAAATTTTATATTACCCTCTTTCATGTCAATGATAGCACCAACGGTGCGTAAAAAGGGACGTCCCAAAATAATTGGACATGAAGGATCACATTCAATATCCATAATAGTGAAATCAACGGGAACATAATTATCATTAACAACGATAAGAACATCGTCGATCCTCCCCAAAGGTTTCTTTATGGAAGAATCAATGAGACGAACACCAAAAGAACAAGAATCATAAGGTTTCAATTTAAGCATATCATATATCCTTTTGGGCATAACAGAAGTACTAGCTCCAACATCACATAATGCATAGCAAGAGAAGTCATTCAATTTAATTTTTATCATAGGATCCCAACCATCTTCCAGCTTTCTAGGTATGGAGGCTTCTACTCTAAGTTTCTCCTCCCTAGCTTTTATGAGAGCATTAGTGATATGCTCTGTGAAGGCAAGGTTAAGCGTGCTAGTGCGGGGGTCCCTAGACATCTTGTGAAGGAAATCAATAACTTCGGTAAGAGTGCAATTATCAAAATAAAGGTCATGAGCATCAAGTAAAGTGGTAGTGGTGTCCTTTAGGTTCACATGTTTGGTAGTTTCTATAGTCATAGCATCACCATTAATAGGTCCATTGGGACCAGGAGTACATTGGGTGCTAAGAATTTGAACATCTTTAACAACTTGGATAGTAGCAACAGTGTGGTGGGTAGGAAGGCTCTTAATTCTATCCTCTTCCTCCCTTTCTCTAGCCCATCTCTCTTTAAGTTTAGCCATCATCCTAATATTTTCATTAATTTGCACTTGAGTAGCATTAATAGGAATGACTTCCCTCTCCTTAAGAGGAGAAGTTTCAATTTTTAGCAATTTTACCTCATTGGCTAAATGGTCTACCTTAAAAGAAAGATCATCTAGTTTATGTAGTTTTTCTTCTACACTCTTATTAAAGGCTTTTTGGGTAGTGATGAAATCTTTAAGCATAATCTCTAGTTCAGTAGTGGAGTTCTTGGTGATAGGATAAGCATTGTTGTTCCCATAAGAATTAGAGGGGAACGGTCTAGGATTGTTACCAAAGTTACTCCTATAAGCATTGTTGTTAAAATTGTTTCTAGAGATAAAGTTCACATCTACTTGTTCTTGAGCAATCAAAGAATTTAAAGGAACGTCACGAGGATCAACAGTAGATTGCTTCGAAAGTAGAGACATAATCAAGTCAACTTTTTCATTTAAGGAGGAAATCTCCTCGACAGAGCTTACCTTCCTACCAGTTGGAGCGCGTTCGGTGTGCCATTGGGAATAGTTGGTCATCATCTCATCGAGAAGCTTTGTGGCAGCACCAAGTGTAGTTGACATAAAAGTTCCTCCCGCGGCCGAATCTAACAAGTTCCACGAGGTAAAGTTCAAGCCTGCATAAAAAGTTTGGATAACCATCCAAGTAGTCAAACCGTGAGTAGGGCAGTTCTTGATAAGAGATTTCTTACGTTCCCAAGCTTGGGCAACGAGTTCATTATCCAATTGTTTAAAATTCATTATGTTACTTCTAAGTTGGATAATTTAGCAGGTGGATAGTATTTTCCAATAAAAGCATCTTTGCACTTGTCCCATGAATCTATGCTATTTCTAGGCAAAGACTGAAACCAAATTTTAGCTCCTCCTCTCAAGGAGAAAGGAAAAAGCTTAAGCTTAACAATATTACCATCTATTTCTTGGTACTTTTGCATATCACAAAGTTCAACAAAGTTGTTTAAGTGTAACCAGCATCATCTCCAGCACCGGAGAATTGATCTTTCATGACTAAGTTCAGTAAAGCAGGTTTAATTTCATATGAAGGTGCTGAAGTGGCAGGTGTAGTGATAGGTGTGCTGATAAAGTCATCGTTGTTGTGACTAGTGAAGTCACACAACTTGGTGTTCTCGGTGGAACCCATAGTAGCAAGCAAGCAAGATAACTATTTTTGAGATTTTCGATAAAAGGTACTTAAAGCAAAAACTGAAAGGTAAACTAACAAGACTAAAAAGCAAAGGTAAAGATAGCATGCAACTCCCCTATCCTGAAGAGTGGAGTCCCCGGCAACGGCGCCAGAAAATACTCCTTGATGGGCCTCGAACCCCTCGTTGGTTACCCCAAGTGGAAGGTGTAAGATGCAGTATTGTAGAAGTGTTTTCCCTTAGCAAAGATACCAAGGATCGAATCCCCAGAGACTCCTAGGTTCAACAAGTAGGTGTCAACTGCTAACGGCGCGTATTAGCAATCAACATGGACCTGCACACAGATACAAATAACTGTGCTCCCAACGAGTACAGAGAGGTTGTCAATCCCTCCGGCCTTGTAGTTCACAAAGGATTAAAAGCAAATGATAGTAGTGATAGATAGTGTTTTGCAATAGTAAATAATAGCGAAAAGTAAATAGCGGATGTGATCTATGATGGTAATATGGACCGGAGTCTCATGATGTTCACTAGTGATGTCTCTCTCCCAAAAGACGATAAAACAGCTATGTGAGGTAAACAAATTACAGCTGGGCAATTGACAGGACCACGAACGCAAACCAATGCTGACTACATTGCAAGAAAGGTTGAGGTTCAAAGCATGGGCGGTACGCCAAAGTAAGTAGACCGAAATCCATCAATATCTACTACTAATCATCCACCTTGAGATGTCTATCCAGAACATCTCGCTGGTATTAAGTTGCGAGTCCCACCCATAGTGTAAACTCAATGCAACAGACAACTGCATTAAAAGAACTTTGCGTAAAGTAAAATATCCTTGCACCCGCGGGCACAAGCACCGTTGTTTTCCCCCTTGTGGCAACAGCACATCCCCTAGACTCATGTTTCTGTCACTCAAGCTAGTCATCGAGAGGCATGAACCCACAATCGAGCATAACGTTCCCTCTTGGAGTCACTACGTATTACTTGGCCAAAGCAATAAATAACAACGGAGAACATGCAAGAATTACTTATGAACATAAATATAAAAGAGGTAGATCAAATATATTACTCAAGATCAATCTGAACATAATCTCACAATCCATCGGATCCCAGCAAACTCAACATAGCAACAGCATAAGGATTACATATGTGCCTCGATCATGTAGGGCAGCTCACGAGGACTAATTAGTGAAGCACAAGAACGGGAGGAGAACATCACATAGCTACTGGTCATGGACTCATGGTCCAAGGGAGACTACTCACGAGTCATCCGGGAGGCGTCCATGGTGGTGGAGAAGCTCCCGATGGTGATCCTCCCCTCCGGCAGGGTGCCGGGAAGAGTTCTCCTGGTGCTCCCGATCTTGGAAGTGGCGGCGGCGGCGGAACAGAGATGGGATCGCGAAAAGAGTTCCTATTCTGAGGGTTTCGGAGGACGCTTTAAATATATGCCAAAGGGGGGCATCGGGGAAGCTGAAAACCTGAACAAAAACAGCCGAAAACAGAAACTGGCACTGGGGTGCACTTGATTAGTAAGTTAGTCCAAATATGATCAAAAGTGTATGGAAGTGTATGAATATCATAGCAATATCACCCAAAAGTGGCATGGAGCAAGCAGAAATTATAGATACGTTTTGGACGTATCACCCCCTGGTCTGGATCTTCTTGCAGGTATTTTTTATATTTTCCAAAATAATTCTCCGTGGATTTTCAGGTCATTCTGAGAACTTTTTATTTCTGCACAAAAACAACACCATGGCAATTCTACCAAAAACAGCGTCAGTCCAGGTTAGTTCCATTCAAATCATGCAAGTTAGAGTCCAAAACAAGGGCAAAAGTGTTTGGAAAAGTAGATACGTTGGAGATGTATCAAGCACCTCCATATAAGCATGAGAACTCTGAGGCGGTCACCCTCGTCACACTTCGCGATGAGATTCAGGAACCACTCTGGTCCTGTATTGCGTATTGATTTAGCATCAGGTATCCACCAAACTTGCGCCATGGCTTGCCACAGATCAACAACTCTTGGGCACCTGCAAAAGCTCAGAGTGGTTTAATGTCACATCAAAAGTGTTTTTCTGATTAGGTGTTGATTTGTCGGTTATGTGGCGTTGATGTGGTGGTAGATCGATGAAATAACTAGTTGTACCTCTTTGCCTTCATTCTCTTTTGATTCGATCATAGTCGTCTTCGCACGGGGAGGGGGGAGGAACTGTTGTCTTTGCCATCCACAGCTATGGCTTCGCCATTTCCAGACATTGTCTCAATCGTTGTCCACCATCTTTTTTGCGGCCAGTCATATTCACATGGCGAGAGGGGGTGTCATGTCATCGTTTGCAGCTAGCGCTTTTACCGTCGACCACCACAATATCAATGTTAGGTCATGCCTCTGATTCACTCAAAATCAATCCATGAGTCCAGGTTAGTACGCCAAGAAAAAATTGTTTTGGGGTCACATAATATTTTGGTCTAGGAAAGCAGTGGTTACTTTTGACCGCCCTCATTCTGTCGGTATAGGCATAGGTGAAAATGGATTAATTTGCATATTACCGCCCACCTTATAACAGTTTGCCACACAAGCGCCTAGTTAGTATTAAAAAAGTAAACTACATGTGAAAACCATTTTTTATGTGGCATTAAACCACCTAGGGCTTGTTTTAGTTGGTTTTGACATGTTTGGGATTGAAATCATACCAAATTTCAGCTGAGTGGGATATGACTTCATTGGAGAGGATTGGGGTAAAAAGTATACTTCTTTCGAACGAATTTGTATGTGACACACGACACAACTCAAATGAAGGTGTACTATCTAAATGGTATGATTTCTTAGCCATTTCCAATAACTGGTGTTCCCAGTTCCGGACATTAGGCAGTCCAACCACCACTAATGTTTTAAGAAAAAGAATGAAAACTGATAACCGAATA
>LR738714.1:74667439-74681293 GCA_902687465.1 Secale cereale
CCCAATTTCTTTTACTCCATATAAACTATGGATTTTGATAAAATTCAAAAGGCTTTCCTTGTTCAACTTTTTAAAATTCTTTATTTCAAGATTATTCATGATGTCTTCCCCTTGTTTTCACGTATGTTTTTATTTCATGACATTTTTCTCTATTTTCTTTGAATCTACTAATTTCCAGAAAACATCCTTTTGTTTTCATGCAATTACACATTTATCTACATTTTTTGCATTTTTTGGCTAACTTGGCTATTCATGTGAACTTACTGGTGTCATTGTGATGACCGTTTTCAATTGGACAACTGACCCATCTAAAAGAATGGACAAGAGACCATCCTAAACAGTTTTCATACTATAAGGGCAATAATATATGTGTATAGATGACAAACAAAATTATACCTTGATGATAGTTAAGAGATAAACTGGAGACCTTGAATCACCAACAACAACTGCCTCTGCCCCCCCCCCCCAAGAAAAAAGGCGCTAGGTTTCCCTCCTAAGGGCTTCACCATAGTTGGTTCCTCTTGCCTCCGGTTGCCGTCTGGCGCCAACGAGGTGTTGGGAAACCTGGTCTAGATTATGTCTATATTTTTGGGTCACCCTATATTTGCTTAGGATGAAGTCTAAGTCTCTAGGTCGTGGTGGTGAGATGATGGTGCTATCGATCATGAGAAATAAGTCCTCCGTGTCATGTCTCTATCCCAGCGATGTTGTTTGGCATCGGTGGAGAGCGTGTAGAGCTTCAATTCGGGACCATATCACGGGCCTTATTTTTGTCTTCATTCTATCTAGGTCTCGACGATGTCCTATGGATAGGATGGTGTGATGCCATGTGTTTGTTCTATGGCTGCTTATCCGTTGAAGCTGAGTCAAATGGGACTCTATCGAGGAAATTGCTAGGTTTGTCCCCCTCATATGTCTTGCCAAAGTTGGAATCATCTTTTGGCCCTCCTTAGTGTCAGCTTCTCCGGGATGGCAATCCGTCCAAATTGTGATAGTTGACGTCTTCTGGTCCGCATCGACAACTTCATGACCACTGCTTCTTCAAGATCCTTGAAAGGAATGAGAAGGTGAATATGAACAACTACAAATTTCACTTTGATTACTAACAAGTTTAGGCTACACAAAGTATAAAGATGTGCGTAAATATTTAGTACGTTGAGATAAACAACCTATATGATGCTTGCAAGATGGAGTGACAAAACCACAAGTAATAGCTATGGTTAGTATTAACCGAAAACTATGAAGTTACAACTCTATGCTAAAAAATACAAATTATAAATATAAATAAATGAAATAAGCTCCTTAAATTTGTTACGTGTAATAATTATCGAGCGTTGCTACATGGACGACACTTCACTGACGATACACGCACGACGCAACATATCCCACCATCCATGCAAAAGACCAAACTGCAGAAAGCTGTTAGATTAGGAATCGTGCAAGCATTGGGCAAAAAACACATATATGACCTGACGACGAAAACAATTCAAAATTTGAACTGCTCCCAAAAAACATTCACGCTGCTGACCCTTTCGAGTGGCGCCCGACAGCAGGGCGCTGCACCCTACTATGCAGCGCCTTTTCCCTGGGCGCTGCACCCCCGTCCAGCGTGGCAGCCCAGGCCCAGGCGCGGCCCCACAGACAGCAGTGCAGCGCCCAACGCATAGGTGCCACACAATGTAATGTGCAGCGCCCAACACTTAGGCGCTGCACACTGACTTATCAATTCCCCCGCCCGACCCGAGCAGGCAGTTCTTCCCCATCTTTGCTCTCTGGACAGAGAGCAGCGGCGGCGCCCCCATCGGATCCCCCCCCCCCACATCCCTCTGAAATCTGAAGATTTGATCCGTGGATTCGATCTCCAACCCCTCCTACTAGATAAACTCCTCCATTCCCTTTCTTTTCCTCCGTAATTTTTTTGCCTTTGTAGAGATTTGGTGGAACCCTCGATTTGCTTGATTTAGGATGTGTAGTCATAGTGCTACTACCGTAGTGTTGTATATTAGTTCACTATATATGATTCTTGTTAGTGAAACCCTAGAGTGTGTAGTTTTTTTAGAAATATATGAGATGCCTATTTTTGTAGATAACTATGAGATGTTGTGTTTTGTAGACATATAGGAGATGTGTAGTTTATAGTAGATGTTGAGTTTATTTGAGATATATATGAGAATTACAATCATTTATTCATTGTGTGAGAAGAAGATGTTGACATTGTTGTAGTTGAACACATATGCGATGTTTAGTGTATACCGATATTTGAGATGAAGGTGAACTCATATATGTGTATTGTTTCAACTTTGTAAGGATGGTTTGGCTTCTCGAGGATGCCATTGACACACAACACCAGGCCTACATGATGCGCGAGAAGGGGAAGGTAATAATGAGTAATGTAAATATTTTGCAAATTTGCCTGTAGTTGAAATTGACATGCCCTAAGATTTGTCATTACTTGTTTTTTGCAGAAGCTTGAACCTCTGAAGATTCGGTATCACGGGGTCTCTGGTTGTTCCATGCCATACGATGAGCAGTACACACCCTACATCCAGCAGGCAGGAATCCTCCCGTGGATTCAGTTGATCAGCCGGTCCACGCCGAACCTGAATGCTCCACTGGCGACCTCTCTTGCTAATCGGTGGAGGCCGGAGACGCACAGTTTTCATCTTCGGACTGGGGAGATGACCGTGATGGTCGAGGATGCCGCCTTGATCACCGGGCTTCCTATCAACGGGAGGCCTCTATGTATGAGCACCGATTCCGATGGGTGGCACGAGCAGATGATTGCTCTTATCAGTATGGCTCCTACCGAGGCTGAGGCTGATGTAGAGGAGGGAGAAGAGTAGAAGAAGAAGGAAAGGAAAGCAGCCGGAGCTGCTTTCACGTGGATTCAAAGGAACTTTGCGCATTTCCATGTGGATGCCACTTATGATGTGATACAGACACATGCTCGTGTCTATATGTGGTATGTTGTCTCGAGGACTTTGTTTCCTGACTCCACAGGCAAGAACGCTCCATGGATGTGGCTGAAGGTGTTGACCGTATTTGATAGCGGATGGAGCTGGGGTTCAGCCACTCTTGCTTACTTGTACCGACAGGTGGCTTGTTTGTTTTTCTATCAAGTCATTTCTTCATTAGCAATGCAACCTTGCTGTCAAGTTTACATTGTTTTCTTTCATATGCAGCTGGACGATGCGTGTTGCAGGATCACAGGTAGTGCCGGCATAGGTGGTAATATGCTTCTGCTTTCTGTATGGAGCTGGGAGTGTCTGCCTGTTGGACGGCCTAAGAGCGTCAAGTTTAATCCTTGGGATGAAGATGGCGATTTACGGCGCCCCACTTGGGCTTACAAGTGGGATGTGGTATCCGAGATGACGAACGATGTCAATCTCATGTATAGAAAGTACATTGCCGAGTTGGACACGATTATGCCTGAGCAGTCATTACTTCAGTCATTTCTCATGCTTGCCTGAAAAATAGTCATCAATTTTGCATTTTTACCATATTTCATACGTTGTATGGCAGCCATATGGCGCAGGCGACACACTTGGGTACACCGAGGAGTTTTCCATCAACCCGATGTGCTTGCGTGATAGGGATCTCTTTCCTATGCGCTGCCCAATGATATGCAACTGGGCGATTGAGTTTCATTTGCCACATAGCGTGTTTCGTCAGTTTGGTCTGTTCCAGGCTCACCCGCCGGAATGGGTGGACACGGACAAAGCACTTCATAGGTAAGAGAGCATGAACCGTATTGACTAAGCATCGCCACTACTTCTTGATTGTGCTAATGTTTGGTTCTGTACCATGCAGGTTGGACATGAGAAAGCAGCGGAAGATAAAGGACTGGGACAAGCATCATGCATCGTATGTTACCCATTTCCATCTTAGTGTGGAGCAAGCTCGTAAGAGTGCACATGTCCAGCTTCGTGAGCATTGCTCAATTGCTTTTGATAACTACCTACGATGGTTTATTGAAAATACTCGAGTCGAGATATGCTCGTCGGCATACAACGATGAAATTCTTGAAGAGCCCATAAACTTTGATGATGTATCGAAGCGGCCCTACAACAAAGATATCAGGGACAGGCAAGATGTCCCTGCTGTTCTGATGATTAACTATGTGGTAAGTGTTCATTTCTTTACTTTCCCGTTGGCAGTACTACACATGTTTGAATGGCTATCGACGTGTTACTTCATTCTCATCCACAGCGTGACCAAATCAGGATAGCGGCTGATGAAAGCCAGTCTATTTTGGAGCAGACACCGGTTGGAGAATGCAATGATGAAGGTCCATTACAAAAATTTCTGAAGGTACATATCGCACTCAGTTGTCCATGTTACATATGTTGCGGAGTTTGGTATCTTATACACTTGTTCATGTTACAGCGTCAGGCCAAGAAGTTAAGGCGGTTGGTACTTCTCGAGCTTGCGTTGTATTTCCTCGAAGAGGAAAGGGAGATGCAGCACAGTAGCGTAACTATTTCCCTCAGTTTTTGAGACCCAAGGTATCAATCCAGTAGGAGACCATGCACGAGTCCCTCGCACCTGCAGAAACAAATAAGAACTTCACAGCCAACGCGATAAGGGGTTCTCAATCCCTTTACGGTCACTTACGAAAGTGAGATCTGATAGAGATGATAGTTTATATTTTTGGTATTTTTGTTTATAAGAACAGAAAGTAAAAGAGGTAAAAGTAAAGTAGATGTAGATTGATATGTTGAGAATAGACCTGGGGGCCATACCATTCTCTAGTGGCTTCTCTCATGATATCGATATTCTACGGCGGGTAAACAAATTACTGTCGAGCAATTGATAGAAAAGCGAATAATTATGAGACTATCTAGGCATGATCATTGTATATAGGCATCACGTCCGAGACAAGTAGACCGACTCCTGTCTGCATCTACTACTATTACTCCACACATCGACCGCTATCCAACATGCATCTAGTGTATTGAGTTCATAAGAACAGAGTAACACCTTAAGCAAGATGACATGATGTAGAGAGATAAACTCAAGCAATATGATATAAACCCCATCTTTTTATTCTCGATGGCAACAATACAATACGTGCCTTGCTGCCCCTACTGTCACTGGGAAAGGACACCGCAAGATTGAACCCAAAGCCAAGCACTTCTCCCATTGCAAGAACTATAGATCTAGTAGACCAAACCAAACCAATAATTTGAAGAGACTTGCAAAGATATTATGAGCACACATAAAGAGTGTAACATCCCAAATTTTCAATTTGGAATGTTATACATAGATCATACTGCATTGCATATTTTATTGCATTTTTGTGCGTGGAGATCCTCGAAAATTCTAAGCAACTCAAGGACCTACGGAGAGAGTTGGGAATTCTACCGTTTCCGTATTTGAGTTCTCTCGAATACCGGTACGGGGATCACGTTGGTTTTAATTATTTTCTCTCCATAAAAATATTTCTTAATAAAATATACGAGCGGAGATAATATGACATCTCCAAAATAAAAGAAATATTGGAGGAAAAATATTAAAATCACTTTTGGATTTTTTTATTCGGATTTATTTACTATTTTATTTGCATAGGAAAATGCACGTTTTTTAAAATTGCATTTAGGTCCGGGAAAAATGTTCACTTTGTCCTAAATATTGTTAGAGGATGGTGAAAATTTATTTCAGAAGTTTTGGAGTCCGTTTAGTACTTCTTTCGCCTGTTTTAGTGCGTCGGGACTATTTAAAAAAAAGGGAACCGACCTACGGGCCGTACCCGACTAGGACTCTCCCTAGCCGGCCCCTTTAAAAGGCCCGCCCGAGCCCCCGCCGCCAGCCCACCCCGCCACCAGCGCACCGCGCCGCAGCCGCTCGCCGCCGCCGCCGCCCCGCCGCCGCCGCCGCCCGCCCGCCGAGGTAGCCGCCACCGCCGTTCACGTCACCATCGCCGTCGTTTTTTTTAAAACCGATCGGTTATTTTTCGGATTCTTAGATGTGTTTTTTCTAAAAAGATCGGTTTGGTTTTTTTTGGTTTAGTTAAATAGCAGACGTTCGTCCGTACATTCGTTTTAATGAACGTTGTTCGCCCGTTAGTCACAGACAGCGAACGTTCATTCGTTAGCTTGTTCGTCAGTTTCTTTTTCGGGGCTTTTTCCGCGATTATTTTTCGATCGCGATTAATGCCCTGATCTTGTTTTTAGTTTTTATTTTCGCTCGAGAGTCGGAATCAGGCAATTCAAAAGCCCAGATCTTTGTCTCGACGCCCTCTTTCCGTTTAACCAACTTCAACAAGGTTTTGTTACTGTAAAATTTGACCTTAGACCAATCTAGTAAACGGATCTTGTTTCTTTCGTAGTTTGAGTTTTGTTGCTCCGTTTGATTTGTTTCTTTTTGCAAACCGGAGTTCTTAAGTTGAACTTTCCGGTTAGATCTTCTTGTTTGGAGTTCTGTCTGTGCACCTTTGCTTGTTTGCTTATGTATGCTATTGTTTGCTTGCGATAGAATTCCCGGAGTGCGAAGCGTGCTACTACAAGTCTCTAGGTTTTGCGAATTATCAGCAAGGCAAGTAACACTTTGATCATACCCTTTATTACCCAGTTTTTATGCATTAGATCAAACCCTCACACATTGCATGAGTAGGATCTCTTAACTTGTGGGTCTGGGAAGTAGATTGAGGTAGAACCTATTACCTGCATTATTTTCAAACCCTGGGAGTTACTTCTACATTATGCTTAGGTTGACATGCTATGCTCGTAGACGTGGTTTGGGTTTGAGTGAAATCCATGACAGATGTGAGTTGTTAATTAATGGTTCAACTTAAGGTGGCTACTTCAATACACATCTGGGTGGATTGGTTGCAGGGCACTTGGAGAATTCAGTATTGTCCTAGGAAATCCCGAGGGTACCGTGTGATTTTTCCTATGGAATGCCACCCAGGCTCAAAGGGATCATAAAACTATTCATGCTAGAAACTTTCGTGTGCAGCCACAATGCCATTATGGGATCTAGCATAGTATGAGCAAGTTGTGTGACCTCTTTCAGTGGTGGACTAGCAGATGTAGGGGAAAGTAGGTGTACCGGTCCACCCGGGGTAAAGAGTAAATGCTTCTGAAAGACTATGTCTCGGTCATCCGTTTCTCAAATACCATGTAATGCGAGAAATCCAACGGAGGAGATCGAGTCTTGTGGGGAAAAGTGTGCAAACCTCTGCAGAGTGTACAAACTAATCATGATTAGCCGTGTCCTCGGTTATGGACAATCTTGAGTATCTGGTACTTGAATTATTGGTTGATCTCATCACTCTAAAATTAATTTGTAGGGTTAATGATGACTACTTTAGTTGGGATTGAGTTGGAGGTACCTTCTCAATGATGTTTCAACTACCATGATAGTTAAAATAAAAGTTATTCCTTTGTTGTAGGGAAAAATTGGCTTTATGCAAAAAACTTTAACCTTAGAGCCTCCACCAGCCAAATATGCATATAGTGTTAGCCTTTATTTCTGTTCTTGCTCTATTGTGCTATCTTGCCAGCATATTCCATGTGCTGACCCGTTTCAGGCTGCAACATATTACGTTGCAGACTTTTTAGACGAGGAGTAAGACGTGCTAGGTCGTTTGTCATGCACTCAGCTATGCCGTTGGAGTTGATGGACTCACTTATCTTCCAAGCCTTCCGCTGTTATTTTGTTAGATGGCCTTATGCCATAGACTTTTGTAATAAGTTCTCTTCTGAGACATTTGATGTAATAAGTGTGTGATTGCCACTCTGTTATAAATCCTTCAAGTACTATGTGTGTCAGCATTACCGATCCAGGGATGACATAGAACACAGAGACTTCGGTTCATTTAGATCGTGGTCGCTACAAGATGGTATCAGAGCACACGCTGACTGTAGGACACGACCACTAAGATAAACCCTGGGTCACTCTTCTCTACTCATTTCTGACTCCTCTCCATTTTCTACTCTTTAGGATGGTGGACCCAAGGAACAAGTTCACTCAACCAGATGAAGACACACCTTTTGGACGACACTTGAAGGAAGTCACTAGGTACCTGAACATTAGAATACCAAGCTTCACCGGGACCTACACCACCACTTTACTAGAAGAAGAGCGATGGAGTATTCAAGTTCAAATTCCCGGGAGGACCTTCGCACCATCCACGGAGCCCATAGAGTTTTCTTTTGATGCACCAACCTGGAGCCTAGGCAAGAGTATGGTAGCCCACATTACCATGGGACGTATTGGAGAAGTCTACAAGCAGGAGCTGAAGGACACTATCTACCAGATATGTGGACGCCAAGATGAGCAATGGGACATGATCAGTACCCGGAAGGACAGGTCCATTGCAGCGTTCATCCAGGAGTTAAACTAGCACATTCATCGACAAGAGTACCAGATGTGCGCAGGGATAATAGATTTGAAGAAGGCGCTAACCAGGAACTTGGAGCTAGAAGAGGAACTCAAGTCTACACGAGACGGATACGAGGAGGAGATAACAATACTTGTGGAGAAGAATGATGACTTGACAAGGAAGCTAGGAGTATTCATGGGTGATCCAACACCAGGAGGAGAAGAAGAAGAAGAAGAACCCAAGGAGATTCGTCCTGAAGACTACATCATCATCGACGACACGGACTCAGACCCTGATGATAGTGATGAAGACTATGAAGATGAAGCTGGAGCAGACATCATGGAATCTTCCGCCGATCAAAATTTCTAGATGACCACCCTATGACTAGTAGTTTTCCCCCATAGAGTAGAATTTATAGCACTTTTGTAACGTTAGTTAGATCTTTGTAAGACCTTGCTTGAAATTGATTGGTGTGATATGATTGTGTTTGTCTCATGTGCATATGGGTAGTGAATTTTCCCTTAGACCTCATTTCTATTCTAACCTCTTCCCTCTACACCCTCAGATGCCTCCGAGACGTGAGCTCGGATTTCAGTTTCCCCCTGAGCTCACTCAGTTGATCCAGCAATAGAACACTTTGATGCAACTTCTTGTCCAGAACAATCAGAACAACAACAACAACCCTCCACCACCACCACCCATGGACAACCTGACACATTTCCTAAGGTTGCAACCACTGGTGTTTTCTAGCAGCATTGAACCAATAGTTGCTGATGACTGGCTGCGTCAGATTGGAAGGGATTTGACCACCGCCAATTGCACGGATGCTGAGAAGGTGCGATTTGCCGCACATCAGTTGGCTGGACCAGCAGCAACATGGTGGGAGAATTACACAGCCACCTTCCCTGTAGCCAATGTCACTTGGGATCAGTTTCAGCAAGCTTTTCGCACTGCCCATGTCTCAACTGGAGCCATGAGCATGAAAAAGCGAGAGTTTCGCAACTTGCGCCAAGGAAATCGTACTGTGGCTCAGTACGTAGATGAGTTTAGTACCCTATCTTGTTATGCCCCGGATGATGTGGCCACAGATGCCGCGAAGCAGGAGAGGTTTATGGAAGGGCTGAATGATGAGATGGGCGTACAGTTGATGGTGGCAACCTTCAACAACTACCAGGAATTGGTAGACAAGGCTCTTATGATTGAAGGGAAGCAACGGCAGATTGAGAGCCGCAAGAGGAAGTATGGACAAGGAATGAATAATTCTGGAGCCCAGCAGAAGCCCGTTTCACCGCGAACTCGGGAGGATACACCCATAACCATGGAAGCCACACCCATAATGGAGGATGTTCTCACAACCACAATGGCTCCAAGAATGGGAATGGGAATGGAGCAAATAATAATCAGAACCGCTCTACTCCATCCACACCCACCAAGAGGGATTTAAGCCACATTACCTATTTCAAGTGCGGGAAGAATAGACACTATGCCACGGACTGCCCTGAAGATAAGAATGGGAATGACAATGGAAGCGCCGGGAAGAAGCCCAACCCGTTCAACAAAGGACAAGTGAACCACGTGACCGTAGAGGAGGTTGAAGAGCAACCAGATGCTGTTGTCGGTAAGTTTTTGGTTAAGTCATTTACCGCAATAGTTCTTTTCGATACTGGTGAATCACATTCATAAATTACAAGGGGATTCGTAAATGGACATAAGTTGCCCACTAAAGTCCTTAAGACCCCCATGTTAGTAAGTTCCCCAGGAGCAGAGTATATGGCACATCAAGGATGTTTTCAGACGCCATTGGTCATTGGACGCCATGTTTTCCCCTCAGACCTGATAGTTTTGGAGTCACAAGGATTGGATGTGATACTAGGTATGGATTGGCTATCGATGTATGGAGGGAACATCCATTGTGCCAGTAAGTCAATTTTTCTTACCAGCCCGGAGGGAAAAAGGATCAAGTATGTATGTAGGCATTCGCCTAGAAGGACACAAGTACATTCTCTCACGGGAGTTGTTCAGGAGGAAGTGCCCGTAGTAAGGGATTATCTGGATATATTTCCAGAGGAGCTACTAGGCATGCCACCGGATAGGGATATCGAGTTTTTGATTGAGCTATTGACTGGCACCAGACCAATATCGAAGAGACCATATCGGATGGCAGCAAATGATATGGAGGAGATCAAGAAGTAGATTAAGGAGTTATTGGAGAAATAATTTATTCGACGAAGCTCATCACGTTGGGGAGCCCCAGTTCTTTTGGTCGAGAAGAAGGATGGATCTTTAAGGATGGTCGTTGATTATCGGGCACTGAATGAAGTGACGATTAAGAATAAGTGCCCACTACCGATGATCAATGATTTGTTTGACCAACTTCAAGGAGATAAAGTATTCTCCAAGATCGATCTACGATCAGGATACCACCAGTTGAAGATCCGAGAGAAGGATATACCTAAGACAGCCTTCACCACAAGGTATGGGCTATATGAGTATATTGTTATGTCAGTTGGATTGACTAACGCCCCTGCCTATTTCATGAGTATGATGAATAAGGTGTTCATGGAGTTCTTGGATAAGTTTGTCATGGTATTCATTGATGATATTTTGGTGTACTCGAAGAACGAAGAGGAACACGCCGAGCATTTGCGTTTGGTATTGGAGAAGCTGAGGGAACATCAGTTGTACGCCAAGTTTAGCAAATGCGAGTTTTGGTTGAAGGAAGTTGGATTCTTAGGGCATGTTATATCAGGAGAAGGTATAGTAGTGGACCCCGTCAAAGTGTAGGCACTCACTGAGTGGTTGGCACCCACTACAGTTGGAGAGATTCGCAATTTCCTTGGACTCGCGGGATATTACCGGAGATTCATAGAGAATTTCTCCAAGATTGCAAAGCCTATGACGACATTGTTGAAGAAAGAGACAAAGTTCCATTGGACGGAAGAGTGCGAAGAAAGTTTCCAGGAGTTAAAGAAATGGTTGACGACAGCCCCAGTGCCGATCTTGCCAGATATACGCAAGGATTTCCAAGTGTACTGCGACGCTTCACGCTTAGGACTTGGAGGAGTACTCATGCAGGACCGAAGAGTTGTTTCTTATGCATCTCGTCAACTGCGACCGCACGAGTTGAATTATGCTACGCATGATTTGGAGCTAGCAGCAGTTGTGCATGCGCTTAAAACTTGGAGACATTTACTTATTGGGAATCGTTGTGATGTGTACACGGATCACAAGAGTTTGAAGTACATTTTCACTCAGAAGGAGGTGAACCTCAGACAGAGGAGATGGTTGGAGCTTATAAAAGATTACGATATGAAGCTGCACTATCACCCAGGAAAGGCCAATGTCGTTACAGACGCCTTGAGCCGGAAGAGTTATGCAAATACCCTGGTGAAGGGAGGATTGCCAAAGGAGTTAGCGGAAGATCTCAGGGAGCTTCATTTGGAGATAGTTCCTATAGGTTTTGTTGCAACATTGGAGGTTCAGTCAACATTGTTGGGAAAGATACGAGAATCTTAGAAGGATGACAAAGAGATTACTGAGATAAAGGAGAAGATGAGTGAAGGAAAAGCCAAGGGATTTCGTGAGGACGAACACGACACCTTGTGGTTTGAGGACCGAATCTATGTGCCCAACAACCCCGAGATCAGGAAATTGATACTGCAGGAAGCACACGATTCGCCATACTCGATACACCCCGGAGACACCAAGATGTATTTGGATTTGAAGGAACGTTTTTGGTGGACAGGAATGAAGAAGGATATTGCTGAGTATGTAGCAGTATGTGATGTATGCCAGAGAGTGAAGGCGGAACATCAGAAGCCAACAGGATTGCTACAGCCTATGCCAATACCCGAATGGAAGTGGGATAAGCTTGGCATCGACTTTATCACCGGATTTCCCAGGACCAAATTAGGATATGACTCAATCTGGGTAGTAGTGGATCGCTTGACCAAAGTAGCCCACTTTATCCCCGTAAAAACCATGTATACCAGTGCGAAGTTGGCCAAGATATACATGACCAGGATCATATGTCTGCATGGAGTTCCTAGGACCATTGTATCAGATAGAGAAACACAGTTCACTTCAAAGTTTTGGCATCAGTTGCACCAAACTTTGGGAACGAGGCTGGAATTCAGTACAGCTTTTCACCCGCAGACTGATGGACAAACCGAGAGAGTCAATCAGATTCTGTAGGACATGTTGAGAGCTTGTGCGTTAGATTATGGATCTAGTTGGGATGACAACTTTCCCTATGCAGAGTTCTCGTACAACAACAGTTACCAGGCCAGTTTTAAGATGGCACCGTTCGAAGCATTGTATGGGAGGAGATGCCAAACGCCGTTGATGTGGGATGAAGTCGGAGACCGTTAGTTATTTGGACCCGATCTGATCAAAGAGTCGGAAGAGAAGGTTAAGTTGATTTGAGATAGACTGAAGGTAGCTCAGTCCAAGCAGAAGAGTTATGCAGACTCGAAGCGCAAGGAGGTAGCCTATGAAATCAGAGACAGAGCGTACCTGAGAGTGTCGCCTCTGCGAGGAGTTAAACGTTTCGGAGTTAAGGGAAAGCTAGCCCCGAGATTTGTGGGATCGTACCGTGTTTTGGAATGCATGGGAGAGGTTGCCTACAAATTGGAGTTATCTGAAGGATTGTCAGGAGTGCACGATGTGTTTCACGTATCTCAGCTTAAGAAGTGTCATGTAGAGATGGCCGATATTCCTTTAAGAGACACCGTACCCCTGGAAGCAATTCAGTTGGATGGTGATCTGACCTACGAGGAGAAACCCGTCAAGATCCTCGAATTTTCAAGCAGAGTCACCCACAGCAAGGTTATCAAGTTCTGCAAAGTTCAGTGGAGTCACCACACCGAGGAAGAAGTCACCTGGGAACCAGAAGATGATCTACGCAAGTACCACCCACACCTGTTCTCTAGCCTAGCCGAATCTCGAGGGAGAGATTCATTCTAAGGGGGGTAGGTTTGTAACATCCCAAATTTTCAATTTGGAATGTTATACATAGATCATATTGCATTTTTGTGTGTGGCGATCCTCGAAAATTCTAAGCAACTCAAGGACCTACGGAGAGAGTTGGGAATTCTACTGTTTCCGTATTTGAGTTCTCTCGAATACCTGTACGGGGATCACGTTGGTTTTAATTATTTTCTCTCCATAAAAATATTTCTTAATAAAATATACGAGTGGAGATAATATGACTTCTCCAAAATAAAAGAAATATTGGAGGAAAAATATTAAATCACTTTTCGATTTTTATTCGGATTTATTTGCGATTTTATTTGCATAGGAAAAATGCGTGTTTTTCAAAATTGCATTTAGGTCCGGGAAAATGTTCACTTTGTCCTAAATATTGTTAGAGGACGGTGAAAATTTATTTCGGAATTTTTCGAGTTCGTTTAGTATTTATTTCGCCTGTTTTAGCGGGACTATTTAAAAAAAAGGAACCGACCAACGGGCCGTACCCGACTAGGACACTCCCTAGCCGGCCCCTTTAAAAGGCCCGCCCGAGCCCCCGC
>LR738714.1:74681358-74734096 GCA_902687465.1 Secale cereale
GAACCCTAGCACCGCCCGAGCCCGCGCCGCCGTCGCCGCCGCCTCGCGCCGCGCCGCCGCCGCCGGAGCCGCCGCTGCCGCAGCCCTCTCGCCGAGGTAGCCGCCGCCGCCGTTCACGTCACCGTCGCCGTCGTTTTTTTATTTAAAAGCCGATCACTTTTTTCGGAACCCTAGATCTGTTTTTCTAAATAAATCGGTTCGGTTTTTTTTGGTTTAGTTAAATAGCGGACGTTTGTTCGTACGTTCATTTTAACGAACGTTGTTCGCCCGTTAGTCACAGACAGCGAACGTTCGTTCGTTAGCCTGACCGTCAGTTTTCTTTTTCGGGGCTTTTTCCGCGATTATTTTTTGATCGTGATTTCTGCCTGATCTTGCTTTTAGTTTTTCTTTTCGCTCGAGAGTCGGAATCAGGCAATTCAAAAGCCCAGATCTTTGTCTCGATGCCTTCTTTCCGTTTAACAAACTTGAACAAGGTTTTGTTACTGTGAAATTTGACCCTAGACTAATCTAGTAAATGGATCTGGTTTATTTCGCAGTTTGAGTTTCGTTGCTCCGTTTGATTTGTTTCTTTTTGCAAACCAGAGTTCTTAAGTTGAACTTTCCGGTTAGATCTTCTTGTTTGGAGTTCTGTCTGTGCATCTTTGCTTGTTTGCTTATGTATGCTATTGTTTGCTTGCGATAGAATTCCCGGAGTGTGAAGCGTGCTACTACGAGTCTCTAGGTTTTGCGAATCATCAGCACGGCAAGTAACACTTTGATCATACCCTTTATTACCCAGTTTTTATGCATTAGATCAAACCCTCACACATTGCATGAGTAGGATCTCATAACTTGTGGGTCTGGGAAGTAGATTAAGGTAGAACCTATTACCTGCATTATTTTCAAACCCTGGGAGTTACTTCTACGTTATGCTTAGGTTGACATGCTATGCTCCTAGACGTGGTTTGGGTTTGAGTGAAATCCATGACAGATGTGAGTTGTTAATTAATGGTTCAACTTAAGTTGGCTACTTGAATACACATCTGGGTGGATTGGTTGCAGGGCACCTGGAGAATCCAGTGTTGTCCTAGGAAATCCCGGGGGTACCATGTGATTTTTCCTATAGAATGCCACCCAGGCTCAAAGGGATCATAAAACTATTCATGCTAGAAACTTCTGTGTGCAGCCACAATGCCATTATGGGCTCTGGCATAGTAGGAGTAAGTTGTGTGAGCTCTTTCAGTGGTGGATTAGCATATGTAGGGGAAAGTAGGTGTACCAGTCCACCCGGGGTAAAGAGTAAATGCTTCTGAAAAACTGTGTCTCGGTCATCCGCTTCTCAAACACCATGCAATGCGAGAAATCCAACAAAGGAGATCAAGTCTTGTGGGGGAAAGTGCACAAACCTCTGCAGAGTGTACAAACTAATCATGATTAGCCGTGTCCCCGGTTATGGACAATCTTGTGTATCTGGTACTTGAATTATTGGTTGATCTCATCACTCTAAAATTAATTTGTTGGGTTAATGATGACTACTTTAATTGGGATTGAGTTGGAGGTACCTTCTCAATGATGTTTCAACTACCATGATAGTTAAAATAAAATTTATTCCTTTGTTGTAGGGAAAATTGGCTTTATGCAAAAACTTTAACCTTAGAGCCTCCACCAGCCAAATATGCATATAGTGTTAGCCTTTATTTTTGTTCTTGCTCTACTGTGTTATCTTGCCAGCATATTCCATGTGCTGACCCATTTAGGGCTGCAACATGTTACGTTGCAGAATTTTCAGACGAGGAGTAAGATGTGCTAGGTCGTTTGTCATGCACTCAGCTATGCCGTTGGAGTTGATGGACTCACTTATCTTCCAAGCCTTCTACTATTATTTTGTTAGATGGCCTTATGCCATAGACTTTTGTAATAAGTTCTCTTCTGAGACATTCGATGTAATAATTGTGTGATTGCCACTCTATTATAAATCCTACAAGTATTGTGCATGTTAGCATTACCGATCCAGGGATGACACAGAACACAGAGACTTCGGTCCATTCGGATCGTGGTCGCTACAAAGAGTTCAGAGAAGAACCAGATATTTCTCATAGATAATCTTGATCATAAACTCACAATTCATCGGATCTCGACAAACACACCGCAAAAAGAGATTACATCGAATAGATCTCCTCGAAGACCGATGAGAACTTTGTATTGAGGTCCAGGTAGAGAGAAGAAGCCATCTAGATACTAGCTATGGACCCGAAGGTCTGTGATAAACTACTCACAACTCATGGTGAGGGCGATGATGATGATGTAGAAGCACTCCGTGATGGATCCCCCCTCTGGTGGAGCTCCAGAACAGGCTCCAAGATGGGATCTCACGGGAATAGAAGGTTACGGCGGTGGAATTAGGGTTTTCTCTCTGTTGCTGATAGTTTCGGGGTACGTAGACTTATATAGGAGGAAGGAGGACACCGGGGGGGACACTCGAGGGGCCCACGAGGCAGGGGCGCGCCCCCCACCCCCGTGGGCACCTCGTGGCTCCCCTAACGTGGTTCTCAAGTCTCACGTGCCTGATTTTCTCCAAAAATATCTCTCCCAAAGGTTTCAACCCGTTTGGACTCCGTTTGATATTCCTTTTTTTGCAAAACCCTGAAACAGGCAAAAAACAGCAATCTGGACTGGGCCTTTGGGTTAGTAGGTTAGTCCCAAAAATGATATAAAAATGTATGACAAAACCCATTAGACATCCAAGACATGATAAATAATAGCATGGAACAATGAAAAATTATAGATACGTTGGAGACGTATCAAGCATCCCAAGCTTAATTCCTGCTTGTCGTCGAGTAGGTAAATGATAAAAACAGAATTTTTGATGTGGAATGCTAACCAACATAGTTTTTCAATGTAATTCTCTTAATTGTGGCATGAATGTTTAGATATGAAAGATTCAAGATAAAAGTCTATATTGACGTAAGAAATAATAATACTTCAAGCATACTAACAAAGCAATCATGTCTTCTCAAAATACTATGGCTAAATAAAGTTATCCCTACAAAGTCATATAGTCTGGCTATGCTCCCTCTTCATCACACAAAATATTCATATCATGCACAACCCCGGTTTCAGCCAAGCACTTGTTTTCATACTCTATTTTTTCAAACCTTTCAACTTTCACACAATACATGAGCGTGAGCCATGGACATAGCACTATGGGTGGAATAGAGAGGTGGTTGTGGAGAAGACAAAAGGAGGGAGATAGTCTCACATCAACTAGGCGTATCAACGGGCTATGGAGATGCCCATCAATAGATATCAATGTGAGTGAGTAGGGATTGCCATGCAACGGATGCACTAGAGCTAAATATGTATGAAAGCTCAACAAAAGAAACTAAGTGGGTGTGCATCCAACTTGCTTGCTCACGAAGACCTAGGGCATTTGAGGAAGACCATCGTTGGAATATACAAGCCAAGTTCTATAATGAGAATTCCCACTAGTATATGAAAGTGACTAAACATGAGACTCTCTATCATGAAGAACATGGTGCTACTTTGAAGCACAATTGTGGAAAAAGATAGTAGCAATTGTCCCTTCTCTCTTTTCTCTCATTTTTTTGGAGGGGCTTTCTCTTTTTTTATTAGCCCCTCTCTATTTTTTTGGGCCATCTCTTTTTTTTATTGGCCTTTCCTCACATGGGACAATGCTCTAATAATGATGATCATCACACTTTTATCGATTTACAACTCGATACTACAACAAGTATGACTCTACATGAATGCCTCCGGCGGTGTACCCGGATGTGCAATGAATCAAGAGTGACACGTATGAAAAATTATGCATGGTGGCCTTGTCACAAACACGATGTCAACTACATGATCATGCATGGCAATATGACAATATGATGCGTGTCATATGAACGGAACGGTGGAAAGTTGCATGGCAATATATCTCGGAATGGCTATGGAAATGCCATGATATGTAGGTATGGTGGTTGTTTTGAGGAATAATATGGTGGCTGTTTTGAGGAAGGATATATAGTGGGTGTATGATATCGGTGAAAGTTGCGCGGTACAAGAGAGGCTAGCAATGGTGGAAGGGTGAGAGTGCGTAATATCCATGGACTCAACATTAGTCATAAGAACTCATATACTTATTGCAAAAATTTACGAGTCATCAAAACAAAGCAATCAACGCATGCTCCTGGGGGGTGGGGGTTGGTAGGAGTTAACCATCGCGCGCCCCCGACCTCCACACAAAGGTTGACACTTTACAAATACCTCATGCTCTAACTTCGTCACATAGCGGTTCACCTTACGTGCATGCTATGGGAATCACTAACCTTAACAAAAGTATTTATCAATTTCATAATAACTCCACTAGCATGACTCTAATATCACTATCCTCATATCTCAAAACAATTATCAAGCATCCAACATCTCATCATATTCAATGCACTTAGTGTGAAAGTTTTTAGTACATTGATATTGGATGTCTATCATGTGAAGACTAGTTTAATAGCCTAAACACATTACCATGCTGTTTTAATAGACTCTAAAATAGATATAAGTGAAGCATGAGAGTTCAACAATTTCTTCAAAATATTATCACCACCGTGCTCTAAAAGATATAAGTGAAGCACTAGAGCAAAACTATTCAACTCAAAATGTAACATCCCAAATTTTCAATTTGGAATGTTATACATTAGATCATCATGCATACCATATTTTCTTGCTTTTGGTGATCCAAGGAAATCCTAAGCAACTCAAGGACCCTCTGAGAGAGTTGGGGATTTTAATATTTTCATATTTGAGGTTTCTCAAATTTTGAAAATAGGATCATTTGATTTGATTTATTTTATCTTCAAGTATTTCTATCACAAAGATAATAGAGAGGGAGTAAAATGACTCTCCCAAAATAAAGAAATACGGAAGATTTAATAAAAAAGATCAAATAAGTTTTATTTGGATTTTATTTGAATTAGGAAAAACTGCATGTTTTCAAAAATGCATTTTAGTGCCAAGAAAATGTTCATCTTGTTCTAAATATTCTATTTAGACGGTGAAAATTTGTTTTGGCAATTTCTATATTTTTATTTTATTTTCTAGAGTTATTTTTAGCGCCGGCGTATATAAAAAAAATATAGGGGGACCCGACCCGACTAGGCCGAAGCCCAGCCGAGCCAGGCCCATCGCCCGCCGCGCCGTCTTCCCCGCGAGAGCTCACGGTGGCCGCGTCGGACTCTTGCCGTCGCCGCTGTTTCTTGCCCCCTTCCCCAAGTTCTTCCCCTCCCCCCTATATATATAGCTGCCCCTCCCCCCCTTTTTCCTCCACCGCACCCCGCCGCCACACCCCGCCGCAAGCCACCGCCGCCGCGAGCCCGTGACGCCGCCGCCGCCACGAGCCCACGACACCGCCGCCGCCGCCGCCGCAAACGCCGCTGCCGCTGCCCACCGCCACCACCGCAGCAGCCCCGCCGCCCGCTGTCGCCGCAAGCCGCCGCCGGCGGCTGTTTTCGACGAGGTAGCCGCCGCCCAGTTTTCTTTTAGAAGACCGTTGGTTTTTTTAAGAACCCTAGTCGTTTTTTTCTTTAGATCAGTTTTCTGTTTTTATTCTCTGGTTTAGTTAAGTAGTAAATGTTCACCCGTTCGTTCGTTCTAACGAACGAATTCGTCGTTTAGTCTCAGCTGACGAACGTCCGTTCGTTAAGCTGTTTTAGTTTTCTTTTTCGCAGTTATTTTCTGATCGCGATCTCTGATCCAATCTTCGTTTTAGTTTAACTTTTCGCTCGTTTGTCGGAAACAGGTGATTCAAGCGCCTGGAGTTTCATCTCAAAATTCTCTTTCCGTTTAGCCTAGTCACTCAAGCGTTTTCCTTTGCTAAATTTGGACTATGGTCCAGATTGGTTCGGTAGTTGTTTCTCTTTCGCCGTTTGTCTTTCGTTGCTTTTTCTTTTGCCGTTTCTTTTGCAAATCGGAGTTCTTAAGTTGAACTTTCTGGTTAGATCTCTCATTCGAGTTTTACCTGTGCATTAGTTAAGTACTTATTTTGTGCTTGTTTGTTTGCGATAGAGTACCCGAAGTGCACCCGAAGTGCGCCGCTTGCTACTTTGAATCTCTAGGTTGTGCGGATCATCAGCAAGGCATGTAACACTTTGATCATACTTTCCAATTACCCAATTTTCATTTGCATTAGTCAAACCCTCACACATTGCATGAGTAGGATTAATTAACTTGTGGGACTGGGAAGTATATTGAGGTAGTACCTATTACCTGCATTACATTCAAACCTTTGGGAGTTACTTCTATGTTTGCTGTTAGGCCATGCTATGCTCGTAGACGTGGATTGGTGAGTGTATTCCATGACAGATGTGAGATTGTTAATTAATGGTTCAACTTAAGGTGGCAACTTTAACACACATCTGGGTGGATTGAGGCATCTGGGTATTCCAGTGATTGCCTGTTTTTCTTTTGGACCGCCACCCAGGCTCAAAGGGATCATGAGATTATTCATACTAGAAACTTTCGTGTGCAGCCACATGCCAATATGGGCTCTGGCATAGTTGAGTAAGTTGTGGGAAACCTTTCCATGATGGGCTAGCAGATGTAGAGGGATTGTAGGTGTACCGGCCTATCTATCTGGTTAAGGGGACCTCTTCGGAAATACTGTGTCTCGGTCATCCGTTTCTCAAACACCATGCAGTGCGAGAAACCAAACGGAGGCGATCGAGTCTTGTGGGGAAAAGTGCACAAACCTCTGCAGAGTGTACAAACTAATCATGATTAGCCGTGTCCACGGTTACGGACGTCTTGAGTATCTAGTACTTGGATTATCAAGTGAATCTCATCATGTTACTCTAATTTAATATTGTTGGGTTTAAGGATGATTTTTAATTGGGGTTGAGAGGATGTCTATCTTCTCAACGATGTTTCAACTACCATGATAGTTAAATTAAAAATATATTCCTTTGAAGTAGGGAAAATTTGGCTTTACGCAAAAACTATAACCATAGAGCTTTCCACCAGCCATATTGCATATAGTATAGCTTTACTTTCATTGCTCTCTTGTGTTACCTTGCCAGCATATTCCATGTGCTGACCCATTTTCGGGCTGCAACGTTCATGTTGCAGACTTTTCAGACGACGAGTAAGGTGCCTTATAGGTCATGGTTCTATACTCAGTGATGTCGTTGGAGTTGATGGACTCACTTATCTTCCAAGCCTTCCGCTGGTATCGTGTTAGATGGCCTTAAACCATTTTTATTGTAATAAGTTCATCGTTGGAACTATCGATGTAATAAGTGTGTGATTGCTACTCTGTTATAAATCCTTCAAGTATTGTGCGTGTCAGCATTACTGATCCAGGGATGACACTGATGCACAGAGATTAGACTGTTTGAGGTCTGGTCGCTACAAGATGGTATCAGAGCACACGCTGACTATAGGACACGACCACTAAGCTCAAACCCTAGAGCACTATTCACTCTTCTCTTTTCTGACTCCTCATCTTTTCTACTCTTTTAGGCTGGTGGATGCAAAGAACAAGTTCACTCAACCGGATGAAGATACACCATTTGGACGACACCTGAAGGAAGTCACCAGATATCTAAATATTGGACTACCAAGTTTCACCGAAACCTACAATGCCACTCTACCTGAAGAGGAGCATTGGTTGATTCAAGCTCAAGTTCCAGGAAGGACGTTCAAGCCCGTCACCGCACTCATAGCATTTTCTTTTAATGCGCCTACATGGAGCCTAGGCAGGAGCATGGGAGCCCACATTGCTATGGGAAGGATCAGAGAAGTCTACAAGCAGGAGCTAAAGGACACCATCTACCAAATTTGTGGACGCCGAGATGAGAATTGGGATATGATTAGCACCCGGAAGGATAGATCCATTGCAGCCTTCATCCAGGAGTTGAACCATCACATTCGTCGCCAGGAGCACCAGATGTGTGCAGGGATGATAGAATTGAAGAAAGCACTAAACAGAAACTTGGAGTTAGAAGAGGAACTCAAGTCTACAAGCGACGGATATGAGGAGGAGATGCTAATACTTGTGGAGAAGAATGATGACTTGACACGGAAGTTAGGGATACTCATGGGAGAAGAAGAAGAGGGAGAAGAACCCAAGGAGATTCCATGAGAAGACTATATCATCATTGACGACACGGATTCGGAACCCGATGATAGCAAAGACAAAGACTATGAAGATGAAGCTGGAGCAGATATCATGGAATCCTCTGTCGATGAAAATTTCTAGAAGACCTTCCCATGACTAGTAGTTTTTCCATTTAGTAGACTTAGAAACACTTTTGTAACAATTAGATCCGTGTAAGCCCTTGTTTGAGATTGATTTTGGTGTGATATGAATTGTGCGTTTGCCTCATGTGCATATGGGTAGTGATTTTCCCTTAGACCTCTTTTCTATTCTAATCTCTTCCCTCTACACCCATCAGATGCCTCCAAGACGTGAGCCCGGATTTGAGTTTCCCCCTGAGCTCACTCAGTTGATCCAGCAGCAGAACACCCTGATGCAACTTCTTGTCCGTAACACTCAGAACAACCAGAACAACAACAACAACCCTCCACCACCACCACCCGTGGACAACCTGACACGTTTCTTAAGGTTGCAACCACCAGTGTTTGCTAGCAGCATCGAACCAATAGTGGCCGATGACTGGCTGCGCAAGATTGGAAGGGATTTGACCACTGCCAATTGCTCGGATGCTGAGAAGGTGCGATTTGCCGCACACCAGTTGTCTGGACCAGCCGCAGCATGGTGGGAGAATTACACAGCCACTTTCCCCATAGCCAATGTGACTTGGGATCAGTTTCAGCAAGCTTTTTGTACCGTCCATGTCTCAACTGGAGCTATGAGTATGAAGAAGCAGGAGTTTTGTAATTTGCGCCAAGGCAACCGTACTGTGGCTCAGTACGTGGATGAGTTTAGTACCCTATCCCGTTATGCCCCAGATGATGTGGCCACAGATGCCGCTAAGCAGGAGAGATTCATGGAAGGGCTGAATGATGAGATGAGTGTACAGTTGATGGTGGCAACTTTCAATAACTACTAGGAGCTGGTTGACCACGCCCTAATGATTGAAAGGAAGCACCAATAGATTGAAAGTCGCAAGAGGAAGTATGGACAAGGAAAGTATAATTCTGGAGCACAGCAGAAGCCCCGTTTTACCCCTAAAATGGTAGGACAATTCCAACATACCCATGGAGGAGGTAGCTCGCATAATCATAATGGCCCCAAGAATGGAAATGGAAATGGAGCAAATGGTAACCAGATCCGCCCTACCCCGTCCACACCCACCAAGAAGGATCTTAGCCATGTCACCTGTTACAAGTGCGGTAAGAATGGACATTATGCCAATGAATGCCCAGAAGCTAAGAATGGGAACGGCAATGGAAGCGTCGCAAAGAAGCCCAACCCGTTCAACAAGGGACAAGTGAACCACGTGACTGTGGAGGAGGTAGAAGAGCAACCAGATGCTGTTGTCGGTAAGTTTTTGGTTAAGACATTTACCGCAATAGTTCTTTTCGATACTGGTGCAACGCATTCATATATTTCAAGGGGATTCGTAAATAGACATAGGATGTCCACCCGAGTTCTTAAGAACCCCATGTTAGTAAGTTCACCAGGAGCAGAGTATATGGCACACCAAGGATGTTTTCAGACGCCATTGACCATAGGACGCCATACTTTCCCCTCCGACCTAATAGTTTTGGAGTCACAAGGATTGGATGTGATATTAGGTATGGATTGGCTATCGAAGTATGGAGGTAACATTGATTGTGACAGTAAGTCTATTATGCTCACCACCCCGGAGGGAAAAAGGATTAAGTATGTATCTAGGCATTCGCCTACAAGGACTCAAGTACATTCTCTCACGGTAGTTGTTCAGGAGGAAGTACCAGTAGTGAAGGATTATCCGGATGTGTTTCAAGAGGAGTTACCTGGCATGCCACCGGATAGAGATATATAGTTTTTTGATTGAGCTTTTGCCAGGCACAGGGCCAATTTCTAAGAGACCGTATAGGATGCCCGCAAATGATTTGGAGGAGATTAAGAAACAGATTAAGGAGTTACTGGATAAAGGATTCATACGCCCAAGTTCTTCGCCTTGGGGTTCGCCAGTACTTCTAGTGGAGAAGAAGGATGGATCGTTAAGAATGGTTGTTGATTACCGAGGACTGAACGAAGTGACGATCAAGAACAAGTACCCACTGCCGATGATCAATGATCTATTCGATGGATTGCAAGGAGCTAAGATATTTTCCAAGATCGATCTGCAATCAGGGTACCACCAATTGAAGATCCGAGAGCAGGATATACCTAAGACGGCCTTTACCACTAGGTATGGGTTGTACGAGTATACCGTTATGTCTTTTGGTCTGACTAACGCACCGGTATATTTTATGAACCTGATGAACAAAGTGTTTATGGAGTATTTGGATAAGTTCGTCGTGGTGTTCATAGATGATATATTGATCTTCTCAAAGGATGAAGAGGAGCATGCAGAGCATTTGCGTTTGGTATTGGAGAAGCTCCGAGAACATCAGTTATATGCCAAGTTTAGCAAATGTGAGTTTTGGTTGAAGGAAGTCGGATTTCTCGGACACGTTATATCTGGAGAAGGAATAGCAGTAGATCCCGCCAAGGTGGACACTGTGACCCATTGGGAAGCACCAACAACAGTTGGAGAGATCCGAAGTTTCCTTGGACTTGCAGGATACTACCGGAGATTTATTGAGAATTTCTCGAAGATTGCAAAGCCAATAACAGAGTTGTTAAAGAAGGACACCAAGTTCAGTTGGACAGAAGAATGTGAGGCCAGTTTCCAGGAATTAAAGAAAAGGTTGGTCGCATCCCCTGTGTTGATTCTGCTAGATCAGCATAAGGATTACGAGGTGTACTGCGACGCTTCACGTCGAGGACTTGGAGCAGTTCTTATGTAGGAAGGAAGAGTTGTTTCGTATGCTTCACGACAACTAAAACCTCATGAGTTGAACTATGCCACTCATGATTTGGAGTTAGCAGCCGTAGTGCATGCATTGAAGACGTGGAGACATTTTCTCATTGGAAACCATTGTGAAGTATATACGGATCACAAGAGTTTGAAGTATATATTCACTCAGAAGGAGCTAAATCTCAGGCAAAGGAGATGGATGGAACTCATTAAGGATTATGACATGAGATTGCATTATCATCCCGGAAAAGCTAACGTAGTAGCTGATGCGCTAAGCCGTAAGAGCCATGTCAATACCCTAATGACAGAGGAATTACCAAAAGAGTTAGCCGAGGACTTACGAGAACTACGTATGGAGATAGTTCCGAGAGGCTATGTAGCTACACTAGAGATCCAGTCTACCCTGATGGATAAAATCAGAGAAGCTCAGAAAACTGACGAGGAAGTTGCCTCTATAAAGGAGAGGATGAGCGAAGGAAAAGCTAAAGGATTTCGTGAGGATGAACACGACACCTTATAGTTTGAGGACCGCATTTATGTGCCTAATGATCCGGGGATCAGGAAGTTGATTCTACAGGAGGCCCATGATTCACCATACTCGATTCACCCAGGAAATACTAAGATGTATTTGTCAGGACCCCGATCCTAAGTCACACCGATCTAGCTGTAACACATCATATCACTTTGCGGCCTCACGCACGGTAACCCCACGGGTGCCACCTTACCTGGCCCGGGACCGTTTGCGCATTTTGGCACACGTATATGACAGTGTCGCTAGCATCCATATGACAGAGAACCCGGGCCGACATGGCTAGTTATAAACCAGAAGTGGCACTAGATTACAGAGACAGGCATCCATGACCCAGCAACGAACGTGTCGGTCATCAACGTATGAACCCAAGTCGTAGCAAGCTACATGGACTTAAAGGAACAACGCGTGACATTTCCCTAAGGGACAGACACAGGAACGAAGAAGGACACATGCCGGACAGCCTACGTGTTCCGAGCAGTAGCAAGCTACCAAGGCTCATTGGAATCACTAGGAGGCATTTCCCTGTAAGGTAGGCTACCAAAGGGAAACAACTAGGTGTCGGATCCCACACATACCAAGCATCTCAACCATACACACAATATGCTCAATATGTGCAAATACAACATTGCATCACAACATAACTCTATGACTCAAAGTACTTTATTTAAGAGGCTCCAAGAGCCATACATAACATATCCATACAGGTAGGGGTCACATGACCCAACACTCAAGTCATATAGTCATACAAGCACAAGCGGAAGCTACATGTCTGAGTACAGACAACTTAGAAATTAAAACAGGCTTGGTGTAGCCTGACTATCTACAAGGCCCTTCACAAGCTCCAGATCTTCGTCTGGGTGTCAAGCTACTCGTCGACGTCAACGTCTATGTAGAACCCATCAGCAGGGGCAGGGTTCTCCTCTGCAACAGTTATTAAGCAAACATGAGTACAAAGGTACTCAACAAGTCTTACCACAGAACCTATCATACATGCAACATTATCAACAAGGGGCAGTGGAGTTTATAGCAGAAAGCCAGCTTTGACTCTTGGCTAACCTATACTACAACTCTCAACAGATTGCAATATGTTGTTACGAACACGAGTCCTCTACTCACCACATCAATACACTACCGAGGATCCTCTTCCGTCATCCTACGGAAGGGCCATCCACGGCACTCACACTTATCTTGAGGCTTTTAGTAGTATCCATCAACTTGTCTATGAACTGTAAGAGTAACCAAGTAGTCCGTACCGCGAACAACGGCTATTCGAATAGTTTGATAACCCTGCAGGGGTGTACCTCTTCACACACGCTTTCACCACTTATCGCCATTTACTCGGCGTGTACTCGGCAACCTTCAAGCGGAAGCCCAGCGAGGGTGTCGGCCACGACCTGACTAACTACTCAAGTCTCTCATCCAGGTTTATCACCTATTTGGGTTTCATCCGTGGGGAGATCCGGCCGGGGTGTCGCTCACGGCCCCAAACGATGTGTACAGGGTTCCCGAGTCACCAAACGGGCAACCGGTACACCGTGCCACGTACCTGTCGCATCACAACCCACCCCGAGGGTCAGCGTTGTGCATGACCTCTAGTAATCTATAAACACCAGAAACTAGTTGCAACTCCTGGACAGAGATCGAGGGTAATTAATAAGCCGAGAGGGTCAATTAAGGATCCCAATGTGTGGTAGTAGCTGTAACTTGAACCACACATACAGATCTCGGGTCCTAAGGACGATTCCAATGAAACAACCCACCATGTACTCCTACATGGCCTTTCATCGATACCTTTACCAAGCGTATTCCACACTTCCTTCTCTTTATCGGTATGATCATTTCACTCTGATCCATCACCCAGATGAATCAGACCAGACACAACTCTAAGCATAGCAGGCAACATAAACAAATAGCATGGTGGATCACACATCACATGGCTCAATCAACTCCTACACATGCTAGTGGGTTTCAACTATTTACTGTGGCAATGACAGGTCATGCAAGGGATAGGGTTCAACTACCGCAGGAAGTAGCAGTTCACACGCTGTTGCCTTAATGCAGTAAAAGAGAGCAGGAGCGAGAAGATTGGGTTTGTATCGGAATGATCAATGATTGCTTGCCTGACAAAGTGGTTGCCCGGTACTGCTCTTCAACTGGATACGCAGCAGTATCCTCGGGAGCAGGACCTAACACAGAGAATACCGGCGATACAATCATTAACAAACAAATGCAACAATATGATGCATGCTCATGACATGGCAAGATGCATGTGTGTTGGCTAATGCAACTAAAACCAGAAGGGTTTGAGCCTATTTGAACCAAAGATTCAAATTGGCATTTTAGCTATTATTTAAATAAGTGCATTATCATGTTTTAAGGTATACAGCAAGGTTAACTTGCTCAAACATGCATGAAACCAGTGCCATTGGAAAGATTGGATTTTTCTGATCATTTTTCATATATAAATTATTTCCATCTGAGCTACGGTTGATTTTATATGAATTTTAGAAGTTTTGGGTATTTTCTGGAATTTCCTGAATTATTTTTAATCTAAAAATTCTAGAAAAACCTTTACTGCGTCAGCATGACATCATGCTGACGTTAGTCAGTCAACATGAGCTGGTCCAGTCAAACATGACATGTGGGCCCAGCATGTCAGTGTCACAGGTAACTAACAAAGTTAATTAGAGTTAAACTAAAACTAATTAGCTGTCAGTGGGGCCTGGACCCACGGGTCAGTGACTAAATTAATTAACTAACTAAATTAACAGAAACTTAATTAAACTAACTAAATAGTAAAAGGTGGCCCACATGTCAGTGACCCAGGGGTGGTCAACCCCCCGGTCAGACAGGTCAAACCCGCCGGCGAAGTGACGCCGGCGAGGCCGAATACGGCGGTGTGCTTCGGAAATCATCTAGGGGGCACGGCTCGAGCTGCGGTTGGGTGCGTTGGGAAGCTCTTGTCGTTGCGCGTCGAATGGTGGTGGTCGCCGGACCTGGGGTGGCCGGAGACGACGGCAACAAGCTCGACGGTGGCGACCGGCGTCGGGCGTGTGTGGAGACGCGGCTGCAGTGGCCTAGGCGATGCGTGCGTAGTACCTAGCGCATCTACGTGCTGCGGCGAGTGTGATGGACGTGTGCTAGTGACCAAATCGTCACTGGAGCGTCACCAGCGGCGAGCACGGCGGCGGTGCGTTTCGGTGATCAACGGAGCGGCAGCTACGAGGCGCAAACGAAGCAAAGGAAGGAGGGGAACGGCGTAGGAGCTCACTGCGGTGCTAACGAGCTCGACGGAGGGGTCGGGGACGCGCTATAGCTTCGTAAACGGCGGCGAGGTGCTCCGGCGATCCGAGGAAGGGGACGACGGCGTGGAGGCATTGTAGGGCTTCCGGCGATCCATGGCTCAGCGAGGAGGAAGAGGACGACGCGGCGCTCCTTCTGGACACACTCACGGGGCGAGGGGGTAGCTCTAGGTGCGGCAACGGCGAGCGGCGGCGACGGGCGGCTCGGTGATGTGAGGAGAGAGGGCCAGGAGAGGCGACAGAGACGAGGGGGAAAATGCGAGAGGGGTCGGGGCAGCTGCGTGGCGATGACAGGAGACGTCCAGGCCGTCGGGAGGCAGGCAAGCAGGGTGGAGGTGGCTGGGCGCGTGCCGGCGCGCGGCGGCCACGCGCGCTGCCTTCTGGCGCGAGGAGGAAGGCGACAGAAGAGGGCTGGTGGGCTGGGCCGGACTGCAACAGTGCTGGGCCCGAGGTAAGTGCTTTCTCCCTTTTTCTTTTTCCTATTTTCTTTTCTGTTTCATTTGTTTTGCATATTTGTTTAATTAATAAAAATGCTAGAGCATTTTTATAACTCATGAAACTTGTCATACCCACTATATATAATATGAACAGTAGGGGACATTATAGTTCATGATTATTTGAGCATTTAAAATATTTTAAAGTATTTAAATGCCCAAATACAAATACCATATGATTTAATCCAAAGGCCTTTGATGTCCTAGAAAATTGTGCACCATTTTTGGCAGAGGTTTAAGACCAAGGCAGAAATGATGAACATTTTTGAAGGGCATTTTGGGTACATTGGAAAATATTTTAACAAACCCTAGTTGTTAGAACTTAGAAGAGGGGTGCTGGGGTTTCTGTCATTCCCATTTCAAGTTTCTTTGATAAGTAAACATGATGCACACTCTAGCTAGCCCTAATGCAAGTGCTAAACTAGGGATGTGACAACTCACCCCCACTTAAAAGAATCGCGTCCCGAGATTCGGGTTCCTCCGAAAAGAGGGTGGGGTACTCAAGTCGAAGACGATCCTCCCTTTCCCAAGTAGCTTCACTCTCGGAATGATGTGACCATTGAACCTTGAGAAACTTGATATTGTGGCGTCGAGTGGTGCGCTTGGTTTGATCAAGAATTCGGACGGGGTATTCTCGATATGTAAGATTGTCCTGGAGATCAAGCGTTTCGTGGTCCACTCCGCGAATAGGATCCAAGAAGCAACGCCTGAGTTGAGAAACGTGGAAGACATCATGAACTCTGGAGAGGTGCGGAGGTAGTTCCAATTGGTAGGCAACTTCTCCTCGTTTGGCAAGAATGCGAAAAGGACCGATGTAATGAGGGGCCAATTTGCCTTTGATACCGAAGCGATGGGTTCCCTTAAGAGGAGTAACCCGAAGGTAAGCCTTATCGCCGACTTCAAAAGTCACAGCCTTATGATGACTATCATATTGGCTCTTTTGGTGAGACTGGGCTATTTTCAATCTCTCACGAACGATGCGAACCTGCTCTTCTGCTTCCTGGATCATATCCGGGCCAAAGAATTGTCTATCCCCGGTTTCTGACCAGTTAAGAGGTTGTCGACACCTTCGTCCATATAGAACTTCGAAGGGAGCTTTGCCCAAGCTGGCTTGATAACTATTGTTATACGCAAATTCGGCAAATGGAAGACACTTTTCCCATTCCATGCCGAAAGAAATGACAGAGGCTCGAAGCATGTCTTCCAAAATTTGATTGACTCGTTCCACTTGACCACTTGACTAGGGATGGAAGGCGGTACTGAAAGAGAGATGAGTTCCCATTGCATTCTGGAAACTTTCCCAAAATCGTGAAGTAAAAAGACTTCCACGGTCTGAGTTAATCTCCAACGGCACACCATGAAGTGATACTATCCGAGAGACATACAAATCTGCTAGCTGGCTAGCGGTAATACTCTCTCGAACAGGCAGGAAATGAGCTACTTTAGAGAGGCGGTCGATAACGACGAAGATAGCATTATTCCCTTTCCTGGTCCTGGGAAACCCGGTAATGAAGTCCATACCGACTTTATCCCATTTCCATTCAGGAATAGCTAAAGGTTGAAGGGTGCCAGCAGGCCGTTGATGCTCTGCTTTGACTCGACGACAAACGTCGCAGTTAGCAATGAATTGAGCAATTTCTCTCTTCATCCTAGTCCACCAAAATCTCTGACGTAGGTCCTGATACATTTTGGTACTACCGGGATGAATCATGAGAGGAGATTCATGAGCCTCCTTAAGAATCATTTGTCGTAGTTGTGGTTTCTTGGGTACCACCAAGCGGTTCTCGAAATACACTACACCTCGATCATCCATAGAGAAACTTCTAGCAACTCCGCTAGCAATGTTCTCCTTGATCCGAGATATGCCTTTATCATACCGCTGGGCAACTATGATTTGATCCATAAGGGTAGGTTTCGCCACCAAGGTGGAAAGGAATCCTCGAGGAACAATGTGAAGGTTAAGCTTACGAAATTCCTCGTGGAGAAGTGGTTGACCTTGTTGTAACATCAAGTTGTTACAATAAGACTTACGACTTAATGCATCAGCCATGACATTGGCCTTTCCAGGGGTATAAGTGATTCCTAAGTCGTAGTCTGTGAGCAACTCAACCCAACGTCTTTGCCTGAGATTCAAATCCGGTTGGGTGAAGATATACTTCAAACTTTGATGATCAGTGAAGATTTCACAATGATTACCAAGGAGGTAATGTCGCCATGTTTTGAGTGCATGGACTACAGCTGCAAGCTCTAGATCATGTGTAGGATAGTTATCCTCATGTGGACGCAACTGCCGTGATGTGTATGCAATCACTTGACGATCTTGCATGAGTATGCAACCTAGTCCTTGTCGCGAGGCGTCGCAATAGATTATGAAATCCTTGGAAAAGTCTGGTGGTACCAGTACAGGTGCAGATGTCAGGCATCTTTTCAGTTCCTGAAAACTAGACTCGCACTGTGGGGTCCACTCAAACTTTTTCTCTTTCTTGAGGAGTTCAGTTAGAGGTTTAGCAACTTTGGAGAAATTCTCGACGAAGCATCGGCAATAGCTCGCTAAGCCAAGAAAACTCCTAACTTGCTTGACCGATTCAGGGGGAGTCCAATCAAGGACGGCTTGAACTCGCTCGGGATTGACAGCAATACCCTTGCTAGAAATCACGTGACCTAGATAGGTTACTTCTGGCAACCAAAATTCACATTTAGAGAATTTGGCATAAAGGCGGTGCTCTCGAAGTTTCGTCAATACCAGCCTTAAATGCTCGGCATGATCTTCCTTGTTCTTGGAATAGATGAGTATATCATCGAGGTATACCACGACGAATTTATCCAAGTACTCCATGAATATAGAATTCATTAACCGAGAAAAGGTAGCTGGGGCATTGGTTAATCCGAAGGACATGATGGTGTACTCATATTGGCCATAACGAGTAACAAAAGCCGTTTTAGGAATGTCCCCGTTCTTGATTTTGATTTGATGGTAACCCAACCTCAAATCCATCTTAGAGAAGACTGAGGATCCAGCGAGCTGATCATACAGGTCGTTGATCCTGGGAAGCGGATACTTGTTCTTTATGGTGACCAGATTAACAGGTCGGTAATCTACAACCATCCGCTCCGTTCCATCCTTCTTCTTGACGAAATGGACGGGGCAAGCCCAAGGGGAAGAACTAGGACAGATGAAACCTTTTTGCAAGGACTCATCGAGTTGTTTCTTTAGCTCAGCTAATTCTAGTGGTGCCATCTTATAAGGTCTCCTAGAGATTGGGACAGTTCCAGGGATAAGATCTATCACGAACTCGACATCTCTGTCAGGTGGAATTCCTGGCAGTTCTTCTGGAAAAACATCCGGAAAGTCACGGACTACCGGGATATCTTCGAGTTCTGGTAGAGGGCTGGCATTAAGAGAGTAGAGCTGACGCTCAGCCATTCGGGTCAAGACATTGACTATCTTGCCGGATGGATGTGTAAGTTGAACGGTCCTAGTATAGCAATCAATCTTGGCGTAATGAGTTGTCATCCAATCCATACCCAAAATGATGTTTATGTTCGAGGACTTGAGAGCGATTAGAGATGCTAGGAAAACAAGTCTATCGACAAGGATTTCATTTCCATGGCTTACCCTGGAGGTTTGCCACTTTGAGCCAGGAGTTTGAATAACCATGGAAGTAGGCATGTCACAAAAAGTCATGTTGTGCAATCGAGCATAGCTCTCAGATATGAACGAATGGGATGCTCCAGTATCGAAAAGAACAGATGCCGGATGGCAGTTAACGAGAAGCGTACCAAGGACGACGTTAGGATCCTCATAAGCTTCCTCAGCAGAGACCTAGTTGACATGACCACGTGCAGTGGGGATTGGCTTGACATAATTCACCTTGCCGGTTGGCTTACCACGGCCAACGGGTTTTCCTGGTTGGTTCTGAGGACACTCACGCATGTAGTGCCCTGGTTCTCCACACTTGAAGCATGTCACAGTGGTGGTGCGTGGAGCAAAGTTGGAAGGTGGTCCTCCATAGGTCTTAGCAGGTGCAAACTGTTGAGTTGGGCGAGGCGCCTCATAGGATGGCCTCGATGTGTACTTGGGTGGCAGAGCAGTGTTAGGAACCCACACACGGCGCTTGTGAGAGCCAGAGCCGGATGAGGAACCAAGGTCTCGGGTATGCTTGCGTGTGGCCTCGAAGTCGGTCTGGCCTGTTTCAGCACTGATAGCCTTGTTTACCAACTTCTAGAAGGAAGTGCACTCGTGCAGACGCAGATCTCGGCGGAGTTCAGGGCTGAGTCCCTTGCGGAACCTCGCCTGCTTCTTGGCATCGGTGGATACTTCTTCAGGTGCATAGCGTGCCAAGTTGCCAAACTCGCGACTATAACCATCCACAGTTAACTGACCCTGGGTGAAATTGCAGAATTCCTCCCGCTTGCGATCCATGAGACCTTCCGGGATGTGATGTTCATGGAATGCCTCACTGAACTCAACCCAAGTAGTGATTTGGCCAGCGGGACGCATAGCTTCAATGTTTTCCCACCAAAGACTGGCAGGGCCCTCCAGATGGTAGGCAGCGTAGGTAACCTTGTCCACTTCGGCCACACGGGCAGAGTGTAGCTTATGGGTGATACTACGTAGCCAGTCATCCGCATCCAGAGGTTCAGTGGAGTGATGGAACTTCGGTGGGCACATCTTGATAAAGTCATTGATTGACACCACGTCATTCCTCTGACGGAACCCAGTGTTCTGCTCTATGCGTTCCAGCAGACGGTTGGTCTCTCTCTTGTTCCGTTCTGCCTCGAGCATAACTTTCGCCAAGGAGGGTGGCTGGGGCAGATTCCCATCTCTAGCCCCACTAGCCTCACCCTGCTCCTGAGCAGCAGGAGTGTTGCGAGTGTTGACCATCCTAGGAAAACAAAACAACGGTTTAGACAAGGATGGCAAAAATTTGACATAGAAGTGCAGAATGTAATGGATGACACGGAATGCAAAGATGTTCATCCGTACGACATGGTAATATAGGAACTGCTATATATACACCAGTGGTCATACAGACCATACAAAGTTTAGTACAGGCCAAGGCTAAAGTACAACTGCGGTGAAAGACGATACATCCCATCAGAGGCATTCCAAGCTCCTATACATTATTTAGCTACACCTCCGGAACTCAGTACACACTAAGTCATATTCCACAAGACGCGTAGGACTGTGGGAATACAACTACTACAATACTACTACAACCACGGTCTAGCTCAGACATTCCCGTAGTAATCTTCGTAAAGATTACCACCGTAGCCTGGAAGTGGAACAGATGGATCTTGAAACTCGCGAGCACTCGAAGGCTGTGGACCATAGGGACATGGGTGTGGCCTCGGTCCCGATGCTGGTGGTAACCGACGCCCACGTGGAGGTGTAATACCCCCAACGTCACGCCAATCCATGCGATCAGGCAGACGAGTCCGCACGGGGTACAAATCCCGCATGTCCAGGTATCCGGCATGCACAGCAGGTGCAAGCCGTGTCAAAGTAGTCCAGTGGGCGGCCCGAGTGTTATATACCTCCATTCGGAGAGCACGGACCTCACGGTCCCTACCCTCCAGCATCTGAACAATAGTCTGAAGCAGTGGCTCTTCATGAGCAGCATCAGTATACAGACCAGTGTAGTAGCCTTCCTCTCCGGGAAGTGAGGCTGGCATGTAACAGAACTCAGTGTTCAGCAACAGGGCATGCCTAGCACGGAGAATGGTCATCATCGAATAGGCGGCATCCTGCACTGCCATCTCGAAGGTAATCCCGAGTCCATAAGACCAATGGATGGGGTCATTAGCTCCAGGATATGAGGGGTATATCCGGACTATGCAGAAATACTGACTCTGATTGAAATCCCGGTACTGTTCCTCCACGGTGTACTCAGGATACCAGCGATAACCGGTCTTAGTCAGCACACGGACTAGCATGGCCGTGTGACCGGGCACATTAATGCACCGTGTCAGACGAACCACTTGGTGAGGGATGCAGCCAGACATCTGAAACACGAAATAATGCAAAGGCATTAGTGTTTCTGGAAGAAATCGGGCAGCATAACAACTGTAAATGCTCAAACAACGATTTGAGACATCATACAAATGATAGCATAGCCACTCAACAATCCATATCAAGGTTCTGGTCCAACAATCATCATACTAAAAAGGATAGAAACTGAACTGAGGCTTGAAACCAACAATCCTAAGAGTCTACGGATTAGTAACACGTGAACCTAGTAAGGATAAGAGGCCTAGTCCTAAATCCCCGTAGAAAGAATAGACTGACTCAGATCAGAAGGGCATAAGGTAAAGGAGTAAAAAGAGCCTTACGTTCCCTTCCACAATCAATTCCCCTACATATAACTAAGAATTTTTTTAGACTCAACATCGACCAGTTTGGCTTGAGAAACCTACAGGCAACCTGGCTCTGATGGCAACGCTGTCAGGACCCCGATCCTAAGTCACACCGATCTAGCTGTAACACGTCATATCACTTTGCGGCCTCACGCACGGTAACCCCACGGGTGCCACCTTACCTGGCCCGGGACCGTTTGCGCATTTTGGCACACGTATATGACAGTGTCGCTAGCATCCATATGACAGAGAACCCGGGCCGACATGGCTAGTTATAAACCAGAAGTGGCACTAGATTACAGAGACAGGCATCCATGACCCAGCAACGAACGTGTCGGTCATCAACGTATGAACCCAAGTCATAGCAAGCTACATGGACTTAATGGAACAACGCGTGACATTTCCCCTAAGGGACAGACACAGGAACGAAGAAGGACACATGCCGGCCAGCCTACGTGTTCCGAGCAGTAGCAAGCTACCAAGGCTCATTGGAATCACTAGGAGGCATTTCCCTGTAAGGTAGGCTACCAAAGGAAAACAACTAGGAGTCGGATCCCACACATACCAAGCATTTCAACCATACACACAATATGCTCAATATGTGCAAATACAACATTGCATCACAACAGAACTCTATGACTCAAAGTACTTTATTTAAGAGGCTCCAAGAGCCATACATAACATATCCATACAGGTAGGGGTCACATGACCCAACACTCAAGTCATACAGTCATACAAGCACAAGCGGAAGCTACATGTCTGAGTACAGACAACTTAGAAATTAAAACAGGCTTGGTGTAGCATGACTATCTACAAGGCCCTTCACAAGCTCCAGATCTCCGTCTGGGTGTCAAGCTACTCGTCGACGTCAACGTCTATGTAGAACCCATCAGCAGGGGCAGGGTTCTCCTCTGCAACAGTTATTAAGCAAACATGAGTACAAAGGTACTCAGCAAGTCTTACCACAGAACCTATCATACATGCAACATTATCAACAAGGGGCAGTGGAGTTTATAGCAGAAAGCCAGCTTTGACTCTTGGCTAACCTATACTACAACTCTCAACAGATTGCAATATGTTGTTACGAACACGAGTCCTCTACTCACCACATCAATACACTACCGAGGATCCTCTTCCGTCATCCTACGGAAGGGCCATCCACGGCACTCACACTTATCTTGAGGCTTTTAGTAGTATCCATCAACTTGTCTATGAACTGTAAGAGTAACCAAGTAGTCCGTACCGCGAACAACGGCTATTCGAATAGTTTGATAACCCTGCAGGGGTGTACCTCTTCACACACGCTTTCACCACTTATCGCCGTTTACTCGGCGTGTACTCGGCAACCTTCAAGCGGAAGCCCAGCGAGGGTGTCGGCCACGACCTGACTAACTACTCAAGTCTCTCGTCCAGGTTTATCACCTATTTGGGTTTCATCCGTGGGGAGATCCGGCCGGGGTGTCGCTCACGGCCCCAAACGATGTGTACAGGGTTCCCGAGTCACCAAACGGGCAACCGGTACACCGTGCCACGTACCTGTCGCATCACAACCCACCCCGGGGGTCAGCGTTGTGCACGACCTCCAGTAATCTATAAACACCAGAAACTAGTTGCAACTCCTGGACAGAGATCGAGGGTAATTAATAAGCCGAGAGGGTCAATTAAGGATCCCAATGTGTGGTAGTAGCTGTAACTTGAACCACACATACAGATCTCGGGTCCTAATGACGATTCCAATGAAACAACCCACCATGTACTCCTACATGGCCTTTCATCGATACCTTTACCAAGCGTATTCCACACTTCCTTCTCTTTATCGGTATGATCATTTCACTCTGATCCATCACCCAGATGAATCAGACCAGACACAACTCTAAGCATAGCAGGCAACATAAACAAATAGCATGGTGGATCACACATCACATGGCTCAATCAACTCCTACACATGCTAGTGGGTTTCAACTATTTACTGTGGCAATGACAGGTCATGCAAGGGATAGGGTTCAACTACCGCAGCAAGTAGCAGTTCACACGTTGTTGCCTTAATGTAGTAAAAGAGAGCAGGAGCGAGAAGATTGGGTTTGTATCGGAATGATCAATGATTGCTTGCCTGACAAAGTGGTTGTCGGGAGCAGGACCTAACACAGAGAATACCGGCGATACAATCATTAAGAAACAAATGCAACAATATGATGCATGCTCATGACATGGCAAGATGCATGCGTGTTGGCTAATGCAACTAAAACCAGAAGGGTTTGAGCCTATTTGAACCAAAGATTCAAATTGGCATTTTAGCTATTATTTAAATAAGTGCATTATCATGTTTTAAGGTATACAGCAAGGTTAACTTGTTCAAACATGCATGAAACCAGTGCCATTGGAAAGATTGGATTTTTCTGATCATTTTTCATATATAAATTATTTCCATCTGAGCTACGGTTGATTTTATATGAATTTTAGAAGTTTTGGGTATTTTCTGGAATTTCCTGAATTATTTTTAATCTAAAAATCCCAGAAAAACCTTTACTGCGTCAGCATGACATCATGCTGACGTCAGTCAGTCAACAGGAGCTGGTCCAGTCAAACATGACATGTGGGCCCAGCATGTCAGTGTCACAGCTAACTAACAAAGTTAATTAGAGTTAAACTAAAACTAATTAGCTGTCAGTGGGGCCTGGACCCACGGGTCAGTGACTAAATTAATTAACTAATTAAATTAACATAAACTTAATTAAACTAACTAATTAGTAAAAGGTGGCCCACACGTCAGTGACCCAGGGGTGGTCAACCCCCCGGTCAGACAGGTCAAACCCGCCGACGAAGTGACGCCGGCGAGGCCGAATACGGCGGCGTGCTTCGGAAATCGTCTAGGGGGCACGGCTCGAGCTGCGGTTGGGTGCGTTGGGAAGCTCTTGTCGTTGCGCGTCGAATGGTGGTGGTCGCCGGACCTGGGGTGGCCGGAGACGACGGCAACAAGCTTGACGGCGGCGACCGGCGTCGGGCGTGTGTGGAGACGCGGCTGTAGTGGCCTAGGCGATGCGTGCGTAGTACCTAGCGCATCTACGTGCTGCGGCGAGTGTGATGGACGTGTGCTAGTTACCAAATGGTCACCGGAGCGTCACCGGTGGCGAGCACGGCGGCGGTGCGTTTCGGTGATCAACGGAGTGGCGGCTACAAGGCGCAAATGAAGCAAAGGAAGGAGGGGAACGGCGTAGGAGCTCACTGCGGTGCTAACGAGCTCGACGGAGGGGTCGGGGACGCGCTGTAGCTTCGTAAACGGCGGCGAGGTGCTCCGGCGATCCGAGGAAGGGGACGACGGCGTGGAGGCGTTACAGGGCTTTCGGCGATCCGTGGCTCAGCGAGGAGGAAGAGGACGACGCGGCGATCCTTCTGGACACACTCACGGGGCGAGGGGGTAGCTCTAGGTGCGGTAACGGCGAGCGACGGCGACGGGCGGCTCGGTGATGTGAGGAGAGAGGGCCAGGAGAGGCGACGGAGACGAGGGGGAAAATGCGAGAGGGGTCGGGGAAGCTGCGTGGCGACGACAGGAGACGTCCAGACCGTCGGGAGGCAGGCAAGCAGCGTGGAGGTGGCCGGGCGCGTGCCGGCACGCGGCGGCCACGCGCGCTGCCTTCTGGCGCGAGGAGGAAGGCGAGAGAAGAGGGCTGGTGGGCTGGGCCGGACTGCAACAGTGCTGGGCCCGAGGTAAGTGCTTTCTCCCTTTTTCTTTTTCCTATTTTCTTTTCTGTTTCATTTGTTTTGCATCTTTGTTTAATTAATAAAAATGCTAGAGCATTTTTATAACTCATGAAACTTTTCATACCCACTGTATATAATATGAACAGTAGGGAACATTATAGTTCATGATTATTTGAGCATTTAAAATATTTTAAAGTATTTAAATGCCCAAATACAAATACCATATGATTTAATCCAAAGGCCTTTGATGTCCTAGAAAATTGTGCACCATTTTTGGCAGAGGTTTAAGACCAAGGCAGAAATGATGAACATTTTTGAAGGGCATTTTGGGTACATTGGAAAATATTTTAACAAACCCTAGTTGTTAGAAGAGGGGTGCTGGGGTTTCTGTCATTCCCATTTCAAGTTTCTTTGATAAGTAAACATGATGCACACTCTAGCTAGCCCTAATGCAAGTGCTAAACTAGGGATGTGATAGTATTTGGATTTGAAGGACATTTTCTGGTGGACCGGTATGAAGAAAGATATTGCGGAGTATGTAGCAATTTGTGATGTATGTCAGAGAGTGAAGGGAGAACATCAGAAGCCGGCAGGATTGTTACAACCATTGCCAATACCCGAATGGAAGTGGGATAAGCTAGGCATGGATTTTATTATGGGATTACCCAGAACTCGTTCTGGCTATGACTCGATTTGGGTCGTAGTCGATCGTTTAACAAAGGTAGCTCATTTCATCCCCGTAAAGACTACATATACCAGTGCAAAGTTGGCAAAGATATACATGACCCAAATTGTATGTCTGCATGGAGTTCCGAGGAGCATCATATCAGATAGAGGAACCCATTTTACCTCAAAGTTCTGGAATCAGTTACATGAAACTTTGGGTACCAGGCTAGAGTTTAGCACAGCTTTTCACCCGCAGACAGATGGACAGACTGAAAGAGTCAATCAGATTTTGGAGGATATGCTGAGAGCCTGTGCACTAGATTATGGATCTAGTCGGGACGACAATTTGCCGTATGCCGAATTTTCTTACAACAATAGTTATCAATCCAGTTTGAAGATGGCCCCTTTCGAAGCGTTATACGGAAGGAGATGTAGGACTCCGTTGTCGTGGGACGAAGTTGGAGACCGCAAGTTGTTCGGGCTAGATTTGATCAAGGAATCGGAGCAGAAGGTGAAGTTGATTCGCGATAGGCTCAAGATAGCCCAATCAAGGCAGAAGAGCTACGCAGATTCAAAACGCAAGGAAATCGTTTACAAAGTCGGAGACAAAGTTTATCTTCGAGTATCTCCACTTCGAGGAGTTAAGCGTTTTGGAGTTAAGGGAAAACTAGCGCCCCGTTTTGTAGGACCCTATAAGATTATGGAACGTATGGGGGAAGTAGCCTACAAGTTGGAACTACCTGAAGGATTGTCAGGAGTTCACGACGTATTCCACGTTTCCCAGTTGAAGAAATGCCACGTAGAGATGACCGAGATACCGCTGAGGGATACCATGCCATTGGAAGCTATTCAGTTGGACAGCGACTTGACCTATGAAGAGAAACCAGTCAAGATTCTTGAGTATGCCAACCGAGTCACCCGCAGCAAGGTTATCAAGTTTTGCAAAGTTCAGTGGAGTCACCACACCGAGGATGAAGCCACCTGGGAAAGAGAGGAAGACCTGCAGAAGGACCACCCTCACCTATTTTTAGCCAACCCGAATCTCAAGGGCGAGATTCATCTTAAGGGGGGTAGGTTTGTAACATTCCAAATATTCAATTTGAAATTTATACATTAGATCATCATGCATATCATATTTTCTTGCTTTTGGTGATCCAAGAAAATCCTAAGCAACTCAAGGACCCTCGGAGAGAGTTGGGGATTTAAATATTTTCATATTTGAGGTTTCTCAAATTTTGAAAATAGGATCATTTGATTTTATTTATTTTATCTTCAAGTATTTCTATCATAAAGATATGAGAGAGGGAGTAAAATGACTCTCCCAAAATAAAGAAATACAGAAGATTTAATAAAAAGATCAAATAAGTTTTATTTGGATTTTATTTGAATTAGGAAAAACTGCATGTTTTCAAAAATGCATTTTAGTGCCAAGAAAATGTTCATCTTGTTCTAAATATTCTATTTAGACGGTGAAAATTTGTTTTGGCAATTTCTAGATTTTATTTTATTTTCTAGAGTTATTTTTAGCGCCGGCGTATATATACCCAGCCGAGCTAGGCCCATCGCCCGCCGCGCCGCCTTCCCCGCGAGAGCTCACCGTGGCCGCGTCGGACTCTTTGTCGTCGCCGCTGTTTCTTGCCCCCTCCCCCAAGTTCTTCCCCCTATATATATAGCTGCCCCCCCTCTTCCTCCACCGCACCCCGCCGCCACACCCCGCCGCAGCCGCCGCCGCCGCGAGCCCGCGACACCGCCGCCGCCGCTGCCCACCGCCGCCACCGTAGTAGCCCCGCCGCCCGCCATCGCCGCAAGCTGCCGCCGGCGGCTGTTTTCGACGAGGTAGCCGCTGCTCGGTTTTCTTTTAGAAGACTGTTGGTTTTTTTAAGAACCCTAGTCGTTTTTTTTCTTTAGATCGGTTTTCTATTTTTATTCTCTGGTTTAGTTAAGTAGTAAACGTTCACCCGTTTGTTCGTTCTAACGAACGAATTCGTCGTTTAGTCTCAGCTGACGAACGTCCGTTCGTTAAGCTGTTTTAGTTTTCTTTTTCACAGTTATTTTCTGATCGGGATCTCTGATCCGATCTTCGTTTTAGTTTAACTTTTCGCTCGTTTGTCGGAATCAGGTGATTCAAGCGCCTGGAGTTTCATCTCGAAATTCTCTTTCCGTTTAGCCTAGTCACTCAAGCGTTTGCCTATGCTAAATTTGGACTATGGTCCAGATTGGTTCGGTAGTTGTTTCTCTTTCACCGTTTGTCTTTCGTTGCTTTTTCTTTTGCCGTTTCTTTTGCAAACCGGAGTTCTTAAGTTGAACTTTCTGGTTAGATCTCTCATTCGAGTTTTACCTGTGCATTAGTTAAGTACTTATTGTGTGCTTGTTTGTTTGCGATAGAGTACCCGGAGTACGCCGCTTGCTACTTTGAATCTCTAGGTTGTGCGGATCATCAACAAGGCATGTAACACTTTGATCATGCTTTCCAATTACCCAGTTTTCATTTGCATTAGTCAAACCCTCACACATTGCATGAGTAGGATTAATTAACCTGTGGGACTAGGAAGTAGATTGAGGTAGTACCTACTACCTGCATTACATTCAAACCTTTGGGAGTTACTTATACGTTTGCTGTTAGGCCATGTTATGCTCATAGACGTGGATTGGGTGAGTGTATTCCATGACAGATGTGAGATTGTTAATTAATGGTTCAACTTAAGGTGGCAACTTTAACACACATCTGGGTGGATTGAGGCATCTGGGTATTCTAGTGATTGCATGTTTTTCTTTTGGACCGCCACCCAGGCTCAAAGGGATCATGAGATTATTCATACTAGAAACTTCCATGTGCAGCCACATGCCAATATGGGCTCTGGCATAGTTGAGTAAGTTGTGGGAAACCTTTCCATGATGGGCTAGCAGATGTAGAGGGATTGTAGGTGTACCGGCCTATCTATCTGGTTAAGGGGACCTCTTCGGAAAGACTGTGTCTCGGTCATCCGTTTCTCAAACACCATGCAGTGCGAGAAACCAAACGGAGGCGATCGAGTCTTGTGGGGAAAAGTGCACAAACCTCTGCAGAGTGTACAAACTGATCATGATTAGCCGTGTCCCCGGTTACGGACGTCTTGAGTATCTAGTACTTGGATTATCAAGTGAATCTCATCATGTTACTCTAATTTAATATTGTTGGGTTTAAGGATGATTTTTAATTGGGGTTGAGAGGATGTCTATCTTCTCAACGATGTTTCAGCTACCATGATAGTTAAATTAAAAATCTATTCCTTTGAAGTAGGGAAAAATTGGCTTTACGCAAAAACTGTAACCATAGAGCTTTCCACCAGCCATATTGCATATAGTATAGCTTTACTTTCATTGCTCTCTTGTGTTACTTTGCCAGCATATTCCATGTGCTGACCCGTTTTCGGGCTGCAACGTTCATGTTGCTGACTTTTCAGACGACGAGTAAGGTGCCTTATAGGTCGTGGTTCTATACTCAGTGATGCCGTTGGAGTTGATGGACTCACTTATCTTCCAAGCCTTCCGCTGTTATCGTGTTAGATGGCCTTAAGCCATTTTTATTGTTATAAGTTCATTGTTGGAACTACCGATGTAATAAGTGTGTGATTGCTACTCTGTTATAAATCCTTCAAGTACTGTGCGTGTCAGCATTACTGATCCAGAGATGACACTGATGCACATAGATCAGACTGTTTGAGGTCTGGTCGCTACACAAAAGATATAAGCGAAGCACATAGAGTGTTCTAACAATTCCTAGGCCATATTTAACTCTCTCAAATAGGTGTGTCCAACAAGGATGATTGTGATAAACTAACAAGCAAAGACTCAAATTATACAAGACGCTCCAAGCAAAACACATATCATGTGGTGAATGAAAATATAGCTCCAAGTATAGTTACCGATGGATGAAGACGAAAGAGGGGATGCCTTCCCAGGGCATCCCCAAGCTTAGGCTTTTGATTGTCCTTGAATTTTACTTGGGGTGCCATGGGCATCCCCAAGCTTAGGCCTTTGCTACTCTTTGTTCCATAGTCCATCAAAGCAATACTCAAAACTTGAAAACTTCACAACACAAAACTTAGACAAAAATTCTCGTGAGCTCCGTTAGTAAAAGAAAGCAAACCACTACTCAAAGGTACTACAATTAATTCATTCTTTGTTTATATTGGTGTTAAACCTATCGTATTCCAACTTCTCTATGGTTCGTACCTCTAAATATTACTCATAGATGCATTGAAATAAGCGAACAACACACAAAAACAGAATCTGTCAAAAACAGAACATTCTGTAGTAATCTGCAGGTTTCTCATACTTTTGTAACTCCAAAAAATTCAAACTAAATTGGTAAACGTGAGGAATTTGTCTATTAATCATTTGCAAAAAGAATCAACTAAATAGCACGCTCCAGTAAAATCTGATGACCATTCTAGCGAGCGCTAACGATTCTGTTTTTCACAACAAGATCACATAAACTTCACACAAGTCTTCCCAAAGGTTCTACTTGGCACAAACACTAAACAAAACATGAAAACACATCTAAACAAAAGCTAGATGCAATATTTATTCCCTAACAATAGCAAAAACAAAAAGTATAAAATTGGGTTGCCTCCCAACAAGCGCTATCGTTTTACGCCCCTAGCTAGGCACGATACAAGATGGATCTAGGTATTGCCATAATGATATGATATGTCGCGAAAGATCATCTCATATTCCCTACATTCAGCAGCAAGCTTCCTCTGTGCCAAGCAAAAGTAATCAAAATAGCTAAATTTAATGGGACAAAAGTCCCCTACATCAATCTCAGGAGGAATAGGTTCCTCTTTTGGCCCTTTGTAGTGGACAACCAATTCATCATTATAGGCATTCTTTTGGCAAAAGGTCATAAGCCTTCGCTCAAGGGAGAAGCCTAACCCTATGTTTTGAACAGCAAAATCATCGTTCATCTCAGAAATTCTATCAATCAAGACCTCAGTAGGAACCCTTTTTTCTAAGGTTTTCATTAAAAGCAACATGATCAGGAGATCGCAACCGCATTATGTCTTCTTGATTGAACAAGATAGCCTCTATGGGAGGTCGACCGGCATCTACTCCGTAACGAGCAAAGATTTATTTGGCCTCTTTCATGATAAATCTAAATTCATGAGCCAAAAAGATAGTAGCTGCACTCTTAACAGAAGAATGCTCAATATTGGAAAACTCCAAAAAGATTCTCTGAATACAGGGATGCATATGGATAAATTGCCTTTCAATTTCTACTATAAGCATAGATACAGGATCCGCAAGGCTACTTGTTCTGTGAAGAATAGAGCCACCCATAGTGGGCAAAGCGGCGACACAAGTAAAGAAGTCTTGAAGAACTCCTTTTCCAATGATATTACCACTACCAACCCGGAACTTCTTAATATGTAAAGTGGTAGCTTCATCCGGGGGGTCAACATAGACGTTGCCCTCGACATTGCTACCCTTCTCGATAAAATCGTCCCCCATCTCACACATGAGGGCAATCAGGCAAGAACACACAAGCAAACAAGAAGCAAGCGAATGATAAACACACGGCAGAAGAAGGGCAAATAAAACGGCAAGGGTGAAGTGGGGGAGAGGAAAACGAGAGGCAAAAATGCAATGCGAAGGATAAGGGTTTGTGATAGGTACTTGGTATATGACTTTTGCGCAAGCCTCCCCCGCAACAGCGCCAGAAATTCTTCTTGCTACTTCTCGAGCTTGCGTTGTATTCCCTCAAAGAGGAAAGGGAGATGCAGCACAGTAGCAGTATTTCCCTTAGTTTTTGAGAACCAAGGTATCAATCCATTAGGAGACTACACGCAAGTCCCTCGCACCTGCACAAACAAATAAGAACTTCGCAGCCAACACGATAAGGGGTTGTCAATCCCTTTACGGTCACTTACGAAAGTGAGATCTGATAGAGATGATAGTTTATATTTTTGGTATTTTTGTTTATAAGAACAGAAAGTAAAAGCGGTAAAAGTAAAGTAGATGTAGATTGATATGTTGAGAATAGACCCGGGGGCCATAGTGTTCTCTAGTGGCTTCTCTCATGATAGCGATATTCTACGGCGGGTAAACAAATTACTGTCAAGCAATTGATAGAAAAGCGAATAATTATAAGACTATCTAGGCATGATCATTGTATATAGACATCACGTCCGAGACAAGTAGACCGACTCCTGCCTGCATCTACTACTATTACTCCACACATCAATCGCTATCCAGCATGCATCTAGTGTATTGAGTTCATAAGAACAGAGTAACGCCTTAAGCAAGATGACATGATGTAGAGGGATAAACTCAAGCAATATGATATAAACCCCATCTTTTTATCCTCGATGGCAACAATACAATACGTGCCTTGCTGCCCCTACTGTCACTAGGAAAGGACACTACAAGATTGAACCCAAAGCCAAGCACTTCTCCCATTGCAAGAACTATGGATCTAGTAGGCCAAACCAAACCAATAATTCGAAGAGACTTGCAAGGATATTATGAGCACACATAAAGAGTTTAGATAAGAACCAAATATTTCTCATAGATAATCTTGATCATAAACTCACAATTCATCGGATCTCGACAAACACACCGCAAAAAGAGATTACATCGAATAGATCTCCTCGAAGACCGAGGATAACTTTGTATTGGGATCCAGAGAGAGAGAGAAGAAGCCATCTAGATACTAGCTATGGACCCGAAGGTCTGTGGTAAACTACTCACAACTCATGGTGAGGGCGATGATGATGATGTAGAAGCACTCCGTGATGGATCCCCCCTCCGGTGGAGCTCCGGAACAGGCTCCAAGATGGGATCTCACGGGAACAGAAGGTTACAATGATGAAATTAGGGTTTTCTCTTTGTTGCTGATGGTTTCGGGGTACGTAGACTTATACAGGAGGAAGGAGGACACCGGGGGATGCTCGAGGGGCCCACGAGGCAGGGGCGCACCCTAGGAAGGGGGGCATGCCCCCACCCTCGTGGGCACCTCGTGGCTCCCCTGACGTGGTTCTCAAGTCTTCCGAGCGTGATTTTCTCCAAAAATATCTCTCCCGAATGTTTCATTCCGTTTGGACTCCGTTTGATATTCCTTTTCTTCAAAACCCTGAAACAGGCAAAAAACAGCAATCTGGACTGGGCCTTTGGGTTAGTAGGTTAGTCCCAAAAATGATATGAAAGTGTATGACAAAGCCCATTAAACATCCAAGACATCATAAATAATAGCATGGAACAATCAAAAATTATAGATACGTTGGAGACGTATCAACGGTTATCAAACCTTCTCGGTTGCCGTGACCTAGAATATGATGAACCATCTACCTCTAGGTCTGGTACACTATCAGACCCCTTATCTCACCATGAAGGGGACGATGTGAGTTCCTCATTTGCTTATCTGGATGATGAGGGTGCGGTCACCCAAGAGGTATGACCAATCTTTTAGATTTAATTCCCACTTCATTATAACGCCGGTCTTCACCATATTGTTTGATTGTGTGATAGATTGACGATGACGAGACTTTGGCGGAGGCTCAAGTTCGGTTCGCATACATGTTGAAGCCTAGGCAGCCCATAAAACGGTTCACGTCCACTGACTTTGACAACAGAGGCAGCCCAAAGGTGGACGTAGGGACCTCGCGAATGGCTAGATTGGATGATGAGGCGGAGGAGGAGGTGGAGGAACAGGAGCCTCGTCCTAGCAGGAATAAGAAGATTGCCTCCAGGCGTGGCACGAGGAACACGCGCGGAAGGCATTAGTGCTTTTGTTTTTTATTGTGGAAGTGCTCTTGTATCCGTTTCATTAGGTTGATGAACTTGTGAGGTCATGTCATATGTTGGTGAACTCTTAGTGGTGAGGTACTTGTGAGGTCATGGTCCTTGTCCCTTCTTCATCTTCCTCTCTTCTTCTTCTTCTTCTTCCTCGTCCCACCACCAAGGGATCTCACCTCCCCCCTCCGTGTCCTCCACCCCCTTCATTGTTTCCATACCTACGAAAATGGCAATATAATAGTTATTCACACATTGCAATATGACAACACAAACATTGAGCCAAAGTAACAAGATCATAGTAAGTCACATACGACAATGGCCCATTGAGCCAAGAGAACATTCCTCCACTACGGCCGCCACCATCACCACGGCCTAGATCACCACGGCCTCTACCACCACCACGGCCTATACCACCACCACAGCCTCTACCACCACCACGGCCACTACCACCACCACGGCCAACACCATCACCACGGCCTAGACCACCACCAAGGCCAAGACCATCACCACGGCCTCTACCACGACCACAGTCTCTACCACCACCACGACCTCTTCTAAGACCTAGTTGACTCCCTCTTTGTTGCCTAGTTCCTCGTTGGCTTGTTTTGTTTGATTGGTTTGGCACTTGGGCACTTGTTTGACTTGGTTGGCTACTCCTTGGTTGACTTGGTTGGCTATCATTTGCTTGGCTCGTGCTTGCATCATTTTTCTTTGATCTCTTTCTTGGTTTGGGACAAGTTCTTGTGTTGTGTCCCCCATGATTGCACTCCCCACAACGGGATTGCTCGCGAGGCTCTTGGAATTGGCCGGCGCCGTATTCTCGAGCACCACCACAGCCCCATCCGTCCATGTCACCTCTAAGACGCTTTGTCTTACGTCTTCCCCGTCTAATGACCTTCAATTCCTGGTCCGGCCATAGTTGAACTCCATGATACTCCGGCCATTGTGATTGGTCCAAGTATGGATCAAACCGGGGAGCCCATGTATTCTTTACCGTCATGATTGAGAACTCGGACTCCCGCACGATAAGAGGGTGATTGACGTCAACATTCCTAACACGGGATGCGTTTAACAAGTGCGGGCATGGCAGATGAAACAACGATGGCCTCATGCAGCTGCAATCACGCCTTGTTAGGGGTACCTTGAAAGGGCGACCTCCGTGTTGGTGGCCATCGTTCGAGGTTTCTCCAGGCTCTTTCACTTCATACTTCCACTAGTTGTCGTCATATAGAACAACTTCTTGGGAGTCTGCCTTTCGTGATTGAAATGCCAACCATTCTTCAACCTTTAGTGGGAAATTATACTTGTGCTTTTGCTTGTTCTCACCAGCAATCTACTTATCCGTCTCCATTGAATGCTTTAAAAAGTACGCATTCATCTTGTCGAAGGTGTATTGAACTATTGCCGTCACACGTAATGCACGAACACCCTTGAGAACCTTATTGAAGCATTCTGCCATGTTGCTTGTCATTTGACCGTACCTCCAACCATCTTCATCGAAAGCACGTGCCCACATATTCCTTTCCACAATGTGCCTATTGAGAAATTCAAGACCATCGGGGTCAAGTTTCTTGTGTCTGAGCAATGCATTGAACAATGTGGCAAACCTCTTGTCGGAGAAAGCGAGAAAACAATCTTGAAGATCATCGGCCAACTCCTTGATACCACATGCTCTGTAGAAGTTTGCACAAAAGTGCCTCATGCACAATCGATGGTGCAACTTTGTATGTCCGGAAATGTCAACCACAACCGCATTTAGAATTCCTTGATGGCGATCCGATATGACACAAATTTCCCTTTCAGCCGGTAATACCCTTGTTCTCAAATGACGCAAGAACCACTCCCAGTTATCATTGTTCTCCACCTCAACCAAAGCGAAAGCCAAAGGCAACACCCGGTTATTAGCATCACTTGCTATTGCAACCAAAAGAGTGCCCTTGTATTGTCCGGTCAAGAACGTGCCATCAATGGCGATGACGGGCCGACAATGCTCAAAAGCCCTCACGGATTGCTCAAAGGCCCAGAATGCACGGCCAAATACTCGCACGGTCCTCCCGTTGTGAATCAATGTTTGGTGCCCATGAGGCTCGACCACATGAACCATGCCTGGGTTTGTGGCGGCCATAGCTAACAAAAACCTAGGGATTCGGTTGTATGATTCCTCCCAATTGCCATATAACATCTTGAATGCGGCTTGCTTCGCCTTCCATGCCTTCCCATACTTTATCTTGTAATGAAAGATGGCTTTCACAATGTCAATGACACCCTTAATGCTCATTGTTGGAAGTGTGGATATTTGGTTGGAAAGCCTGTAAGCGATGAACTCGGACGTGAGTTGTCTGTGTTGTTGGTACACAAACTCGCCATCCGCATTCTTGTGCTCGCACATATGAGTTGGTAGACAACTCACTATGCGCCAAGTGGGACCTCCTTTCCATGGCCTTGCACGCACAATCCATGGACATTTTGGCACTTCACACTTAACCATGTAACGCACATTGACGTCCGAGTTGGCCACTCTATGTGGACGATAATGCGTAACCGAATATTTGTCGAGCCACATCTTCAATTCCAAGAAAGAATCAAACTCGCAACCGGGAAATATCCCGTTCTTGCCATCTACCAAATCACGGTGAGAACCTGGCCTAGCTCCAAGAGATATGCATTTGCCACCAGCCACAACGGCTTCATCCGCGAGACTAAGATCCTTGAACAATGGTGTCTTGTGATCCCGCCCGAATACCTTCTTGAATGCTTGGGCCTCCTTCGGCGTGAACCCCTCCTCATCAACTTCTTCATCGAGACCATCGCCATCCGAGTCCGATGCATATGCACGGGAAAAAGGGATGGATTGGTCCATTGTCTCCTGCACATGATATTGCTCGAGATCACCCACATTGTTGTCATGGAGATCACCTTCGTTGTCATCCTCCTCGTACTCATCATTCTCCTCTTCAAAATCTTCAATTTCGGTTGTTTGGAGTCGGGCTCAATGTTGGCCAATCTTGTTCCGTGGAATGAGGTGCACTCATTTGATCTTGGTTCATGGGTGGGGGAGTGCTAGCAACCAACTGGGAGGGGTTCCGGTTCAAGTCCACATGCAAAGTAGACTCAACCTTCTTGGAGGCAAATAACTCAAGAGCCTTGTCTAGAGATTCGGCAACCGTCTCCTTGCATGCAACCCAACGTTGCTCGGAGTTTACACGCATTGTCTTCCAACAGATGTGCATTCCAAAACCAACATTATGCCTTCCCTCAAACTCAACAACGTCACTTGGGTCCATCCAATTCAAATCCTTCCTCACTTGTTCCAAGAGCTCCGCATAGCTAGGACTACTCTCAAACACCATGTCAAGCTCATCCGGATCCGGCTCAACATTGCCTTTCAAAAAGGCTTCTTTATTCACATGATGAACATAAACACATGTTCTTCCCATCCCTACAATAATAAAACGCACACATATACCAAGTAAGTACTTAACCAAGTTTTTGCACAAAATACATAAGCCCTAACATAGATATGAAACAACAACCCTAACCCCCACTTAACAATAACAACAACCCTAACAATAGCATAACCCTAACCCTAACCCCAACATAAAAACACACATAACCCTAACCCTAGCATAGTATGAAACCTAACCCTACCAAATTAGCAAAGAAACATAACATGTTTGAACAGAAATTGACAAATTCAAGCAAAAACTAGGGTTTCCCCAAACTAGCAACATTTGAGCCAATGTGACAATTCCTATGGATCAAAAAGAGGGGATCACAGGAGATTACCTTAAGGGAGGGGTTGGCTTCGAAATCCATGGACAAATACTCCGGATTTGCAAGATTTTAGAAGGATTTGAGAGGGGGGAGAGGGGGGGCGCTTTGCTTCAACTTGTGGGGTGGGGTGGGGGTGTGTGGGATGAGGTTGGCGGGGTGAGGGGCTGGGACCACCGAAACTGGATAACATATAGTGCAGTGTCTAAGTGAAAGACGCTGCACATTATAGGCCTGGGCTGCCACGCTGGACGGGTGTGCAGCGCCCATGACAAAGGCGCTGCATAGTAGGGTGCAGCGTCCTGCTATTGGGCGTCACTCGAAAAGGTGAGTAACGTGATTTTTTTTTTTGAAAGCAGTTCAAACTTTGAATTATTTTCGTCGTCAAGTCAAATATGTGTTTTTTGCCCGAGCATCGTCCCATCATAGGTCTTCGATACTTATCCGATCGCTTGGAGCTCCAGTTTCTGAAGTGATTGAGAATATAAAGGCAAGGAAATCCCCTTCCACTGGCAAGCTGGGCCCAAGAGTCAGAGCACGTGAACCGCTCCCTGCACGTGCACGCTCTCCCCTTGACCTACCGGCTTTGTGTTTTTCCCCTTCCCGAATTTCCTCCCCCATTCCGGTGGCGATCTGCCTCCGACGACCGGAACCACGTCGAGCGTTTGACCCTCTCCTCTTCCTACTCTGTGCGCTAGATTGAATCAGTCTTTCTTCCTGGATCGGGCCTCCCGGAGTAGCGGCGGAGGAGGAACGGGGGGCCTTGTAGAGAGGGCTGGGCGCTTGCGGCGGCGCCGGAGGCAGAGCCGTGCTTGCCAGCTGCAGATACGATTGGGTGCGGAGGTGAGGTGAGGGTGAGTCATCTGGCTCATTCGAGGTCCGGCCGAGGGCAGCGATTTGGGGGACAGCAGTGCACAGTTGCAGAGCTTCGGTGAACACAAGTGACTCAAAACACCAAGTAAGAAGGTTTAGTTTCTGCTCAGTTGTAGAGCTTTGTTGTCAAGATTCATGTTTCTCAGTAGCGACCAGCGAGCATGATTTATTTTTTACGTTCCTTTAGTGAAGCTCCAGCCGCTGTCTGTCATGCTAGTTTGGCGACTTCCATATTAGATGATGAATTATTATTTTTGAATAACCAGTATGAAATATTTTTGTGAATAACTTAGATGGTGAAATTCGATAATGGGAACTTGGATATACAAAATCTGTTGGCTTAGGATTATTAACTCCTTATAGTGAGAATGTATTACTTCCCTCTGATCCATATTACTTGTCTAGGTAAGACAAATCTAAGACAAGTAGTATGGATCGGAGAGAGTAGTATTAATTTTCTGTGTATTATTACTTTACCAATTACAGGTGATAGACACCGCCATATATCTGACATTTGGCTATGCGTTTGTAAGTGATGCGACTCTAGGTGAACCCACACCAGGGTATCTTATCAAAATTTAATATGCATGTTACTATACGTGATTTGTAGAAAAAATCCTGAAGTATGGTTAATTGGTTAACACATTGCTGTTAAGACAGTTCATCTATGAGTGAAGCATTGAAAAAATGTTCTTTATGTGGCCACTTAGTAGATTTCTTAAATTGCATAAAGTGTGGCAGTATAATAACGTTGCATTGTGTCTTTGTTTACTTTTCATTGCATTTGCAGTCTCTCTGGTGGGGCATACACTCAATTGTCAGCAGAAGGGTTCAAGAACTATGATTGTAATTGCATGAACCAAGCTTGAAACCTGACTTACTCATTTCCCAGGAAGAACTGGTGAAGCCATCCAAGCGTATTTGGTTATTGATTCCATTATATTGCAGCACAGTCTGTACTTCTGCTAGGCAACAAAAATGACCTGGTAGAATGAGAAGGAATTAAAGAACTGTTTCAATGAACATCCTACTTGACCTTAAGCATCTCAAGCACATTAGCATGCCGGCGAGGCTTATTATTTGTAAGTGCCTTCTCATAGTGATTGGCCTTATTGTATTGAGAGCAATTATCTCCCCTTTTCTTGCCATTAGCTCGTCGGAGAAGAGCTTTTATGAGTCACCAACCCTTGACTTGTTCCCTGGAGTTAGGAAAGGCAAGTTTGTTGAGGTCCCGCAGATTATATGGGGATTGAACAATCAGAAGATTGCATTTGCCAGAGCATGCCTGACGGCGAAATTCCTGAACCGTTCTCTACTCATGCCAAGTTTGAGCGCTTCGCTTTTCTACAAAGAGGTTGACTTGCTGCAGCCTATTGCTTTCGACAAGGTATTTGACCTCAATAAGTTCAATGCCCGTTGTCATGGGTTTGCAAGGGTAGCTCGGTATTCAGAAGTTTCGAATCGTACCGAGCCTTTCAGACTTCAAAAGGGCAGTGGTAGGAGGTGGACAGTGGAGAGAGACTTGGATCAACTGCAACAATCCAGATTGGGGGAGGCTGATGGCTTTGAAGTGATTCATGTCACTGGGAAGCATCCATTTCTATGGCCTGACCATTGGCCAGTGAAAGACTATGCCAGGATCTTCGATTGCCTTGCTGTAGCTCCTGAGATAGAAACTGAAGTTGTCAGGGTCGTATCAAAGATTAAAGATGCAGGGAAAAAAGCAAGACATGATGCTGCCATTTCTCATAATAAGAAGCGGATAGATAGTTTGAAATATCTTCCTGTGCAGTACATTGCTGTTCACATGAGAATAGAGAAAGATTGGATGATTCATTGCAAGAAGTGGGAGCAGCGGTCCAATTTAAAGGAAATCTGCAGCAGCAAAGGAGAGATAATTCATAAGGTCTCACAGATCACTGACCTACGTCGCCCAGTTGTAGTTTATCTTGCAGTAGCTGACAGCCTTCTAGAAGATGATTCAGTAACCAGTGGTTGGAGAGTTGGTATGGTTGCTTATGAGAAGAAGAAACTTGGAGTTACTGACATATATGATAGGCAGCCTTACCTTATAAAGTCTGCCATTGACTTTGAGGTATGCGCAAGAGCTAATGTGTTTGTTGGCAATAGTTTCTCAACATTTTCCAACCTTGTAGTGTTGTCCAGAACAGAAAGGCTATATAAGTTAGGGAAGGCAAGTTCATGTGGTGAGGATGTTGGGCTGTCGTCCTATGCATACAATGTCATCGGAGATGATGGTGGGCCACAGAAATGGATGACAGATATGTTGGACACAAGTCTTCAACGCATAAGTTACGGAACAAATAACATCTCCTGCCACTGACCTTTTAGCACACTAGCATCTGACCGAAATACAGCCATGGACAGGAAGATAGTTTTTTTTGGCTGAATCTAGTCCAGAGATGAGCAGGTGCAGCAGCTCAACGGTACTTTCCATGCTAGAATCTGGACAAGTCGCTCTGGCATGTCTCACTTATGAAATGAGTTTGGCAAGAATTCTTTGTGTACTCTGTGAGTGTGTACAAAAGTTGTTTCCTGAGCAGCATTGTGCTGAGCAGTTTTTTAGTTTGCAGAGCTAAATGTTGTGATGCATTGTTTGCATTCTGTGGTTTACTGGGAGGAACTTGCCTCACACTGTAGAGAATCTGACGCTGGCACTTTCACATGAAACATCTGTATCAAGTGTATTCGTTCGTTTACGCTGTTAAAACTCTTGATTCTGTCGCACCTTGTTATTTCCTTGAGAATGATTCTTCTTTGGATGTGTTCCTTCTCTACAAAATTCCCAGGTCTGTGTAATCATAGACATCATATGTCAACATCTGTGCAAAGAAAGAGGTTTGATGTGGGGAAGTTGAAGCTCATGGGGGCTGGAATTAACAACTTAAGAACGAACAAAGGGGACGGCAATTTCTGCGCAGACAGCTGATTCATCCAAAATAACTACAGATAGTATACTTCTTTTTAATATATAACAGTTGATTCAGTCAAGACAACACATGTCCTTGGTGGCAAGTTCTTTATGGATCTATCAAGGCATGGACCATGGCATGTTTAGGATGTATAGTCTGCCTGCACGTCTGAAGATGCTTGGATGAGCCCAGATGAATGAAACATTGCTATTTGGCTAAAAATTAGTATATTTCTTTGTTGCTTCCAACTGTCCTTCTGGACCTGGAGAATCTAGTTGCAGAAGATTGTGATTTTGTTCAGAAAATCTGGGAGTAAACCACCTGCTATCGGAGTACGGAAGGGGTTAGTTTTGTTATGTTCTGATGAGAAATGGGCATAAAGTTCAGAGAACATATGCACTGGTTAATTTTTTTTTTCTTGGACAAAAAAATGTAGCAGTAAACTATACTCCCTCTGTAAACTAATATAAGAGCGTTTAGATAACTAAAGTAGTGTTCTAAATGCTCTTATATTAGTTTACGGAGGGAGTATATGCTAAAATTATGCCCCAATTATGCACCAGATATTCCCAGTCACCAATCTTGGTTATGTGAGCACTCCTTAACCTATTATTTAAATGAAATCATCCTGATCTCATTAAGCCATCATACCAGGAGGCAAAAATGTGTTTAATTGGTATAGGGTTAGGGACCTCTGAAGTAAGATCCTAGGCAGTAGTTTTGTTTTTCCGACTCTTACAAAATTTGTTGATAAAAACAAAGTTGGTTACAGCAGCAAAAGATCCATGCTTTGTATTTTACAGTGGTGCGACTTACAGTCAATAAATTCAAGTGCCACATGTCGCTCCAAACAAAAAGTCTCGCGTATCAACTTGAATGTGCATGGTTGTCATGCTGTGCCAGCAAAAATAGTTCCAACTGAGAACGGCAACTGCTAAGGCTGATACATGTCATTTAGGGAAACAAACTATTGTTATCTGGTTTCATGCTGTAGCAGCTCAACATATAAACCTTGAGAGTAACAGGGTTTTGTCCTACCTTGTACCTGGAACCAAGCTATCGGTTACTATATATCACTCGTGTTTCTGCTACTCTTCTGCAAACTAGTGCAAGACTCACAAGAACAAAGGCATTCATGGAAGAAACGGACTGCCACGTCGAATCATTCAAACCTGAGGATGACAAGAAAAGGACACCACCAGAAATAGCAGTTGCTGATGAACCGTTCCCATTCTTCGGCCTGCTTTGCTACGCCGATGCGCTAGATTGGCTGCTCATGGTATCAGGGACAATTGGATCCTTCATGCACGGCATGGCACCTGCTATGTCATATTACATACTTGGCAAAGCCGTCGATATGTTTGGGGACAACATAGGGAATCGGGAGGCAATTGTCCATCAACTTACTAAGGTTACCTTTCTTTCCAAAATATTCAAGGCCATGACATAAGACATAATTTTGTTTTATGAAAAGTGCTTTTTGTTTGATTTTATTTAAGGTTACAAAAGCTGTTGGTTATGTCACTGAAGGTGTATATTCTTGTTATTCTGATCTGCAGTTACTTCCATATATGTGGTCCTTGGCAATTGTTACACTTCCTGCTGGAATGATTGGTGAGTACACTCTTTTAACCTTGCTAGTTTTCCCAGTGTAAACAAAATCATGAAAGTTATTAGGTATTACTTGTGCCCTAAAGGAATCAATGGAAGTCCAAAGATTACGATGAACTAAACTATTTGGTTATGGAGTACTGAAGAATAGTAGAATTACATCAAATCAACATGGTAGCACAATATAAGTGCATGCTTATTGTATATTAAGGTAATGAATATTTCGGGCTTATGCTTCATGTTTCAGGTTTCTTTTGTCCTAAGCATAAGTATATCAAGGTAATGAATATTAGCACAATATAAGTGCATTCTGTATATGAATATAAATTATTTATAAAATACAAAATGTACATAACATCCAGGTTTCAGTCAATATCAGTGGGGCCTAAGTCACCCTCTGCATGACATTATTTGCAAAGTTGCATGCAGGTAAGGCCTACATGTAAGCTAGGGTTCGAGAAACCTGGTACCAAGCGACTTTGAGTTGAAATTAGGCCAAAGTGCTGAATTGAGAGGATTCTTCGAAAGTTGGTTTTCACCGAAATTATGAAAATTTTGGCTGATTTCAGCGGCCCCTGAAATATTTACACTTCGTTAAAAAATTCAGTGTCGATTTCGGGCAGATTGAAATGTAACTCAAATTTTGGTCAATTTTAGTGGTTACCAGAATTGGTCTAAAAGGAGAAGTGGTGAACCCTTGAAGCTGGCTAGAATGTATTATTTTGTTTTGACGCCTCAGTCAAACATTTTATAGTAGCCGCCTGACGATAGCTGGGCATAAAATATTACGTAAAATTCAGAAGAACAGCAACACATCACAACCCAAAGAAATGTGCACAGAAAACAATCCTTGTGATAATAAAAGAGGGGAATTCATAATAGCGCCGATCTCTATTTAACCACTTCTCTTATTTAACTCTTCGTGCATGAACAAGAAAACACCACGTGATGGAAATGCAAATAATATGAATAGCATCAGTATATAGTGAAATAAACTGTCTTACCTTTCTGCCACAATGTCCCTGTGCTGCAGAAATTGCATGTTGGATGTACACAAGCCAGAGACAAATGACACGCATACAGATGGCATATCTGGGATCAGTACTCAGTCAAGATGTCGGAGCTTTTGACACTGACTTAACCACCGCGAACATCATGGCTGGAGCAACCAATCACATGAGCGTCATAAAAGATGCAATTGGCGAGAAGGTATCAGTTTGCATGTTATAACATTCACTGTATGTTTGGTAATCCAAAGAGAAGCAAAACATATTGTTTTTATGGTAACAAATTATGAACAGTGTCTTACCTATTTTTCCTCAGATGGGCCACTTTATTTCTAATTTCTCCACATTCCTAGTCGCTGTCATTGTTGCTTTTGTGTGCTGCTGGGAGGTGGGTATGCTCTCTCTGTTAGTTGTTCCGATGCTTCTTGTGGTTGGAGCAACATATGCTAAAACGATGATTGGCATGTCGATGACAAGGACAACTTTCGTCTCTGAAACAACCACTGTAGTGGAACAGGTACCTACACGATGACAGTTTTGCTAGAAGTAGGAAGTAGGTTACCATATTAAATGTATGTTATATTTAGAACACATGTATTTGTGCAGACTCTTTCACATATCAAGACTGTCTTCTCATTTGTTGGAGAGAACTCGGCTATGAAATCCTTCGTGAAATGCTTGGACAAGCAATACAAGCTAAGCAAGAAAGAGGCATTCATAAAAGGACTAGGTTTGGGAATGTTACAGATTGCAACTTTCTGTTCGTACTCACTGACAATCTATGTTGGAGCAGTAGCAGTAACTAGAAGATCCGCGAAAGCGGGTGAGACAATTGCGGCTGTTATTAACATCCTCTCCGGTGCAATGTAATACCGAGAACTATCTTTCTAGCAATTTATCATACTGGCATGGTTATCCTAAATTAATACTCTTTATTTTTTTTGCGAAAATCCTAAATTACTATTCATCTAAAATAATTATCCTGCGGAGTAATCAGTGCTGATATTTTTGTTATGTTTGATTTCAGATATCTCTCAAATGCAGCGCCAGACCTTCAGATCTTCAGTCAAGCAAAAGCTGCTGGTAAAGAAGTGTTTAAGATTATCAAAAGAAATCCAGTGATAAGTTCTGAATCAAATGGAAGAATATTGGAGAAGGTCATTGGTGACATTGAAATACGAGAGGTGCATTTCACATATCCATCCCGTGCAGACAATCCAATTCTCCAAGGTTTCTCGCTGGCTGTACCAGCAGGCAAAATTGTGGCTCTTGTGGGGAGTAGTGGATGCGGGAAGAGCACTGTGATTTCTTTGGTTCAAAGGTTCTACGATGCTATGTCAGGTACACTTCTAGGACATATCCCTAACACTGCACAAACTTTAGTTGGGTGTGTATATTCTTCTTATAGTTTGCTTGGCTCTATTCAGCAGTGCTTGGTTTTACAACTTCACACTGCATTCTTGACATAATAAGGTTGAAAAAGTATCTTTTGTCACGGGAAACTCTTGCAATCCCCCTTTTGCTCTGAGACTGTTGTTCTCTGTTGTGCCCCTTGTTCTAGCATACCCTATTTTGTTTCTGCCACTTCCATGTGTGTAAAGGGGTTTGACCACTAAGAAAAATAGATGAACGGAGAGAAATACCAGAAATTATTATAAACTCAGGAATTATAAGTCAAGAAGAATAGAAAAACTTCAAAACAAATAATGGGCCACTAACTCATTTCTGAAGCAAAGATTTAAAAATAATACGGGTAAATTTTAAGGGTCCCATAAACCTTAGAAATATCAATATGTTTCCGTAGTGCAAATATTCTGATGAGAAATCCTAGTGTAGAAATTTAGAAAAAACTTCCTTTTTTGCAACATCTTTAATTAATCCTGTTGTAAAACATTTCTTATTTTTCTAACTGGTTCAAAAGTGATCCATCATTTTCCCGTATTTCTAGTATTTTCATTATATTTTCTTAATTTATATTGTGTTTAAAAATTTATTTCATTTTTTTATATTTTCCTAATGGTCAAACCCATTTGAACATACGCAAGTTATCACAAACACATTAGGACGCCGAAATAGTGGAAATAAGAATAAGGTCGTTTTTATAGTGCGGAAAGGTAATTTGTAAGATTTTGCAGTGGAAATACATAGTCTACACAAAAAGTTAAATAATATGTTGACATGTCAAACAGAGCCAATTGTTCCAAAAAAAAGAGTAAAATTCAAATGATGTGTAAAATGTAAAGTTTTCAGATTTTACTTTTGTTTGTAATACGGTGTGGAATGCAGGTGACATATTAATTGACGGTCAAAACATTAAGGAACTTGATCTGAAGTCCCTGAGGAGAAATATTGGTTCAGTGTCTCAAGAACCATCACTCTTTTCTGGTACTATTTCTGATAATTTGAGAATTGGCAAAATGGGTGCAACTGATGAAGAGGTCATTGAAGCAGCAAAAACAGCTAATGTGCACACTTTTATTTCCAAGCTTCCAAACCAATACTCAACTGAGGTAAGACTTTATGTTCACAAAGCAAGGACAGTGAAAATTCACAAACCTCTCTTTTATTCTATGTTTGTGAATCAAACTAAGTCAAGTTATTGATTTTATTAGCCTTACGGAATTGCAGACTGCATTTCAAGTTGGGCACTCCGTTGTCCCTATCCCTGGGTAATCCATATAGAGCAGCAATTTGTTGCATAAAAGATAGATAATTTTCTAGAAAATTTAGTTAGATACCAAATCTATATAATAGTGAGCACTACCCCTATTAATGGATTACTTCAGGTAGGAGAAAGAGGTGTGCAACTATCAGGAGGCCAGAAGCAGAGAATAGCTATTGCAAGGGCTATTCTAAAAAATCCTCCAATTCTTCTGCTTGATGAAGCCACAAGTGCACTTGATTCAGAATCCGAGAAGTTAGTTCAGGATGCTCTTGACAGAGCTATGCAAGGGAGGACTGTTATCTTGATTGCCCACAGAATATCAACAATTATAAACGCGGACAAGATTGTTGCTGTGGAGAATGGAAGAGTAGCCCATTCTGGAACTCACAAAGAATTGCTGGAGAAAAGTGCATTCTACTCGAGTATATGTAACATGCAGAATCTGGAGAAGGAATCTGGCCAGAGTAGAGAAAGGTAAATGTAATCAATTGCATGCTTCTTTACACTGTATAATGTCCCCTTATCAAATCCATCATCACATTGTACATGTGCCAGAAGATGAATCGGCGCTGTGCTAAAAATATGTTTTTCTAAACTGGACCAACATAAAGTACCTAATTTGATTAGTTATAATAAGGGTACAACGCACTCACTAGTTTATTTTGAGTGGCCAAACAGAATCACTGAACAAGACGAAGAAGAACAAGACAACAAGCCATCTTTCGCTGCAGATGATAAAGAGAAGAAAATTGAATTGACCTCAAAGCAACCAAAGCAAGGGGCAAGAAAGAGAACATCTGCTTTCTACAGAATATTTCTTGGAACATTTAAACTTGTGCCTGGTAAAGTTCTGCTGGGTTCTACAGCAGCAGCAGTCTCTGGGATCTCGAGGCCTATATTTGCTTTCTACATTATAACGGTTGCCATGGCATACCTGGAGACAGATGCGCAGAGAATAGTTGGCAAATACTCGGTAATTTTGTTCCTAGTTGGGTTCTTAACATTCTTCAGTAACATCTTTCAGCACTATATCTATGGCCTGGTCGGCGAAAGGGCGATGAATAGCCTAAGGGAGGCCCTCTTTTCAGGTATGACCCACGAGCATAAAGTTTCGGGTCTCTCACGAGTTGCATTTAGCACAGAAGTATATGGACGGTCATTGTCTTGAATCATCTCTCTTTGCTAAATGCAGTCGTTCTTCGGAGCGAAATAGGTTGGTTTGAAGAACCCGGTAACAGCGTCGGCTTCCTGACCTCACGTGTCGTCAGCGACACCTCAATGATCAAAACGGTTATATCCGACCGGATGTCCGTCATCGTTCAATGCATCTCTTCGATCCTGATAGCAACGGTGTTAAGCACAGCAGTGAACTGGAGGATGGCTCTAGCCGTATATGCTATGATGCCATGCCACCTAATCGCCGGCCTCGTACAAGTCAGGTCAGCGAAAGGCTTTGCCACTAACATCTCCACTTCCCACCAGAAGCTCATCTCACTCACCTCAGAGGCTGTAAGCAACATTCGCACCGTGGCGTCCTTCGTTCAGGAAGAGGAGATACTCAGGAAAACGTACTTGGCGCTTCAAGAACCGATGCGGACAATCAGGATGGAGAGCATCAAGTATGGGGCGTTGCAGGGGGTTGCCCTCTGCCTATGGCACATGACGCACGCTATCCAGTTAAGCTGCAGCATTGCGCTGATCGGCAAAGGACTAGCAACGTTTGAAAACTGTGTGCGGTCATACCAGACGTTCGCGCTGACGGTGCCTTCCATCACGGAGCTATGGACCTTGATCCCTATGGTCATGTCGGCGCTTGCAGTGCTGGACCCTGCGCTCGACATTCTCGACAGAGAGACGCAGATCGTCGTGCCGGATGTACCAAAAGTGTTTCATGATGAAGAAGACAGAATTGTGGGTGGCATCGTGTTTGAAAACGTCAGCTTCAGCTATCCCTCCAGAGCAAAGGTGACCATTCTGGATGGCTTCAGTCTCGCCATTGAGCCAGGCCAGAGGGTCGCCTTGGTCGGCTCGAGCGGTGCCGGCAAGTCCACGGTGTTCGCGCTCCTGCTAAGGTTCTACGAGCCTAGCCAAGGAAGAGTGCTCGTGGACAGCAAGGACATCAGGGATTACAACCTGAAGTGGCTGAGGAGGCAGATAGGGCTGGTCCAGCAGGAGCCGATCCTGTTCAACCTGTCCATCAGGGAGAACATCAGCTACGGCAGCGAAGGCGCGTCGGAGGCGGAGATAGTGCAGGCCGCAACGGAGGCCAACATCCATGAGTTCATCAGCGGCCTGTCGGCGGGGTATGGCACCGTGGTCGGGGACAAAGGGAGCCAGCTCTCTGGGGGGCAGAAGCAGAGGATCGCCATCGCGAGGACCATTCTGAAGAAGCCTGCCATACTGCTGCTGGACGAGGCGACCAGCGCACTGGATGGCGAGTCCGAGAGGGTAGTGATGAGCTCCCTGGCCATGAAGGGGTGGGGAGAGAACAGAAGCAGCGAGCTGTCGTTGAGCAGAGCCACAAGCATCACGATCGCACACCGGCTGTCCACGGTCGCAGGTGCGGACACGATCGTCGTGATGGAGAAAGGCGCGGTGGTTGAGGTGGGCAGCCATGAGACGCTGGTCTCTGCGAGCAATGGCGTTTACTCGCGAATGTACCATGTGCAGGTCAAAGGGGCGAAGGACTGAATTCCTTTTCATGGTTCTCTGATATGGCTGCGGTGTTAAGAATGTCTGCACTGAATCAGTTTTGTCTTGGACCAAAAGGAAATGGATTACTACAAATACTAACATCAGATGGTTCTGCTGCTTCCCCCCGTGTTTCCCTGTATGCAGACTCATACATTTACCGTACCGTGTCAACCGCGGTGCAATGATAAGTCCAAATGTGCTGCTTGCCCCTCTAGTCCTTTCAAAAAAGAGAACTACAAATAACATCCAAACTCCAAGAGGGTCTTTTACTTTGCAAGGCACTGAAGTCATTGTACAGTACAGTTATGTTCCACACACTTTTCTAATATGGCAAATTTAGAGCTTAGCAGGGATACCATTCTCTTTACACTTTTCTGATATGGCAAATTTAGAGTTTAGCTACGGATACCATCTGACCAGAGTTATATCCCGCGCACATTATGGCAGAAGGGACTCTGGAGAAAACTTATACTCCCTCTGTACCTAAATATAAGTCGTTTTGGTAGGCTAGTCTAGCCCACCAAAGCGACTTATGTTAAGGTACGGAGGAAGTAGATTCTAAGTATAATACAGTACTAGAAATCCAAGCATTCTTTGTTGTGATGACAGACACCCTTGTCAGTTTTGGAAATGGGTAATGTGGGCAATGAAGGCTGTTCAATTGGGTTATAAGTGGCATGTTGGCAATGGTAGATTAGTGAGATTTTGGGAAGATATATAGTTGGTTTGGGAACCCAATTCTGGGATATCTACTGTTTGGTGAATCAGAAAAATAGAGTTATTGCTGATATGTGGGATGGACTTCAAATGAAGTGCACACTTCACAGGACATTTTCTGATAACTTGATGAATGAATGGCATGGCCTAGAAATGTTGCTGGAAGTATTAGGGTAACTGAACAGGATGATTTCGTCATACTGTAAAATGAACCTAAAGGAATCTATTTGTCAAGGTCTATGCAATTGTTAATTTTAGGGGAGCACATCACATATTTCTGCCAGCTGTCTGGCATCTTAATTAAGGTTACCCCCAGGATTCAAATGTTTTGATGGCTGTTATGTCAAAACAAAATCATTGCATTTGATAATTTAGGAACATGAGGTATAGCTAAACCCCTTGAAAGTGTTCACTGCAAGGAGATTGACAACGCGACGCCCTCCCTCGACACGCTTGTCAACCGGATCAAGGAGGAAGCCGGCTCCTGGGCTAAGGCCGGAGCTCCAGGCCTTAGAGTAGTCCTGCCCCCCCTCATGGGACGTGCACTGAACTCTGTAACTGATCCTCGTTCTTTTTCGTCCTAGGACGACTGTAACTGACTCCCTACCTTTTCAATGAAAAGAAACGCAAGCCTTTGCGTTTTCTCGAAAAAAAGGAGATTGAGTCGGTTTATCATAGTATGTTCTTTGAATGCATTGTGGCAAGAAGGATGTGGGCCGACTTTAGGGGATTTTTTATTATCTAGATATCTTTAGTTTTAAATCTTCGCGAGCAAAACTTTGGCTGCGTGACAAAAAGGTTTGTGCAAATGAATGTGGCTTCTGCGGCTATCTTGTGGGGGTTAAACTGTAGGAATGCCATTGGTTTTAATCGTTCAACTTGGCTGAATGTGCCCGATCCTTCAACACTTGAAAACCTAGAGAATCCCTAGAATCCCTTTCAAAGCAAAGAACTGATGGATGGGGATCTGGACCGTTTCACGCTGCTGCTGCTTGCGAGACCGAGAGCACCACTTGAACTGGAACCAGACCGAACAAGTGCAAGAGCATGGATTATCTGCCTTCCCGGGCGAAAGAGTGTGGGTGCAGTAGAACATGGCGGGAGTGCTAGGGTGGCAGTCGGTACAAATAGATGTAAGGCGCAAAAGAAAGTTACAGAGGAAGGCACCCAAGAGGAGAGCCCAACACTAGAAGAAGAAAGAAAGAAAGAGAGAAAAAACAGGTGGTGCTCCGCTGATCAGCTCGTTCCACCACCGACAAGGAACCACATTAAGGCCAAGAGAGAAAAAACAGGCACCAAAACAGCAGCTCATAGGGAAACATCACTGACACAACGAAATATTTGAACGGGGTAGTTTCCCTTGCGTGTACCTTCACTTTAGTCAATTAACCAACGTTATTTATGGCATGACCATCTCTATTTGCATTTGAGCAATTTCCTACATGTAATCTTAAAAAATAAGAGGAATAATTGGCGTATGGCACTCCACTGGTAAAGAAAAAACGAGCGAGACATTCGTCTCGTCCGCTCCCGCGAGCGGGGAGGCGAACCCTAGCGCCCTCTTCTAGCCCCCCGTTCCTCCCCCCCTCCTCGCCGCCGCCGGCTCGCGCCGCCGGGCAAAGCCCGGCCGGCGTCGGCGGCGGCGGGGCTTCTTCCCCCTCCTTGCGGCGGGCTGGCACGGGGCAGCCCCTTGGCATGGAGGCGCGCCGTTTTGCAGGACGACGTGGCGTGACGGCGACCGGGGCTGCGCAGCGGAGGCGTCCTGGGTTGGTGGCGCGGGCGGCTGCTCGTCGAGGGCTCGGTGGGGGCGTGCCAGCTCGGGCGGCGGCGGTGGGCATCTCGGCCCAGACCTGGATCGAGCGGGTGCTCGGCCGGCAGGCGACGCGGGCCGAGATGGCAAGGGCCGGCCGGCGGTGTGTGGGGCAGGGTGGTGCGGCTGGCCACTTCGGGGGTTGGCTCGGTTCCTCCTGGCTTGCGGCGTTGCTCCGGCAGGCGGTTGGTGGCGGCGCGGGGCTTGCGGTGACGCCCGGCGTGTGTGGGTGGCGTGGCTCCTGCACGCGGTCGGCGGCGTGGTGGGCTTCGTGGTGGTGGCCCCGTGGCGGCGGAGGCCTACGGGGAGTTGGGTGTCTTCGTCTCCGACCTGGATCGGCGATGTTTGGGGACTTCGGTGGCGTCCCTCCCCTTCGGCGGCTCGACGCGCGGGTGCGTGTCCGGTGGCTCCGACGCTTGGAGCTCGGCGGGCGGCGCGGGTTGGGCAGTGGCCGGGGTGGCCGCTGCTCCGGTCGTGGATGGCTCCATGGTGACTTGGCAAGTCGGCTTCGGCGACGGCTGCCACGTCCTAGCGTCGGTTCGTCCGTAGGTGGCTTGTATCGGCTTTTGGCCCCTCCCTCCTCGTCGTCTGGTCGCTACGTTCGACGAAGGGCTGGCTGATACGTCCAAAACGTATCTATAATTCCTGCTTGCTCCATGCCACTTTTGGGTGATATTGCTATGATATTCATACACTTTCATACACTTTTGATCATATTTGGACTAACTTACTAATCCAGTGCACCCCGGTGCCAGTTTCTGTTTTCGGCTGTTTTTGTATTTCAGGTTTTCACGTTACGAGAACTGTCAGGAAAAATCTAGAAAAATCATATAAAAAATCAGCGTTCCGAAACCTACCTTGCGCCCGAAGGACAGCCGGGGGGGG
>LR738714.1:74734261-74751236 GCA_902687465.1 Secale cereale
GGGGGCACCAGGGCTCCAGGCGCCCTGGCGGCGCGCCCCCCCTGGGCCGCGCCGGGGGGGCGCCTGGGCCCCCCGAGCCCCGTTTGGTGCCCCCCTTCGGCATATATTTAGAGCGTCCTTTGAAACCCTCGGGACGGGAACTCTTTTTCGTGATCTCATCTCTGTTCCGCCGCCGCCGCCGCTTCCAAGATCGGGAGCACCAGGAGAACTCTTCCCGGCACCCTGCCGGAGGGGAGGATCACCATCGGGAGCCTCTCCACCACCATGGACGCCTCCCGGATGAGTTGTGAGTAGTCTCCCTTGGACCATGAGTCCATGACTAGTAGCTATGTGATGTTCTCCTCCCGTTCTTGTTCTTCACTAATTAGTCCTCGTGAGCTGCCCTACATGATCGAGGCACATATGTAATCCTTATGTTGTTGCTATGATGAGTTTGCTGGGATCCGATGGATTATGAGATTATGTTCAGATTGATCTTGAGTAATATATTTGATCTACCTCTTTTATATTTATGTTCATAAGTAATTCTTGCATGTTCTCCGTTGTTATTTATTGCTTTGGCCAAGTAATACGTAGTGACTCCAAGAGGGAACGTTATGCTCGATTGTGGGTTCATGCCCCTCGATGACTAGCTTGAGTGACAGAAACATGAGTCTAGGGGATGTGCTGTTGCCACAAGGGGGAAAACAACGATGCTTGTGCTCGCGAGTGCAAGGATTGTTTACTTACGCAAAGTTCTTTTAATGCAGTTGTCTGTTGCTTTGAGTTTACACTATGGATGGGGCTCGCAACTTAATACCAGCGAGATGTTCTGGATAGATATCTCAAGGTGGATGATTAGTAGTAGATATTGATGGATTTCGGTCTACTTACTTTGGCGTACCGCCCATGCTTTGAACCTCAACCTTTCTTGCAATGTAGTCAGCATTGGTTTGCGTTCGTGGTCCTGTCAATTGCCCAGCTGTAATTCGTTTACCTCACATATCTGTTTTATCGTCTTTTGGGAGAGAGACATCACTAGTGAACATCATGAGACTCCGGTCCATATTACCATCATTGATCACATCCGCTATTTACTTTCCGCTATTATTTACTATTGCAAAACATTATCTATCACTACTATCATTTGCGTTTAATCCTTTGTGAACTACAAGGCCGGAGGGATTGACAACCTCTCTGTACTCGTTGGGAGCAAAGTTATTTGTATCTGTGTGCAGGTCCACGTTGACTGCTAATCCGCGCCGCTAGCAGTTGACACCTACTTGTTGAACCTAGGAGTCTCTGGGGATTTGATCCTTGGCATCTTTGCTAAGGGAAAAAACTTCCACAACACTGCATCTTACACCTTCCACTTGGGGTAACCAACGAGGGGTTAGAGGCCTATCAAGGAGTATTTTCTGGCGCCGTTGCCGGGGACTCCACTCTTCAGGATAGGGGAGTTGCACACTATCTTTTACCTTTGCTTTTAGTCTTGTTAGTTTACCTTTCAGTTTTTGCTTTAGTACCTTTTATCGAAAATCACAAAAATAGTTATCTTGCTTGCTTGCTACTATGGGTTCCACCGAGAACACCAAGTTGTGTGACTTCACTAGTCACAACAACGATGACTTTATCAACACACCTATCACCACACCTGCCACTTCAGCACCTTCATATGAAATTAAACCTGCTTTACTGAACTTAGTCATGAAAGATCAATTCTCCGGTGCTGGAGATGATGCTGCTTTACACTTAAACAACTTTGTTGAACTTTGTGATATGCAAAAGTACCAAGAAATAGATGGTAATATTGTTAAGCTTAAGCTTTTTCATTTCTCCTTGACAGGAGGAGCTAAAATATGGTTTCAGTCTTTGCCTAGAAATAGCATAGATTCATGGGACAAGTGCAAAGATGCTTTTATTGGAAAATACTATCCACCTGCTAAAATTATCCAACTTAGAAGTAACATAATGAATTTTAAACAAATGGATAATGAACACGTTGCCCAAGCTTGGGAACGTATGAAATCTCTTATCAAGAACTGCCCTACTCATGGTTTGACTACTTGGATGGTTATTCAAACTTTTTATGCAGGCTTGAACTTTACCTCGCGGAACTTGTTAGATTCGGCCGCGGGAGGAACTTTTATGTCAACTACACTTGGTGCTGCCACAAAGCTTCTCGATGAGATGATGACCAACTATTCCCAATGGCACACCGAATGCGCTCCAACAGGTAGGAAGGTAAACTCTGTCGAGGAGATTTCCTCCTTAAATGAAAAGGTTGACTTGATCATGTCTCTACTTTCGAAGCAATCTTCTGTTGATCCTCGTTATGATCCTTTAGATTCTGTGATTCCCGATGCTTATAGGAGTAACTTTGGTAGTAATCCTAGACCGTTCCCCTCTAATTCCTATGGGAACAACATTGCTTATCCTAGCACCAAGAATTCCATCCAAAAAGATAGAGATTTGCCTGGCTATGAGAAACTGCTAGAAATAGAGAAGGCCACTAAGAATTACATGCACACCCAATATGAACAAAACAAAACCTTCTCAAGACAATTAAATGAGCATACTGCTATCTTGCAAGACATTAGTAGACGATTAGAGAACATAAATATTGAGATTTCTAACCTCCAGACTAGACTCACTATCACTGAGACCCAAGTTTCCAATATGTCCCACACACAAGCCACTTTGATAAACCAAATGGCAGCTAAACCCGAAGTGGTTGCATCCCTAAGGGAGGAAGAAGATAGAATTAAGAGCCTTCCTACCCACCACACTGTTGCTACTATCCAAGTTGTTGAGGATATCCAAACTCTTAGCACCCAATGTACTCCTGGTCCCAATGGACCTATTAATGGTGATGCTATGACTATAGAAACTACCAAACAAGTGAACCTAAAGGATACTACTACCACTTTACTTGATGCTCGTGATCTTGATAATTGCACTCTTACCGAAGTTATTGATTTCCTTCACAAGATGTCTAGAGACCCCCGCACTAGCACGCTTAACCTTGCCTTCACAAAGCATATCACTAATGCTCTCATCAAAGCTAGGGAGGAGAAACTTAGAGTAGAAGCCTCCATACCTAGAAAGCTAGAAGATGGTTGGGATCCTATGATAAAAATTAAATTGAATGACTTCTCTTGCTATGCATTATGTGATGTTGGAGCTAGTACCTCTGTTATGCCCAAAAGACTATATGATATGCTTAAATTGAAACCTTATGATTCTTGTTCTTTTGGTGTTCGTCTCGTTGATTCTTCCATAAAGAAACCTTTGGGGAGGATCGACGATATTCTTATCGTTGTTAATGATAATTATGTTCCCGTTGATTTTACTATTATGGATATTGAATGTGATCCTTCATGTCCAATTATTTTGGGACGTCCCTTTTTACGCACCGTTGGTGCTATCATTGACATGAAAGAGGGTAGTATAAAATTTCAGTTTCCTCTCAAGAAAGGGATGGAACACTTCCCTCGAAAGAAGATCAAGTTACCTTTTGAGTCCGTTGTACGGGCTAGCTATTCTTTTCCTCTTGATAAAACTTGATCTCTATGCATTATGCCTAGCTTAAAGGCATAAAAGAAAGCGCTTTTGGGAGGCAGCCCACATGAATAAATTTTTATATTTTGCTTTTGTTGTGTCTTGATGTTGTTTACTGCTGTAGCATCATCATTGTATCTTTGCTTTTCATATTTGTGCCAAGTATAGCCTCTGATTGCTAGAAAGTTCAAAAGTTGTGAGGTGCTGTCCAGGAAACAGATTCTGTCCTTGGATAGAAAAATTCGTATAAAATCACCAGATCATCTTTTTGGTCTGAATTTTTTCTACAGCGTTCTCTATATAATTTTCTTTCGTGCGTCTGTTCTGAGTTTTTTTATTTGAGTTGCAGAAGTGCCCCGAACAAATCGATTACTACCTGCGGTTCTGTTTTTCACAGATTCTGTCCTGTTTTGCCTTTCCTTCATTTTGCAAATCAAGAGCTTGCTTTTTCTTTGCAAAAACCTTTTGGCAATCTTGAGAAACAGTAGAACTTCAAGAATATCTTTATTTCCAGCAAGGTATAATTATTTTATTAAGGGTACTAACCTCGCTAATCAGATTATGATGAGTTATGTATGAAGGGAGTTTTCAAGTGTGCGAGGGAAGATGATAAAAAGATTCAGGAGTGTCAAGCGCTCAAGCTTGGGGATGCCCCCATGCACCCCCAAGAAATATTCAAGGAGACTCAAGCGTCTAAGCTTGGGGATGCCCCCGTGCATCCCCTTCTCCATCAACATTATCAGTTCGTCTTTCGTTTCGCTATATTTTTATCACTTCATGTGTTATGTGCTATGCTTGGAGCGTCTTGCTTTTAGTTTTCTTTTTAGTTTTTCATAACGAGTCGGAACTCAGCTTTCTTTATGTGGGAGAGAAACACGCTCGACTTCTACCTAGAACATAACATAGAATTTTCAAGTCTATCTTTGCTGTGTGTGTTCTTTGTCTTTTAATAGCTACTATCATGCTCTGCTCTTAGTATTCATGCTTATCTTTTCAAAGAGCTTTTGTTTAGTTGGTTGCTTGAACTCTCTTTAATTATCATGCTCACCTTATTAAGAGAGTTTGCTTCCGTTGCATTGGTTAATATGTCTATGATAAAGATGCTACGTACATAATGGCATTTAGTAGTTTAGGTTTTCTTATGGTTAGTCTCAAATAGCTGGGGGATTCCTAATGTGTTATTGGAGTACCAACTTGATTTGTTTGCCAATGATGTGGTATGGTTTAGTAATATCTTCCTTCGAGAATTTATTTTGATTGACTTGGCGTATGCTCACGCATATTTAAGACGGTAAAGAAAGTCTGTCAAGCCTTGATGATCTTTTATTTCTGAGTAGCGATATAACTTCCATGCCTGATTCAATATTGCTTTGTCGCTCTGCATGATTATGACCGTCATTGCTCTCTTAGTTGGTCGCTTCCAGTCTTTTGCTAACCTCCACCTGTACTAAGACTAACCTTGCAATACATAGCTCATGGGAAAGTAGCTTAAAAACTATTGTGGTAAAGAATATGTTGCTTATGTATCTTATTTCTTATAAGTTGCTTGCTGAGCGGTAACCATGTTTCCGGGGACGCCATCAACTGTCACACTTTTGTTGAATATCATGTGAGTTGCTATGCATGTTCGTCTTGTCTGAAGTAAGGGTGATTTGCCATGGGTTGAATGAGTATGCATATTGTTAGAGAAGAACATTGGGCCGCCAACCAAAGCCATGTATCATGGTGGAAGTTTTAGCTTGGACATTAATCCTCAATCTCTTATGAGAATATGCTTATGCATTAAAGAGGAGTCCATCATCTATTTTCTATGTTGTCCCGGTATGGATGTCCTCAAGTTGATATCTATCAAAAACGAGAAATCAAATGCGATTTATCTCCTTGGACCTTTGTACAGGTGGCATAGAGGTACCCCTTTGTGACACTTGGTTGAAACATATGTAATGCAATGATAACCCATGGAAATCCGAGCTAATTAGGACAAGGTGCGAGCACTATTGGTATTCGATGCATGAGGCTTGCAACTTATAGGATGTCTTATGCATGACACATATGAAGTACTACTACCGTTGACAAAATTGCTTCTATGTTTTCAAAATAAAAAAGCTCTAGCACATAACCATTCTTTTACTTTTATGTTGAGTCTCCACCTTCTTTCTTCAAGCACCAACTACTGAGAGCATGATTGTCATTCTGAGTGTAATGTGCATTGTCCCAAAGTAGCATTGTCTTTTGCATGATTGTGATATCGTTTATTTTGAAATCATTGTATCTAGTCATCACTTAAACCTTGAAGGTGCCCCTGCATTTATGTTTTGCTTCACTAAAGGGGGCAAGCTAGATATCACTTTATCATATTTGCACATCATGTTCATTGCAAATCTTTTTGATGCTTCAATGTCGTGTTGTAAAACTTTCAGTCATTTGTGATTTTCTCATGAGGCAACTTAATTACTATAGAATCATTGTCTCAGTAAGCTTTTGTCATATGACTATGAATAAGTCCTATATGGTTAATAGCATGTCACCACAGAAATTATTCTTGTTATCATTTACCTACTCGAGGACGAGCAGGAATTAAGCTTGGGGATGTTGATACGTCCAAAACGTATCTATAATTTCTGCTTGCTCCATGCCACTTTTGGGTGATATTGCTATGATATTCATACACTTCCATACACTTTTGATCATATTTGGACTAACCTACTAATCTAGTGCACCCCGGTGCCAGTTTCTGTTTTCGGCTGTTTTTGTATTTCAGGTTTTCACGTTACGAGAACTGTCAGGAAAAATCCAAAAAAATCATACATAAAATCAGCGTTCCGAAACCTACCTTGCGCCCGAAGGACAGCCAGGGGGGGGGGGCACCAGGGCTCCAGGCGCCCTGGCGGCGCGCCCCCCCTGGGCCGCGCCGGGGGGGCGCCTGGGCCCCCCGAGCCCCGTTTGGTGCCCCCCTTCGGCATATATTTAGAGCGTCCTTCGAAACCCTCGAGACGGGAACTCTTTTTCGTGATCTCATCTCTGTTCCGCCGCCGCCGCCGCTTCCAAGATCGGGAGCACCAGGAGAACTCTTCCCAGCACCCTGCTGGAGGGGAGGATCACCATCGAGAGCCTCTCCACCACCATGGACGCCTCCCGGATGAGTTGTGAGTAGTCTCCCTTGGACCATGAGTCCATGACCAGTAGCTATGTGATGTTCTCCTCCCGTTCTTGTTCTTCACTAATTAGTCCTCGTGAGCTGCCCTACATGATCGAGGCACATATGTAATCCTTATGTTGTTGCTATGATGAGTTTGTTGGGATCCGATGGATTATGAGATTATGTTCAGATTGATCTTGAGTAATATATTTGATCTACCTCTTTTATATTTATGTTCATAAGTAATTCTTGCATGTTCTCCGTTGTTATTTTTTGCTTTGGCCAAGTAATACGTAGTGACTCCAAGAGGGAACGTTATGCTCGATTGTGGGTTCATGCCCCTCGATGACTAGCTTGAGTGACAGAAACATGAGTCTAGGGGATGTGCTGTTGCCACAAGGGGGAAAACAACGGTGCTTGTGCCCGCGGGGGTGCAAGGATTGTTTACTTTACGCAAAGTTCTTTTAATGCAGTTGTCTGTTGCTTTGAGTTTACACTATGGGTGGGGCTTGCAACTTAAGACCAGCGAGGTGTTCTGGATAGATATCTCAAGGTGGATGATTAGTAGTAGATATTGATGGATTTCGGTCTACTTACTTTGGCGTACCGCCCATGCTTTGAACCTCAACCTTTCTTGCAATGTAGTCAGCATTGGTTTGCGCTCGTGGTCCTGTCAATTGCCCAACTGTAATTCGTTTACCTCACATAGCTGTTTTATCGTCTTTTGGGAGAGAGACATCACTAGTGAACATCATGAGACTCCGGTCCATATTACCATCATTGATCACATCCGCTATTTACTTTCCGCTATTATTTACTATTGCAAAACATTATCTATCACTACTATCATTTGCGTTTAATCCTTTGTGAACTACAAGGCCGGAGGGATTGACAACCTCTCTGTACTCGTTGGGAGCAAAGTTATTTGTATCTGTGTGCAGGTCCACGTTGATTGCTAATCCGTGTCGCTAGCAGTTGACACCTACTTGTTGAACCTAGGAGTCTCTGGGGATTCGATCCTTGGCATCTTTGCTAAGGGAAAAAACTTCCACAACACTGCATCTTACACCTTCCACTTGGGGTAACCAACGAGGGGTTAGAGGCCTATCACTGGCCTTCTCCCAGCTGCGGTCCATCGCTTGTCTCGCACCCGGTGCGCACGCCCGAGCTTGTCTCGTGCACAGTGCCGCAGGACTAAGCTCGTCTCACGCACGGTGTAGCAGGACTGACCTTGTCTCGCTGATACATCTCCGACGTATCTACTTTTTCGGATGCTTTTCCTCTTGTTTTGAACTCTAATTTGCATGATTTGAATGAAACTAACCCCAGACTGACGTTGTTTTCAGCAGAACTACCTTGGTGTTATTTTTGTGCAGAAATAAAAGTTCTCAGAATGAAACGAAACTTTGCGAGATTTTTTATGGAATAAAAGAGAATTACTGGAGCCAAGACCCACCTGATAGGGGCCCCTGGGTGGGCACAACCCACCAGGGCGCGCTCCTCTCCCGCGGCACCCAGGTGGGTTGTACCCACCTGGTGGCTCCACAGACGCCAACCCTGATCCTATAAATTCTTATTTTTGGAGAAAAAAATAAGGGAGAAAGAATTATCGCGATCCACGAGATGGAGCCGCCGTCACCTCCTGTTCTTCATCGGGAGGCCAGATCTGGAGTCCGTTTGGGGCTCCGGAGAGGGGGATCTTCGTTCTTCATCATCACCAACCCTTCTCCATCGCCAATTCCATGATGCTCCCCGCCGGGAGTGAGTAATTTCTTCGTAGGCTCGCTGGTCGGTGAGGAGTTGGATAAGATTCATCATGTAATCGAGTTAGTTTTGTTAGTGCCTGATCCCTAGTATCCACTATGTTCTTAGATTGATGTCACTTTGGGCCCGGATGCCATGAACTCAGATCTGAACCGTTTATGAATTCATCATTATATCCATGTTTTAGATCCGATCTTGCAAGTTATAGTCACCTACTACGGTTATGATTCGACAACCCCAAAGCAACAACAACCGAGCCCACTCTCGGTGTTGACCATAGTTTGAGGAGTTCATGTATTCACTATGTGTTAATGCTTTGTTCTGGTTCTCTATTAAAAGGAGGCCTTAATATCCCTTAGTTTCCAATATGGACCCCGCTGCCATGGGAGGGTAGAACAAAAGATGTCATGCAAGTTCTTTTAATAAAGCACGTATGACTATTTACGAAATACATGCCTACATTATATCGATGAACTGGAGCTAGTGTCGTATCGCCCTAGGTTATAACTGTCACATGATGAATATCATCTAGCAAGTCATTGATCCAATGCCTGTGAATTTGTCCCATATTGATCTTGCTAAGTTACTACTGCTACTACTACTGTTACACTTGCTACAAAATTACTGCTATCACTGTTACTGTTACTATTGCTGCTGTCACTACTATGAAAACTATCAAACTACTTTGCTACTGATCACTTTGCTGCAGATAATTAATCTCCAGGTGTGGTTGAATTGACAACTCAGCTGCTAATACCTTCAAATATTCTTTGGCTCCCCTTGTGTCGAATCTATAAATTTGGGTTGAATACTCTATCCTCGAAAACTGTTGCGATTCCCTATACTTGTGGGTTATCAAAACCTTTTCTGGAGCCTTTGCCGGGGAGCATAGCTATATTTGTTGAGTCACTTGGGATTATTATCATATTATCACCATGAAGAATCTAAAGGATCCAAAGACTAAGATATTTCCCTCAAAGACGAGGGGAGGTAAGGAACTGCCATCCAGTTCTGTTATAGATTCACATTCTGTTATGAGTAAACTTGCAACACCACCACATGCTATGTGACGGCCCCCAATTTGACCGTATACTAATCATGCACACAAATGTGTACGACCAAGATCAGGGACTCACTAGAAGATATCACAACACAACTCTAGACACAAATGAAAATAATAAAAGCTTCATATTACAAGCCAGGGGCCTCGAGGGCTCGAATACATAAGCTCGAATATACAAGAGTCAGCGAAGGCAATAATATCTAAGTACACACACAAGTTAAACAAGTTTGCCTTAAGAAGGCTAGCACAAATGTAACAATGATCGAAAAGGCAAGGCCTCCTGCCTGGGACCTCCTAACTACTCCTCGAAACCGAACTCCACATAGAAACATCCTCGGGATCCTCTGGCTCCTGGAATCCATCATCTGGTTGCGTAATCCGAGAAGAAGGGACAGAAGGGAAAAAGGGGGAGCAAAGAAACTGTGAGTACTCATCCAAAGTACTCGCAAGCAAGGATCTACACTACATATGCAATGGTATCTATGTAAAGGGGTAAAATCTGTGGGTTAAACTGCAGAATGCCGGAATAAGAGGGGGATATATAGTCCTATCGAAGACTACGCTTTTGGCAGCCTCCATCATGCAGCAGTAGAAGAGAGTAGATGGTAAGTAACAAGTATGCTCGCTTCTGGCAGCCTCCGTCTTGCAGCAGTAGAAAAGAGTAGATGGTAAGTTCATCAAGTAACATCGTATAGCATAATCCTACCCAGTGATCCTCCCCTCGTCGCCCTGTGGGAAAGCGATCACTGGGTTGTATCTGGCACTTGAAAGGGTGTGTTTTATTAAGTATCCAGTTCTAGTTGTCATGAGGTCGGAGTACAACTCCGGGTCGTCCTTTTACCGAGGGACACAGCTATTCGAATAGGTTAACTTTCCTGCAGGGGTGCACCACATAACCCAACACGCTCGATCCCCTTTGGTCGGACACACTTTCCTGGGTCATGCCCGGCCTCGGAAGATCAACACGTCACAGCCCTACCTAAGCACAACAGAGAGGCCAGCATGCCAGTCTAAATCCTAAGCGCGCAGGGGTCTGGGCCCATCGCCCATTGCACACCTGCACGTTGCGTACGCGGCACGGTGAGCAGACCTAGCAACCTCGATTACTAAGGAATTTACGTTATGTGGTCCAACCCAGCGCGCGCCGCTCAGTCGCTGACGTCAAGAAGGATTCGGCTGATACCACGACGTCGAGAGCCCATATCTAATCCCACGTAGATGGTTAGTGCGTATAGGCCGGTGATGGGCCTCGAACCCCTCGTTGGTTACCCCAAGTGGAAGGTGTAAGCTGCAGTATTGTAGAAGTGTTTCCCTTAGCAAAGATGCCAAGGATCGAATCCCCAGAGACTCCTAGGTTCAACAAGTAGGTGTCAACTGCTAACGGCGCGGATTAGCAATCAACGTGGACCTGCACACAGATACAAATAACTTTTCTCCCAACGAGTACAGAGAGGTTGTCAATCCCTCTGGCCTTGTAGTTCACAAAGGATTAAAAGCAAATGATAGTAGTGATAGATAATGTTTTGCAATAGTAAATAAAAGTGAAAAGTAAATAGCGGATGTGATTAATGATGGTAATATGGACCGGAGTCTCATGATGTTCACTAGTGATGTCTCTCTCCCAAAAGACGATAAAACATCTATGTGAGGTAAACGAATTACAGCTGGGCAATTGACAGGACCACGAACGCAAACCAATGCTGATTACATTGCAAGAAAGGTTGAGGTTCAAAGCATGGGCAGTACGCCAAAGTAAGTAGACCAAAATCCATCAATATCTACTACTAATCATCCACCTTGAGATATCTATCCAGAACATCTCGCTGGTATTAAGTTGCGAGTCCCACCCATAGTGTAAACTCAATGCAACATACAACTGCATTAAAAGAACTTTGCGTAAAGTAAACAATCCTTGCACCCGCGGGCACAAGCACCGTTGTTTTCCCCCTTGTGGCAACAGCACATCCCCTAGACTCATGTTTCTGTCAGTCAAGCTAGTCATCGAGGGGCATGAACCCACAATCGAGCATAACGTTCCCTCTTGGAGTCACTACGTATTACTTGGCCAAAGCAATAAATAACAACGGAGAACATGCAAGAATTACTTATGAACATAAATATAAAAGAGGTAGATCAAATATATTACTCAAGATCAATCTGAACATAATCTCATAATCCACCGGATCCCAGCAAACTCAACATAGCAACAGCACAAGGATTACATATGTGCCTCGATCATGTAGGGCAGCTCACGAGGACTAATTAGTGAAGCACAAGAACGGGAGGAGAACATCACATAGCTACTGGTCATGGACTCATGGTCCAAGGGAGACTACTCACGACTCATCCGGGAGGCGTCCATGGTGGTGGAGAAGCTCCCGGTGGTGATCCTCCCCTCCGGCAGGGTGCCGGGAAGAGTTCTCCTGGTGCTCCCGATCTTGGAAGCGGCGGCGGCGGCGGAACAGAGATGGGATCGCGAAAAGAGTTCCTCTTCTGAGGGTTTCGGAGGACGCTTTAAATATATGCCAAAGGGGGCATCGGGGAAGCTTCGGGGGGCCCAGGCGCCCCCCTGCGCGGCCCAGGGGGGGGGGGGCGCCGCCTGGAGCCCTGGTGCCCCCCCGGCTGTCCTTCGGACGCACGGTAGTTTCCGGAACGCTGATTTTTTATATAATTTTTCTGGATTTTTCCTGGCAGTTCTCGTAACGTGAAAACCTGAAATACAAAAACAGCCGAAAACAGAAACTGGCACTGGGGTGCACTGGATTAGTAAGTTAGTCCAAATATGATCAAAAGTGTATGGAAGTGTATGAATATCATAGCAATATCACCCAAAAGTGGCATGGAGCAAGCAGAAATTATAGATACGTTTTGGACGTATCAACATCCCCAAGCTTAATTCCTGCTCGTCCTCGAGTAGGTAAATGATAACAAGAATAATTTCTGTGGTGACATGTTATTAACCATATAGGACTTTTTCATAGTCATATGACAAAAGCTTACTGAGACAATGATTCCATAGTAATTAAGTTGCCTCATGAGAAAATCACAAATGACTGGAAGTTTTACAACATGACATTGAAGCATCAAAAAGATTTGCAATGAGTATGATGTGCAAATATGATAAATTGATATCTAGCTTGCCCCCTTTAGTGAAGCAAAACATAAATGCAGGGGCACCTTCAAGGTTTAAGTGATGACTAGATACGATGATTTCAAAATAAACGATATCACAATCATGCAAAAGACAATGCTACTTTGGGACAATGCACATTACACTCAGAATGACAATCATGCTCTCAGTAGTTGGTGCTTTTTAAAAGAAGGTGGAGACTCAACATAAAAGTAAAAGAATGGTTATGTGCTAGAGCTTTTTATTTTTAAAAACATGGAAGCAATTTTGTCAACGGTAGTAGTACTTCATATGTGTCATGCATAAGACATCCTATAAGTTGCAAGCCTCATGCATCGAATCCCAATAGTGCTCGCACCTTGTCCTAATTAGCTCAGATTTCCATGGGTTATCATTGCATTACATATGTTTCAACCAAGTGTCACAAAGGGGTACCTCTATGCCACCTATACAAAGGTCCAAGGAGATAAATCGCATTTGATTTCTCATTTTTGATAGATCTCAACTTGAGGACATCCATACCGGGACAACATAGAAAATAGATGATTGACTCCTCTTTAATGCATAAGCATATTCTCATAAGAGATTGAGGATTAATGTCCAAGCTAAAACTTCCACCATGATACATGGCTTTGGTTGGCGGCCCAATGTTCTTCTCTAACAATATGCATATTCATTCAACCCATGGCAAATCACCCTTACTTCAGACAAGACGAACATGCATAGCAACTCACATGATATTCAACAAAAGTGTGACAGTTGATGGCGTCCCCAGAAACATGGTTACCGCTCAGCAAGCAACTTATAAGAAATAAGATACATAGGCAACATATTCTTTACCACAATAGTTTTTAAGCTACTTTCCCATGAGCTATGTATTGCAAGGTTAGTCTGCTTAGTACAGGTGGAGGTTAGCAAAAGACTGGGAGCGACCAACTAAGAGAGCAATGACGGTCATAATCATGCAGAGCGACAAAGCAATATTGAATCAGGCATGGTAGTTATATCGCTACTCAGAAATAAAAGATCATCAAGCCTTGACAGACTTTCTTTACAGTCTTAAATATGCGTGAGCATATGCCAAGTCAATCAAAATAAATTCTCGAAGGAAGATATTACTAAACCATACCACATCATCGGCAAACAAATCAAGTTGGTACTCCAATAACACATTGGGAATCCCCCAGCTATTTGAGATTAACCATAAGAAACCTGAACTACTAAGCACCATTATGCACGTAGCATATTTATCATAGACATATTAACCAATGCAATGGAAGCAAAATCTCTTAATAAGGTGAGCATGATAATTAAAGAGAGCTCAAGCAACCAACTAAACAAAAGCTCTTTGAAAAGATAAGCATGAATACTAAGAGCAGAGCATGATAGTAGCTATTAAAAGACAAAGAACACACACAGCAAAGATAGTCATGAAAATTCTATGTTATGTTCTAGGTAGAGGTGGAGCGTGTTTCTCTCCCACATAAAGAATGCTGAGTTCCGACTCGTTATGAAAAACTAAAAAGAAAACTAAAAGTAAGACGCTCCAAGCATAACACTTAACACATGAAGTGATAAAAATATAGCGAAACGAAAGACGAACTGATAATGTTGATGGAGAAGGGGATGCACGGGGGCATCCCCAAGCTTAGACGCTTGAGTCTCCTTGAATATTTCTTGGGGGTGCATGGGGGCATCCCCAAGCTTGAGCACTTGACACTCCTGAATCTTTTTATCATCTTCCCTCGCACACTTGAAAACTCCCTTCATACATAACTCATTGTAATCTGATTAGCGAGGTTAGTACCCTTAATAAAATAATTATACCTTGCTGGAAATAAAGATATTCTTGAAGTTCTACTGTTTCTCAAGATTGCCAAAAGGTTTTTGCAAAGAAAAAGCAAGCTCTTGATTTGCAAAATGAAGGAAAGGCAAAACAGGACAGAATCTGTGAAAAACAAAACAGCAGGAAGTAATTGATCTGTTCGGGATACTTCTGCAACTCAAATAAGAAAACTCAGAACAGACGCACGAAAGACAATTATATAGAGAACGCTGTCGAAAAAATTCAGACCAAAAAGATGATCTGGTGATTTTATACGGATTTTTCTATCCAAGGACAGAATCTGTTTCCTGGACAGCACCTCAACTTTTGAACTTTCTAGCAATCAGAGGCTATACTTGGTACAAATATAAAAAGCAAAGATACAATGATGATGCTACAGCAGTAAAAAACATCAAGACACAACAAAAGCAAAATATAAAAATTTATTCATGTGGGCTGCCTCCCAAAAGCGCTTTCTTTTATGCCTTTAAGCTAGGCATAATGCAAAAATGATGCTCTCGTAGGAATAAGAGTTGAAGAACAAAAGAGAGCATCAAGAAGCACATATAAATCATATTTAAGTCTACCCCTCTTCCTATGCATTGGAATCTTGTAAAGAAATAAATTATTGAAGCATAAAGCAATAAGCATAGGAAGACAAAACAAGTGCAACTTCAAAAGCTTCAACATAAAGAGAGGGAACTTGATATTATTAAGATATTTAGAACCATGTCTCCCTCTCTCATTATAAATTTCAGTGGCATCATGGATGAACTCAACAATATAAGCATCACATAAAGCATTGTTACCATGATCCACACGCAAAAAGGTACTCTTACTCTCCACATAAGCATCATGAAGAGGATAAAACTTATTATAAAAGAGAGACATAAGCTCTTGCCAATCAAGCAAGTGCGAGTTATCGAGAAGCTTATACCAATCTGAAGCTTTATCTATAAGTGATACGGCGAACAATTTCCTCATGAAAAACTCCCTTGATACACCTGCAAGCTTAAATAATGAACATAGTTGTGAAAGATATAGCAAGTGTTCACCGGGATGTCTGTCTCCTGCATAACGATTAGCCAAGATATAATTGATAATACCAGCTGGTATTTTATAGGGCACAATTTCAGTAGGGGGAGGAGCAACCACCACAGGTGCGGGGCGTCTTCCCGCAAGCAACGATCCAATAGCAAGGTTGTCCATAAGCATAACTAGTGAAATACATGAAGAAAACTGAAAGGTAAACTAACAAGACTAAAAGCAAAGGTAAAAGATAGCATGCAACTCCCCTATCCTGAAGAGTGGAGTCCCCGACAACGGCGCCAGAAAATACTCCTTGATGGGCCTCGAACCCCTCGTTGGTTACCCCAAGTGGAAGGTGTAAGATGCAGTATTGTAGAAGTGTTTTCCCTTAGCAAAGATGCCAAGGATCGAATCCCCAGAGACTCCTAGGTTCAACAAGTAGGTGTCAACTGCTAACGGCGCGGATTAGCAATCAACGTGGACCTGCACACAGATACAAATAACTTTGCTCCCAACGAGTACATAGAGGTTGTCAATCCCTCCGGCCTTGTAGTTCACAAAGGATTAAAAGCAAATGATAGTAGTGATAGATAATGTTTTGCAATAGTAAATAAAAGTGAAAAGTAAATAGCGGATGTGATTAATGATGGTAATATGGACCGGAGTCTCATGATGTTCACTAGTGATGTCTCTCTCCCAAAAGACGATAAAACAGCTATGTGAGGTAAACGAATTACACCTGGGCAATTGACAGGACCACGAACGCAAACCAATGCTGATTACATTGCAAGAAAGGTTGATGTTCAAAGCATGGGCGGTACGCCAAAGTAAGTAGACCGAAATCCATCAATATCTACTACTAATCATCCACCTTGAGATATCTATCCAGAACATCTCGCTGGTATTAAGTTGCGAGTCCCACCCATAGTGTAAACTCAATGCAACATACAACTGCATTAAAAGAACTTTGCGTAAAGTAAACAATCCTTGCACCCGCGGGCACAAGCACCGTTGTTTTCCCCCTTGTGGCAACAACACATCCCCTAGACTCATGTTTCTGTCACTCAAGCTAGTCATCGAGGGGCATGAACCCACAATCGAGCATAACGTTCCCTCTTGGAGTCACTACGTATTACTTGGCCAAAGCAATAAATAACAACGGAGAACATGTAAGAATTACTTATGAACATAAATATAAAAGAGGTAGATCAAATATATTACTCAAGATCAATCTGAACATAATCTCATAATCCATCGGATCCCAGCAAACTCAACATAGCAACAGCATAAGGATTACATATGTGCCTCGATCATGTAGGGCAGCTCACGAGGACTAATTAGTGAAGCACAAGAACGGGAGGAGAACATCACATAGCTACTGGTCATGGACTCATGGTCCAAGGGAGACTACTCACGACTCATCCGGGAGGCGTCCATGGTGGTGGAGAAGCTCCCGGTGGTGATCCTCCCCTCCGGCAGGGTGCC
>LR738714.1:74764438-74938703 GCA_902687465.1 Secale cereale
GCCGGCAGGGGGCTCAGGGGAGCCAGGGGGTGCCGGAGTAGAGGGGATCGACGGCGAGGTAGCGGTGGCGTCCGACGAAGGCGGTCGAGGAAGACGGCATCGAGGCAGCTCGCCGGCTCCAATCGAGTGGCTCAGGCGATGGAGAAGATGACGGTGCTCCTCCTGGATAGCAGCTCGAGCGCCGGGGAGCTCGGTGGCCACGAGGGCACGAGTGGACACCGACGATGGCACTCGGGTGAGAGGGGAGAAGCGGATCCGGGGCGAGAGGGGGATGGGAGGGAACTAGGGTTCATCCGGGGGCGAGGGGGCCTTTTATCCAGCGCGGGCAACTGCGGGATGGCCGGCACATGGCGGATCCCCGCCATGGCCGATGCTCGAGCGGCCACCACGCTCGAGTGAACATGGGGAAGAAGGAGAGGGTGCTAGTGGGCTGGGCCAGCTGGGCTAGCTAGCTCGGGTGGGCCGAAGCCCAGGTGAGGCAGGGGTGTTCTCTCTCTCTCTCTACTCTGCTTTTTCCTTTTCTTTTAAAGTTTTTCTGTTATGTAATTTGCTTAGCCACCATTTGAGTTTTGTAAAATAAGTGACTAAGCTCAATAATTATAGTGCAATAATACCTCACACCAAAAACTAGTTTGAGGGGAATATACAATTGCATAATTAATTTAGATTAATTAAAAGGTTACTAAATGTTGTTGTTAGCCACTATTTTAGATTGCTAGAGTCACTTAAGTAAAACAATTAATATTGATTATGTTTTTATAATTGCTTCTAGATTATTTGCAGCATTGTGAACATTTTGGATTTTATGTTTAAAAACTTTTATTTTTGACTTAAATTTAAATTTGAAATTGGACCGGATTCGAACCAACGCGAGTTTAACAATAGTAATCGAGGTGACGTGGCATCATTACGAGAGGGTTACTGTAGCTTGATTACCCGGGCGTCACACATCTCAAGAACACGAGAGAGAGAGAGAGAGAGAGAGAGATCAAACACATAACTACTGGTACATACCCTCAGCCCCGAGGGTGGACTACTCCCTCCTCGTCATGGAGAGCGCCGGGATGATGAAGTTAGCCACCGGAGAGGGATTCCCCCTCTGGCAAGGTGCCGGAACAGGGTCTAGATTGGTTTTTGGTGGCACCAGAGGCTTTCAGCGGCGGAACTCCCGATCTAGGTTAATTTCCGGAGGTTTCAGTATTTATAGAATTTTTTGGCGTAGGGCACAAGTCAGGGGGGCCTCCGGGCTGTCCACGAGACAGGGGCACACCACCACTTGGAGTGGGAGCGCCCCCACCCTCGTGGGCAGCCCGTGGCTCCCCTGGCCCAACTCTTTTACTTCGGGGGCTTCTTTTGGTCCAGAAAAAATCACCAAAAATTGGCATGTCAATTGGACTCCGTTTGATATTCCTTTTTTGTAAAACTCAAAAACAAGGAAAAACATAAACTAGCACTGGGCTCTAGGTTAATAGGTTAGTCCGAAAAATAATCTAAAAGTGTATGACAAAGCCCATTAAACATCCAAAACATCATAAATAATAGCATGGGACAATAAAAAATTATAGATACGTTGGAGACGTATCAAGCATCCCCAAGTTTAATTCCTGCTCGTCCTCGAGTAGGTAAATGATAAAAACAGAATTTTTGATGTGGAATGCTAACCAACATAATTTTCAATGTAATTCTCTTAATTGTGGAACGAATGTTCAGATCTGAAAGATTCAAGACAAAAGTCTAAATTGACATAGGAATAATAATACTTCAAGCATACTAACAAAGCAATCATGTCTTCTCAAAATACTATAGCTAAAGAAAGTTATCCCTACAAAATCATATAGTCTGGCTATGCTCCCTCTTCATAGCACAAAATATTCATATCATGCACAACCCCGGTTTCAGCCAAGCACTTGTTTTCATACTCTATTCTTTCAAACCTTTCAACTTTCACGCAATACATGAGCGTGAGCCACAGACATAGCACTGTGTGGAATAGAGTGGTGGTTGTGGAGAAGACAAAAAGGAGGGAGATAGTCTCACATCAACTAGGCATATCAACGGGCTATGGAGATGCCCATCAATAGATATCAATGTGAGTGAGTAGGGATTGCCACGCAACGGATGCACTAGAGCTAAAAATGTATGAAAGCTCAACAAAAGAAACTAGTGGGTGTGCATCCAACTTGCTTGCTCACGAAGACCTAGGGCATTTGAGGAAGCCCATTGTTGGAATATACAAGCCAAGTTTTATAATGAAAATTCCCACTAGTATATGAAAGTGACTAAACATGAGACTCTCTACAATGAAGAACATGGTGCTACTTTGAAGCACAAGTGTGGAAAAAGATAGTAGCAATTGTCCCTTTTTCTTTTATTTTCTTTTTTTCTTTTTTCCTTTTTATCTTTTTTCTTGGGCCTTTCTTTTTTTTCTTTGGCCTTTCCTACTTTTTTTTGGAGGGGCTTTCTTTATTTAGCCTTTCCTCACATGGGACAATGCTCTAATAATGATGATCATCACACTTTCATTGAATTACAACTCGATATTACAACTCGATACTAGAACAAAGTATGACCCTATATGAATGCCTTCGGCGGTGTACCGGGATGTGCAATGAATCAAGAGTGACATGTATGAAAAATTATGCATGGTGGCTTTGCCACAAATACGATGTCAACTACATGATCATGCATGGCAATACGTCAATATGAAGTGTGTCATATGAACGGGATGGTGGAAAGTTACATGGCAATATATCTCGGAATGACTATGGAAATGCCATGATAGGTAAGTATGGTGGCTGTTTTGAGGAAGATATATGGTGGCTGTTTTGAGGAAGGATATATAGTGGGTGTATGGTATCGGCGAAAGTTGCGCGGTACAAGAGAGGCTAGCAATGGTGGAAGGGTGAGAGTGCGTAATATCCATGGACTCAACATTAGTCATAAGAACTCATATACTTATTGCAAAAATTTATGGGCCATGAAAACAAAGCAATCAACGCATGCTCTTAGGGGGGAGGTTGGTAGGAGTTAACCATCACGCGCCCCCGACCTCCACACAAAGGATGACACTCTACAAATACCTCATGCTCTAACTTCGTCACATAGCGGTTCACCATACGTGCATGCTACGGGAATCACTAACTTTAACACAAGCATTTCTCATTTTCATAATAACTCCACTAGCATGACCCTAATATCACTATCCTCATATCTCAAAACAATTATCAAGCATCCAACTTCTCATCATATTCAATGCACTTGGTGTGAAAGTTTTTACTACATTGATCTTGGATGTCTATCATGTGAAGGCTAGTTTTATAGCCAAAGCACATTACCATGCTGTTTTAATAGACTCTCAAAAGGATATAAGTGAAGCATGAGAGTTCATCTATTTCTTCAAAATAAAACCACCGCCGTGCTCTAAAAGATATAAGTGGAGCACTAGAGCAAATAACAAACTACTCCGAGAGATATAAGTGAAGATCAATGAGTAGTTGAATAATTATGTAACTATGTGAAGACTCTCTAACATTTAAGAATTCAGATCTTGGGATATTATTCAAACAACAAGCAAAACAAAATAAAACAAAATGACGCTCCAAGCGAAACACATATCATGTGGTGAATAAAAATATAGCTCTGAGTATAGTTACCGATAGATGAAGACGAAAGAGGGGATGCCTTCCCGGGGCATCCCCAAGCTTAGGATTTTTCCACTCTTTGTTCCATAGTCCATCAAAGCAATACTATAAACTTGAAAACTTCACAACACAAAACTTAGACAAAAATCTCGTGAGCTCCGTTAGTATAAGAAAACAAACCACTACTCAAAGGGACTGTAATGAATTCATTCTTTGTTTATATTGGTGTTAAACCTACTGTATTCAAACTTCTCTATGATTCATATCCTCCAATATAACTCATAGATTCATCAAAATAAGCAAACAACACACGAAAAACAGAATCTGTCAAAAACAAAACAGTCTGTAGTAATCTGTAATTTTTGCATACTTCTGTAACTCCAAAAAAAATGAAATAAATTGGTAAACGTGAGGAATTTTTCTATTAATCATACGCAAAAAGAATCAACTTAATAGCACACTCCAGTAAAATCTGGTGACCATTCTAGCGGGCGCTAACGATTATGTTTTTCACAGCATGATCATATAAACTTCACACAAGTCTTCCCAAAGTTCTACTTGGCACAAACACTAATTAAAACACAAAATCACATCTAAATAGAAACTAGATGCAATATTTATTCCTAAACAGAAGCAAAAACAAAGAAAATAAAATAAAGTCGGGTTGCCTCCCAACAAGCGCTATCGTTTAACGCCCCTAGCTAGGCACAATGATTTCAATGATGCTCGCATAAAAGATAAGAATTGAAACATAACGAGAGCATCATGAAGAATATGACTAGCACATTTAAGTCTAACCCACTTCCTACGCATAGGGATTTTGTAAGCAAACAACTTATGGGAACAATAATCATCCAGCATAGGAAGGGAAAACGAGCATAACTTCAAGATTTTTAGCACATAGAGAGGAAACTTGATATTATTGCAATTCCTACAAGCGTATGTTCCTCCCTCATAATAATTTTCAGTAGCATCATGAATGAATTCAACAATATAACCATCATATAAAGCATTCTTTTCATGATCGCCAAGCATATAAATTTTATTACTCTCCACATAAGCGAATTTCTTCTCATGAATAATAGTGGGAGCAAACTCAATAAAATAATTATCATGTGAGGCATAATCCAATTGAAAACTAAAATCATGATGACAAGTTTCATGGTTATCATTATTCTTAATAGCATACAAGTCATCACAATAATCATCAAAGATAGCAACTTTGTTCTCATAATCAATTGGAACCTCTTCCGAATTAGTGGATTCATCACTAAATAAAGTCATGATCTCTCCAAATCCACTTTCATCAATATAATCATCATAAAAAGGAGGCATGCTTTCATCATAATAAATATTCTCATCAAAACTTGGGGGACTAAAAATATCATCTTCATCAAACATAGCATCCCCAAGCTTGTGGCTTTGCATATCATTAGCATCATGGGTATTCAAAGAATTCATACTAACAACATTGCAATCATGCTCATCATGCACATATTCTATGCCAAGAATTCTATGTAATTCTTCTTCTAGCACTTGGGCACAATTTTCCTTTCCATCATTTTCACGAAAGATATTAAAAAGATGAAGCATATGAGGTAACCTTAATTCCATTTTTTTGTAGTTTCCTTTTATAAACGAAACTAGTGATAAAACAAGAAACTAAAAGATTCGATTGCAAGATCTAAAGATATACCTTCAAGCACTAACCTCCCCGGCAACGGCGCCAGAAAAGAGCTTGATGTATACTACACAACCTTCTTCTTGTAGACGTTGTTGGGCCTCCAAGTGCAGAGGTTTGTAGGACGGTAGCAAATTTCCCTCAAGTGGATGACCTAAGGTTTATCAATCCGTGGGAGGCATAGGATGAAGATGGTCTCTCTCAAACAACCCTGCAACCAAATAACAAAGAGTATCTTGTGTCCCCAACACACCCAATACAATGGTAAATTGTATAGGTGCACTAGTTCGGCGAAGAGATGGTGATACAAGTGCAATATGGATGGTAGATATAGGTTTTTGTAATAAGAAAATATAAAAACAACAAGGTAACTAAAGGTAAAAGTGAACATAAATGGTGTTGCAATGATAGGAAACAAGGCCTAGTGTTCATACTTTCACTAGTGCAAGTTCTCTCAACAAGGATAACATAATTGGATCACATTACTAGCCCTCAACATGCAACAAAGAGTCACTCCAAAGTCACTAATAGCGGAGAACAAATGAATATATTATGGTAGGGTACGAAACCACCTCAAAGTTATTCTTTCTGATCGATCTATTCAAGAGTCTGTAGTAACGTTCAATCTATCATAGAGTTCGTACTAGAATAACACCTTAAGACACAAATCAATCAAAACCCTAATGTCACCTAGATACTCCAATGTCACCTCAAGTATCCGTGGGTATGATTATACGATATGCCTCACACAATCTCAAAAACATCTATTCAACCAACACATAGAACTTCAAAGAGTTCCCCAAAGTTTCTACCGGAAAGTCAAGACGAAAACATGTGCCAACCCCTATGCATAGATTCCCAAGGTCACAGAACCCGCAAGTTGATCACCAAAACATACATCAAGTAGATCACATGATATCCCATTGTCACCACAGATAAGCACGTGCAAGACATACATCAAGTGTTCTCAAATACTTAAAGACTCAATCCGATAAGATAACTTCAAAGAGAAAACTCAATCCATTACAAGAGAGTAGAGGGGGAGAAGCATCATAAGATCCAACTATAATAACAAAGCTCGCGATACATCAAGATCGTGCCATCTCAAGAACACGAGAGAGAGAGAGATCAAACACATAGCTATTGGTACGTACCCTCAGCCCCGAGGGTGGACTAGTCCCTCCTCGTCATGGAGAGCACCGGGATGATGAAGATAGCCACCGGAGAGGGATTCCCCCTCCGCCAGGGTGCCGGAACATGGTCTAGATTGGTTTTTAGTGGCACCATAGGCTTTTAGAGGCGGAACTCCCGATCTAGGTTAATTTTTGGAGGTTTCAGTATTTATAGGCTTTTTTGGCGTAGGGCACAAGTCAGGGGGGCCTCCGGGCTGTCCATGAGACAGGGGCACACCACCACCTGGAGTGGGCGCGCCCCCCACCGTCGTGGGCAGCCCGTGGCTCTCCTGGCCCAACTCTTTTACTTCGGGGGGCTTCTTTTGGTCCAGAAAAAATCTCCAAAAATTGGCACGTCAATTGGACTCCGTTTGATATTCCTTTTTTGTAAAACTCAAAAACAAGGAAAAAACAGAAACTGCCACTAGGCTCTAGGTTAATAGGTTAGTCCTAAAAATAATCTAAAAGTGTATGACAAAGCCCATTAAACATCCAAAACATCATAAATAATAGCATGGAACAATAAAAAATTATAGATAATAGATACATTGGAGACGTATCAGGAGCTACTCTAGCTAATTCCTCCCACTTTCAATACACATCCAGATTGATACTTAGAGTCATTTGGATTAGTGTCAAAGTATGCATCGGTGTAACTCTTTATGACGAACTCTTTATCACCTCCATAATCAAGAAACATTTCCTTAGTCATCCAGTAACTAAGGATAATTTTGACCACTGTCCAGTGATCTACTCCTGGATCACTATTGTACCTCCTTGCCAAACACAAGACAAGGTACAGAACAGGTTTAGTACATAGCATGGCATACTTTATAGAACCTATGGCTGAGGCATATGGAATGACTTTCATTCTTTTTCTATCTTCTTCCGTGGTCGGGCTTTGAGTCTTACTCAACTTTATACCTTACAACTCAGTCAAGAACTCCTTCTTTGACTGATCCATTTTGAACTCCTTAAAAATCTAATTAAGGTATGTACTCATTGAAAATCTTATCAAGCGTCTTAGTCTATCTCTATAGATCTTGGTGCCCAATATGTAAGCAGCTTCACCGAGGTCGTTTATTGAAAAAACTCCTTTTAAACAATCCTTTATTCTTTCCAGAAAATTCTACATCATTTCCGATCAATGATATGTCATTCACATATACTTATCAGAAATGTTGTAGTGCTCCCACTCACTTTCTTGTAAATACAGGCTTCACCGTAAGTCTGTATAAAACCATATGCTTTGACCACCTCATCAAAGCGTATATTCCAAGTCCGAGATACTTGCACCAGTCCATAGATGGATCGCTGGAGCTTGCACACTTTGTTGCATCATATACAACTCTTCTTTGATATATCCATTAAGGAATGCTGTTTTGACATCCATTTGCCACATTTCATAATCATAAAATGCGACAATTGCTAAAATGATTCGGATAGACTTAAGCATCGCTACGGGTGAGAAGGTCTCATCGTAGTCAACTCCTTGAACTTGTCGAAAACCTTGTCGCAACAAGTCAAGCTTTGTAGATGGTCACATTACCGTCACCGTTAGTCTTCTTCTTAAGGATCCATTTATTTTCTAAGGATTGCCGATCATCTGGCAAGTCAACCAAAGTCCACACAATGTTCTCATACATGGATCCCATCTCAGATTTCATGGCTTCAAGCCATTTCATGGAATCTGGCCTCATCATCACTTCCTCATAGTTTGCAGGTTCGTCATGGTCTAGTAACATGACTTCCAGAACTGGGTTACTGTACCACTCTGGTGCGGAACATACTCTAGTTGACTTACAAGGTTCGGTAGTTTACTTGATCAAAATTTTCATGATCATCATCATTAGCTTCCTCACTAATTGGTGTAGGCATCACAGGAACAATTTTCCGTGATGTGCTATTCTCCTATTCTAGAGAAGGTACAATTACCTCATAAAGTTCTACTTTCCTCCCACTCACTTCTTTTGAGAGAAACTCCTTCTCTATAAAGGATCCACTCTTAGCAACACAAGTCTTGCCTTCAGATCTGTGATAGAAGGTGTACCCAACAGTTTATTTTGGGTATCCTATGAAGACGCATTTCTCCGATTTGGGTTCGAGCTTATCAGGCTGAAGCTTTTTCACATAATTATCGCAACCCCAAACTTTAAGAAACGACAATTTTGGTTTCTTGCCAAACGACGGTACATACAGTGTCGTCTCAACGGATTTAGATGGTGCCCTATTTAACGTGAATGCAACTGTCTCTAATGCATAACCCCAAAATGATAGTGGTAAATCGGTAAGAGACATCAGAGATCGCACCATATCTAGTAAAGTATGGTTACGATGTTCAGACGCACCATTATGCTATGGTGTTCCAGGTGGCGTGAGTTGTGAAACTATTCCACATTGTTTCAAATGAAGACCAAACTCATAACTCAAATATTCTCCTCCGCGATCAGATCGTAGAAACTTTTATTTCCTTGTTATGATGGTTCTCTACTTCACTATAAAATTCTTTGAACTTTTCAAATGTTTCAGACTTGTGCTTCATCAAGTAGATATACCCATATCTGCTCAAATCATAAGTGAAGGTGAGAAAATAACGATACCCGCCGCGAGCATCAAGACTCATTGGTCCACATACATCAGTATGTATTATTTCCAATAAGTCATTTGCTCGCTCCATTGTTCCGGAGAACGGAGTTTTAGTCATCTTGCCCATGAGGCATGGTTCGCAAGCATAAAATGATTCATAATTAAGTGATTCCAAAAGTGCATCGGCATGGAGTTTCTTCATGCGCTTTACACCAATATAACCTAAACGGTAGTGCCACAAGTATGTTGCACTATCATTATCAACTCTGCATCTTCTGGCTTCAATATTATGAATATGTGTATTTACTACGATCGAGTTTAATAAACCGTTCACCTTGGGTGTATGACCATAGAAGGTTTTATTCATGTAAACAGAATTACAATTATTCTCACTTAAATGAATAACCGTATTGTAATAAGCATGATCCAATCTTGTTCATGCCTAACGCAAACACCAAAAATCATTTATTTAGGTTTAACACTAATCCCGAAAGTACAGGGAGTGTGTGATGATGATCATATCAATATTGGAACTTCTTCCAACACACATCGTCACCTCACCCTCAACTAGTTTTCGTTTATTCTGCAACTCCTATTTCGAGCTACTATTCTTAGCAACCGAACAAGTATCAAATACCTAGGGGCTACTATGAACACTAGTGAGGTACACATTATCAATATGTATATCAAGTATACCTTTGTTCACTTTGCCATCCTTCTTATCCGCCAACTATTTGGGGAACTTCTGCTTCCAGTGACCATTACCTTTGCAATTAGAAGCACTCAATTTCAGGCTTAGGTCCAACTTTAGGCTTCTTCATGGGAGTGACAACTTGCTTGCCATTCTTCTTGAAGTTCCCTTTCTTCACCTTGCCCTTTTCTTGAAACTAGTAGTCTTGTTAATGATACGTCTCCAACATATCTATAATTTTTTATTGTTCCATGCTATTATTTTATGATGTTTTGGATGTTTAATGGGCTTTGTTATACACTTTTATATTATTTTTGGGACTAACCTATTGACCCAAAGGCCAAGCCCAGATTGCTGTTTTTTTTTGTCTATTTCCGGGTTAAAAAAAGGAATATCAAAGAGAGTAAAAACGGAATAAAACTTCGGGAGAGATATTTTTGGAGCAAAATACGCACGGGAGACTTGAGAACCACGGAGTAGGGCTTACATGGCGTCCACGAGGGTGGGGGCGCCCCCCCTACAGGGCGCGCCCCTGCCTCGTGGGCCCCACGTCCGGCCCCCGGTGCCCTCCTTCGTCCTATATATACCTACGTACCCCGAAAACATCTGACACGGAGAGAAAACCCTAGTTCCACAGCCGCAATCTTCTGTTCCCGTGAGATCCCATCTTGGGGCCTGTTCCAGAGCTCCGTCAGAGGGGGGATCTACCACGGAGCGCTTCTACATCATCATCATCGCCTCACCATGAGTTGTGAGTAGTTTACCACAGACCTTCGGGTCCATAGCTAGTATCTAGATGGCTTCTTCTCTCTCTCTTTGGATCTCAATACCAAGTTCTTCTCGGTCTTCGAGGAGATCTATTCGATGTAATCTCTTTTTGCGGTGTGTTTGTCGAGATCCGATGAATTGTGGGTTTATGATCAAGATTATCTATGAGAAATATTTGGTTCTTTGCCGAACTCTTTTATATATGATTATAATATCCTTGCAAGTCCCTTCGAATTATTGGTTTGGTTTGGCCTACTAGATCTATAGTTCTTGCAATGGGAGAAGTGCTTGGCTTTGGGTTCAATCTTGCGGTGTCCTTTCCCAGTGACAGTAGGGGCAGAAAGGCACGTATTGTATTGTTGCCATCGATGATAAAAAATATGGGGTTTATATCATGTTATTTGAGTTTATCCCTCTACATCATGTCATCTTGCTTAAGGCGTTACTCTGTTCTTATGAACTTAATACTCTAGATGCATGCTGGATAGCGGTCGATGTGTGGAGTAATAGTAGTAGATGCAGAATCGTTTCGGTCTACTTGTTTTGGACGTGATGCCTATATATAATGATCATGCCTAGATAGTATCCTAATTATTCGCTTTTCTATCAATTGCTCGATAGTAATTTGTTCACCCACCGTAGAATTTTGCTATCATGAGAGAAGCCACTAGAGAAACCTATGGCCCCCGGGTCTATTCTCAACATATCAATCTACAATCTGCTTTACTTTTCCGCTTTTACTTTCTTTTCTTATATCAAAAAATACCAAAAATATCAAACTATCATATCTATCAGATCTCACTTTCGTAAGTGACAGTAAAGGGATTGACAACCCCTTATCGCGTTGGCTCCGAAGTTCTTATTTGTTTGTGCAGGTGCGAGGGACTTGTGCGTGGTCTCCTACTAGATTGATACCTTGGTTCTTAAAAACTGTGGGAAATACTTACACTACTGTGCTGCATCACCCTTTCCTCTTCGAGGGAATACAACGCAAGCTCGAGAAGTAGCAAGAAGAATTTCTGGCGCCGTTACCGGGGAGGCTTACGCAAAAGTCATATACCAAGTACCTATCACAAACCCTTATCCTTCGCATTACATTTATTTGCCTCTCGTTTTCCTCTCCCCCACTTCACCCTTGCCGTTTTATTTGCCCTTCTTTTTGTCGCGTGTTTATCGTTTGCTTGCCCTCATGTCTGAGATGGGGGGAGATTTTATCGAGAAGGGTAGTAATGTTGAGGGCAACGTCTATGTTGACCCTTCGGATGAAACTACCACTTTACATATTAAGAAGTTCCGGGTTAGTAGTGGTAATATCATTGGAAAAGGAGTTCTTCAAGAATTCTTTACTTGTGCCGGTGCTTTTCCCACTATGGGTGGCTCTATTCTTCACAGAACTAGTAGCCTTGCGGATGCCATATCTATGCTTGTAGTTTAAATTGAAAGGCAATTTATCCATATGCATCCCTGTATTCAGAGAATCTTTCTGGAGTTTTCCAATATTGAGCATTCTTTTGTTAAGCGTGCAGCTACTATCTTTTTGGCTCATGAATTTAGATTAATCATGAAAGAGGACAAAGAAATCTTTGCTCATTACGGGGTAGATGCTGGTCGACCTCCCATAGAGGCTATCTTATTTAATCAAGAAGACATAATGCGGTTGTGATCTCCGGATCATGTTGCTTTTAATGAAAACCTTAGAAAAAAGGTTCCTACCAATGTCTTGGTTGATAGAATGTCCGAGTTGAATGATGATTTTTCTATTAAAAACAATGGGTTAGGTTTCTCCCTTGAGCGAAGGCTCATGACCTTCTGCCAAAAGAATGCCTATAATGATAAATTGGTTGTACACTATATAGGGCCAAAAGAGGAACCTATACCTCCTGAGCTTGATATGGGGGACTTTTGTCCCATTAAATTCAGCCCTTTTGATTACTTTTGCTTGCCACAAAGAAAACTTGCTGCTGAACATAGGGAATATGAGATGAGTTTTCGCGATATATCTTATCATTATGGCAATCCCTAGATCTATCCATGTATCGTGCCTAGCTAGGGGCGTAAAACGATAGCGCTTGTTGGGAGGCAACCCAATTTTATATTTTTTGTTTTTGATTCTGTTTAGGAATAAATATTGCATCTAGCTTCTGTTTAGATGTGGTTTTGTGTTTTAATTAGTGTTTGTGCCAAGTAGAACCTTTGGGAAGACTTGTGTGAAGTTTATACGATCTTGCTGTGAAAAACATAATGGTTAGCGCTCGCTAGAATAGTCACCAGATTTTACTGGAGTGTGCTATTTAGTTGATTATTTTTGTAGATGATTAAGAGACAAATTCCTCACGTTTACCAATTTATTTCAATTTTTTTGGAGTTACAGAAGTATGCGAAAGTTACAGATTACTACAGACTGTTCTGTTTTTGACAGATTCTGTTTTTCGTGTGTTGTTTGCTTATTTTGATGAATCTATGAGTAGTATTGGGGAGTATGAATCATAGAGAAGTTGGAATACAGTAGGTTTAACACCAATATAAACAAAGAATGAGTTTATTACAATATCTTTGAGTGGTGGTTTGTTTTCTTATACTAACGGAGCTCATGAGAATTTTGTCTAAGTTTTGTGTTGTGAAGTTTTCAATTTTTTAGTATTGCTTTGATGGACTATGGAACAAAGAGTGGCAAGAGCCTAAGCTTGGGGATGCCCAAGGCACCCCAAGTTTAAATTCAAGGACAACCAAGAGCCTAAGCTTGGGGATGCCCTGGGAAGGCATCACCTCTTTCGTCTTCATCTATCGGTAACTATACTCGGGACTATATTTTTATTCATCACATGATATGTGTTTTACTTGGAGCGTCATGTATTATTTGAGTCTTTGCTTGTTAGTTTGCCACAATTATCCTTGCTGGACACACCTTTTTGAGAGAGATAAATATAGCCTAGGAATTGTTAGAACACTCTATGTGCTTCACTTATATCTTTTGAGTTTAATAGTTTGCTCTAGTGCTTCACTTATATCTTTTAGAGCACGGTGGTAATTTTATTTTGTAGAAATTGTTGATCTCTCATGCTTCACTTATATCCATTTGAGAGTCTATTAGAACATCATGGTAATGTACTTTGTCTATAAAACTAGCCTTAACATGATAGGCATCCAAAATGAATGTAGTAAAACTTTCATACTAAGTGCATTGAATAGGATGATAAGTTGGATGCTTGATAATTGTTTTGAGATATGAGGATAGTGATATTAGAGTCATTCTAGTGGAGTTATTATGAAATTAATAAATACTTGTGTTAAGGTTAGTGATCCCCGTAGCATGCACATATGGTGAACCGATATGTGTCGAAGTTAGAGCATGAGGTATTTGTAGAGTGTCAACCTTTGTGTGGAGGTCGGGGGCGCACGATGGTTAACTCCTACCAACCTCCCCCCTAGTAGCATGCGTTGATTGCTTTGTTTTGATGACTCGTAAATTTTTGCAATAAGTATATGAGTTCTTATGACTAATGTTGAGTCCATGGATTATACGCACTCTCACCCTTCCACCATGGCTATCCTCTCTTGTACCGCACAACTTTTGCCGGTACCATACACCCACTATATACCTTCCTCAAAATAGCCACCATATATCTTCCTCAAAAGAACCACCATACCTACCTATCATGGCATTTCCATAGCCATTCCGAGATATATTTCCATGCAACTTTCCACCGTTCCGTTCATATGACACGCTTCATATTGTCATATTACCATGCATGATCATGTAGTTGACATCGTATTTGTGGCAAAGCCACCATGCATAATTTTTCATGCATGTCACTCTTGATTCATTGCACATCCCGGTACACCGTCGGAGGCATTCATATAGAGTCATACTTTGTTCTAGTATCGAGTTGTAAATCAATAGAAGTGTGATGATCATCATTATTAGAGCATTGTCCCATGTGAGGAAAGACCAAACGAAAGAAAAGGCCCCTCCAAAGAAAAAAAAAGAAGAAAGAAAAAAAGAAAAAAAAAGAGGGACAATTGCTACTATCTTTTTCCACACTTGTGCTTCAAAGTAGCACCATGTTCTTCATGATAGAGAGTCTCATGTTTAGTCACTTTCATATACTAGTGGGAATTTTCATTATAGAACTTGGCTTGTATATTCCAACGACGGGCTTCCTCAAATGCCCTAGGTCTTCACGAGCAAGCAAGTTGGATGCATGCCCACTTAGTTTATTTTGTTGAGCTTTCATACATATTTAGCTCTAGTGCATTCGTTGCATGGCAATCCCTACTCACTCACATTGATATCCATTGATGGGCATCTCTGTAATGCCTAGTATGCGACTATGTCGTCCATGCGTCGAGGCACGACTTAAAGACATAAGCGCATACTAGAATGATCTCAAGTATGGTATCTTTGCACAACTCATGTAAAAGCAGGGATGAAAGTGTAAAATGGTAGTTGGCTTACACTCGCCATGTCACACAATGTAATACAATAACATACATCATCCAAATAACATCAGTCCGACTACGGACGAATTCCAAACGAAAAGATACCATAAATAACGCAGGTCCCGGATCATCCTTGTAAGAGCCACTACTGATCGTCGGGATAAGACACATAGTAACGTCCACGCTCTTCATCGAACTCCCAGTACAGCTCTGAACCACCACCTGTATAGTTCTCAATGGTACCTGCATCTGGTGTGTGTTGAATCTGTGAGCCATAGAGGACTCAGCAATCCCGTTCCCGGGTAACAAGACTATCAAAGACTTAGGTGTGGAAAGGCTTAAAACAAGGTTGCAGCAGCACTAAGCACTAGCTTACGAGTTTAGAGCGAGAAGAGAACAAGTGCCAACGATCGCCAAGTTGATCAAGAAGTGATCCTAACTACTCACGATCAAACATAACCCCACCGTGTTCACTTCCCAAACCCCTTCGGAAAGAGACCGTCACGGTTACTCACGCAGGTAGTGTATTCCAAAACATGGTGTCAAGTTATCTACAACTGGATATTAAAAAATTCCCATCTGCCACATAACCGTAGGCACGGCTTTCGAAAGATCAAAACCTGCAGGGGTGTCCCAACTTAGACCATCACAAGCTCACGATCTACGAAGTCGCAACTCCAAGGTGGGAAGACCCGAGTATTCTCGGAATCCCGTGCTCAAGATATTCCGACAAAGGTAAAACTAATCCAGCAAGACCTCCCGGCGTGCCGACACCCTGACAGTAGCCGCGCGTATCTAGTCTCAGGCCACGACCAGATGGGACAAGCTACGGGTGTATACCAGCCCTTGAGTTTCCCCAAGGTGGCCCCGCAGGTTGCCCAGTTTGGACCAACACTCATGAGGAGCACTGGCCCGGGGTTGTTAATTAAGAACTCGGGTTTGCAACGCCCTATGCAAGTTTTAGTTATTAGGCAAATGTAAAACCAATGTTGGGAAAGCTTTAGCACTGAGCGAGTTATCAAGGGGGGCCCTTAAACCCCAACCTTGTTAGGGATGCAAAATCAAGGAACATAGCACCGGTTTATCTGTTCCTATGGTGGCATGAGTGGAACAAAACACCAAGCAAGAGGCTTAGCCTTCCACCCATTACCAATATATAGGTGATTTAGTTTAACAAATTATATATTGTGATATCCCAACAATAACTTCATCACGGGGCAAGAATCTTCAAATCTTCACCTGCAACTAACAACGCTATAAGAGGGGTTGAGCGATGCGTACTTAGCCAAACAACGGTTTGCTAGGAGGGTGGTTAAAGAGCTTCATGGCAACAATAGGAGGGCTGACAAACAGGGATAGGCATCGAGGCAATATCTAAAGAGCGAGACATCTAGCATAGGCAAAGATAGTAGTGATATATGGGAATGGTCATCTTGCCTATTGACTCCACGGAGGGATCGTAACCTTGCTCCTCAAACTCAGCCTCGGTAGGAACCTCGTACCCCGAATCGTCACCGGGCTCTAACCAACACAACAAGCAACACCGGAACAACAATCAATCATCATGCAATGCTCAACCACATGATGCATGATCATGATGCATATGGACATGAATAGATATGATGCATGGCCTAGGGACACAAGAGTGCAATAACACCATAACAAACAAGATCACTCACATGAAAGAAACAAGCAAAAGAACAAAACTAACAAGGTTATGTAGATTAAACAAACAAGCACCCAACAAGTTTAAAGGGGTTGGTTAACATGGCAGGGTGCAACTAAGATTACATCAACATGCTAGCATATTTAAATGGGCTGGAAATAACCAACAACAATTTCCAGAAACTCCCAAAATTAATTAAATGCATTTGGGGAAGATCTGAGAAACTTCTGTTTTAAAGTTGTTAAACATGCAAAACAACAGCACCACAATATTCTACACATTTTTCCACCCCAAAAGCATATAAAGTTTGTTACATTTGGAGTTGTAGATATTTAGTTATGATTTTTACAAGTTTAAGCATATTTAAATACAAGAATAATTCAAACAACATTTTAAATGTTTTAAACATGGCAACAAACAGCATATTAATAATCTACATGAAAAACTAAGCATTTTTCATATATAACTCAAACCCAACAGATGCATATATCAACAGATATAAAATAAACAACGCATATGCAGAAAAAGAAAAACATAAAAAGAAAATAGGCGCAAAAGGTCAAACTAACCCAGGCCTATTCTAGTCGCAACCACTGACCTGTGGGGTCAGGGTGCTGATGTGGCTGCAGCTGGGTGCGCGTGTGGGCGTGCAGCGAGCGGTGAGGCTGGCAGGTGGGCCTGCCTGCCAGTCTCACGCGAGGCAAAAATGGGGGGATTAAATCCCACTGCCCCCTGTTGGATTCGAACTCGGGTCTCGCCGCTAACTGATGAAGGAGCTAGCCACTGGGCTAGACATGTGATCTTTACAGAGAAGGAGTCTGGGTCCTTTTGAGGCATTCTGCAACAAGTGCAGATCCCCATCTAGCTGAACCAGAGAAGCTCATCGACGGCGGGTAGCGCAACGGCGACGATGAGGCACTGCAGAGGCTGTGGGACTCGGTTGCGGAGCGGCTCGGGAAGCTGATGTGCAAGGGGAGGACGAGCTGCTCGAGCACGAGCGGCGGCTCGGCTCAGGATGTGGTGGCGCTTCGGTGGTGGAGCAGCACGATGCTGCGGCGACGCAGAAAGGGGGCGCGGGCTCGGGCGTGTGTGAGCGCAGTCAAGCGCGGACGCGAGCGAGTACGGGGAGCGGCGAGCGCGAGAAGCAGGCGCGGACGCGAGCGAGCACGACAGGTGTTTCCTGAAGTTTCAGAGGAACGCCGGAGCACGGGGAGCGCGAGGTTGACATGGTTCTGGCGACGGCGCATGTACGCAAAAGGCGACGGGGAGGAGATGGGGAGGAGCTAGGTATACGTCCTATACCTGCGACAGGAAGACGAGGCCGACGACGGGGCTACATGACACAGGCGAGCTCTGAACTCCGGCGATGACGTCTGGCCGGGGCGGCGCTGGAAGCAGAGGAGGAAGAAGACGGCGCTGCGAAGGCGATATGGTGTCTAATCCGTGTAGTAGAGGAAGTAGTCGACGACGGGGAAGCAGCAGGATACGACGCCAGCGGCTGGACCCGACCGGAGGATCGCCGGCGATGATGATGCGCTCTCAGCTATGCTCGGGTGTTCGCGGGGAAGAAGAAGGAGGAAAGGGGAAGATCCCCTGGGAGGAGGTGGCAAAGGAGGAACCCTAGAGGGGGCGTTCAGGCTTATAAAAAGGGGGGAGCGGCGACGACTGGCCTCGGCGTGCGTGACGGCGAGCTCACGGCGTCGTCACTCTGAAACAGGGGAAGGACACGGCGCGACTAAAGGAGCAGGTGACCGTCGAAGCTGGAGAGGCTGACCTGCGGGCCCGGGTGCGAGGGAGGGAGACGGCTCGACTGTGCGCTCGGCTCGCTGGGCCCGCGGGAGGTCAAACTGGGCCGCTGGCTTGCTGCTGTGGCTGGCTCTTAGGTGGGCTCCTGGCTGCGGGAGGCCCAGGGAAGCCCTCCTGCTTAACCCTTCAATTTCTGTTTATTTAAATAAACAGTTAAATAAAAGAAAATTACAGGGGGCTAGGAGAGGAGTTTGGGAATAACAAAAATACCCCCAAGCTCCTGGATTTATGCACAATTTTGTAAAATTGGCTTGGACATTTTTAGAGGCAGAAAAATAATACAAGTTTGAATAATATTTAAACTTGTGCCATTTTTGAATCCAACCAAGACAACTCCAAAAAGGATGAAATTTGGCAGAGGGGGAAGACATGGTGCAAGATTTTTGGGGAAAGAAAGAACATTAGTGGGATAGGCTAGGTCATTTGCAAAAATAATTAAGGAAGGAGAAAAGAAGATAAGAAAAGAGGTGAAGAAGAAGGAGGGGCCTAGGGTTTTGGCAAAAGCATGGCTATGCACCAACACTCACACAACATCAACAAGGTGGCCTCACATCACCACCAACAACAAGTAAGAAACTAAGATGACTAAGATGCCATGATGATGAAGCAATGCATGGATGCAAAATAAATTAAAATGACAATGCAAAATAACAAAAGCTCAAATGACAAGAACCCGCAAGGATAAGGACAAGGATCAAAATGAGAATTGCTTTATTGCCATGATTGGAAAGTATCACATATGGGGTGTTACAATTTCCATAGCCCGTTGATACGCCTAGTCGATGTGAGACTATCTCCCTCCTTTTTGTCTTCTCCACAACCACCACTCTATTCCACATAGTACTATGTCCATGGCTCACGCTCATGTATTGCGTGAAAGTTGAAAGGTTTGAAAGAATAGAGTATGAAAACAAGTGCTTGGTTGAAATCGGGGTTGTGCATGATATGAGTATTTTGTGTGATGAAGAGGGAGCATAGCCAGACTATATGATTTTGTAGGGATAACTTTCTTTAGCCATAGTATTTTGAGAAGACATGATTGCTTTGTCAGTATGCTTGAAGTATTATTATTTCTTATGTCAATATAGACTTTTGTCTTCAATCTTTCAGATCTGAATATTCATGCCACAATAAAGAGAACTACATTGAAAATTATGTTCGTTAGCATTCCACATCAAAAATTCTGTTTTTATCATTTACCTACTCAAGGACGAGCAAGAATTAAGCTTGGGGATGCTTGATATGTCTCCAACGTATCTATAATTTTTGATTGTTCCATGCTATTATTTATGATGTTTTGGATGTTTAATGGGCTTTGTTATACAATTTTATATTATTTTTGGGTCTAACCTATTGACCCAAAGGCCCAGTCCAGATTGCTGTTTTTCGCCTATTTCAGGGTTTTACAGAAAAGGAAAATCAAACGGAGTCCAAACAGAATGAAACTTCGGGAGAGATATTTTTGGAGCAAAATACGCACGGGAGACTTGAGAACCATGGAGTAGGGCTTACGTGGCGTCCACGAGGGTGGGGGGCGCCCCCTCCCCCAACAGGGCGCGCCCCCTGCCTCTTGGGCCCCACGTCTGGCCCTCGGTGCCCTCCTTCCTCCTATATATACATACATACCCCAGAAACATCAGACTCGGAGAGAAAACCCTAGTTCCACCACCGCAACCTTCTGTTCCCATGAGATCCCATCTTGGGGCATGTTCCGGAGCTCTGCCGGAGGGGGGATCTACGACGGAGCGCTTCTACATCATCATCATCGCCTCACCATGAGTTGTGAGTAGTTTACCACAAACCTTCGGGTCCATAGCTAGTATCTAGATGACTTATTCTCTCTCTTTGGATCTCAATACCAAGTTCTCCTCGGTCTTCGAGGAGATCTATTCGATGTAATCTCTTTTTGCGGTGTGTTTGTCGAGATCCGATGAATTGTGGGTTTATGATCAAGATTATCTATGAGAAATATTTGGTTCTTTTCTGAACTCTTTTATGTATGATTATAATATCCTTGCAGGTCTCTTCGAATTATTGGTTTGGATTGGCCTACTAGATCTATAGTTCTTGCAATGGGAGAAGTGATTGGCTTTGGGTTCAATCTTGTGGTGTCCTTTCCCAGTGACAGTAGGGACAACAAGGCACGTATTGTATTGTTGCCATCGAGGATAAAAAGATGGGGTTTATATCATGTTATTTGAGTTTATCCCTCTACATCATGTCATCTTGCTTAAGGCGTTACTCTATTCTTATGAACTTAATACTCTAGATGCATGTTGGATAGCGGTCGATGTGTGGAGTAATAGTAGTAGATGCAGAATCATTTCGGTCTACTTGTTTCGGACGTGATGCCTATATATAATGATCATGCCTAGATAGTCTCCTAATTATTCGCTTTTATATCAATTGCTCGAGAGTAATTCGTTCACCCACCGTAGAATTTTGCTATCATGAGAGAAGCCACTAGAGAAACCTCTTGCCCCCGAGTCTATTCTCAACATATCAATCTACAATATGCTTTAGTTTTCCGCTTTTACTTTCTGTTCTTATATCCAAAAATACCAAAAATATCAAACTATCATATCTATCAGATCTCACTTTTGTAAGTGACCATAAAGGGATTGACAACCCCTTATCGTGTTGGCTGCGAAGTTCTTATTTGTTTGTGCTGGTGCGAGGGACTTGCGCATGCTCGCCTACTGGATTGATACCTTGGTTCTCAAAAACTGAGGGAAATACTTACGCTACTGTGCTGCATCACCCTTTCCTCTTCGAGGGAATACAACGCAAGCTCGAGAAGTAGCAGTTAACCATCAACAATTGATGCTCGTTCTTGATTTCTACCTTCGTTGATTTCAGCATCACGAAGAGCCCGAGAATCATTTTTATCATCCCTTGCATATTATAGTTCATCATGAAGTTCTAGTAACTTGGTGATAGTGACTAGAGAACTTTGTCAATCACTATCTTATCTGGAATATTAACTCCCACTTGATTCAAGCGATTGTAGTACTCAGACATTCTGAGCACATGCTCAGTGGTTGAGCTATTCTCCTCCATCTTCTAGGAAAAGTACTTGTCAGAGGTCTCATACCTATCGACACAGACATGAGTCTGAAATACTATTTTCAACTCTTGGAACATCTTATCTGCTCCGTGGCGTTCAAAACGTTTTTGAAGTCCCGGTTATAAGCCGTAAATCATGGCGCACTAAACTATCAAGTAGTCATCATACCGAGCTTTCAAACATTCATAATGTGTGCATCTGCTCCTGCAATAGGTTTGTCACCTAGCGGTGCATCAAGGACATAATACTTCTGTGCAGCAATGAGGATAATCCTCAGATCGCAGACCTAGTCCGCATCATTGCTACTAACATCTTTCAACTTAATTTTCTCTAGTAGCATATCAAAAACATAGGGGAGCTATAATGCGAGCTATTGATCTACAACATAATTTGCAAATACTATCAGGACTAATTTCATGATAAATTAAAGTTCAATTAATCATATTACTTAAGAACTCCCACTTAGATAGTAATCCCTCAAGTCATCTAAATGATCACGTGATCCATATCAACTAAACCATGTTCGATCATCACGTGAGATGGAGAAGTTTTCAACGGTGAACATCTTATGTTGATCATATCTAGTATATGATTCACGCTCGACCTTTTGGTCTCCAGTGTTCCAAGGCCATGTTTGTACATGCTAGGCTCGTCAAGTTTAACCCGAGTATTTTGCATGTGCTAAACTATCTTACACCTGTTGTATGTGAACGTAGAGCTTATCACACCCAATCATCACGTGGTGTCTCGGCACAACGAACTGTCACAACGGTGCATACTTAGGGAGAACACTTGTACCTTTAAATTTTTGTAAGGGATCATCTTATAATGCTGCCTCCATACTAAGCAAAATAAGAAGCATAATAAGATAAACATCACATGCAATCAAAATATGTGACATGATATGCCCATCATCATCTTGTGCTTTTGATCTCCATCTCCAAAGCATCGTCATGATCTCCATCGTCACCGGCTTGACACCATGATCTTCATCGTAGCGTCGTGGTCGTCTCGCCAACTATTTCTACTACTACTATCGCTAACTCATAGTGATAAAGTAAAGCAATTTACATCGCTTTCGCAATTCATACAACAAAGAGACAACCATAAGGCTCCTGACGGTTGTCGATAATTTACAAAACATGATCATCTCATACAATAACATATAACTCATCACGTCTTGACCATATCATATCACAACATGCCTTGCAAAAAACAAGTTAGACGTCCTCTACTTTGTTGTTGCAAGTTTTACGTGGCTGCTACGGGCTTCTAGCAAGAACCGTTCTAACCTATGCATCAAAACCACAACGATTTTTCGTCAAGTGTGCTGTTTTAACCTTCAACAAGGACCGGGTGTAGTCACACTCGATTCAACTAAAGTTGGAGAAACTGACACCCTCCAGCCACCTATGTGCAAAGCACGTCGGTAGAACCAGTCTCATGAACGCGGTCATGTAATGTCGGTTCGGGCCGCTTCATCCAACAATACCGTCGAATCAAAGTATGACATGCTGGTAAGCAGTATGACTATTATCGCCCACAACTCTTTGTGTTCTACTCGTGCATATCATCTATGCATAGACCTGGCTCATGATGCCACTGTTGGGGAACGTAATTTAAAAAAAAATCATACGATCACGCAAGATCTATCTAGGAGAAGCATAGCAACGAGCGGGGAGAGTGTGTCCACGTATCCTCGTAGACCGAGTGCAGAAGCGTTTAGTAACGCGGTTGATGTAGTCGGACGTCTTCATGATCCAACCGATCCAAGTACCGAACGTACGGCACCTCCGTGTTCACCACACGTTCATCACGATGACGTCCCTTGAGCTCTTTGATCCAGTTGAGGACGAGGGAGAGTTTCGTTAGAACGACGGCTTGGCAACGGTGAGGATGATGCTACCAGCGCAGGGCTTCACCTAAGCACTGCAATGATATGACCGAGGTGTGTAACTGTGGAGGGGGGCACCGCACACGGCTAAGAGATTGTCTGTTATGCCTTTGGGGTGCCCCCTGCCCTCGTATATAAAGGAGGGAGGGATAGGGGCCAGCCTCCTAGTGTTGGGAAGCGTAGTATTTCAAAAAAATTCCTACGATCACGCAAGATCTATCTAGTAGAAGCATAGCAACGAGCGGGGAGAGTGTGTCTACGTACCCTCGTAGACCGAAAGCGGAAGCGTCTAGTGACGCGGTTGATGTATGATAACCCACAAGTGTAGGGGATCAGTTGTAGCCTCTTTCGATAAGTAAGAGTGTCGAACCCAATGAGGAGCTAAAGGCAGAACAAATATTCCCTCAAGTTCTATCGACCACCGATACAACTCTACGCACGCTTGACGTTTACTTTACCTAGAACAAGTATGAACCTAGAACTTTGTGGTTTTTGTGGGATAGGTTTGCAAGAATATAAAGAGCACGTAAATATAAACTAGGGGCTGTTAAGATAAAGAAGCAATAATGTTAGTGATAGCGAGTGTGGAAAAGTGGTGGTAGGAGTTGCGAAATTGCCCCTAACCAATTGACTACGTTACTAGACCGATAGCAAGTTTTATGTGGGAGAGGCCACTGCTAGCATGTCATCCCTTACTTGGAATTCTATGCACTTATGATTGGAACTATTAGCAAGCATCCGCAACTACTAATGTTCATTAAGGTAAAACCCAACCATAGCATTAAGATATATGGGTCCCCCTTCAATCCCGTATGCATCAATTTCTATGCTAGATTGAAGCTTCTGCCACTCTTGCCCTCCAATACGTAGTCCTATCAACATACAACTAACCCTATGGTGTGATCCACGTGCGCGCTCATATGATGGGCACCAAAGGACAACAACATAACCACAAGCAATTTAACCAATCATAGCAATTCACCAATCACTGATACGACAACGAAAATCTACTCAGACATCATACAATGGCAACACATCATTGGATAATAATATGAAGCATAAAGCACCATGTTCAAGTAGAGGGTACAATGGGTTGCGGGAGAGTGGACCGCTGTAGATAGATGGGGGAAGGTGATGAAGATGTTGGTGAAGATGACAGAGGTGTTGGTGTAGATCGCCGTCACACGATGATGGCCCCGGTGGCACTCCGGTGCCACCGGAAGCGATCCTTGACCTTCTCCCTAGGTGGGAGAAGGGTTTCCCCTCTGGTCCATGGCCTCCATGGCGGCGGAGGGGCGAGAGCCCCTCCGAGATTGGATATGTCTCTCTGTGTCTCGCTATTTCCGCGTTCCCAGATTCTGTCCCTTCACCGTTTCTTATATTCCCGGGGATCCGTAACTCCGATTGGGCTGATTTTTTGACATGATTTTTATCCAGATATTAGCTTTCTTGCGGCGAAAGAAGGGAATCAACCGCCTTACGGAGAGGCCAAGAGGGCCCAGGGCGTGCCTGTCCCTGGTGGGCGCGCCCCCATGCCTCATGGCCCACTCGGGCATCGTCTCGTGTTGGTTCAGCTTCCCAAAATTCACATATATCCCAAAACAATCTCCATCCGTTTTTATTCCGTTTGGACTCCGTTTGATATGGATATTCTGCGAAACGAAAAACATGCAACAAACAGGAACTGGCACTGGGCACTGGATCAATATGCTAGTCCCAAAAAATAGTATAAAAAGTTGCCAAAAGTATATGAAAGTTGTAGAATATTGGCATGGAATAATAAAAAATTATAGATACGACGGAGATGTATCAGCATCCCCAAGCTTAATTCCTGCTCGTCCTCGAGTAGGTAAATGATAAAAAAGATAATTTTTGATGTGGAATGCTACCTAGCATAATCTTGATCATGTAATCTAATCATGGCATGCATATTAAGACACGAGTGATTCAAAGCAATAGTCTATCATTTGACATAAAAGAATTTAATACTCGGGCATCCCAATAAACAATCAAGTCTTTCAAAATATCAATGCTAAAGAACATTATCCCTACAAAATCATATAGTCTTTTATGCTCCCTTTTCTTAACACAAGGTACCCCTCATGCCTATCCCAGGCAAGCAATTGTTTTCATACTTTACTTTTTTGAACCTTTTCAACTCTTCATGCAATACATGAGCGTGAGCCATGGACATAGCACTATGGGTGGAATAGAAGGTGGTAGTAGACAAAAGGAGGAGAAAGTCTCACATCAACTAGGCGTATCAATGGGCTATGGAGATGCCCATCAATAGATATCAATGTGAGTGAGTAGGAATTGCCATGTAACAGATGCACTTGAGCTATAAGTGTATGAAAGCTCAAAAGAAAACTAGTGGGTGTGCATCAACTTGCTTGCTCATGAAGACCTAGGGCATTTGAGGAAGCCCATCGTTGGAATATACAAGCCAAGTTCTATAACGAAAAATTCCCACTAGTATACGGAAGTGACAAAACAAGAGACTCTCTATTATGAAGATCATGGTGCTACTTTGAAGCACAAGTGTGGAAAAAGATAGTAGCATTGTCCTCTTTTTTTTCTTTTTCTTTTTTTGGGCCTTCCTTTTTTTATTTAGCCTTTCTTTTTTTCTTTTTTTGGGACAATGCTCTAATAATGATGATCATCACACTTTTATTTACTTACAACTCGATACTAGAACAATGTATGACTCTATATGAATGCCTCCGACGGTGTACCGGGATGTGCAATGATCTAGCGTAGCAATGACATAAAAAAACGGACAAGCTATGGAAACATCATGCTAGCTATCTTACGATCATGCAAGGCAATATGACAATGATGGTGCGTGTCATAATAAACAGAACGGTGGAGTTACATGGCAATATATCTTGGAATGGCTATGGAAATGCCATGATAGTTAGGTATGGTGGCTGTTTTGAGGAAGGTATATGGTGGGTGTATGGTACCGGCGAAAGTTGTGCGATACAAGAGAGGCTAGCAATGGTGGAAGTGTGAGAGTGCGTATAATCCATGGACTCAACATTAGTCATAAAGAACTCACATACTTATTGTGAAAAATCTATTAGCCCTCGAAGCAAAAATACTACGACGCATGCTCCTAGGGGGAGGTTGGTAGGCATTAACCATCGCGCGCCCCCGACCTTCACGTAAAGATAAACAATCAAAATACAATGCGCGCCAATTTGGTTACATAGTTAGGAGACCATACGTGCATGCTTTGGGAATCACAAACCTTAACACCAATATTTTTACTAAACCATAATCATTCACTAGTTCCTCCCACATATTAGCATCTCTATATCGCAAAACTATTGCAAGGAATCAAACATATCATATTCAGCGATCTAAAAGTTTATGTAGGATTTTATGACTAACCATGTGAATGACCAATTCCTGTCAACTCTCTAAATAGATATAAGTGAAGAAAGAGAGTTTTAATTCTTTCTAAAAAAGATATGCCCACGCTCTAACAATTATAAGTGAAGCAAAAGAGCATTCTACAAATGGCGGTTTTCTATGTGAAGAGAAACAGGCAATCCAAACTTCAAATGATATAAGTGAAGCACATGAAGCATTCTATAAAGCCATACTCGAAAGATATAAGTGAAGTTCAAAGAGCGTTCTATAAATCAACCAAGGACTATCTCATACCAGCAGGGTGCATTTATTAAAAAAAGAAAGAAAAAGCACATGACGCTCCAAGAGTTTACGCATATCATGTGAACGAAACAAATCCGAAAACATACCGATACTTGTTGAAGAAAGATGGGATGCCTTCCGGGCATCCCCAAGATTAGACGCTTGAGTCTCCTTGAATATTTACTTGGGGTGCCTTGGGCATCCCCAAGCTTGAGCTCTTGCCTCTCCTCCTTCTTCTCACATCGAGACATCCTCGGTCTTCGAAAACTTCATCCACACAAAACTTAACCAAACTTTTAGTGGCGGGGTTAGTGCATATGATCAATAAAATCCCATCATGTACTGCTAAACATTATTGTATAATTATAAACAAACATTACCCACTGTATTCTATCATAATTCTATGGCCCCAAGTCAAGGAGGCATCAACAAGAATTCAAACATATGCAAATAATGAAGCTATAACAGCAATCTGTGAAAATAGGACAGTCTGTAGTAATTTGAACATTAACCAAACTTCTGTAACTCTAACAATTATGGAAAAATTAGGGAAAATCAACAATTTGTATAGCAATACTTTGCCAAAAGTTTCAGATCCTTTCGACGTGCCAGTAAAAATGTAAAATCGTGCACTACAGCCAAAGTTTCTGTTTTTGCACTGCACAAACCAACAAGGAGTTTAATCATCCTAAAGGAAACTCTTGACACATTATTTTTATAATACAATGGAATTGTACAATGGGATAATTATTTTTGTTGAAAAGTTTCTGTAATCAAGGTTCACAAAGTTTCCATGGGCATGAACAAAGTTCAAGGAGCTCCCCCATTTCAACGGTGCTCGTCCTTCTTACTTCCACTTTTCTTTTTGAAAAAGTTTTAGGTTCCCCTATTTATTTATTTATTGTTTTTAAACTTTATAAAAGCACAAAACAGAAATAAATGACTCTCTAAAACTTCCGGGTTGTCTCCCTGGCAGCGCTTTCTTTTAAGCCATTAAGCTAGGCATATAGTGCTCATGTAATGGATCCACCCGGATCCCAAGGTATATCAAAGCCAATTTTAATTAACAATGATTTGGCATTTATTAGTGAGCACAGAGTGATATGTGCCATGAAACAACGAAGTCTAACTCTCTTCCTATGCATAGGCATGTCATACAAGAACAATTCATGCACATCAAGTAAAGGCCAGTGCATGGTATAAGCAGTTTCTTGCAATTTTATCGTATTGGAAACATAGAGAGGCGGAGATGTAGTTCATCTCTCATAATAATTGCAAGTAGGAGTAGCAAGCACATACATATTATACTCATCAAAATCATCATGTGTAATGGAAAAAGGCAACCCATCAATATAATCCTTAATAAGTGCAAACTTCTCCAATAAAGTGTAGTTTGAAGAATTCAAAAAGATAATAGGACTATCATGTGTGGGTGCAATAGCAACAATCTCATGTTTAACATAAGGAACTATAGCAAGTTCATCTCCATAACCATAATTCATATTGGCATCTTGGCCAGAAGCATACCAAGCATCATCAAAAAGGGATATTTCAAAAGAATCAACGGGATCATAGCAATCATCATAGCAGTCATCCTTCGGTAAGCACGAAGGGAAATTAAACAATGTATGAGTTGAAGAGTTACTCTCATTAGAAGGTGGGCATGGGTAGCTAATCCGCTCTTCCTCCTTTTGTTCTTCGCTTTCCTCCTCATATTTTTCATCCAATGAGCTCACAATGTCATTGATTTCTTCTTCCATAGACTCCTGCAAAATATTAGTCTCTTCTTGGAGAGCGGATACCTTCTCAATAAACGCATCAATATCGGAGTTATATTCATAATTTAAATATCAATATTTCAATATAGCAAGATTTTCAGGCCTAGAAACGTCATCATCAAAAGCATCATTCTTTCTAAACAGAGATTCAATTTCATAGGCACCCTTAAAAGCAACGAATTCTTCTATTTGTTCCACGTCATAATAATCATATATACCATTAGCATAAGAAGCTAAGGTTTAATTATCATTAAATTTGCATGAAAAGGGAATGTGTGGAGCCTTCAACCTAGAGCAACAAGTATAATCATATCTCAAGCATAGTTGCCGAGCATACCAATGCAACATATGAATTTGGTCCCATAACAGTTTCCCTTTTTGTGTCAAGCGATAACCCCTAAAGTATTCACGTTGATCCAAATTACTCCCATTACATAGTTGTATGGGGTTTTCTCAGGATTATCAAAGTAGTACATAATATCTTTCACATAATGAGCATCGAGGGTTTTAGGAGGTTCCCCATCTCCATGAGTAGCAAGTACACCTATGTTTTTTGGTATTTCGTGTTCCATATCCATAACTAAAGATAGAGAACAACTTAGAACAGCAAATAAAATCTACATAATGATAAAGCAAACAAGCACACACGAGAATATTCACCCCACTCTATTGCTTCCCGACAACGGCGCCAGGAAAAGGTCTTGATAACCCACAACTTAGTGATAAAGCAAACCAGCACACACGAGATCAGTTGTAGCCTCTTTCGATAAGTAAGAGTGTCGAACCCAACGAGGAGCTAAAGGCAGAACAAATATTCCCTCAAGTTCTGTCGACCACCGATACAACTCTACGCACGCTTGACGTTTACTTTACCTAGAACAAGTATGAAACTAGAAGTACTTTGTGGTTTTTGTGGGATAGGTTTGCAAGAATATAAAGAGCACGCAAATATAAACTAGGGTCTCTTAAGATAAAGAAGCAATAAAGTTAGTGATAGCGAGTGTGGAAAAGTGGTGGTAGGAGTGCGAAATTGCCCCTAAGCAATTGACTACGTTACTAGACCGATAGCAAGTTTTATGTGGGAGAGGCCACTGCTAGCATGTCATCCCTTACTTGGAATTCTATGCACTTATGATTGGAACTATTAGCAAGCATCCGCAACTACTAACGTTCATTAAGGTAAAACCCAACCATAGCATTAAGATATATGGGTCCCCCTTCAATCCCGTATGCATCAATTTCTATGCTAGATTGAAGCTTCTGCCACTCTTGCCCTCCAATACGTAGTCCTATCAACATACAAGTAACCCTATGGTGTGATCCACGCGCGCGCTCATATGATGGGCACCAAAGGAAAACAACATAACCACAAGCAATTTAACCAATCATAGCAATTCAACAATCACCGATACGACAACGAAAATCTACTCAGACATCATACAATGGCAACACATCATTGGATAATAATATGAAGCATAAAGCACCATGTTCAAGTAGAGGGTACAACGGGTTGAGGGAGAGTGGACCGTTGTAGATAGATGGGGGAAGGTGATGGAGATGTTGGTGAAGATGACAGAGGTGTTGGTGTAGATCGTCGTCACACGATGATGGCCCCGGTGGCACTCCGGTGCCACTGGAAGTGAGGGTGAGAGAGACCCCCTCCTTCTTATTCCTCCTTGACCTTCTCCCTAGGTGGGAGAAGGGTTTCCTCTCTGGTCCATGGCCTCAATGGCGGTGGAGGGGCGAGAGCCCCTCCGAGATTGGATCTGTCCCTTTGTGTCTCTCTGTTTCCGCGTTCCTAGATTCTGTCCCTTCACCGTTTCTTATATTCTCGGAGATCCGTAACTCCGATTGGGCTGATATTTTGACACGATTTTTATCCAGATATTAGCTTTCTTGCGGCGAAAGAAGGGCATCAACCACCTTACAGAGTGGCCACGAGGGCCCAGGGCGCACCTGCCACTGGTGGGCGCGCCCCCTGCCTCGTGGCCCACTCGGGCATCGTCTCATGTTGGTTCCGCTTCCCAAAATTCACATATATTCCAAAAAAAATCTTCGTCCGTTTTTATTCCGTTTGGACTCCGTTTGATATGGGTATTCTACGAAACAAAAAACATGCAACAAACAGGAACTGGCACTACGCACTGGATCAATATGTTAGTCCCAAAAAATAGTATAAAAAGTTGCCAAAAGTATATGAAAGTTGTAGAATATTGGCATGGAACAATCAAAAATTATAGATACGACGGAGACGTATCAATGTAGTCGAACGTCTTCGTGATCGCACCGATCCAAGCACCGAACATATGGCACCTACGTGTTCAGCACACGTTCAGCTCAAAGACGTCCCACGAGCTCTAGATCCAGTTGAGCGTCATGGAAGAGTTTCGTCAGCACGATGTCGTGGTGACAGTGATGATAAAGCTATCGGCGCAGGGCTTCGCCTAAGCACTACAACGATATGACCGAGGTGTGTATCTTTGGGGAGGGGCGCCGCACACGGCTAAAACCAACTTGTGTGTCTATGGGGTGCCCCGTCCCCACGTATATAAAGGAGGGAGGGGAGGAGGAGGCGACCAAGGAGGAGGAGGCGCGCCTAGGGGGGGGCATGTGATGGCCTGGCTTATTAGGGATGATAGACTACTCATATCAATAAGGAATTCCTTCTTTTCCGGGAGCCCATTCGGATAGAACTCCAAAGTTAAGCGTGCTCAGCTTGGAGTAGTTTCAGGATGGGTGACTGACCGGGAAGTTGCTCCCGGGTGCGCACGAGTGAGGACAAAGTGCGCAAAAAAGACTAGTATTGATATGTGAGGCTAGTCTAGATCCCGCCAGGAGTAACGACCACCGGCGGGTGTGTCCGGGGCATTACAAGTTGGTATCAGAGCCGACCCTCGCGGTTACACGGATGTTTGCGGACAGTTTGCAGTCATGTTGTGCATGACGTTTGTGACCCATCGTGGCACACGTCATGGCACATGTGCTGTCCTGGAAGCACAGACGGTTGTGCCAAGAGGGAACGTTCCTGTGGCCCGACGAGGACGTCGGTTCCTCTGAGTGAGGATGTATGTGATGGCCTGGCTTATTAGGGATGATAGACTACTCATATCAATAAGGAATTCCTTCTTTTCCGGGAGCCCATTCGGATAGAACTCCAAAGTTAAGCGTGCTCAGCTTGGAGTAGTTTCAGGATGGGTGACCGACCGGGAAGTTGCTCCCGGGTGCGCACGAGTGAGGACAAAGTGCGCAGAAAAGTATTGATATGTGAGGCTAGTCTAGATCCCGCTAGGAGTAACGACCACCGGCGGGTGTGTCCGGGGCGTTACAGGGCAATCCTACTCCAAGTAGGATTCCCCCCTTTTCCTATTCCTAGTAGGAGAGGGGAAGGAAGGAGAGAAGAATAAGAACGAAAGGGGGGGAGCGCCCCTTTAGTACAATTCAGTTAGGGCTAGGGGGGACGCGCACCCTTAGCTGGCCGCACCTCCTCTTCCTCCACTTGGGCCCATAAGGCCCAATAACCCCCGGGAGGTTCCGGTAACCAACCAGTACTCCGGTATTTATCCGGTAACCTCTGGAACTCATCCGGTGTCCGAATATAACCTTCCATTATATGAATATTTATGTGTCGGACATTCCGAGACTCCTCATCATGTCCATGATCACTTCCAGGACTCCGAATTGCCTTCGGTACATCAAAACACATAAACTCATAATACCGATCATCATCAAATGTTAAGCGTGCGGACCCTACGGGTTCGAGAACTATGTAGACATGACTAGGACTCATCTCCGGTCAATAACCAATAGTGGAACCTGGATGCTCATATTGGCTCCTACATATTCTACGGAGATCTTTATCGGTCATACCGCATAACAACATACATTGTTCCCTTTGTCATCGGTATGTTACTTGCCCGAGATTAGATCATCGGTATTGTCATACCTAGTTCAATATTGTCACTGGCAAGTCTCTTTACTCGTTCTGTAATACATCATCTCGTGACTAACTCATTAGTAGTTTGCTTGCAAGGCTTTATTATGATGTATATTACCGAGAGGGCCCAGAGATACCTCTCCGACACTCGGAGTGACAAATCCTATTTTTGATCTATGCCAACACCACAAACACCTTCGGAGACACCTATAGAGCATCTTTATAATCACCCAGTTACGTTGTGACGTTTGATAGCACACAAGGTGTTCCTTCGGTATTCGGGAGTTGCATAATCTCATAGTCATAGGAACATGTATAAGTCATGAAGAAAGTTATAGCAGTAAAACTAAACGATCAAGTTGCTAAGCTAACGGATGGGTGTTGTCCATCACATCATTGTCCTAATGATGTGATCCCATTGATCAAATGACAAATCATGTCTATGGTTAGGAAACACAACCATCTTTGACCAATGAGCTAGTCTAGTAGAGGTATATTAGGGACACTCTGTTTGTCTATGTATACTAGGAACATGAATAATAAACATTTATCATGATATAAGGAAATACAAAAAACAACTTTATTATTGCCTCTAGGGCATATTTCCATCAGTCTCCCACTTGAACTATAGTCAATAATCTAGATTACATAGTAATGATTCTAACACCCATGGAGTCTTGGTGCTAATCATGTTTTGCTCGTGGAAGAGGCTTAGTCAACGGGTCTGCGACATTCAGATTCGTATGTATCTTGCAAATTTCTATGTCTCTCTCCTTGACTTGATCGTGGATGGAATTGAAGCGTCTCTTGATGTGTTTGGTTTTCTTGTGAAACCTGGATTCCTTCGCCAAGGTTATTGCTCCAGTGTTGTCACAAAAGATTTTTATTGGACCCGATGCACGAGGTATTACACCTAGATCGGATATGAACTCCTTCATCCAGACTCCTTCATTTGTTGCTTCCTAAGCAGCTATGTACTCCGCTTCACAAGTAGATCCCGCCACAACGCTCTGCTTGGAACTGCACCAACTGATAGCTCCACCGTTCAATAAAAATACATATATGGTTTGTGACTTAGAGTCATCTGGATCAGTGTCAAAGCCTGAATCGACGTAACCATTTACGACAAGCTCTTTGTCACCTCCATAAACGAGAAACATATCCTTTGTTTTTTTTAGGTACTTCAGGTTGTTCTTGACCGCTGTCCAGTGATCCACTCCTGGATTACTTTGGTACCTCCCTGCTAAACTTATAGCAAGTCACACATCAGGTCTGCTACACAGCATTGCATACATGATAGATCCTATGTCTGGGGCATAGGGAATGACTTTCATTTTCTCTCTATCTTCTGCAGTGGTCGGGCATTGAGTCTTACTCAACTTCACACCTTGTAACACAGGCAAGAACCCTTTCTTTTACTGATCCATTTTGAACTTCTTCAAAACTTTATCAAGGTATGTGCTTTGTGAAAGTCCAATTAAGCGTCTTGATCTATACCTATAGACCTTGATGCCTAATATATAAGCAGCTTCACCGAGGTCTTTCAATAAAAAATTCTTATTCAAGTATCCTTTTATGCCATCCAGAAATTCTATATCATTTCCAATTAACAATATGTCATCTACATATAATATCAGAAATGCTACAGAGCTCCCACTCACTTTCTTGTAAATATAGGCTTCTCCAAAAGTCTGTATAAAACCATATGCTTTGATCACCTCATCAAAGCGTATATTCCAACTCCGAGATGCTTGCACCAGTCCATAGATGGATCGCTGGAGCTTGCACACTTTGTTAGCACCTTTAGGATCGACAAAACCTTCTGGTTGCATCATATACAACTCTTATTTAAGATATTAATTAAGGAATGAAGTTTTGACATCCATTTGCCAGATTTCATAATCATAAAATGCGGCAATCGCTAACATGATTCGGATAGACTTTAAGCATCGCTACGGGTGAGAAAGTCTCATCGTAGTCAACTCCTTGAACTTGTCGAAAACCTTTCGCAACAAGTCGAGCATTGTAGACAGTAACATTACCATCGACGTCTGTCTTCCTCTTGAAGATCCATTTGTTTTTAATGGCTTGCCGATCATCAGGCATGTCAACCAAACTCCATACTTTGTTCTCATACATGGATCCCATCTCAGATTTCATGGCCTCAAGCCTTTTTGTGGAATCTGGGCTCATCATCGCTTCCTCATAGTTCGTAGGTTCATCATGGTCTAGTAACATGACTTCCAGAACTGGGTCACCGTACCACTCTGGTGTGGAACGTACTCTGGTAGACCTACGAGGTCCAGTAGTAACTTGATCTGAAGTTTCATGATCATCATCATTAGCTTCCTCGCTGATTGGTGTAGGAATCACTGGAACTAGTTTCCTTGATGTACCACTTTCCAATTTGGGAGAGGGTACAATTACCTCATCAAGTTCTACTTTCCTCCCACTCACTTCTTTCGAGAGAAACTCCTTCTCTAGAAAGGATCCATTCTTAGCAATGAATATCTTGCCTTCGGATCTGTGATAGAAGGTGTACCCAACAGTGTCCTTTCGGTATCCTATGAAGACACATTTCTCCAACTTGGGTTCGAGCTTATCAAGTTGAAGCTTTTTCACATAAGCATCGCAGCCCCAAACTTTAAGAAATGACAACTTTGGTTTCTTGCCAAACCACAGTTCATAAGGCGTCGTCTCAACGGATTTAGATGGTGCCCTATTTAACGTGAATGCAGCTATATCTAAAGCATAACCCCAAAACGATAGTGGTAAATCGGTAAGAGACATCATAGATCGCACCATATCTAATAAAGTACGATTACGACGTTCGAACACACCATTACGTTGTGGTGTTCCGGGTGGCGTGAGTTGTGAAACTATTCCACATTGTTTCAAATGAAGACCAAACTCGTAACTCATATATTCGCCTCCATGATTAGATCGTAGAAACTTTATTTTCTTGTTACGATGATTCTCTACTTCACTCTGAAATTCTTTGAACCTTTCAAATGTTTCAGACTTGTGCTTCATCAAGTAGATATACCCATATCTGCTCAAATCATCAGTGAAGGTCAGAAAATAATGATACCCGCCTCTAGCCTCAACACTCATCGGTCCACGTACATCAGTATGTATGATTTCCAACAAATCAGTTGCTCGCTCCATTGTTCCGGAGAACGGAGTTTTAGTCATCTTGCCTATGAGGCATGGTTCGCAAGCACCAAGTGATTCATAATCAAGTGATTCCAAAAGTCCATCAGTATGGAGTTTCTTCATGCGCTTTACACCAATATGACCTAAACGGTAGTGCCACAAATAAGTTGCACTATCATTATCAACCTTGCATCTTTTGGCTTCAATATTATGAATATGTGTATCACTACGATCGAGATCTAATAAGAACAGACCACTCTTCAAGGGTGCATGACCTTAAAAGATGTTACTCATATAAATAGAACAACCATTATTCTCTGATTTAAATGAATAACCATCTCGCAACAAACAAGATCTAGATATAATGTTCATGCTCAACGATGGCACCAAATAACAATTATTTAGGTCTGAAACTAATCCCGATGGTAGATGTAGAGGTAGCGTGCCGACGGCTATGCCATCGACTTTGGAACCATTTCCCACGCGCATCGTCACCTCGTCCTTAGCTAATCTTCATTTAATCCGTGGCCCATGTTTTGAATTACAAATGTTAGCAACCGAACCAGTATCAAATACCCAGGTGCTACTACGACCATTAGTAAGGTACACATCAATAACATGTATATCAAATATACCTTTGTTCACTTTGCCATCCTTCTTATACGCCAAATACTTGGGGAAGTTCCGCTTCCAGTGTCCAGTCCCTTTGCAGTAGAAGCACTCAGTTTCGGGCTTGGCTCCAGACTTGGGTTTCTTCGTGGGAGTAGCAACTGCCTTGCTATTCTTCTTGAAGTTCCCCTTATTTCCCTTGCCTTTTTTCTTGAAACTAGTGGTCTTGTTAACCATCAACACTTCATGCTCATTTTTTATTTCTACCTCCGCAGCTTTGAGCATAGCGAAGAGCTCGGGAATTGTCTTCTGCATCCCTTGAATATTATAGTTCATCACGAAGCCTTTATAGCTTGGTGGCAGTGATTGAAGAACTTTATCAATAACACTATCTTTGTCAACTTTGCAACCAAGTTGAGTCATATGATTGTAGTACCCAGACATTCTGAGCATGTGTACACTGATAGAACTGTTTTCCTCCATCTTGAAACTATAGAACTTATTGGAGACCTCATATCTCTCTATTCGGGCATTTGCTTGAAATGTTAACTTCAACTCTTGGAACATCTCATATGCTCCATGACGTTCAAAACATCATTGAAGTCCCGATTCTAAGCCATAAAGCATGGCACACTAAACTATCGAGTAGTCATCAGAATGAGCTTGCCAAACATTCATAACGTCCGGAGTTGCTCCTGCAGCAGGCCTATCACCTCACGGTGCTTCCAGGACATAATTCTTCTGTGCAGCAATGAGGATAACCCTGAAGTTACGGACCCAGTCCATGTAGTTGCTACCATCATCTTTTAACTTAGCTTTCTCTAGGAATGCATTAAAATTCAAGGGAACGATAGCACGGGCCATTGATCTACAACAACGTAGATATGCAAAAAATCAGGACTAAGTTCATGATAAATTAAAGTTCAATTTAATCATATTACTAAAGAACCCCCACTTAGATAGACATCCCTCTAGTCATCTAAAGGATCACGTGATCCAAATCAACTAAACCATGTCCGATCATCACGTGAGATGGAGTAGTTTTTAATGGTGAACATCTTATGTTGATCATATCTACTATATGATTCACGCTCGACCTTTAGGTCTCCAGTGTTCCAAAGCCATGTCTGTACATGCTAGGCTCGTCAAGTTTAACCCGAGTATTCTGCATGTGCAAAACTTTCTTACACCCGTTGTATTTGAACGCAGAGCTTATCACACCGGATCATCACGTGGTGTCTTGGCACGACGAACTTTCGCAATGGTGCATACTCAGGGAGAACACTTGTACCTTGAAATTTTGTAAGGGGTCATCTTATAATGCTACTGCCGTACTAAGCAAAATAAGAAGCATAATAAGATAAACATCACATGCAATCAAAATATGTGACATGATATGGCCATCATCATCTTGTGCTTTTGATCTCCATCTCCAAAGCATCGTCATGATCTCCATCGTCACCGGCTAGACACCATGATCTTCATCGTAGTGTCGTGGTCGTCTCGCCAACTATTGCTACTACTACTATCGCTAACTCATAGTGATAAAGTAAAGCAATTACATGGCCTTCACAATTCATACAATAAAGAGACAACCATAAGGCTCCTGCCGGTTGCCAATAACTTTACAAAACATGATCATCTCATACAATAACGTATAGCTCATCAGGTCTTGACGATATCACATCACAACATGCCATGCAAAAACAAGTTAGACATCCTCTACTTTGTTGTTGCAAGTTTTACGTGGCTGCTACGGGCTTAGCAAGAACCGTTCTTACCTACACATACAAAACCACAATGATTTTTTGTCAACTGTGTTGTTTTAACCTTCACAAGGACCGGGCGTAGCCACACTCGATTCAACTCAAGATAGAGAGACAGACACCCGCCGGTCAACTTTAAGAAACGAGTGCTCGTAACGGTGAAACCAGTCTCGCGTAAGCATACGCGTAATGTCGGTCCGGGCCGCTTCATCTCACAATACCGCCGAATCAAAGTATGACATGCTGGTAAGCAGTATGACTATTATCGCCCACAACTCATTGTGTTCTACTATGCATATCATCTACGAATAGACCTGGCTCATGATGCCATTGTTGGGGAACGTAGTATTTCAAAAAAATCCTACGATCACGCAAGATCTATCTAGGAGAAGCATAGCAATGTGCAGGGAGAGTGTGTCTATGTACCCTCGTAGACCGAAAGCGGAAGCATCTAGTGACGCGGTTGATTTAGTCTAACGTCTTCGCTATCCAACCGATCCAAGCACTGAACGTACGGCACCTCCGCGTTCAGCACACGTTCAGCTCGATGACGTCCTACGAGCTCTTGATCCAGTTAAGAATCATGGGAGAGTTTCATCAGCACGACGGCATGGTGACCGTGGTGATGAAGCTACCGGCGCAGGGCTTCGCCTAAGCACTGCAATGATATGACCGAGGTGTGTATCTATGGGGAGAGGCACCGCACACGGCTAAAATCAACTTGTGTGTACATGGGGTGCCCTCTCCCCATGTATATAAAGGAGGGAGGGTAGGAGGAGGCGGCCAAGGAGGAGGAGGCGCGCCTAGGGGGGCAATCCTACTCCAAGTAGGACCCCCCCCCCTTTCCTATTCCTAGTAGGAGAGGGGAGGGAAGGAGGGAAGAAGAAGAAGGAAAGGGGGCTGGCCCCCTAGTCCAATTCGGTTTGGACAACGGGTCCGCGCGCCCCTAGCTAGCTGCACCTCCTCTTCCTCTACTTGGGCCGATGAGGCCCAATAAACCCCCAGGAGGTTTCGGTAACCTCCCACTACTGCGGTATTTATCCGATAACCTCCGAAACTCATCCGGTGTCCGAATATAACCTTCCAATATATGAATCTTTATGTCTCGGACATTCCGAGACTCCTCTTGATGTCCGTGATCACATCCGGGACTCCGAACTGCCTTCGGTACATCAAGACACATAAACTCATAATACTAATCGTCATCAAACGTTAAGTGTGCGGACCCTAAGGGTTCGAGAACTATGTAGACATGACTGAAACTCATCTCCGGTCAATAACCAATAGCGGAACCTGGATGCTCATATTGGCTCCTACATATTCTACGAAGATCTTTATCGGTCAAACCGCATAACAACATATGTTGTTCCCTTTGTCATCGGTATGTTACTTGCCCGAGATTTGATCGTCGGTATCATCATACCTAGTTCAATCTCGTCACTGGAAAGTATCTTTACTTGTTCCGTAATACATCATCTTGTGACTAACTCATTAGTCATTTGCTTGCAAGGCTTTATTATGATGTGTATTACCGAGAGGGCCTAGAGATACCTCTCCGACACTCGGAGTGACAAATCCTATTCTCAATCTATGCCAACACCACAAACACCTTCGGAGACACCTGTAGAGCATCTTTATAATCTCCCAGTTACGTTGTGACATTTGATAGCACACAAGGTGTTCCTCCGGTATTCGGGAGTTGCATAATCTCATAGTCATAGGAACATGTATAAGTCATGAAGAAAGTAATATCAGTAAAACTAAACAATCAAGTTGCTAAGCTAACGGATGGGTCTTGTTTATCACATCATTCTCCTAATGATGTGATCCCATTGATCAAATGACAACTCATGTATATGGTTAGGAAACATAACCATCTTTGATCAATGAGCTAGTCTAGTAGAGGCATACTAGGGACACTCTGTTTTGTCTATGTATTCACACATGTACTAAGTTTTCGGTTAATACAATTCTAGCATGAATAATAAACATTTATCATGATATAAGGAAATACAAATAACAACTTTATTATTGCCTCTAGGGCATATATCCTTCACCTAGGGCGCGCCTAGAGTAGGGAGTCCTACTAGGACTTCCAAGTCCTAGTAGGAAACCCTTTCCTATTCGGAGTAAGAGAGAAGGAAAGAGGAAAAGAGAGAGGGAGTAGGAAAAGGCAAGGGGCGTCGCCCCCTTTACCTAGTCTAATTCGGACCCATGGGGGGCGCCACCTCCCCTTGGTCTGCCTCCTCCCTTTCCCGCATGGCCCAATAAGTCCCATTACTTTTCTCGCGGTGCTACGGGTGATCTAACGTATGTCTACACGATATAGGTGAAGGGGGAAACATCCGGGAATGTTTTCCCAAAGTTTGTCATTTTCGGACAGATGAACCAGAGGTGGAATGTTGCACGTTCTCTATGCTAGGGACGTGTGGTGAATGAACGGACAGCATATTCGGATTCGTCTCGTCGTTCTGAGCAACTTTCATGTACAAAGTATTTTCATCCGAGCTACGGTTTATTTTATATTAATTTTTAAAGTTTTATTCAGTTTTCGAAATTATTTGGTTTATCATTAAATCGTATTAAAAACAGAATATACCTTCTATACACAGCAGGGGCTAGCCACAGTCAATGATATGTGGAGCCATGGGGCTGGGTTGACCCAGTCAATTAGTCCAGTCAGCAGTTGACTAGTCAACTGTTGACTGGTCAAACCTGGGTAGTGGGGCCCAGGTGTCATCCACACAATTTTATTATTTTCTTTTTAAATTGATAATTAGAGGTGGGGTCTACTTGTCAGTGTCAGGGGTACTTAATATAGATTACGTTTAAACTAAGTTAATGGCCTTGGGCCCATGGGCAGTGGCACTGGGTTAGTGGTGTTAGTTTAGAGGGGGGGGGGTTAGTCCCCTAGTTAAACCGGGCCGACCCCAGTGGGCAGCGGCCAAGCCGGTGGCGGCCTCAGCTGGGCACGCCCACGCGGGAGTGACCTCGACGAGGGGCGGCGAGCGGCACTGACAATGGCGCCGGCAGTGGCCCCGTGGTGGGGCGAGTGCGGCGAGTCCACGTAGAGGCGCGGGGCTGGGCCTGCCACAAGAGGGCGCGCTCACGAGGCACAACCCGGGCGACCAGTGGGGCGAGGCAGGGGAGGCGAGCGACAGCAGCGGGCTCACACGAGCGAAGGCAGGAGAACGGGCACACCTGGGCGCGCGTAGGGTCGCGGCCGGACGAGGAGGGCACGGGCTGGGCGGCGCGACGCGAGGTAGGCAGCAGCGGCGAGCAGGCTGCGCGGGGCCATGAGGGAATGGGTGATGCGGCGGCTCGTAGAGGCGGGCGCCGGCTGTTGGGGAACGCAGTATTTCAAAATTTCCTACGATCACGCAATATCTATCTACTAGATGCATAGCAATGAGAGGGGAGAGTGTGTCTACGTACCCTCGTAGACTGGGAGCGGAAGCGTCTAGTGACGTGGTTGATGTAACCGAACTTTCTTCGCGATCCAATCGATCAAGCACCGAATGTACGGAGCCTTCGCATTCAGCACACGTTCAACTTGATGATGTCCCATGAGCTCTTGATCCAGTAGAGCCTCACGGGAGAGTTTCGTCAGCACGACGGCGTGGTGACGGAGATGACGAATCTACCGGCACAGGGCTTCGCCTAAGCACTGCAACGGTATGACCAAGGTGTGTTTCTGTGGAGAGGGGCACCGCACACGGTTGGGAGATATCAACTGATAAACTTGTGTGTCTATGGGGTGCCTCTATACATGTATATAAAGGAGTGGAGGAGGGGGAGGGTTGGCCCTCTCTATGGCGCGCCCTAGGGGAGTCCTACTCCCACCGGGAGTAGGATTCCCCCTTTCCAAGTAGAACTAGGAGCCCTTCCAAGTAGTAGGAGAAGGAGAGAAGGAAAGGGAAAAGAGAAGAGAAGGAAGGTGTCGGGGCCGGATTTCGGGAACACCATATTCCAGAAATTAACCCCTAGTGTCATCACCAGCCCAGGATTACTGTTACTGGTGGACACATCCTTGTTACAGATTACCAAGCATTTACGAGAATTTGATACAAGACCATATAGGTCTACTGACATAACAATGACTCCGGTGGTGGATGAAGGAATTGGCTTGTGGATCTCCACATCGATGGGTTTCCATTCCAACAGGAACAGCTGACCCGGATAACTCCTATCCTGCGTGGCTGTACTCCTAGGCTTCGCACGGACGTCACTGTGGTACTCCATGCAGAACTCCTAACCTGGCCAAGTAAATAGCCAGGGACAAGCCTGTGAGTACGTTTGAATGTACTCGCAAACATCATGGACAAAAGATATAACAAATGCAGCAAAACAATTATATGGTCATGATGAATTAAACTTTATGCATGTGCTCAAGTTAGACTTATATTAAATGCATGCTGACAGGGATTAAAATATGACATGGTGAATAATAGTTAGTGCAGAAGATAAATATTAGCATCAATAAAATATAAAAAAATGCCGATCGGATGTCAAGTGACACCACGGTCGGTCTTGAAAAGAAATGCCAGTCGGGTGTCTAAAAGAGAAATCGGACGATACCATCCGAGAACTCAGGCGACGCCACGAAAGGACTTGAAAAGAAATGCCAGTCGGGTATCCACAAGAGTAGTGGCGTGATAAACCGCCTGACACTCGAGGGACGCCACAGAAAGGACTTGAAAATAAAGGCGAGTGTCCGGGGTAGTCTAGCCAGCCCCTGAGACACTCTGGAAAGTATAATAAGAGTAGGGGGTTAGTTCATAAGCAATATAATCATACCATCAAATATACTAATAGTAACACCAGTAGCAATGATAATTATCTTGCAAACTAACCATGCTTCACTTTTAAATATTTCCTCCGGAGACCGACTCTAAGACCGACACTTGACCAACCCAGACTGTAGTCCTTAACCGCGGACACGGCTATTCGAATAGGTTTCAAACTCTGCAGAGGGTGTACTCTTTACCCACAAGTATAGGGTTTCTTTAGTCAGTATCGTGACACTGCCTAATTCCCATTATGGTCTTTGGGTTGAAAACACACCTAACCAGCACACACCAGCTTAACTTTTCTGCTGCCAGGGATCACCCAAAACAACAGTTAAGTAAAACTCTAAGTGGGAAGGCTACAACCTCCAATAGCATGGGATCACTATTCAAACGCGCGGATTACAAGGGTACACTCCCTCTCGGCTACAACCGGAAACACCCATGCCCTCGGACCATGTGGCATGCCTACCGGATGCACCCGGTATCTTCCACCATGGCCTCTCTGTACGGTGTGTGCCAAGAAAAGGGGTTAACAACTTACTAAACCATACCTTACCGAGGCAGGGACAAGTGGTAGCACGAGACAAGTATGGGGGTTACTGGAACAAGACTCGATCTACGGTCGACTCAGGAGGCTTATGTACCCTGCGATGGTTAGCACAACAAAACATTCTTCCAACCATAACATCAGGACAGGGCCACAACCCTTGTCTGCTTCCACATATATCTCATGACACCACCGTGTCAAATAGGGCCCGTGCCCACCGGCACGTCCAAAACAGGAGCACAATCCTGGATTCTCATAACTTATGCATGTTGCAAATTTGAAGGGAATGCATGCAAGAGAAAGTATAATCATGACCATGCATGCATGCAATATTTCTACTCATATGCAATTCTTATTTAAAATTAATGAACCATGCAACAATTATATTAGCAAGCAAACTTTCACCATATCAAGGGTTCAAGATGCTTGCCTTGAACATGCAGCAATATTGGGTGCACTCCAAAAGTTTGAAAGTATTCATCTCTCCTCCAAAACCTAGTTTCAAACATATCTAAATCACCACATAATTCTAAAACAGTGCCAAAAGTATTTCAAAAGTTTTTGAAACAAATACTAAAATAAACTAGAGGATATTTAGGGAATATCAGAAAAAGAATTAATTTATTTAGAGTTCATATGAATTAGTTATGGAATTACTAAGATGGAAAACATGATTAAAAGCACTATTAAATTCATTAAACAGAAACTATGCACAGTAAAAATGTTTACTTAATTTAGATAAATAGATCATGATTTTAGAAGTCTACAGAAATTGGAATAACTGGATTTGGATTTGAAATGTGCTCTGAGGAATTATTTGAAGATTTGCTGAAAACGAAAAGGGAAAGGTCAGAGAGGCGCCCTGAGCGCGACTTAGCCGAGCGCGCCACTGGGCCGAGCCCAGCTGCTTCGGCAGTGTGGGACGCGTCGACGTCGAAGGCGTATTAGCGGAGTACGCCTCCACTTACGCCGAACTGGCGCGGCCTGTGGTCACTGACAGTGGGCCCGCCTGGCCCACCGGTCAGGTTTGACCGGTCTTCGTCCTCCTCCTCGCGCGCGTCTGGGCAGAACGGAGGAGGAGCTCCGGCGATGATTGCCGGCGCCGTAGGGCATCTCTGGCGATGCTCGGCAGATGGACAAGTCCAGGAGAAAGTGCCGCATCCGTACGTAGTGGTGGTGGTCGCCGGGAAGCTCGGGACTGAGCAGTGCTTCGAGCACGGCGGAGGGGATCGTCGGGTGGAAGAGGGCTTTCGCCCTGGGGCTTGCTCCGGTGAAATTGAAGGGTGGGATGGATCCGCGGAACCACGGGGAGGCCTCTGGTGTAGAGACTGGAGAGGGGGAAACACTGGAGAGGTGGTTGGCCTCGAGGGGAGGGCGGTGGCAGAGGCGGCCGGAGTCGAGGAAGATGGCTCCTCCGGTCGTCTTGCTTGCTCGGGGAGGCTCGGGAGCGAGCAGGGGAGGCAGTAGAGTGGCGACAGGAGCTTGATGCCAGCGGCTGCAATACGCGTGCTCTGGCCACGCTCTACGCACGCACGCCACTTGTTTGCTGAAATGTCAATGGCATCTACAGGCGTTCGAACATGTTGCAACTTAGCAGGATGGTGCTTTAGGGCATGAGAGAGATCGTGGACATGCTGGTTTGGCCAAAAGTGCAAGTCTCTAATGCAGTTAAGAGAGAGGCCAATTTCCTTCCATGCCCACAGGGTGTTTGATGAAATGATAGGGCTATGTAGGAAGTTGTGTTGGGTGTGAAAGTTGGCAGGATGGGGTCTCTTTAGATGATAGAGATGATGGTGGAGTTAGTTTGGGAAAAGGAAATACTTGCTAGTGCAAGTTGTACTGGAATTCAGTTCTGGACAGAATATTCAGAGGGGTGTTTGGTGGGTCTAAAAGATGCTAATGGATCTGATCTTCTGGAGTTAAGGGTTTGGTAGGAGGAACTAGAAGATGACCAAGGCTCAGAATTTTTGGAGCAAGAAATAATAGGGTTGTAGTAGAAACCTAGAAGATGGACAGAACTGAAAAAGAGGATGGTTCACTCAAATTTTGCAAAACACCAAGTTGGGTTTTTGCACCAAAGTGACATATAGGCATCACAGAACTTCTCAGAATTATGGTGGAATTTTTAGAGAATTATTTAAAATAGAAGTAGTGCAACAGAAGCATTTAAAACACTGCAAAAGCTATTAAAAGAAATTTCTAAGGCAAAAATTTATTATGAAATAATTTCTAATGTTATCAAACAAATAATGAAATGACCCAAGATACAACCAGAGCCCACAAAAATTATTTCCAAAAGTTTACTATATGAAGAGAAAATTTTTGAAGGACAGGTATAGAAAAGGCTCAAAATTGTTAAAGAACCTAATATAATTCAAAATTTTATTTCTAGCCAAATTTTATTTAATGAAAAAGTAATTAAATTTTTGGGGTGTTACAAATTCTAACCCCCTTAAGAAAATCTCGTCCTCGAGATTTGTTAAGGCGGTAGAATTAAAAAGCATACCACCCAAACAAAGCACTCATATGCAAAAATGCAAACAGGGCAATACATTCATGACATACAATCAAAACAAACAAAGCACATCATGCAAACAAACACTACACGCTACACAAACGCACTCACGACCGTCTACGGTCCGAAAGCGGGATCTACGGGGTCAAGCGGAAGGCTTCCCGGTGTTGGATCACATCCTTCTTCTTCCGGAGAGAGTGGAGGAAGTGGAGGGAGCAAACGAAGGACGTGTCCCTCCTGGGTTGGCAGAGGGGGTCCTCCAATGGCGATCCGGGAATTCAGAACAGCAAGGTAGTGGAGATACTCCAGTATTTGCTGGGTGAAACGCTCCTGGGCCATCACATATTGAATGAGATAGACCAGGGCTGGATCGCTCTCCGCACGTCCACAGCGGAACGTAGCTTCTGCTCCAAAAGCAGCGCGACTTGGAAAATAGCAGTATTCCCTTGCGCTGGCACAGGGTACCGCAAATCGAAGACGGGTGACTGCCTCATACGCAGCAGACTCAATGGCCATGCCTGGCGTTGGCATGGATCTCCCGATGAAAATCACATAGGGAGGTCCTTGGTTTAAATCTGCTGGTGGAATATGTACAGCTGCCCAGTATTTCGAGAGATCAGGAGTGATTCTCGATTTGAATAGCTCATACAGGGGTGGATGGGTGGAGCCAAGAGTATTGCGGGTAAAATCCCACAATAGCATAACAAAACTACCAGGTCTTGCATCGGGGGTCCTCAGATAAGCTCCGAGGTGAGACATGGGTGGACGAATGGAAAAAGGCAGTGCTTGATGCTGATGGTTGTTGGTGTGGAAAAAAAATGAGCGTGGCCTCTTATAGAGAGCCTGGGTCATGAATCATGAAATGGTGCCGGTACGACTGAGACACCGACTCCGGCGCGGGGCTGTCTGAGTCAAAGTCTCAGGCCTCAATCCCCACAAGAAAAGTGACATAATACTGTGCGTGTCGGTTAGGGGTCACGTCTAGAATTTACTCTGCAACCACTCATCAAGCAATTCATGCCAGATCACACATACCATTAGATGGTGACACACAGGGGGTCTACAAACTCACTACGCCACACACCAACTACTACGGAACTAAAGGAAAAACCGAGCCACTAGGGCTTGATAACAATTCTGGTGGACTCATTCCACCTGGTTGATATCTATCCCGGCGCGTCTTGCGGATGCCGAGTCGTCTCCGTGCACTTCCGCGTCGGAGCTGGCCGGAGTAGGATGGGGAGCTACAGGGCTGGAGTAGCGGTGGTGGCCTTCGCGGGGTGTCGAGGTCACCGTCCCATTGGAGTAGGCCTCCAAGAGACGACGGAGATTTCCGGGTGAGGCGAAAGCATTGCCCGGGTAGGTGACATGGTCAGAGCTTGGGGGCTCAACCGGCCTTCCAAGCAGCACTATCGGGGCGTCGGTGGCGGGTGCGACTTCACTCCTTGCTGGGGTCAGGAGAGCGAGCGTCCTGCGGGTCTCAATCAGGTCAAGAGTGACCTGATCGAACAGTGCCTCTTGCGCTCTCAGGTAGCGCACCAGATGCACCAGGGCAGGATCCGACTCATGGTCTCCGTTGGCGACCTGGGTCGGGCTACCATAGCCTTCACGACTAGGGTAGTAGTAGAAAGGGCGGCAGTTAACCCTCGGCGATAGGTGCCGAAGTTGAACTATAGCCTCTCGAGCTGCAAGTTGGATGGATTGGGGCTCGTCGGAGGTTGTCCTCCCGGTGAATAAGTAGGGACGCTCCGATGTGGTGCCCCTCCCGTAGATGTGCACCGTGGCCCAGAAGTGATGGATGGAATTACTCGTGTGCTCTTGGTACACGACATATTCCGGTGGCTCGTCGATGCTAAAAGCACGACGGGTGAGATTGGCGAGGATGGTTACGAAGCCTTCAAGCTCGACTGCGGTGGTCTCGTTGTGCACGAGGGGGCCTGTCATCTTGGTGGTTTGATATCGAACTGGGAATGAGGCTGTGATGTGCTGAGTTTGGGGTAAGGCTTCCTTTATAAGTCAGCCGAGTCTTCCATCGCACGCTTGTGGATGGGAAAGCTCAGGTGTTGGCACAGGCACACGGCCTATGGATAGACTGATAGGTTGGGCACCGGCTATCAAAAGATGTCGGTTGCCACTGTGGATGGGATAGACTTGACCGTGGACAGGAAAAGATGTGGATGGTGTGGAAACCTAGGGATGGTGACCAGGCTAGGATAGGATTAGCCAATGGTCAGCCTGGCTCTGATACCAAGGCTGTCGGGGCCGGATTTCGGGAACACCATATTCCAGAAATTAACCCCTAGTGTCATCACCAGCCCAGGATTACTGTTACTGGTGGACACATCCTTGTTACAGATTACCAAGCATTTACGAGAATTTGATACAAGACCATATAGGTCTACTGACATAACAATGACTCCGGTGGTGGATGAAGGAATTGGCTTGTGGATCTCCACATCGATGGGTTTCCATTCCAACAGGAACAGCTGACCCGGATAACTCCTATCCTGCGTGGCTGTACTCCTAGGCTTCGCACGGACGTCACTGTGGTACTCCATGCAGAACTCCTAACCTGGCCAAGTAAATAGCCAGGGACAAGCCTGTGAGTACGTTTGAATGTACTCGCAAACATCATGGACAAAAGATATAACAAATGCAGCAAAACAATTATATGGTCATGATGAATTAAACTTTATGCATGTGCTCAAGTTAGACTTATATTAAATGCATGCTGACAGGGATTAAAATATGACATGGTGAATAATAGTTAGTGCAGAAGATAAATATTAGCATCAATAAAATATAAAAAAATGCCGATCAGATGTCAAGTGACACCACGGTCGGTCTTGAAAAGAAATGCCAGTCGGGTGTCTAAAAGAGAAATCGGACGATACCATCCGAGAACTCAGGCGACGCCACGAAAGGACTTGAAAAGAAATGCCAGTCGGGTATCCACAAGAGTAGTGGCGTGATAAACCGCCTGACACTCGAGGGACGCCACAGAAAGGACTTGAAAATAAAGGCGAGTGTCCGGGGTAGTCTAGCCAGCCCCTGAGACACTCTGGAAAGTATAATAAGAGCAGGGGGTTAGTTCATAAGCAATATAATCATACCATCAAATATACTAATAGTAACACCAGTAGCAATGATAATTATCTTGCAAACTAACCATGCTTCACTTTTAAATATTTCCTCCGGAGACCGACTCTAAGACCGACACTTGACCAACCCAGACTGTAGTCCTTAACCGCGGACACGGCTATTCGAATAGGTTTCAAACTCTGCAGAGGGTGTACTCTTTACCCACAAGTATAGGGTTTCTTTAGTCAGTATCGTGACACTGCCTAATTCCCATTATGGTCTTTGGGTTGAAAACACACCTAACCAGCACACACCAGCTTAACTTTTCTGCTGCCAGGGATCACCCAAAACAACAGTTAACTAAAACTCTAAGTGGGAAGGCTACAACCTCCAATAGCATGGGATCACTATTCAAACGCGCGGATTACAAGGGTACACTCCCTCTCGGCTACAACCGGAAACACCCATGCCCCCGGACCATGTGGCATGCCTACCGGATGCACCCGGTATCTTCCACCATGGCCTCTCTGTACGGTGTGTGCCAAGAAAAGGGGTTAACAACTTACTAAACCATACCTTACCCGAGGCAGGGACAAGTGGTAGCACGAGACAAGTATGGGGGTTACTGGAACAAGACTCGATCTACGGTCGACTCAGGAGGCTTATGTACCCTGCGGTGGTTAGCACAACAAAACATTCTTCCAACCATAACATCAGGACAGGGCCACAACCCTTGTCTGCTTCCACATATATCTCATGACACCACCGTGTCAAATAGGGCCCGTGCCCACCGGCACGTCCAAAACAGGAGCACAATCCTGGATTCTCATAACTTATGCATGTTGCAAATTTGAAGGGAATGCATGCAAGAGAAAGTATAATCATGACCATGCATGCATGCAATATTTCTACTCATATGCAATTCTTATTTAAAATTAATGAACCATGCAACAATTGTATTAGCAAGCAAACTTTCACCATATCAAGGGTTCAAGATGCTTGCCTTGAACATGCAGCAATATTGGGTGCACTCCAAAAGTTTGAAAGTATTCATCTCTCCTCCAAAACCTAGTTTCAAACATATCTAAATCACCACATAATTCTAAAACAGTGCCAAAAGTATTTCAAAAGTTTTTGAAACAAATACTAAAATAAACTAGAGGATATTTAGGGAATATCAGAAAAAGAATTAATTTATTTAGAGTTCATATGAATTAGTTATGGAATTACTAAGATGGAAAACATGATTAAAAGCACTATTAAATTCATTAAACAGAAACTATGCACAGTAAAAATGTTTACTTAATTTAGATAAATAGATCATGATTTTAGAAGTCTACAGAAATTGGAATAACTGGATTTGGATTTGAAATGTGCTCTGAGGAATTATTTGAAGATTTGCTGAAAACGAAAAGGGAAAGGTCAGAGAGGCGCCCTGAGCGCGACTTAGCCGAGCGCGCCACTGGGCCGAGCCCAGCTGCTTCGGCAGTGTGGGACGCGTCGACGTCAAAGGCGTATTAGCGGAGTACGCCTCCACTTACGCCGAGCTGGCGCGGCCTGTGGTCACTGACAGTGGGCCCGCCTGGCCCACCGGTCAGGTTTGACCGGTCTTCGTCCTCCTCCTCGCGCGCGTCTGGGCAGAACGGAGGAGGAGCTCCGGCGATGATTGCCGGCGCCGTAGGGCATCTCTGGCGATGCTCGGCAGATGGACAAGTCCAGGAGAAAGTGCCGCATCCGTACGTAGTGGTGGTGGTCGCCGGGAAGCTCGGGACTGAGCAGTGCTTCGAGCACGGCGGAGGGGATCGTCGGGTGGAAGAGGGCTTTCGCCCTGGGGCTTGCTCCGGTGAAATTGAAGGGTGGGATGGATCCGCGGAACCACGGGGAGGCCTCTGGTGTAGAGACTGGAGAGGGGGAAACACTGGAGAGGTGGTTGGCCTCGAGGGGAGGGCGGTGGCAGAGGCGGCCGGAGTCGAGGAAGATGGCTCCTCCGGTCGTCTTGCTTGCTCGGGGAGGCTCGGGAGCGAGCAGGGGAGGCAGTAGAGTGGCGACAGGAGCTTGATGCCAGCGGCTGCAATACGCGTGCTCTGGCCACGCTCTACGCACGCACGCCACTTGTTTGCTGAAATGTCAATGGCATCTACAGGCGTTCGAACATGTTGCAACTTAGCAGGATGGTGCTTTAGGGCATGAGAGAGATCGTGGACATGTTGGTTTGGCCAAAAGTGCAAGTCTCTAATGCAGTTAAGAGAGAGGCCAATTTCCTTCCATGCCCACAGGGTGTTTGATGAAATGATAGGGCTATGTAGGAAGTTGTGTTGGGTGTGAAAGTTGGCAGGATGGGGTCTCTTTAGATGATAGAGATGATGGTGGAGTTAGTTTGGGAAAAGGAAATACTTGCTAGTGCAAGTTGTACTGGAATTCAGTTCTGGACAGAATATTCAGAGGGGTGTTTGGTGGGTCTAAAATATGCTAATGGATCTGATCTTCTGGAGTTAAGGGTTTGGTAGGAGGAACTAGAAGATGACCAAGGCTCAGAATTTTTGGAGCAAGAAATAATAGGGTTGTAGTAGAAACCTAGAAGATGGACAGAACTGAAAAAGAGGATGGTTCACTCAAATTTTGCAAAACACCAAGTTGGGTTTTTGCACCAAAGTGACATATAGGCATCACAGAACTTCTCAGAATTATGGTGGAATTTTTAGAGAATTATTTAAAATAGAAGTAGTGCAACAGAAGCATTTAAAACACTGCAAAAGCTATTAAAAGAAATTTCTAAGGCAAAAATTTATTATGAAATAATTTCTAATGTTATCAAACAAATAATGAAATGACCCAAGATACAACCAGAGCCCACAAAAATTATTTCCAAAAGTTTACTATATGAAGAGAAAATTTTTGAAGGACAGGTATAGAAAAGGCTCAAAATTGTTAAAGAACCTAATATAATTCAAAATTTTATTTCTAGCCAAATTTTATTTAATGAAAAAGTAATTAAATTTTTGGGGTGTTACAGAAGGAGGGGGCGCAACCCCTCCCCTTAGTCCAATTCGGACTAGGCCTTGGGGGCGCAGCCTTCCTATTCTCTCTTTCCCCTAAAGCCCAATAAGGCCCATATACTCCCGGGCGAATTCCCGTAACTCTCCGGTACTCCGAAAAATAGCCGAGTCACTCGGAACCTTTCCGATGTCCGAATATAGTCGTCCAATATATCGATCTTTACGTCTCGACCATTTCGAGACTCCTCATCATGTCTGCGATGTCATCCGGGACTCCGAACTACCTTCGGTACATCAAAACACATAAACTCATAATATCAATCGTCATCAAACGTTAAGCGTGCGGACCCTACGGGTTAGAGAACTATGTAGACATGACCGAGACTCATCTCCGGTCAATAACCAATAGCGGAACCTGGATGCTCATATTGGCTCCTACATATTCTACGAAGATCTTTATCGGTCAAACAACATAACAACATACGTTGTTCCCTTTGTCATCGGTATGTTACATTCCTGAGATTCGATCGTCGGCATCACCATACCTAGTTAATCTCATTACCGGCAAGTGTCTTTACTCGTTCCGTAATACATCATCTCGTGACAAACTCATTAGTCATTTGCTTGCAAGGCTTATTATGATGTGTATTACCGAGAGGGTCCAGAGATACCTCTCCGACACTCGAAGTGACAAATCCTATTCTTGATCTATGCCAACTCCACGAACACCTTCGGAGACACCTGTAGAGCATCTTTATAATCACCCAGTTACGTTGTGACGTTTGATAGAACACAAGGTGTTCCTCCGGTATATGGGAGTTGCATAATCTCATAGTCATAGGAACATGTATAAGTCATGAAGAAAGCAATAGCAGTAAAACTAAACGATCATAGTGCTAAGCTAACGGATGGGTCTAGTCCATCACATCATTCTCCTAATGACGTGACCCCGTTGATCAAATGACAACTCATGTCTATGGTTAGGAAACATAACCATATTTGATCAATGAGCTAGTCTAGTAGAGGCATTCTAGGGACACTTTGTTTTGTCTATGTATTCACACATGTACTAAGTTTCCGGTTAATACAATTCTAGCATGGATAATAAACATTTATCATGATATAAGGAAATAAATAATAACTTTATTATTGCCTCTAGGGCATATTTCCTTCAGTCACCCACTTGCACTAAAGTCAATAATCTAGTTCACCTCTCCATGTGATTTAATACCGATAGTTCACATCGTTATGTGAATAACACCATAGTTCACATCGCCATATGACCAATACCCAAAGGGTTTACTAGAGTCAATAATCTAGTTCACATCGCTATGTGATTAACACCCAAGAGTAGTAAGGTGTGATCATGTTTTGCTTGTGAGAGAAGTTTAGTCAACGGGTCTGACACATTCAGATCCGTATGTATTTCGCAAATTTCTATGTCTACAATGCTCTGCATGGAGCTACTCTAGCTAATTGCTCCCACTTCCAGTATGCATCCAGATTGATACTTAGAGTCATCTGGATTAGTATAAAGATTGCATCGGTGTAACTCTTTACGACGAACTCTTTATCACCTCCATAATCGAGAAACATTTCCTTAGTCATCCAGTAACTAAGGATAATTTTGACAGTTGTCCAGTGATCTACTCCTGGATCACTTTTGTACCTCCTTGCCAAACTCATGGCAAGGTACACAATAGGTTTGGTACACAGCATGGCTAACTTTACAGAACCTATGGCTGAGGCATAGGGAATGACTTTCATACTTTCTCTATCTTCTGCCGATGTCGGGCTTTGAGTCTTACGCAACTTCATACCTTACAACTCAGGCAAGAACTCCTTCTCTGACTGATCCATTTTGAACTACTTCAAAAACTTGTCAAGGTATGTACTCATTGAAAATACTTATCAAGTGTCTCGATCTATCTCTATAGATCTTGAGGCTCAATATGTAAGCAGCTTTACCGAGGTTTTTTTTCTTTGAAAAAAACGCCTTTCAAACACTCCTTTATGCTTTCCAGAAAATTCTACATCATTTCTTATCGACAATATGTCATTCACATATACTTATCAGAAAGGCTGTAGTGCTCCCACTCACTTTCTTGTAAATACAGGCTTCATCGCAAGTCTGTATAAAACTATATGCTTTGATCAACTTATCAAAGCGTATATTCCAACTTTGAGATGCTTGCACCAGTCCATAGATGGATCGCTCGAGCTTGCACACTTTGTTAGAACCTTTAGGATCGACAAAACCTTCTGGTTGCATCATATACAACTCTTCTTTAAGATATCCATTCAGGAATGCAGTTTTGACATCCATTTGCCAAATTTCATAATCATAAAATGCGGCAATTTCTAACATGATTCGGACAGACTTAAGCATCGCTATGGGTGAGAAAGTCTCATCGTATTCAACTCCTTGAACTTCTCGAAAACCTTTCGCAACAAGTCGATCTTTGTAAATAGTAACATTACCGTCAGCGTCGGTCTTCCTCTTGAAGATCCATTTATTTTTTATGGCTTGCCAATCATCGGGCAAGTCAACCAAAGCACACACTTTGTTCTCCTACATGGATCCCATCTCAGATTTCATGGCCTCAAGGTTCATCATGGTCTAGTAACATGATTTCCAGAATCGGGTTGCTGTACCACTCTGGCGCGGAACATATTCTGGTTGATCTACGAAGTTCAGTAGTAACTTGATCCGAAGTTTCATGATCATCATCACTAGCTTCCTCACTAATTGGTGTAGAAATCACTGGAACTAGTTTATGTGATGTACTACTTTCCAATTCGGGAGAAGATACAATTACCTCATCAAGTTCCACTTTCCTCCCGCTCACTTCTTTCGAGAGAAACTCCTTCTCTAGAAAGGATCCATTCTTAGCAACGAATATCTAGCCTTCGGATCTGTGATAGAAGGTGTACCCAACAGTCTCTTTTGGGTATCCTATGAAGACACATTTCTTCGACTTGGATTCGAGCTTATCAGGTTGAAGTTTTTTCACATAAGCATCGCAGCCCCAAACTTTGGTTTCTTACTAAACCACAGTTCATAAGGCGTCGTCTCAATGGATTTTTAGATGGTGCCCTTATTAAACGTGAATGCAGCTGTCTCTAATGCACAACCCTAAACGATAGTGGTAAATCGGTAAGAGACATCATAGATCGCACCATATCTAATAAAGCACGGTTACGACGTTCGGACACACCATTACGTTGTGGTGTTCCGGGTGGCGTGAGTTGTGAAACTATTCGACATTCTTTCAAATGAAGACCAAACTCTTAACTCAAATATTCACCTCCACGATCAGATCGTAGGAACTTTATTTTCTTGTTATGATGATTCTCTACTTCACTCTGAAATTCTTTGAACTTTTCAAATGTATCAGACTTGTGTTTCATTAAGTAGATATACCCATATCTGCTCAAATCATCAGTGAAGGTCAGAAAATAACGATACTCGCCGCGAGCCTTAACACTCATCGGTCCACATACATCAATATGTATGATTTCCAATAAATCAGTTGCTTGCTCCATTGTTCCGGAGAACGGAGTTTTAGTCATCTTGCCCATGAGGCATGGTTCGCAAGCACCAAGTGATTCAAAATCAATTGATTCCAAAATTCCATCATTATGGAGTTTCTTCATGCGCTTTACACCAATATGACCTAAGCGTCAGTGCCAAAAATAAGTTGCACTATCATTATTAACTTTGCATGTTTTGGCTTCAATATTATGAATATGTGTATCACTACGATCGAGATCCAATAAAATATTTTCATTGGGTGTATGACCATCGAAGGCTTTATTCATGTAAACAGAATAACAATTATTCTATGACTTTAAATGAATAACCATATGGCAACAAACATGATCAAATCATATTCATGCTCAACGCAAATGCCAAATAACATTTATTTAGGTTCTACACTAATCCCGAAAGTATAGGGAGTGTGCGATGATGATCATATCAATCTTGGAACCACTTCCAACACACATCATCACTTCACCTTTAACTAGTCTATGTTCATTCCGCAACTCTCTTTTCATGTTACTAATTTTAGCAACCGAACCGATATCAAATACCCAGGGGTTGCTATGAACACTAGTAAGGTACATATCAATAATCTATATATCAAATATACCTTTGTTCACTTTTCCATCCTTCTTATCCGCCAAGCATCTAGGGCAGTTCCACTTCCAGTGACCATTTCGTTTGCAGTAGAAGCATTTAGTTTCAGGCTTGAGTTTAGCTTTGGGTTTCTTCACGGGAGTGACAACTTGCTTGTCATTCTTTTTGAATTTCCCTTTCTATCCTTTTGCCCTTTACTTGAAACATGTGGTATTGTTAACCATCAACACTTGATGCTCTTTCTTGATTTCTACCTTCGCCGATTTCAGCATCGCGAAGAGCTCGGGAATTACTTTCGTTATCCCTTGCATATTATAGTTCATCACGAAGTTCTACTAACTTGGTGATAGTGACTAGAGAACTTTGTCAATTACTATCTTATCTGGAAGATTAACTCCCACTTGATTCAAGCAATTGTAGTACCCAGACAATCTGAGCACATGCTCACTGGTTGAGCTATTCTCCTCCATCTTGTAGGCAATATACTGTCAGAGGTCTTATACCTCTTGACACGGGCATGAGTATGAAATACTAATTTCAACTCTTGGAACATCTCATATGCTCTGTGGCGTTCAAAACGTTTTTGAAGTCCCGGTTATAAGCTGTAAAGTATGGCGCACTAAACTATCAAGTAGTCAGCATATCGAGCTTGTCAAACGTTCATAACGTCTACATCTACTCCTGCAATAGATATGTCACCTAGCGGTGCATCAAGGACATAATACTTATGTGCAGCAATGAGGAAAAACCTCAGATCACGGAACAAGTCCACATCATTGCTACTAACATCTTTCAACTTAGTTTTCTCTAGGAACATATCAAAAACATAGGGGAGCTATAACGCGAGCTATTGATCTACAACATAATTTGCAAATACTATCAGGACTAAGTTCATGATAAATTGAAGTTCAATTTAATCATATTACTAAAGAACTCCCACTTAGATAGACATCCCTCTAGTCATCTAAATGATCACGTGATCCAAATCAACTAAACCATGTCCGATCATCACGTGAGATGGAGTAGTTTTCAATGGTGAACATCTTATGTTGATCATATCTACTATATGATTCACGCTCGACCTTTCGGTCTCCAGTGTTCCGAGGCCATATCTGCGTATGCTAGGCTCGTCAAGTTTAACCTGAGTATTCTGCATGTGCAAAACTGTCTTACACCCATTGTATTTGAACGTAGAGCTTATCACACTCGATCATCACGTGGTGTCTCGGCACGACGAACTTTCGCAATGGTGCATACTCAGGGAGAACACTTATACCTTGAAATTTAGTAAGGGATCATCTTATAATGCTACCGCCGTACTAAGCAAAATAAGAAGCATAATAAGATAAACATCACATGCAATCAAAATATGTGACATGATATGGCCATCATCATCTTGTGCTTTTGATCTCCATCTCCAAAGCACCGTCATGATCACCTTCGTCACCGGCGCAACACCTTGATCTCCATCATAGCATCGTTGTCGTCTTGCCAACTATTGCTTCTACGACTATCGTTACCGCTTAGTGATAAAGTAAAGCAATTACATGGCTACTGTATTTCATACAGTAAAGAGACAACCATATGGCTCCTGCCAGTTGCCGATAACTTTACAAAACAAGATCATCTCATACAACAACGTATAACTCATCATGTCTTGACCATATCACATCACAACATGCCCTGCAAAAACAAGTTAGACGTCCTCTACTTTGTTGTTGCAAGTTTTACGTGGCTGCTACGGGCTTAGGAAGAACCGTTCTTACCTACGCATACAAAAACCACAAAGATTTTTCGTCAAGTATGTGCTATTTTAACCTTCACAAGGACCGGGCGTAGGCACACTCAATTCAGCTAAAGTGAGAGAGACAGACACCCGCCAGTCACCTTTAAGCAATGAGTGCTCATAACAGTGAAACCAGTCTCGTGTAAGCGTACGCGTAATGTCGGTCCGGGCCGCTTCATCTCACAATACCGCTTAACCAAAGTATGACATGCTGGTAAGCAGTATAACTATTAACGCCCACAAGTCATTGTGTTCTACTCGTGCATATCATCTACGCATAGACCTGGCTCATGATGCCACTGTTGGGGAACGTAGTATTTCAAAATTTCCTACGATTACGCAAGATCTATCTACTAGATGCATAGCAATGAGAGGGGCGAGTGTGTCTACGTACCTTCGTAGACCAGGAGCGGAAGCGTCTAGTGACGTGGTTGATGTAGTAGAACTTTCTTCGTGATCCACCTGATCAAGCACCGAACGTACAGAGCCTCCACGTTCAGCACACGTTCAACTTGATGACATCCCATGAGCTCTTGATCCAGTAGAGCCTCATGGGAGAGTTTCGTCAACACGACGGCGTGGTGACGGAGATGATGAAGCTACCGGCACAGGGCTTTGCCTAAGCACTGCAACGGTATGACCAAGGTGTGTTTCTGTGGAGAGGGGCACCGCACACGGTTGGGAGATATCAACTGCTCAACTTGTCTATCTGTGGGGTGCCTCTACCCCCGTATATAAAGGAGTGGAGGGGGGAGGGCTGGCCCTCTCTATGGCGCGCCCAAGGGGAGTCCTACTCCCACCGGGAGTAGGATTCCCCCTTTCCTAGTAGAACTAGGAGCCCTTCCAAATAGTAGGAGTAGGAGAGAAGGAAAGGGAAAAGAGAAGAGAAGGAAGGAGGGGGCGCAGCCCCTCCCCTTAGTCCAATTCGGACTAGGCCTTGGGGGCGCAACCTTCCTCTTCTCTCTTTCCCCTAAAGCCCAATAAGGCCCATATACTCCTCGGCGAATTCCCGTAACTCTTCGGCACTACGAAAAATAGCTGAATCACTTGGAACCTTTCCGATGTCCGAATATAGTCGTCCAATATATCGATCTTTACGTCTCGACCATTTCGAGACTCCTCGTCATGTCTCCGATCTCATCCGGGACTCCGAACTACCTTCGGTACATCAAAACACATAAACTCGTAATACCGATCGTCATCAAACGTTAAGCGTGCGGACCCTACGGGTTTGAGAACTATGTAGACATGACCGAGACTCATCTCCGGTCAATAACCAATAGCGGAACCCGGATGCTCATATTGGCTCCTATATATTCTATGAAGATCTTTATCGGTCAAACCGCTTAACAACATATGTTGTTCCTTTTGTCATCGGTATGTTACTTTCCCGAGATTCGATCATCGGCATCACCATACCTAGTTAATCTCGTTACCGGCAAGTCTCTTTACTCGTTTCGTAATACATCATCTCGTGACTAACTCATTAGTCATTTGCTTGCAAGGTTTATTATGATGTGTATTACTGAGAGGGCCCAGAGATACCTCTCCGACACTCAGAGTGACAAATCTTATTCTTGATCTATGCCAACACCACGAACACCTTCGGAGACACCTGTAGAGCATGTTTATAATCACCCAGTTATGTTGTGATGTTTGATAGCACACAAGGTGTTCCTCCGGTATACGGGAGTTGCATAATCTCATAGTCACAGGAACATGTATAAGTCATGAAGAAAGCAATGGCAGTAAAACTAAACGATCATAGTGCTAAGCTAACGGATGGGTCTAGTCCATCACATCATTCTCCTAATGATGTGACCTTGTTGATCAAATGACAACTCATGTCTATGGTTAGGAAACATAACCATCTTTGATCAATGAGCTAGTCTAGTAGAGGCATACTAGGGACACTTTGTTTTGTCTATGTATTCACACATGTACTAAGTTTCCGGTTAATACAATTCTAGCATGAATAATAAACATTTATCATGATATAAGGAAATAAACAATAACTTTATTATTGCCTATAGGGCATATTTCCTTCACCGGCATGGCGCGCGACCAAGGCGCGGGGGACGCGGACGCGGGCAAGGCACGAGGCGTGCATGCTGGCTGCGGGCAGCTTGCCGTGGTGGCAACTGTGAGCTCGAGCGGCGACAGAGCTCGCATGAACGACGCTAGAGTACGGGAGCAAGGCAGGAAGACGAGAGGAAATAGAGAGGCACTCACCACAAAGTGGAAGAGCATTTTGGGGAGGCAGGGGAGGAGCTGGCGGCGGCGGATCGGGCGATGGCGTTCATCGGCCGTGGTGGAGGGAGACGGCACGCGCGACGCGGGGGTAGCTCCTCGGCTTCGCTTTTCGGGCGTGGGCGATGGAGACGAAGATGTCGGAGGTCCTGGACACGGTGGCGCGGCATCGGGCGGCCGGTGGTCGCGTGCTCAACGGAGGTGCGGCGGGGAAGATCTCCGTCGCGGGCCATTTGGAGAAGAGGGTTGCGAGGGGAAAATAGAGGGCACGCTAGGGTTTGGGGAGAAGATCAGGAGGGTATAGGGTGTTGCTCTTATCCCCCTATGACGTAGCAGTGCAGGACGCCGAGCACTCGGCGGCCATGGCGCCTCGGCCTCCTCCTGTAGCGGGAGGTAGGGGAAAGGCCAGCCACGTGGGCTGGGCCTTGTACAGTGTACATTGGGCCTAAGTTCCCCAACAACTTCTTTTCTTTAAAAAAACATTTAGGTTTCATTTTTCTTTTCTGTTTCAAAATTATTTTATTACTAAAAGAGTTTTGTTGTATAAGAGACTTGAGCCAAAAATACTTTGCAATATCTTGGACTGTCACAAAAAATTTGGGTCCAATACACTCGTAGAAAAAGGACCTTATGTGAGACACATTAGTACCGGTTCAATTTTGGCCCGGTACTATTGGTACCATTGGTCCCGGTTCGAACGACTATGCATTAGTGCTGGTTCGTGTTGAACGTTTAGTACCGGTTCGTGCCACGAACCGATACTAAAGGGGTGGTGGCAGACTGGCGTCAGGCCGGGGCCCCACGAGCCCCTTTAGTCCCGGTTTGTGGAACAAATCTGTACTAAAGGGCTAACCTTTACTACCAGTTCGTGCCACGAACCAGCACTAAAGGGGTCTAACCTATAGTCCCGGTTCGAGACACAAACCGGGACTATAGGGCAATTTTCAAACTCTACCCCCCCCTCGTGTATCGCCATTTCAGTTTTGAAAAACACAAAAGAAAATGATAAAAACTTCACAAATTAAATCCTTTGAGATGTAGTTATGTTACTACATCTACAAGTTAGGAAAATTCAAAAACTTAAATTTGGACATGTTTTGCAAAAAAGTGTGATGAAAAAGTAAAACGACTATATCTTTTGCATACGATGTCGGAAAAACGTATAATATATCAAAATGTTCAGCACGAAAATCCGCATCCGATTTTGACAGCCGTAGGCCTGTTTGCAAATTTTTAGAATCCTCAAATTCTAAAAGGAAAAAAAGATATGCTCAAATTTCAGTTTTTTTGAATTTTGCTCAAATTGTGGTCAAACTACTTATTCAAGAAATATTAGTGTTACTAAATAATTATTCAAGAATATTAGTGTTACTAAATAATTATTTCAATTTTTTAAATTTTGGTCAAATCTGGTCAAACTATGGTCAAACTACTTATTCAAGAAATATTAGTGTTACTTAATAATTATTGTTTTTTACAATAATAGTTTCAAATTCAAATGGTGAAACGTGTGACCTAATGCTCAAGCTAAACTCCTGAGGGTTAATAGGATTGACATCTTACTATTGTCAGGAAAACAATAAGTGCAGACTTGGAAACTAGGGGGAATAGAACTCCGAAGTTAAGCGTGCTCAGGTTGGAGTAGTGAGAAAATTGAAAATAAAAAAATCAATTTTTTTTCCAAAATTTTCAAAAAAAATTCAAAAAAGAAAACATTTAGTACCAACCGGTACTAAAGGCCCCTCATACCACGGCGCGAGCTCACGCCACATGGTGGGCCTTTAGTGGCGGTTCGTGCTGAACCGGTACCAGGGGGCCTTTAGTCTCCACCCTTTAGTGCCGGTTGTAGAACCGGCACTAAAGGCTCTTACGAACCGGTAATAAATCTCCGTTTTCTACTAGTGATTGGAATTGCTTAAAAGTAGTTTTGAATTTAAATGTGTCTATTTAATGTTGTTGGTCCACTAAAATAATTGCGAGGGGAAATTTGGGCACCCAAATGGGGTGGATGTTAGTTTTACTAATACTTAGGGATTTTATGACATATTGTAAACATTTTTGTTTCACGATTTGAAGAAATAATAATTTGACTTGAATTTCAATTTTGTATTTTGAATCGGTTTTGAATCAATGTGATCTTAACGACAGTAACCGAGGTGACGTGGCATCATTAGAAGGGAATTACTGTAGTCTAATTATCCGGGCATCACATGTTATCAATTCTAATATGTCGCAAGTTATTGATGATGCTATTTCTACTCTGAATGATGCTTATGATGATGCTAGTACCTTGCTTGATAATGATGAGGTGCCACTTGGTGAATTTCTTGATGAACAAATTGCTAGAGTAATACAACATGATGTTGTTGAATGTGATGATGAGCTTGAAACTGAAGCTCCTGAAACACCTACTAGAACCAGCCTTCCTAGATATGAATTGCCTAAGGTACCGGAAGATTATGTTATGAGTGAAGAAGCAACTAGAGATATTCTTGCATGTAATGATAGAGGTGATCTAGAGAAATTACTACACAAGTATAAAGAAAAATCTCTGAATGCTAGAATTAAATGTGATCCTAAGTTTGCTACTCCACATATCTTAATTGATGATAAGGATTATGAATTCTCTGTCGACCTAGAGTTAATTACTTTGGTTGAATTTGATCCTTTCCATGGTTATGAAATTGAAACTGTTGTGGCACATCTTACTAAGTTGAATGATATAGGCACCCTTTTCACTCACGATGAGAAAACTCGTTACTACTTTATTCTCAAAATATTTATGTTCTCATTAAAGGGTGATGCTAAAGCTTGGTACAACACTCTTACTCCTGGTTGTGTGCGTAATCCCCAGGATATGATTTACTACTTTTCTGACAAATATATTCCTGCTCATAAGAAACAAGCTGCCTTGCAGGAAATATTTAACTTTGTGCAAACTAAAGAAGAGAGTCTCCCACAAGGTTGGGGGAGGCTTTGCCAGTTACTTAATGCTTTGCCTGATCATCCTCTTAAGAAAAATGAAATACTTGATTTCTTCTATAATGGACTAACTGATGCTTCTAGGGACTTCCTAGATAGTTGTGCTGGTTGTGTTTTCAGGGAACGAACTATTGCCCAAGCTGAAGAATTATTGAATAACATATTTATGATGATTGGACTATTCCTGAACTACCGGCTAAACCCACTCCGAAGAAGAGGGGTATATTATATCCCAGTCCTGAAGATATGCAAGAGGCAAAGAAATCTATGGAGGAAAAAGGAATTAAAGCTAAGGATGTTAAAAATTTACCTCCCATTGAAGAAATACATGGGATTAATACACCACCACTGCCCAAGGTGGTAGAGGTAAATTCTCTTATGAAGTTCAATGATAATGATAATACTCACAATATGCATCCTAGCCAATGCCTTTATGAGTTTGAAAACTATATTAGAAAACAATATCACTTCAACGTAAATGTTATGAAACAATTGAAATACACTTCTGATATGATTGCTCGCTTGAGTGACTTGCTATTTAGAATACAAATGATGTTAGAGGTGTTGGAAAACATGCTTCTATGGTTCAAACTCAATTAGAACAAGTTGGTAAATCTCAAGGAGAATTACTTGATGAAATGAATCATAATATGCATGACTTAGCGATTAGAGTGGCAACTAGAGGAGGTAAAATGACTCAAGAACCACTTTATCCTGAGGGACACCCAAAGAATTGAACAAGACTCACAAAGAAATAACACTAGTGCACCTAGTCCTTCTAAAAAGAAAAAGAAAAAGGAAAATGATAGGACTTTGCACACTTCTAGTGAATCTGAAATAGAAAAACCTCCTCATAACAATATTGAAACTTCTATCTCTAATGCTGAAACCCAATCTGGTAATGAACACTCACCTAGTGATAATGAAAAAGATAATGATGAGGTTCATGAAGAGACTCGACCAAACAATGAAAAATAACCAGATAATGATGTTGAGATAGAACCACCTGTTGATCTTGATAACCCATAACCTAAAAATAAAAGATATGATAAAAGATACTTTGTTACTAGAAAACACGGTAAAGAAAGAGAAACGTGGGTTAAAAATGGAGAAATATGCCCTAGAGGCAACAATAAAGTTATTATTTATTTCCTTATATCATGATAAATGTTTATTATTCATGCTAGAATTGTATTAACCGGAAACTTAGTACATGTGTGAATACATAGACAAAATAGAGTGTCCCTAGTATGCCTCTACTAGACTAGCTCATTGATCAAAGATGGTTATGTTTCCTAGCCATAGACATGAGTTGTCATTTGATCAACGGGATCACATCATTAGGAGAATGATGTGATGGACAAGACCCATCCGTTAGCTTAGCACTATGATCGTTTTAGTTTTACTGCTATTGCTTTCTTCATGACTTATACATGTTCCTATCACTATGAGATTATGCAACTCCCGAATATCGGAGGAACACTTTGTGTGCTACCAAACATCACAACGTAACTGGGTGCTTATAAAGGTACTCTACAGGTGTCTCTGAAGGTACTTGTTGGGTTGGCGTATTTCGAGATTAGGATTTGTCACTCCGATTGTTGGAGAGGTATCTCTGGGCCCACTCGGTAATGCACATCACTATAAGCCTTGCAAGCATTGCAGCTAATGAGTTAGTTGCAGGATGATGTATTACGAAACGAGTTAAGAGACTTGCCGGTAATGATATTCAACTAGGTATTGAGATACCGATGATCGAATCTCGGGCAAGTAACATACCGACGACAGAGGGAACAACGTATGTTGTTATGCGGTTTGACCGATAAAGATATTCGTAGAATATGTGGGAGCCAATATGAGCATCCAGGTTCCGCTATTGGTTATTGGCCGGAGACGTGTCTCGGTCATGTCTACATAGTTCTCGAACCCGTAGGGTCCGCACGCTTAAGGTTTCGATGACAATTTTATTATGAGTTTATGAGTTTTGATGTACCGAAGGAGTTCGGAGTCCCGGATGAGATCGGGGACATGACGAGGAGTCTCGAAATGGTCGAGACATAAAAATTGATATATTGGACGACTATATTCGGACATCGGAAAGGTTCCGAGTGATTCGGTTATTTTCGGAGTACCGGGGAGTTACGGGAATAGAAGAGAGAGGCCAAAAGGAAGGAGGCGCGCGCCCCCCTTCTGGTCCGAATTGGACAAGGGGTGCAGCCCCTTTTTCCTTCCCCCTCTCCCCCTCTTTCCTTCTCTCCTACTCCGGAAAGGAAAGGGGAATCCTACTAGGACTTGAGAGTCCTAGTAGGACTCCCCACACTTGGCGCGCCCCCTCTAGGGTCGGCCTCTCCCTCCCTCGTTTATATAGGGGGCAAGGGGGCACCTTTAGACACAACAATTGATCTCTTGATCTCTTAGCCGTGTGCGATGCCCCCCTCCACCATAGTTCTCCTCGATAATATTATAGCGGTGCTTAGGCGAAGCCCTGCGACGGTAGAACATCAAGATCGTCACCACGTCGTCGTGCTGACGGAACTCTCCCTCGACACTCGGCTGGATCGGAGTTCGAGGGGCGTCATCGAGCTGAACGTGTGCTAGAACTCGGAGGTGCCGTAGTTTCGGTGCTTGATCGGTCGGGCCGTGAAGACGTACGACTACATCAACCGCGTTGTTCTAACGCTTCCGCTTTCGGTCTACGAGGGTACGTAGACTCACTCTCCCCTCTCGTTGCTATGCATCTGGTAGATAGATCTTGCGTGATCGTAGGAAAGTTTTAAAATACTACGTTCCCCAATAGCGGACTAGGTCCGTGATCTGAGGATTATCCTCATTGCTGCACAGAAGTATTATGTCCTTGATGCACCGCTAGGTGACGAACCTATTGCAGGAGCAGATGCAGACGTTATGAGAGTTTGACAAGCTCGGTATGATGACTACTTGATAGTTTAGTGCGCCATGCTTTACGGCTTATAACCGGGACTTCAAAAACATTTTGAATGCCACGGAGCACATGAGATGTTCCAAGAGTTGAAATTAGTATTTCATACTCATGCCCATGTCGAGAGGTATATGACCTCTGACAGTACATTGCCTACAAGATGGAGAAGAATAGCTCAACCAGTGAGCATGTGCTCAGATTGTCTGGGTACTACAATTGCTTGAATCAAGTGGGAGTTAATCTTCCAGATAATATAGTAATTGAAAATTTTCTCTAGACACTATCACCAAGTTAGTAGAACTTCGTGATGAACTATAATATGCAAGGGATGACAAAAGTAATTCCTGAGCTCTTTGCGATACTGAAATCGGCGAAGGTAGAAATCAAGAAAGAGCATCAAGTGTTGATGGTTAACAAGACCACTTGTTTCAAGTAAAGGGCAAAGGGATAGAAGGGGAACTTCAAGAAGAATGACAAGCAAGTTGTCACTCCCGTGAAGAAACCAAAAGCTAAACTCAATCCTGAAACTAAGTGCTTCTACTGCAAAGGAAATGGTCACTGGAAGTGGAACTACCCTAGATACTTGGCGGATAAGAAGGATGGCAAAGTGAACAAAGGTATATTTGATGTACTTATTATTGATGTGTACTTCACTACTGTTCATAGCAACCCCTGGTTATTTGATACCGGTTCAATTGCTAAAATTAATAACTCGAAATGAGAGTTGCAGAATGAACAGAGACTAGTTAAAGGTGAAGTGACAATGTGTGTTGGAAGTGGTTCCAAGATTGATATGATCATCATCGCACACTCCCTATACTTTCGGGATTAGTGTAGCACCTAAATAAATTTTATTTGGCATTTGCGTTAAGCATGAATAAGATTTGATCATGTTTGTTGCAACACGGTTATTCATTTAAAGTCATAGAATAATTGTTATTTTGTTTACATGAATAAAGCCTTCGATGGTCATACACCCAATGAAAATAGTTTGTTGGATCTCGATTGTAGTGATACACATATTCATAATATTGAAGCCAAAAGATGCAAGGTTAATAATGATAGTGCAACTTATTTGTGGCACTGCCGTTTAGGTCATATTGGTGTAAAGCACATGAAGAAACTCCATAGTGATGGACTTTTGGAATCACTTGATTATGAATCACTTGGTGCTTGCGAACCATGCCTCATGGGCAAGATCACTAAAACTCCGTTCTCCGGAACAATGGAGCGAGCAACAGATTTGTTGGAAATCATACATAATGATGTATTGGACCGATGAGTGTTGAAGCTCGTGGTGAGTATCGTTATTTTCTGACCTTCACTGATGATTTGAGCAGATATGGGTATATCTACTTGATGAAGCACAAGTCTGAAAGATTTGAAAAGTTCAAAGAATTTCAGAGTGAAGTAGAGAATCATCGTAACAAGAAAATAAAGTTTCTACGATCTGATCATGGAGGTGAATATTTGAGTTATGAGTTTGGTCTTCATTTGAAACAATGTGGAATAGTTTCACAACTCACGCCACCCGGAACACCACAACATAATGGTGTGTCCGAACGTCATAACCGTACTTTATTAGATATGGTGCGATCTATGATGTCTCTTACCGATTTACCACTATAGTTTTGGGTTATGCATTAAAGACAACTGCATTCACGTTAAATAGCGCACCATCTAAATCCGTTGAGACGACGCCTTATGAACTGTGGTTTGGCAAGAAACCAAAGTTGTCGTTTCTTAAAGTTTGGGGCTGCGATGCTTATGTGAAAAAGCTTCAACCTGATAAGCTCGAACCCAAGTCGGAGAAATGTGTCTTCATAGGATACCCAAAGGAAACTGTTGGGTACACCTTCTATCACAGATCCGAAGGCAAGATATTCGTTCCTAAGAATGGATCCTTTCTAGAGAATGAGTTTCTCTCGAAAGAAGTGAGTGGGAGGAAAGTGGAACTTGATGAGGTAATTGTTCCTTCTCCCAAATTGGATAGTAGTACATCACAGAAACTAGTTCTAGTGATTCCTACACCAATTAGTGAGGAAGCTAATGATGATGATCATGAAACTTCAGATCAAGTTACTGTTGAACCTCGTAGGTCAACCAGAGTATGTTCCGCACCGGAGTGGTATGGTAACCCTATTCTAGAAGTCATGTTACTAGACCATGATGAACCTACGAACTATGAGGAAGCGATGATGAGCCCAAATTCCGCAAAATGGCTTGAGGTCATGAAATCTGAGATGGGATCCATGTATGAGAACAAAGTGTGGACTTTGGTTAACTTGCCCGATGATCAGCAAGCCATTGAAAATAAATGGATCTTTAAGAGGAAGACTGACGCCAATGGTAATGTTACTGTCTACAAAGCTCTACTTGTTGCGAAAGGTTTTCGACAAGTTCAAGGTGTTGACTACGATGAGATTTTCTCACCCGTAGCGATTCTTAAGTCTGTCCGAATCATGTTATCAATTGCCACATTTTATGAAATTTGGCAAATGGATAACGAAACTGCGTTCTTTAATGGATTTATTAAAGAAGAGTTGTATATGATGCAACCAGAAGGTTTTGTCAATCCTAAAGGTGCTAGCAAATTGTGCAAGCTCCAGTGATCCATCTATGGACTGGTTCAAGCATCTCAGAGTTGGAATATACGCTTTGATAAGTTGATCAAAGCATATAGTTTTATACAGACTTGCGGTGAAGCCTGTATTTACAAAAAAAGTGAGTGGGAGCACTACAACCTTTCTGATAAGTATACGTGAATGACATATTGTCGATCAGAAATGATGTAGAATTTTCTGGAAAGCATGAAGGAGTGTTTGAAAGGAGTTTTTCGAAGAAAGACCTCGGTGAAGCTGCTTACATATTGAGCATCACGATCTATAGATAGATCAAGACGCTTGATAAGTTTTTTCAATGAGTACATACCATGACAAGTTTTTGAAGTAGTTCAAAATGGATCAGCCAGAGAAGGAGTTCTTGCCTGATTTGTAAGGTATGAAGTTGAGTAAGACTCAAAGTCCGACCTCGGCAGAAGATAGAGAAAGAATGAAAGTCATTCCCTATGCCTCAGCCATAGGTTCTATAAAGTATGACATGCTATGTACCAAACATGTTGTGTACCTTACCATGAGTTTGGCAAGGAGGTACAAAAGTGATCCAGGAGTAGATCACTGGACAACGGTCAAAATTATCTTTAGTTAATGGATAACTAAGGAAATGTTTTCTCGATTATGGAGGTGATAAAGAGTTCGTCGTAAAGAGTTACACCGATGCAAGCTTTACACTAATCCAGATGACTCTAAGTATCAATCTGGATGCATATTGGAAGTGGGAGCAATTAGCTAGAGTATCTCCATGCAGAGAATTGTATACATAGAAATTTGCGAAATACATACGGATCTGAATGTGTCAGACCCGTTGACTAAACTTCTCTCACAAGCAAAACATGATCACACCTTACTACTCTTGGGTGTTAATCACATAACGATGTGAACTAGATTATTGACTCTAGTAAACCCTTTGGGTATTGGTCACATGGAGATGTGAACTATGGGTGTTATTCACATAACGATTTGAACTATCGGTATTAAATCACATGGAGATGTGAACTAGATTATTGACTCTAGTGCAAGTGGGAGACTGAAGGAAATATGCCCTAGAGACAATAATAAAGTTATTATTTATTTCCTTATATCATGATAAATGTTTATTATTCATGCCAGAATTGTATTAACCGGAAACTTAGTACATGTGTGAATACATAGGCAAAACAGAGTGTCCCTAGTATGCCTCTACTAGACTTGCTCATTGATCAAAGATGGTTATGTTTCCTAGCCATAGACATGAGTTGTCATTTGATCAACGTGATCACAATATTAGGAGAATGATGTGATGGACAAGACCCATTCGTTAGCTTAGCACTATGATTGTTTAGTTTTACTGCTATTGCTTTCTTCATGACTTATACATGTTCCTATGACTATGAGATTATGCAACTCCCGAATACCGGAGGAACACCTTGTGTGTTATCAAACATCACAACGTAACTGGGTGATTATAAAGATGCTCTACAGGTGTCTCCGAAGGTGTTCGTGGTGTTGGCATAGATCAAGAATAGGATTTGTCACTCCGAGTGTCGGAGAGGTATCTCTGGCCCCTCTCGGTAATACACATCATAATAAGCCTTGCAAGCAAATCACTAATGATTTAGTCACGATATGATGTATTACAGAACGAGTAAAGAGACTTGCCGGTAACGAGATTAACTAGGTATGGTGATACCGACGATCGAATCTCAGACAAGTAACATACTGATGACAAAAGGAACAACGTATGTTGTTATGCGGTTTGACCGATAAAGATCTTCGTAGAATATGTAGGAGCCAATATGAGCATCCAGGTTATGCTATTTGTTATTGACCGGAGATGAGTCTCGTTCATGTCTACATATTTCTCGAACCCGTAGGGTCCGCACGCTTAACGTTTGATGACGACCTGTATTATGAGTTTATGTGTTTTGATGTACCGAAGGTAGTTCGGAGTCCCAGATGAGATCGGGGACATGACGAGGAGTCTCGAAATGCTCGAGGCATAACGATCGATATATTGGACGACTATATTCGGACATCGGAAAGGTTCTGAGTGATTCGGGTATTTTTCGGAGTACCGGAGAGTTACGGGAATTCGCCAGGGAGTATATGGGCCTTATTGGGCTTTAGGGGAAAGGGAGAGAGGAGGTTGCGCCCCTCCCATGGCTTAGTCCGAATTGGACTACGGAGAGGGGCTGCGCCCCCTCCTTCCTTCTCTTCTCTTTCCCTTTCCTTCTCTCCTACTCCTACTACTTGGAAGGGCTCCTAGTTCTACTAGGAAAGGGGGAATCTACTCCCGGTGGGAGTAGGACTCCCCTAGGGCGCGCCATAGAGAGGGCCGGCCCTCCCTCTCCTCCACTCCTTTATATACGGGGGTAGAGGCACCCCATAGACACACAAGTTGATCAGTTGATCTCTCCCAACCGTGTGCGGTGCCCCCCTCCACAGTAACACACCTCGGTCATATTGTTGCAGCGCTTAGGCGAAGCCCTGCGACGGTAACTTCACCATATCCATCACCACACCGTCGTGCTGACGAAACTCTCCCGTGAGGCTCAACTGTAACACCCCAAAAATTTTAACCATGATTTATTTATTAAAATTTTGCCAGGAAATTAAATTTTCCTTTTCTGGACTTTCTTTTGATTTCAGAACCATTCTTTTCTTCTGAATTGTGGAGTTTTCCCTCCAAGGGGAACTTTTCAAAAATAAATATTGTTGGACTTGTATACCTTCTCAAGATCAATTCTTTTATCAGTGGAATTATTTCTATAAATATTTCCCTGAAACTTTATTGCTTTTAATTGGTTTCTCATAAGTTTTGGAGTCCCTTTTGCACTGCAACCCTTTGATAAATTCTTCTAAAAATTCCACCAAAATTTGGAGATGTTAATAGAAGTATATAATTCATTTCTATGCAAAAACCCAATGGTGTTCTTTGGAAAATTTGAGCAAACAATCCTCATTTGTATTCTGGTCCAGTTTGGCATTTTCTACTGCAGCACTATTTTATCTTGCCCTATTGCCCATGGGATGTTTCCTGCTTGTAGTCCACCCTACCAAACTCTTAAGTCCTGGAGATTGAGACCATTGGAATATTTTTGACACATGCAATAATAGTCTTTATTTTCTGTCCAGATTTGGTTTTCTCAAAAACTTGTACTAGGGAGTTTTTGTTTTTGTCAAACTAACCTTGCCACCTTCTTTATCATCTAAAGAGACTCTGCTCTGGAGCTTTTGGCCATCAGAAGTAATGCCTAGATGCCCATGGCATTCTGTCGAGCAATTTGTGTGTCTGGCCAGATTTGGCATAGTTTTGTGATTACTTTGTGAACTTGATTCCCTGACCCAACAACCATGTCTATTGGACCTATTGCTTTCACCCTAACCATCCTGTTAATTTGCAGCGGCATCCAAGCCCCCTAGCATGCTTTGGCATTTTGTCGAGCACACGGCGTGCGTGCTCTGGGCGCGGCCAGAGCGCGCGTTTTGCACGTGCGTGCGTCCTAGCTGCCGCGTCCCAGGTTGACCCCTCCCTCGAGCTCGATCTGATCCGCTGGTGCAGCCGTGTCTCGCCCGCACTCGACCGCCCCCTGGCTCCCTGCAGCGTCGCCGCAGCAAGCTTCTTGGCGGCACGCGTGCGGCCGCATCCGCTCCTGCCATGGACGGCGCCGCCCAAGCCTCCTCCGTTCGCCAGCTGCCCTCGTGAACAGGCCGTTCACATCCCCTAGCTCCCGCAGCCACGCCGTGCCCCGCTAGCATCGCCACGTTGTCCTGCAAACCACAGTGGCGGCGAGCCACCGTTCTTATCCACGGCCGTCGCCGAACCGCCTCTCCGTGCCTATATAAACCCACACCAAGCTCTTCACGCTAGGCATGAACCCTCCTCGATGCCATAGCAAGGCCCCTCTAGCTCCCATTCCTCCAGAGGCCGTCGTTCTCTCCGTCTCTGGTAGCAATGGCCGCCGCTGCCATCCGATCGAATTCAACCGGACCAGAGCATCCCCCTCTCTGCTCTACCCTCCAGTAGGTCACCCTCGACCCTAGCTACCAACCCCGCGCGTCAATCTTACCAGAGGACCAATGTAGGGGAGAGTACCCCTTCTGTCCGACGCCACGGTCCGCTGGAGAGAATGCCACCGACGGCCCCGTCCACCCCCACGTCTCCGTCGACCACCGGGAGGACCGCCCAGAAGTAGTGGATCCCTTCCCGCCCTCGGAGACCCGTGGGGAGCTGCCGTTCGACGGCAGGGATCACCGGAGCTCCGCATGAGCTCGGCAGCGGGAGGAGGAAGAAGGTCGACTGGTCAAATATGACCAGTGGACCCAACGGCCCCACCTGCCAGCGTCCCCAGGCTCTATCAGAGCGTTTTAAGTGGAAATGTATTCCACGAGATACGTCTTCGCTAAGAGAAAGCGTAAGCCCTGTCGAACCGTTTTCTTTTTCTATTTTATTTAAAAACAGAGTTTGACCCAAACTTTGACTGACTACAACTTTTAAAATATAAGTCCTTTTGACTTGATTCTTTTTCTGTTGTTTCTAAAATCTTGTCTAGTTTATTTTCATATTTATTCGAAAAATTTCTGAGCAACCTTTTTGTACTGTTTTTGAATTATGTATTGATTTGAATTTTCTTAAAATAGGATTTTTGGAGAGGGAAGCAACTTTCAAAAAGTGCACCCCCCACACACTCTCGGAAGGCAAGCATCTTGAACACAGATATGATATTTTGTTGAATGCTTGCTAGGAGTAGTAAGCTATGTTTATGTCACATGAAATAATGAGTTTTGCATATAATGTCAAGACATGCATAGATGCATTTGATGAGAAGTTGATTTGCTGTGATCATGTTATATACATGTGAAGTGGTTACTGCCTCATGCCACGTATGCCTGAGCTGGTCCGGACAGACTTCGGGGAGAAGTTTTGTCATGGATAAAGTATGACCATGAAGATGGTACCTCATGGTGATGAGAGAGATCAGTGAGGGCATGTCGAGGCATGATGAGTGGTGATTTTGTCTGTTGGTGTGAAATATGTTTGCTATACTAATCACGTAGGTGATGCTTTAACCTCCTGAGTCGACCATAGATCGAGTCTTGTTCCGGTAACCCCCATACTTGTTTCGTACTACCACTTGTCCCTGCCGCAGGTAGGGTACAGTCCAGTAAGTTGTCAACCCCTTTCTTGGCACACACCGTACAGAGAGGCCATGGTGGAAGATACCGGCTGCATCCGATAGGCATGCCACCTGGTCCGGGGGCATGGGTGTTTCCGGTTGGGGACGAGGGGGTAGCTCCCCTAGTTTGCGCGCATTATAAATTCTGTGATCCCATGCTACTCGAGGTTGTAGCCTCCCCACTTAGAGTTTTGCTTAACAGATGTCGTGGGTGATTCCAGTCACTGGTAAGTCAAGCTGGTGTGTGCGGGTCAGGTGTGTTTGCAATTAAAAGACCGTAAATGGAATTAGTCCCGATGGACTAAAGGAATCCATTACTCGTGGGTAAAGAGTACACCCTCTGCAGAGGTTATATCTATTCGAATAGCCGTGTCCGCGGTTAAGGATTACAGTCTGGGATGGGTCAAGTGTCGGTCTTAGTGTCGGTCTTTGGAGGAAAATCTGCTAAGCCAGAACATTGATCATAACATATGACATATGATTATTATTATTATTATTATTATTATGGACTAACCATTGTATTATTTGAATTATTGAGTATCCCTGGGATGGTTCTACCTCCTGGATATTCCCTGTGATTATTTTCCTATAAGCCCTTTATGTGGTGTCGCACAGACGCCCGACTGTGGCATGCTTATTATTTATATTTCCTATAAGCCCTTTATGTGGTGTCGCACAGACGCCCGACTGTGGCATGCTTATTATTTATTTTTCCTATAAGCCCTTTATGTGGTGTCGCACAGACGCCCGACTGTGGCATGCTTATTATTATTTATTCTTATAAGCCCTTTATGTGACGTCGCTCAGACGTCCGACTGAGGCATGCTTTATTTTATTATCCTTTCGAGGCGTCGCTTCAGACACCCGATCGGTGCATTTTATTTTTATTCTCTGATTGCTTATTCATGTTTTATAAGGATATCCTGCTTGCGTGCGTCATGAATTTTATTTCGTGACTAACAAAGTGATCATGGAATGTTTCAGTGCATGATTATCATTTGTTATATTGTACCTGTGTTCATAATGTTTGCGAGTACATTCAAAGTACTCACTGGCTTGTCCCTGGCTATTGTCTTGGCCAGATTTCTTGCTGGAAGAGGAGCGCTGCGATGACAGCCCCGGAACCTAGGCAATGGAGACAGCAGCCTCGCGAAGATAGGAGTTATCCAGGTCAGCTGTTCCTGTGGGAAATGGAGTCCCATAGACGCTGATGTATCGCAACCCGCTTCCGCCATCAACCACTAGAAACCTTATGTTGTACTCATTGACCAGAATGGTCTTGTACTACATATTTGGTATTTTGCTTGGAATATCTGTATCAAGTTTGTGTCTCATCAGCTAACAGTAATCCTGGGGCTGGTGAGCACAAGGACCATTGACTGGGAAATTTATATCCTGGAAAACCGGTCCTGACATCAACTGGATCAAGAGCTCGTGGGACGTCATGAAGCTGAACGTGTGCTGAACGCGGAGGTGCCGTACGTTCGGTACTTGATCGGTTGGATCGCGAAGAAGTTCGACTACATCAACCGCGTCACTAGACGCTTCCGCTTCCGGTCTACGAGGGTACGTAGACACACTCTCCCCTCTTGTTGCTATGCATCTGGTAGATAGATCTTGCGTGATCGTAGGAAAATTTTGAAAATACTATGTTCCCCAACTAAAAAACCTATGCCTTTTCCACCACAGTTAACTAAAAAAAGACGCTGAAGAATTTGAAAGGTTTGCTGAAATGCTGAGGGCAGTCTTTTTGCGTACTCGTTTAACTGATATTTTAAAAATGCCTCCAATGCCAAGTATATGAAAGACATCATTACTAATAAGAGAAAAATACCGGAAGCTGAAATCTCCTCTATGCTTGATAATTATACTTTCGAAGATGGAGTACCTAAAAAACTTGGAGATCCGGGTATACCAATTATACCTTGCTCTATAAAAAGAATTATGTGAAAACTTCTTTGTGTGATTTAGGAGCTGGTGTTAGTGTTATGCCTTTCTCTCTATATAAAATACTTGACTTGAATAAACTCACACCAACTGAAATATCTTTGCAAATGGCTGACAAGCAACTGCCATACCTATCGGTATTTGTGAGGGTGTGCCCGTTGTTGTTGCTAATGTCACTATCTTGACTAACTTTGTTGTATTTGAGATGCCTGAGGACGACAATATGTCTATTATTCTTGGTAGACCCTTCTTGAATACTGCAGGGGCTGTTATTAATTGTAATAAAAGCAAGGTCACTTTTCATATTAGTGGTAATGAGCATACGGTGCACTTTCCGAAAAAACAATTCCAAGTGAATGGTATTCATGTTATTGAAAAATCTCCGACAATCACTATTGGAAGTTTTCAAATACCTCTACCTACTGTCAAAAAGAAATATGAAATGCTTACTGTTGGGGACATCCATATCCCCATTGAGGTAACTTAGTGATTTACGAAATTTCTTCGGTTTCATGCCAACCGAAAGTGGTTGTTAATAAGACTTGATCGACCTTATTAATGAATCATTTTTGAGCAGTATGAAGTTGATGAATTTAGTAAGCACTACCTTCTGTCCTTACTTTTTATTTTCTGTTTTTACTAGTTAAATAAAATAAAATGCCATGTTTAGTCTGTTTTTTGAATTTTCTGTGCAATAAAAATGACCCAAAAAATAAAAGTTCTCAGAATGCCCTGAAATTTTTATACGATTTTTTCTGAATATTTCTGAATTTCTGGTGCAATTAATACGAGAGGGAGGTGCACCAGGTGGGCACAACCCACCTGGCCGGGCCAGGACCCCCAGGCACGCCCTGGTGGGTTGTGGTCCCCATGTGGCCCCCCTCACTTACCTGTTTAGCCCACATCATCACTTACCTCCAGAAACAAATTCTTCATTGCTCTCTCTCCCGTGTTCTTGAGCTCAAACCCGCGGATTTTGATCTCTTTGCTCGAAGCTTCGTTTTCGAAACTGTTTCGGGGGATTGTTGCTTGGTATGTGACTCCACCATTTGTCCAATTAGTTTTTGTTTTAGTGGTTTATTGTCACGCCCAAGATGCAATTCTATCCCGATCACGTGATGATCTCATGATTGGGGCACAACCGCATTTCGGGCGCTTAGCAAGATGGATATCATTTCATCGTACCATTACATAAATAGATGGGGATACATACAAGTCATACAATAGACACATGTGAATACATCAACATCATATACAAGACATCTGACTACGGATGGAAACACATGAAAGCACAACGACATCCATCCTGCTATCCCAGGCTATCGACCAGGAACCTATCCCAAGACCGAAGAAGAAGAAGAAGAAGGAACTCCAACACAAGTAAACATCGGTCTCACATCAAGTCATCGGAAACCTACACCTGCAACTGTTGTTGTAGTATCTGTGAGACACGAGGACTCAGCAATCCCATAACCATGGGTATCAAGACTAGCAAAGCTTAATGGGTATGGAGAGGTAAAGTGGTGAGGTTGCGGCAGTGGCTAAGCATTATATGGTGTCTAACTTACGAGTACAAGAATAAGAAGAGCAACTACGCAAACGATCGCAAACTAGTAATGATCAATAAGTGATCCTATCTACTTACGTCCAAACATAACCTCACTGTGTTCTCTTCTCAAATTGAAAAAAGACGATCACGGTTACTCACACGGTTGGTGTATTTTAATTTGGATCCTCTGTCAAGTTCTCTACAACCGGATATTAACAAATTCCAATCTGCCACATAACCGCGAGCACGGCTTTCGAAAGATTATAACCCTGTAGGGGTGTCCCAACTTAGCCCATCACAAGCTCTCACGATCAGCAGAGGTAAAACATCTTATCTTAGGGAAGGCCCGAGCGTCCTCGGAATCCCAGTGCACAAGTTCTTCGAAGAAAGGAAAACTAGCCCAAGGAGATCTCCCAGTGAGTCAGACCCGTGTCCAGAGCCGCGCGCTCTCCATCTACGGACTCATCCGTCTATGCGAAGTGGACGATAGACATAATACCTTGAGTTCCCCCGAGGTGGCACCGCTAACTGCTAGGTAGGTGGGCCAACACTCAAGTCGAGCACTGGCCCGGGGGTTGATTAATAATCCTCGGGTTGATAACTCCCTCGGCAAGTTTTAGTTGTTAGGCAAATGGTAAAACCAAAGTTGAATCTCTTCGGGAAAGCTTTACTTTAAGCGAAGAAGCAAGGGGGCCTATAAACCCCAACCATGTAAGGAACGCAAAATCAAGAAACATAACACCGGTTTATCGGAATCTAAGACGGCAAGAGTGGAACAAAACATCAGGCAAAAGGCCGGGCCTTCCACCCTTTACCAAGTATATAGGTGCATTAATTTAACATAAGATATATTGTGATATTCCAACAATCCAAGTTCCGACATGAAGCAATCTTCATCTTCACCTGCAACTAACAATGCTATAAGAGGGGATGAACAAGTAGTGACATAGCCAAACAACGGTTTGCTGGGATGGTGTCAAAGGTTAGAGGTTTCATGGCAACAATGAGAGGCTGACAACAATAGATAGGCAGCGCGACATATAGCGATAGCATCAAGACAAGTAGCATAGCAATGAGATCCAGGGTGACGGTCATCTTGCCTGAGATCCTGCTAGGAAGAAGAACGAGTCCATGAAGAAGACGAAGCCACGAAGATGAACAAGCGTAGTCGAACGAATCCTCACGATCGCAACGAAACAAGAACTAACGAGAAGAAGCAAACAACATGGTAAACACAAGACACGTAAACAAGACAAGATGCTCAACCAAGTATGATGCATGACAATGCTACATTATGCAAATCATGGCAAGAGATGATGCAAACAAGAACACACAACGAAGCAAGTTTAAATGAGGCCGGAGACAACATATAACAATTCTGGTAAGTCCTCATATGCAAATTTCGAAATTGGTCCAGATATGAACAAACCTTATGTTAAAGTTGTTAAACAGTAAGTTAACATGCACCATGATGATCTACATGAATTTCTAGTCAAGTTACATATAAAGTTCGCTTAATTCGGAGCTACGACCTAGAAGATATGAGCAAACAAGTTACACATGGCATTGATGCAAAATGCACTCAAACATCATGCAAACACTCTCAAAACATGGAAGCAACATGGCATGATGCATCTACATGCAAAACCAAGTAAGTTTCATATAGGGCATGCTCAAAACGGAGCAACGGATCAACACATACACACGAAACAAGTTTAAAGGACAAGATGTCCAAAACAGCAACTAGACATCTTACAAGCATCAAAACAACATGCTACAAGTACAAGATAGGCACAAACATGGCATGAAATCAAAGTACAGATTATACATGGCAAAACAAGATTACTAAGCATCTCCAAATAACCTCTATAGCAATGGCATTCATCAAGACAAGTAAGCAAGTCATAACAGATTCTCAGACTTAGAGAAAAAGAGAGTAAGGTTGAAAACATATTCATGATGCATACTTTGAGGCAACAAAAGTAAATGCTACAGGAACATTTCATGGCATCAAAGGACATGACAAGCATGTAAATGTCAAGCATTACAAAACATGATCACTGAGCTACTGCCAAATGCCACTAGAACATGCTCAAAACATCATGACAAGATTGCAAAAGATAACAGATTCACAGACTTAGTGAAATAACTGAACATGGCAGGAACAGCGACAAGTGGGCATGTTTGCAAGCTTGTTCAACTCATCTCAAAGCATATCATGGCATGTGGATATAACCAACAACAAGAGGACATGTTTATGCAGCTACTCATGGCAAGAACATGGTCATAGGATGCATAGAACACTAGCTATTCACATGGCAAAACTGAACTTACTAATAACAGGCTGACAGAAACATTATTTAGCAATTTGAGAGCATGGTAATGACAAGCTACAACAGGCCATAATTTCAACCAAGGGCATGGATGGATATAGCATTACATGGACAACAAAACATGATCACTGAACATCTCCAGATTATGCATGGATATGACTGCAGCATCAAGCAAACATGGCATCACAATATAACAGTTCCAGAGTTAGCAGTTTTCAACAAGTCTCGGAAAACAACAAACAGTGAGTAGGTCACTTTGCAAGCTTGTTTCACTCACCACAAGTCATATCATGAAAAACTAACTACACCATTGCAAAGATGACATGATTGTGCTCCTAAAACATGTTAACATGATGCTATAAAAAATTCACACAAAAAGATATGAAAAAGACAAATCTGCAAGTTATAACAGTTTTCAGCACTTAACAGCAACATGCACTTTTGCAATAGGGATTAATATGTCGAAATGCATCCTATTATGTATGCAAATGCAACCAACATCAAGAGGATAGAGAGACGAACATTTTGATATATCATATGCTCCATTTGGATATACATGCAAAAAGATACGAGCACCACAACATGCACACATATTATGGTTTTCTGGGGACTTAGTCATTTTTGAAGAAAAAAACCGAGTGAGCGTTTATTAGCTACAAGTCGCACAGGGTAGGGCTTAGTCGAGCGCTCACCATGGGCTTGGCTTGGGACGGAGAAGGAGGCTCGCAGGACAGGATCTAGGCTGGGCCTAGGAGGCCGGAGAGGAGGCAGGATGGGCCTGCTGGGGGAAGTGGGTAGGCTCCACGTGGCGGCCCATGTGTGAGCAGGGAGGCGCGCGAGGCCAGGCGCCCACTGGTCGTCGACCTCCCGAGCGAGTACCAGGTGGCGGCGGTGGCTGGTTCCCCGGCGAGATGGTCAAGGGTGGCAGCAGTCCGGCGGAGTCGACGAGGGCGGGATCGGGTCGCAGGGACCCAGATCCGACGGATCACGGCCGGTGCGGGCGAAGACAAGGCCGGCGGTGGCGGTCTCCTGTCGATCCACGGCAGAGGGAGAGAGAGATGCGAGATCCGAGTGAGGGAGGAGAAGGAGAGGGCAACGGGGAGGCTGCGTCCTGAGGAAGGCGCCGGCCCTGGTGGCCGGAGCAACGACGTGAGGCGGCGGGGTCGCGGCGCTGAGTGTCTTTATGACAGATGGGGACCGCTAGTCAGGTTGACGTGGCACCGTTTAACATCTTACATGTAACATCGACAATTGGCTAACGCATCATCATGTGTGAGCTTGTGGGGTCCACGTGTCATTGAAAGAAAATAAGAAAAAAGTTTGGTTTGCCTTATCACCACACCGCCCTAAATCTCGTTCACCACCCCGCTGTCGCCCGTCTTGCCGTCGACCGAGGCAAAGTCCGCCGTTGCCGTTGTTGCGCCTAGGTGGACACATAGAACGTTGCTCGTCCCGACCCCAGCCGAGCCAGGGGTTGTTGCCCCCGTCCCGACCTCGGCCTAGGCAGGGGCCGCCATTGCCGTTGCCGCATCGAGGGGGAGGCAGAGGACGTTGCCAGTCCCGCCCCCGCCCCCGGCTGAGGGGAGGCCTTCCGCCACGCGTCGAGGCTGCCCTGCGCGTACTCTAGGACAACTGCATCGCCAGGCTCACCGATCTCATCCAGGTCCGGCTCGCGCTCGTGGCCATCGTTCTGCGCCACTGTAACTGGAGTCATTCTCGCGTGCACTACCCATGGGCGGTACCGGGCGCCGAGGCGTGGTTCCAGCAGGGAACTCGGCCGGCCGCGAGACTGAATGAGTGGATGCGGAGATCGCGGCAGGGGCCATCGCCCGTCCCTATTCTTGCGAGACCATGGCTCGAATTGGAGCGGAAGAGAACGAATCCGAGGTGCGGAAGGGGATGGCGGCTCGATTCTTGCCGGGTCTGGGCGAGGGCTAGTTAACGACGACGACTTTCATGGAGCTCAGGGGCCATGGCGATGGGCGGCGACGACGCTCTTGCATGCTGTTGGTTCGGGGGGAGAGAGAAATTTGGGAGAAGAGAAGAACAGAGAGAAGGTAGGATGAAATGCTAACAAGTGGGCCCCATGTCCAGCAAAATGGTTCTACGTAACGGCGTAAGGAATTGGTGCCACATGCGAACCAACCTGTGGTTGAGATGGTTAGGTGGACAGTGGTATCCCCAACCCACCAGGGTTCAAATCCTGATGTTCCCGTCGACGACGAGGCGCCTACGGTGACTTCATAAATCTCAAGATGATATCCCGACTCAGTCTCTCGGAGGTGCTCATAGGGATAGGGTGTGCGTGTGTGCATTCATAGGGGTGAGTGTATGCACGTGTATATTAGTGCTTGCGTGTGTACTGATGCTAAAAAAAAGGAATTGGTGCCACATCAGCGTGACTGGCGGGCCCCATCTGTCATAAACGTGCTCAGCAGAGACAATCTGCGGATCAGTGTTATTTGTAAAATATTATGGTAGACACGATGTTTTTTGTAAAATAAAGAAATGAATAACCTAGTGTTTTTTCCAAACCTAGCCTTCGAAGTGGTGTTTTTGTACGATTTACTCCATCGAGATCCATCCTCGTTAGCTTTCGCCATGCCATCGGCACCTTCCCTGCTCATGCGGTTCGCTAGTGCCGCTCGCTCAGCTGCGGCGACCGCATCTCGCTTCGCGCGCTTTGCTGAACGAGCGGCCCTCTCCACGAAGGCGGTGGCGGTCGAATGTCACGCTCCCATCTTGGGTTCCCACCCTGCCGCCTCCGTAGATCTGCATCTGCACCGTCCTCCCGTCGTCGTCCCTCCCCCCGCCATGACCGCACCTGCCTCCCAGACGCCCAGCTACTTAAAAGGTAAAATCCAATGCCTGGCTGATACAACAGGAGCATGGTTTGGGACCCTTGGGCATCACGGGCAGGGAACGGGAACGGGATTGCCCATCTTCCGTTGTTTTCCTTTCATTTTTATGAAGTCCGGACGATTTACCATTTTATACCATTATAATTCGACACAAGACTTACTTCTTTTTCTTTAACAGAACAAATGCCGAAAGCTAAGGTGAAGTTTGTGGCAGAGGAGAAAGACCTAGAGTCAGATGAAACCCTTTGGGCCTTGTACGAGCGCTGGTGCGAGGCTTTCAACCAACAGCGTGACCATGGTGAGAAGGTTCGCCGGTTCAGCACATTCAAGAAGACCGTCCTGCACATCCACAACAAGCCCAATGTGGGCTACAGAAGGGGAATAACCCAATTCGCTGATGGAAAGCTAAGGAAGCCCGGTTACACTGATCTGCTTGATCTTAAGATTGCAGAGCATGCTGACGGCCATGATATTGAAATTGTCACAGATGACAGTGGCAAACTTTACAAACGAGTCTACGCTGATTATAAGGTGGTTCGAGACAGACTTTATGTCCATTTACCCAAGGGGGTTGATGTGAAAACCATCACCAGCAACCCTGAGTGGGCTGATCTGGAAAAGTTTTAGTCCACCAACCCTGATTACTAAGCTGTGATATGCTGAATTGGTTGGTTGGTCTTCCTTCTGCCAAAGAAGACATCTGTGCTAAGTTGTGCTTTGGCAATGCATCCGTATGCTTAATAATATGTGTAAGCTATGTGTATGCAAACTATGTTTGGTAATTACCATCATATCTTCTGGCTCCAATTCAGCCAAATATGTTATAGTTGCTTCAGTCCGCTGACGTCGACTCTGACGTCGACTCTGTCCCATTTGTGTTGTATTCAATTTCGTAACGGATGGATCTCGCACTGAATAACAAATAGTTTTCATCTGATTAGTGGGGTATAATTTCGTTTTAAATAAACATGAAAAATAGTTTATATCGTGGTGTTATCTGGATCGAATTTCAAGGATATATTTCAGCCATATTAAAAAGACCGATTACCTTTCCAAGATTGCCAACACTTCTGGAGCGTCAACGTTGATGTGCCATCTAGTAGTGGCCAATGTCATTGCAGGTAGAAGCAGATTGCCTGAATGTCATTGCGGTTTTGTGTTACACTGGACTTTGTAGGCTACTACTAGCAGGTAGTGCGTGGCGGCTTACATTGTTCCTTTTGTATTTTGAGTATCCATTGCGTGGTCGGTCTGTTTGTGTTTTTGTAGTGGAGCGGAAGATAGTATAGTGCATCAATTACTTATTTGTAGAATATATACATAGTGCATAGATAAAGAAACAATGAGGTGGCTTGACTACATCCGGGGAGGCCGAGGCGGTACACTGAGTTGATAGCACTACAAAATTTCAAACGTCCAGTTCTAAATCACTTCAAAACATGTAGAAGCAGAATGTCTAGCAGAACATAAAATTGAACATCTTCTCTGCTAAATTTGCGATACGTTACAATAAATGCAGATCATAAGTGAAACCTTTAGCACAATTAGGACTGAATTGAAATTAGTTAGAATGAAATACACACTAAACCGATTGAATGTTCTACACACATAGACAGCAAAAACCGATGCATGGAGCTCTACACTAATTATCTGGCCTTGTTAGCTCAGCACTTTGTAGCAAGCGCTAGTTTTTACATTGGGTGGAAACAACATTAACCTGGCTTTCCCTAAGTTAGTAAATAGAAGTAAAACCAATTAGGGACTGACATCAAGATTTGATTGTTCCAGTAGCACATCTCTATGCAAAAAAGTACTCCATCTGTAAACTAATGTAAGACCTTTTAGATAAGTAAACTAGTGACCTGAAATATCTTATATTTGTTATCGTTAAGGAATCAATCTGTTTTTTTTTACAAAATTTAATGATCAATCTTTTTTTTTTGAAACAAGGCATAAGATTTGCCATTTTCATTAATTAAGGAGAAGTTTAAGACAGAAGCCGTCGAACGGCAAAAGGAAAAACACGACTACTCTCGTGATATAAGTGCTCTCAGATGTTTGGCTCCCGCCAGCGCCCAAAGATGGGCCTCCTCTTTGATCTTGGCCACCACCACGGTGACCGGCGAAGCCGTGTTGCGAAAGATTCTAGCGTTCCGCTCCTTCCAAATTTCCCACATGAGTAACATCATAACCGAGGCTATTGCTTTCTTGATATGCCCACCCGTGTTGATCGTCTTCAGCCACCATTCACGCACAGAGCTTTCAGGACGCCATGCCATCGGCGAATGGCTTTGCATGTCAAGCCAATCAACAACCTCATTCCAAACACGGACGGTGAATCTACACTGGAATAAAAGATGTGCGGCCGACTCCTGAGTTTGCTTGCATAGTTGACAAAGACCACAATTCGGCCACCCTCGTCGTTGCAGTCGGTCCGCCGTCCACACACGGTTTTGTATGACAAGCCAAGCGAAAAATTTGCATTTCGGCGGGGCCCAACTCTTCCATACTGTGGGCGAAGTTGGGCTGTGGACGTGGCCTGCGAACTGTGCCATGTATGCTGTCGCTGCTGAGTATTCACCGCTGGAAGTGAATTTCCAGGAAATAGAGTCCTTCCTGTCACGGTTGAGATTAACACCATTAATCATCTCCCAAAGGGTCACAACCTCCTGGATATGTGTGAAAGTAAGTCCCTGGCTAATGTCAATTTGTCGGATCCAGAAGTTTTCTTCCAAAGCCGTGCTGACCAAACACGCCTTCTTTTTAGATATCTTGAAAATCTCAGGCGCGACGTCCTTAGGCCGGAGGCCATTTAGCCAAGATGATTCCCAGAACTTGGCCATTTTTCCATCACCAATAGTTACTATCGTGGACGCCGAGAAAAGATCTCTATCGCTGTCGCTGCATGGCGTTTCCATTCCTGCCCAAGTTTTAGGGGGGTCAGCCCATTCAAACCAGAGCCAGCGGAGGCGAAGGGCGATCGCAAATTTCTCAAGGTTAAGCACACCCAGGCCACCAAGTGTCTTGGGCTTTCACACAAGCTCCCAATTAACCTTACACTTTCCACCAGACACCTTATCACAGCCAGCCCAAAGGTAAGCACGTCTCAAGCTATCAATCTTTTTCCATACTGCAGCCGGGAGCTCCAACGGTGTGAGGTGATAGATCGCAATGGCCGTGAGGACCGCTTTGACCAAAACAATGCGTCCGGGGGTAGCAACATGCATAGCTGACCAAGGCGGAAGCTTGGCCGCAACTTTGTCCTCAAGATACTGAAAGTGCACACGCTTTAGTCTCGTGACCGACAGGGGAAGACCAAGGTACCGTAAGGGAAAGGAGGTCCGGACCGCTGGGAAAGCCTGAAGGATGTCATCAAGGTCAAAGTTGGCACAACGAATGGGCGCGACCAAGCTCTTGCCACAGTTGGTTACAAGTCCAGTAACGTCCCCAAAGGCCAAAAGAGTTGAAGCTAGGAACTGGATATCTTCTTTGAGAGGAGCGACGAAGATGGCCGCATCGTCAGCATATAGGGAGGCCCGAATAGGGTTGCCACGTAGGGGATGCAGATTGCCTTGTTCAGTAGCCTTGGCAAGGATACAGTGTAGTGGATCAATGGCAAGGACAAAGAGCAGGGGGGAGAGGGGATCCCCTTGCCTCAGCCCACACCCATGTTTGATTGGGTCGCCTGCAACGCCGTTAAGGAGAACTCTTGAGGAAGCCGTGGACAGTAGGGCCGATATCCAATCGCAGAATCGGCTCGGAAAGTGATGGTGGCGCAATAAATCCATAAGATAATCCCATCTGACAGAGTCGAATGCTTTCCTGATGTCCAGTTTTAGAAGCAAAGTAGGGGACTTGGCCCGGTGGAATCGGCGGGCCAAGTTGCGAACGTACATGAAATTGTCGTGGATACTTCTTTTCTTCATGAACGCACTTTGCGTGTTGGAGACAAGCGCGGACATGTGGGGAGCCAGCCGAGTAGCCATCATCTTGGCAATTATCTTCGCAATTGCGTGGATGAGACTTATCGGCCGAAAGTCCGAAATCTCCTCCGCACCATCCTTTTTGGGGATGAGAGCGATGTTAGCCGAGTTGAGCCAGTGGAGGTTGTTGACATGTAAATTCGAGAAACTATTAATTGCATGCATGATCTCCGGCTTTATGATGTCCCAGCATTCTTTGAAGAAAACCCCAGTGAATCCGTCAGGGCCTGGTGCTTTGTCTCCCGGGAGCTCGTTGATTGCAGCATGCACCTCATCCTCAGTAAAGGCGACCCCAAGTTCCGAGAGGTCACAGGTAGCCGACGGGATGCAGTCCCAGTTTAGGTCCTTGGATCGTGTGGGCCCCTTTCCAATCGCTTTTCTAAAGTGTGCCTGAATAATGTCTTTCTTCTGATCATGATTTGTGACCCAACCGTTATTGTGTTTTAGACGGTGGATGAAATTCTTTCGCCGTCTATGATTGATGCGAATGTGAAAGAACCGGGTATTTGCATACCCATCAGCATCGTGTTTCTCGAGTTTTGCCTTTTTCTCGCCCGCTCGAGAACCGCCAAGGCCACCACCTTCCTCTTGAGATCCTTTCTCAGGTTATGCTCACCTGTCGAGAGGGCCCTATTTTCCTGTGCTATGTCGAGGCGAAGGATGATCTCGAGGGCCATGTGAAGCTGGACTTTGTGGTTTGAGAAAATGGACTTGCTCCTTTTGCGAAGGCACTTACTTGTTCTCTTCAGCTTGTGGAAAAGCACCTGGTATGGTTCGAAGTGTGTCGTTTCCTCATTCCAGGCATCTTGGACCACCTTCTTGAAGTTTGGCATTTTAATCCAGAAGTTTTCAAATCGAAAAGATTTGGGCCGTTTAGGTCCCTTGTGGCTAGCCAGGAGGAGTGGGCAATGATCCGAGAGCGATGACGATAGAGCATGGAGTATGTGTGTACCAAAGTCAAGGTCCCAATCCTCATTGCAGAAAAAAAGAGTCTAATTTGCTCAAAGTCGGGTTAGCCCGTTCATTGCTCCAAGTGTATCTTCTGTTCTGTAGGTGGATCTCTTTTAGCTCACACAAGCTAAGGGCATTTCGAAAGCGCACCAGGCGAGATCGGTCAACATTTGCACGGTTTTTGTCTCGAGCCCGATAAATTTGGTTAAAGTCGCCTGTCACAAGCCATCTAGTGCCCTGTTGAGGTTTAGAGCTCACTAGCTCATTGAAGAATGAATCTTTCAGGTTACTTCTAGTAGGTCCATATACTGAGGTGAGCTTGAAAGAAATGGGTGTGTTCACTATAGAAATGTTCGCAGAGATACAAAAGATGCCAATGCAAAGGTTGTCCACTTTAATGTAATCTTCATTCCAGAGAAGAAGGATGCCCCCCTTGGTGCCATCAGCAGGCTTCTCCGCAAAATTCTTCAGTCTTTGGCCCCCCCAAAAAAGAAGCCATGAAGGGGTCAACAACAGCTAATTTCGTTTCCTGAAGGCAAACAAGGTTGCAGGTGGTAGCAGCAATTGTTTCATGAACGGTAGCACGACGGTTGGGACAATTGAGGCCACGGACATTCCAGTTTAGGATAGATAAACTTTCATTCATTTCCAACTAGGGATACATCAGGGACGCCAGTAACCACTAGCAGCAGCCCTGCCACATAACAGGGTAGTTGAGGACACATAGACCTAGCATGGACGACCAGCAGCACAACAACAACATGAAAATAGCTAATCATAGAAACTGGGATACATCGGAAGCAAGAAAGAGCAGGGGCATCAGGCAGCCGCCGCGTCCTCTCGGTTTTGGCCTTGTAACTCCAGCCCGGCACCTCCACCGTGGTCCAGCAGAGCATCTTCAACAGCAGTAGCAAGATCACAATCCAGTCGGAAGAGAGCTCTCAGCGCAGCAACAACAAGGTCGGGAAGCTGGCCGTGGAAGAGCGCAACATACTTGGCAATGGCCGCTTCAGTGACCGAACCTCCCTCTTCAACGACCCCCAATCGCTGGCATAGAAGCCTCTCAGCAAGCATCGCAATTGGCATGTCTCTGTTCTTGGCTTTCAACCTTGGACTGCTTCTAATCAGGTTCAGACCAGATACACCTGCCAAGGTCTTCCTCCTGGTAGCCGGCGGCCTCGGTGGGGTGGAGCTGGGCGTCGGAAGGAGTGCTTGTGGAGCGGGCACAAACAAGGGAGAACCAGCCAGTTGAGTAGGTCTGGGGCTTGCCACGGCTTGGTCTTCTTCAGAGGAAATAACATCAGCAGGAACATGCAGGGGTGTACTTGGACTTGGAGGCACCGAGCCAGAACGTTGCTGCAACCGAACTGGGGAGGACCAGCCTGGGGGCGCCTCTGGAGACACCGGCGAGCCCAAGCAAGCTGTGGCACAGTGCAGCCAGCTAGGTAGCGTGGGGGAGGGCTGCAGCTCAATCACGTCGCAGGACGTAGTGCGGGGCGATGGAGGAGGCGATCTGCCACGGGAATCTTCAGTGCGCCGAGTGCCAGCCACCTCACAGGAGCGCGAGCGCCTCTCTGGGCAGGCAGCACGATGCCGAGCCCTCCTTCCTGATGCAGGGATGACCGCCCCGTCAGGCAGGCGCTGCACCATGGAGTTGTCAATCTTCCTGTAGTCCTTCATAGCTCTGCGTCTGCCGTCGTCGTAGCGCCCGCGGGAGTCTCCATCCTCGCGCCGAAGGCCATCACGCGAGCCACCATCGCGGCCATCATCACGCCGGGGAGCCCTGGAGCGGCTCCGGAACAGACCCCGCCAGGAGGAAGAGCTACGGTCGTCGCGCCTGCCGCGACCATCTTGGTCATCATCTCTGTCACGATCGTCGTTGCACCGATCTCTGTCGCCATGGTCTTGTCGCTCACCCCCATCACGGCGATCCCGAGCGCGGGCCTCACTGTCCACCACGCCGTAGCGCCAGTTGAAGGGAGGGTGCGTGCGCGGACGTCGAGGTACCATGCCGGTGGAGTCGGGGGTGTAGTCTTCAATCAAGTCAAGGTGGACCAGGACACGTCGCCGAAGACCTTGACGGCCAATGACAGGAGCAGGGGCGAAGCTTGCCGGCGGCTGGTTGTTGGTGGATGTCACTTGCTGTACCTTTGGAATCTTGTTTGGGTCCGCCGACCATGCCCACAGGTTGAGGGTTGCCGCGTCCTCGCACTGCAAGGAGGCGATGTCGAAGTAGTGCACGAACGTGTCCGGCCCAAGTACTTGAGCCGCAACAGCATCGTTCCAGGCATTGAGCGGCACATTCTTGATGCAGAGGTGTACATGGAAATCAGCTTGGACGACGTCTGCGTGCGCATTGAGGCGCCACTTGGCGATGTGGATGTCCAGGTTCCCGAAATCAGAGCTGTAGTGGGAGAACCGGCCCGGAGCAGCAGCGACCAAGTCACGGTGGTGTTGATGGTCAAACCTGACGAGAAAATCTTCAGGGTAGAACGGCACCACCTTCAGCAGAGAGCGGTCGGCACCCGTGGCCACCGCGACAGCGTCGCGGATGACAGAGGCGCTGACCTTCGGGCGGTTGCCGCCCAGCCAAACGACGGCTGCGAGGTTGGCGAGGCTGGCTGCTTGGGCATCCATCGCCGGCGTGGAGACGACGACAACATGGCCCTCCGCTGGACGGAGCGAGGGGTCACCCACCCGAGGCATCTCCTCCCCAGGTTGCAAGGGCACACCGACTGACCACAGAGGAGCAGCAGGGCCGAAGGATCTGGGCAGAGCAGGCAACAGGGATGGAGGAGCCCTGTGGAGATCTTGTGGGGCTGGCGGGGGAGAGTTGGAGCACTGCCTTGCACGGTGCCCGCTTCGCCTGCAGATCAGGCACTTATACGGGTCCCTACAATCGATCTTGCTGTGGCCCTTCTCCAAGCATTTGTGACAGACTCTGCGTCGACCTTTGACAAAGGCACGGCCGATAGGCGGGGAGATTGAAGACGCTGGCCGGCGGCTTGAAAGGTGGTGTTGGTTGGGGACGAGAGCACGCCACCAGTACGGAGCTTTAACGAGCTGCCACTCCGCGTCTGAGCTGGGATCCATCTCCAACGTCTTGAAAGCGGGAGCCTGCAGCAGCTCAGGGCTCGAGGAAGCAGCAGGTTGTTGCACGCGCAGCACGGCATTGAAGGCCACGGACGATGGAGTCTTGAGGCATGGCTTTGGAGTGCCATGAATGCGAAGCTTGTGGGGTTGGCAGAGCAGAACTTCGGGGGCAGCAAAACGGACCTTGCGGACAGGACCTGGCGGAGCGACCGAAGGAGATGCAGCAGGAGCGACCGGAAGGGAGGCCGAGGCGGCCGCCGTCCATCGCGAGGGGACCGGGTCTGGATCTGCCACGAGGAGCTGCGGGAATAGCTCGGACGCGAGGCTGTCGCGGCCAAAACTTAGGGTGGGGAAACCAGGGGGGAACCGGGGGGAGGCTGATGGAGGGCTTGGACGGTGGTGGAGCAGCTCAGCGGCAACGGCGGCGGCGGTGTCCGTGGCTGCGGGCGCCGGAGTGACGCGTCGCAGAAGCGTGGGCGAGCGCATCGCTATACCCCAATCTGGATTCGTTCTCATGAACACATATGTGTATCGGTGGCTCCAGAGTCCCAGAGAAGGCGGATTGCTGGCATCGATCTCAATGATCAATCTGGGTCGCTCTGGGTGTGGGCACCTTCATCGTCCAACGGTGCGGCGTCCTTCGAGCCAGGGCGAGGGGGCAGGGCGCTCCTTTCGGCGATGGAGATGATTGGACCTTGTTCGCTCGACGGCCAGGTGATGGCGAGGGCATGGCCTCCTTCGGCGGCTAGTCTTCTTCTGAGTGGCTTCGTTCTTTTCTCCAGCTGCTCGATCATGTTTGAGGGCTCCTGCGATTCCAGGCGGTGCTTCAAGTCTTCCCTCGCTGTTTGCTTGTGGTCTCAGGCGCTTTGTTGCTGCTGTCCCAGCACCTCTGTATCTTGTCGCTATGTTCTTTTCTTTTTCTTTTTCTTTTTCGCTGGCGATGTGTTGTTTCGTTGGCGGTAAGGGCTTCATTAATTTAAAGTCGGACGACAGCCTTCTTTTTAAAAAAAATACACACAAAACCGATTGAATGTTCTACACGCATAGAAAGCAAAAACCAATACATGGAGCTCTACACTAATTATCTGGCCTTGTTAGCTCAGCAGTTTGTATTTTTTATTTTATTTTGCGGGTGAGCTCAGCAGTTTATAGCAAGCGCTAGTTTTCACATTGAGTGGAAGCAACATTAACCTGGCTTTCCCTAAGTTAGTAAATAGAAGTAAAACCAATTAGGGACTGACATCAAGATTTGATTGTTCCAATAGCACATCTCTATGCAAAAAAGTACTCCATCTGTAAACTAATATAAGACCTTTTAGATCAGTAAACTAGTGACCTAAAATATGTTATATTTGTTTACATAGAAAGTATGTAGCAACTGTTAAGGAATCAATTTCTCCTTTTTTACAAAAATTAATGATCAATCCGTGTCACTATGCCCAAGTAGTTCTGCAGGGCCTTATTAGATAAGGAAAAATCCAGGAATCAATCCAAACACTGGAAACCGAGTGCCTCTCGCCGGCGCCGCCATAGATCAACCTCGTCTCTAGTGGTCCGAGGGCTATGGGGGTGTGGTGGATCTTGGTAAGGGCCGGCGGGAGGGCTTCGTTGTTAGTCGTTCCTTCGAGTTTTGTTAGGGTTTGTGTCCTGTTCAGAAAGACGAGATGGCGGCGGCTCTCTGAAAATGGAATAAAGGTCTCCCCGCCTAGCCCCCGTTCCGGTGGTGCGTCTAGCATCATGCTTGGGTGTGTGGAGGTGTGTCTCCGGCGGATCTATCATCGGTGGATTTGCTCGGATCTGGTAGTTTTTCGTCTATATTTGTGGGTCTTCGGGTTGGATCCTTTCGATCTACGTTATTCTTCATCGGCGGTTGTTGTTCAGGAGCGCTGGTCCTATGGGGCCTTAGCACGACGACTTCCTGACTGTCTACTAAAACAAGTTGTGCCCGACTCCGGCGAGGGAGGGGCGATGACGGCGGAGCGCCTTCGGCTCGCTTCAGTGTTTTTAGTTGTGGCTAGGTGGTCTATGGATCTGGATGTAATTTTTATTATTTCTTGTGTTCGTTGTACTGCCATGATTGAAAATGAATAGATTGGAAGTTTTTCTCGAAAAAAGAAAAGAAAACATGGTGTCCAGTTTAGTAATCCAAACATTCTGTACATATGTACAAATGAGCTAAACTTTTATGTACCATCTGGCGCGCTCTCAGCCATTCGCCACGTGTCGCACTCTAGACGCTTCCTCCGGATTTTTTTTCCGCACGCGTTTTCGGCTTATTGAACGGTTTTTTTTGGGTTTTTTTTCGACATTTTGGTTTTCCACCGGTCTTCCTCAGCTTTTCGATGGGAAAAAAATTGTGCGAAAAAACACATTTTTTTCGTGAAAGTCACGGTTTTGCTTCCGCGAGAGGCACGGTTGTGCTTTGGCGAGAGTCACGGCCGTGCCTCTCGGAAAGGGAAAAAACGTGTTTTCTGTTTTTTTTTCTTTTTCGCGAGAGTCACGGTTTTAGCTTCCGCGAGAGGCACGGTTGTGCTTTCGCGAGAGTCACGGTTGTGCCTCTTTCGGAAAGGAAAAAAAAGAGTTTTCTGTTTTTTTTTCTTTCGCGAGAGTCACGGTTTTGCTTCCGCGAGAGGCACAGTTGTGCTTTGTCTAGAGTCACGATCGTGCCTCTCGGAAAGGGAAAAAACGCATTTCTATTTTTTTTCTTTTGTGAGAGTCACGGTTTTGCTTCCGCAACAGGCACGGTTGTGCTTTCGCGAGAGTCACAGCCGTGCCTCTTTCGGATAGGGAAAAAATGTGTTTTCTATTTTTTTCTTTCGCGAGAGTCACGGTTTTGCTTCAGCGAGAGGCACGGTTGTGCTTTCGCGAGAGTCACGGCCGTGCCTCTTTCGGAAAGGGAAAAAACCAGTGCGCCCGGTTCGGTTTTTTCGTCCGGTTTTTTCGTTCGTCAAAGCCTATCAACATGGGATCTAGTTTTGAAGAACTCAACGCGAGGAATTCAACGGTGAAAACGATTCAAGATTTGGACGCACAGTTTAAGAGATAAAAAGTTTTGAATAAACGGATCTACGAAAAAGGGGAAAACTCTCAGGTTGCGACAAGTGGCGCACATGCAGTGCGCCACTTGTCGCAACATGGGGTTTGGCGGTGATCTTTGCAACGAGTACTCCTCAATTAATGATTCCGATAATTTAACTAGGCCTTCCTACGATTCAGAAGTAGAGGTGGACTGAGATGGCGATCCTCCCAGCTTTATTATTTCAGATCTTCTTGGTCGATGTAACTCTTGTTTGATTAATAAAATGCCGATTGAGACCGCGTCACGTGGGCGCCCTGCGGCTCACGAGGCGAACCCCGCCGCCGCCCCAACCACCCCTTCCTCCACGCTCCTTTCCCTCACCGCCGTCGCCGCTGGCATCCGGCCGGCCCGCGGCGGCGACGGGGCGTCCCTTCCCCCTTCTTCTTCCCTCCCCTGCTCTCTGGCGTGTGCTCTCCCGCACATCGGCGACCCCCTTCTGGATCTTGAGACCCTCTCCTCCAGCCTGCTGACCATGGCTTGCCTGGGGTGGCACGGCCGGCGGTGGGCGCGGGGGTGGTGCGGGATACATCCTCTCAACCCTGCTGGTGCGTATCTTCGCATATGGGCCGATGGTCGTGGATGTGGTTCCCGACCGCCGCTAGATCTGGCTGGTGGTCGTGGATGTGGTTCCCGACAGCCGCTGGATCTGGCAGGGTTAAGTTGATTCGCGGCATGGCCTTCCTCTCATCGATGGCCTTTGTGCCGGATTTTTGGGCGCCCTGCAACTCAGATCTCGGTATTGGGTCTCCTTCGTGTGGTGAAAAGTGCAAACTTTGGGTAGCCGCGGGTGGCAGAGTTGCGCTAATGCGGCAGCTGGGGCGGCCGGCTGCGTGCTCGCGGTCCATCGTCTGGCGGTGGTGGGTGAGGGCACTACAGGAAACAGCTAGTTTGCCGTTAGTGAGCATCTTTGCCGTCAGCTTTTCATCAGGGTAGACGGCAAAGAGCACTTTTGCCGTCAGCTGCTGTCGGCAAAGAATGACTGACGACAAAGAAAAGTTTGCCGTCTGCTGTTTGTATTACAGACCGCAAAGAAAAGTTTGCCGTCTATGATTTTTATTACAGAAGGCAAAGAAAACTTTGCCATCTGTAATAAAAATCATAGACGGCAAACTTTTCTTTGCCGTCTGTATTAAAAATAGCAGACGGCAAACTTTTCTTTGCCGTATGTAATATAAACAGCAGACGGCAAAAAAGAAACACACCTCGCGGATCGACCTCCCGGATGGATGAGGTGGCACGATCCACACCCCACGTTGTATCTCTCTCACACGCCCCCCCAACACGTTTTCTCTCTCCCCACGTTCTCTCACCCTCAGCCGACCCCACCACGTTTTCTCTCCCTTATCCCCAGGGTCTCTGTCTCTTACGCCTCTGTCTCTCTCCCGTAACTCCCCAGAGCCCCGCCACGGTCGCCGGCGGCCACCCTGGCACCCAGCCACGCTCCCCTCCAACTGCCCCGCCCTCTCTCCTTCCTCGAGCAGGCCCCATCCCCCATCCCCGTCGATCTGGCCCCGTCCCTTGTCGCCATGGAAACCGCCGCTGGCCTCCTGCCTCGCGGTGCTGCCTATTCCCCAGTGCCACACGCCGGAGTCCTCGCGCCGCCGCCCGCTCCCCAGCACAAGCCGGCGAGCAGCGCGGCCCCTTCCCGTCGGCGCCTCCTCACTCCAGGCAGCACGGCCACCTCCCTCTAGAGCCTCCTCCCTCCAGTGCCTCCTCTCTCCGGCGAGCAGCAAGGCGCAGACGACGTGAACAGCGCGGGCGGCACGACGGCTTCCTCACTCCGGCGAGCAGCGTGGCTTTCACATTCCCGCGAGCAGCACGAGTGGCGTGCGTTCCTCCCTCCATCGCCTCCTCACACTGACGAGCAGTGCGGGCGGCGTGGCACGGGCCGGTGAGGCCTCCTCACTCCGGCGAGCAGCTTGGGCGCGGGCTCCTCCCTCCGGTGCCTCCTCACTCCAGCAAGCAGCGCGCCCTCCTCCTTCCGGCGCCTCCTCACTCCGGCGTGGCCTCCATCCAGCGTGGCCTCCCTCCGGCAGCGGCGCTTTTCTCCGGTTGGGTTGGGCGCGGCCAACATCTCTTCTCCGATGAGGTCGACATGGTGAGCAGCTTGGCTGTTGGGCGCGTGCGGGCGGCAAGAATCTCTGCTCCGGCGAGCTTTGTACGAGATGATGTGGACATGCGGTGATGGGACTGTTGATCCAATTTTTTTTAATAAAAAAGAACGCTTTGCCGTCTGTGATGCTTGTGCCTAACGGCAAAGAAGTAGTCTGGCTCACGGCAAAACACTAACGCCGTCCGTCAGGGTCGTTAGTCTGTTAGGTTGCTTTTCTTTGCCGTCTTGATGGTCTAGTTGACAGCAAATAGTATAGACTGACGGCAAAATCTTTGCCGTCATCCAAAAAAAAGCAGACGGCAAAGTATTCTTTGCCGATTTATCTTTGCCGTCTGACTTTGTCGTCTACTTCCTGACGGCAAACTCTTTGCCGTATGGATTTACGTCTTTGCCGTCTGTAATCCACAGACGGCAAATTACCTATTTCCTGTAGTGGGGTGGATCTCCACGGTCCCCGGAGCGGCGGCTCCAGATGGTGTGCATGGCGGCATCATTCTGACAGGTGCTGTTGCGCGGGTGATCGTGTGTTTCCCTCGGCTGTTTGCGTGGAGAGGTGTCTCACTCTGGAGGCGCCCATCTTGTAGGTGTGGTCTTCATTACCTTCCCGCTTTGTTTTGGTCGTCGTCTGCATCTCTCCTTGGTCGACCATGGCGGATGGATCTCGGTGGTGGGGGTCATGTCCCGGGCGAAAGCTTTGCCTGACTTTGTCAATGCCAATGATAGCGGCGCTCTTCTACATCGTTCCCTCCCTGGAGGTGTCATTGTGGGTGGGCCGCGTTCGCCATGGGCTCTGGGTGAAAACCCTTGTATGGCATGGTCCAGACTGGATGGTGGCGGCGCCCTGGTGTCGTTCCCTTCTTGGAGGCTCCATTTTGCGAGTGAGGTTCCGTTTTCCTAGTCGCCGGGTTAGTTCGTGGATGACAACTTCTTCTCTTCGTGTGAAGGTTCCATGCTTCGATGGTGGTGCCATCTCGTCGAGCTAGGTCCGGCGAGGTGGTTGTGTCCAAAGGTCTCCCTTTGGGGTCTTGGCTTCAGTGTCCAGCTGCGCTCTAGGGAGTTGAGCATTCCAGTGTCTGACTAGTGAGGCGGGTGATCAGTTTAGCCGTGATGGAGAGGATGAGAAAGCGCCAGTTCACCCAGTGTGATCTGGGAAACCTTGGGGATCCCTTCTCTGAGGAGGAGGTCCTTGCCACCGTCAAGCAGATGCCTAAGGATAAGGCCCCCAAGCTAGATGAGCTCACATGTACTTTTTTTGCCTCTTGCTGGGATATCATTGGGGGCGACATCATGGCGGTGATCAACAATTTCTCAAGCCTCTGTGCGGAGCACTTCTACTAGCTCAACTCCACGAACATTGTGTTGCTCCCCAGGAAGGATGGGGCGGAGAGCATCTCTGAATACAGACCTATCAGCCTGATCCACGCGATTGCCAAGATTGTGGCGAAGAAGTTGGCAATGAGATTGTCCCCTCACATGCACGCCCTGGTCTCTAGGGCGCTGAGTGCTTTCATCAAAACCAGAAGCATCAACGACAACTTTTTCTATGTGTGGGGCCTCACAACGATATTACATAGATTGCGGAAGCATACTCTCCTGTTCAAACTTGACATTAAAAAAATCCTTCGATACCGTACGCTGGGACTACTTGTTGGACCTCCTACGCCGCCGTGGGTTCCCAAATCGCTTCAGAGATATGCTTGCCAGTTTGCTTCGATCATCGACGTGCAGGGTGCTGCTTAATGGTGTCCCTGGGAGCCCATCCACCACGGGCAGGGTCTGCGGCAAGGCGATCCTCTGTCTCCGCTACTGTTCATGCAAGCCAGCGACCAAATACATAACCTACTTGATATTGCTACTTCGCGAGGCTTGCTGCACGATATTAGAGGCGTGAGCCGTATTCGGGAGTCCCTATATGCAGACGACACGGCGGTGTTTGTGGCGCCTTTCAGGAGTGACATACAACACCTCACGGCCATCCTTACTGGCTTCGGCGAGGTCACTGGTGTAGTCACCAACCTCCATAAGTGCTTGGTGGCTCCAATCAGATGCACATGCATCAACCTCGATGAGGCTCTTCAGGACTTCCCCACGATGCGGACAACCTTCCCCATGCAATATCTCGGGCTACCATTGTTGGTGCATAGACTTAAGAAAATCAATTTCAAACACTTGGTTGAAGGCGGTACGAAGGCTTGTCCCTTGGCAAGGCAGGCTGATCACGTCCATGCACTACAAAAAAAGCACTTCCGTGATGATACGTGTTTGTCACAGTAGGTCACATTGTCTGTCATGCATGTACATTCATGATGATTATATGACAGAATCAAGATAGTCATACCTATGATGTCATAGAAGTGTAGCATGACAATACCAAAATTATCATCACAAAAGTTTCCACTTCCATGACAATAAATGGCACATCATGAAAGTGTTTTCGTCAAGGGTAACCGACACTTCCATGATATATATATATATATATATATATATATATATATATATATATATATATATATATATATATATATATATATATGTGTGTGTGTGTGTGTGTGTGTGTGTGTGTGTGTGTGTGTATGCCTCTAGTCCCGACATTATGCTAAGTGTGTGCATGTGTGCACGATATCAAATAGCACAAAAATAGTATCATCTTAAGGCCGTGAAGAGGATTGTGAGATACCTTATACATACACCAACCTTTGGCATTTGGTATCCCAAAGGATCTTATTTCAAACTTTTTGGCTATTACGACTCGGACTATGCCGGAGACAAGGTAAAATTCACTTCAGGTACATGTCAATTTCTTGGTAGATATCTTGTGTCTTGGTCCTCCAAGAAACAAAATTCGGTAGCCCTATCCACCGTCGAAGCGGAATACATCACTGGAGGATCATATTGTGCTCAATTACTATGGATGACAAAAACTCTCAAAGACTATGGGATACATATGAAACATGTGCCACTACTATGTGACAATGAGAGTGCTATTAAGATTACACATAATCCCGTGCAACATTCTCAAACTAAACATATTGTGGTTCATCACCATTTCATTTGTGATCATGTTGCTAAAGGTGACATTGACCTTAAGCATGTTCATATCGATAAACAATTGGTTGATATCTTTATTAAGCCTATTGATGAAAAGATATTTTGTCACTTGAGAAGTGAGTTGAATATCATTGATGCTTCAAACGTGAACTAACACTCACTTGGATGCATACAAGGGATAAGCTTATTTACCTAATCCTTGATTTTCTCTTATGATGATAAGCTTATGTCTTGGATATTCTTGCACCCTTGTATGGAATCTAATCCCTTGTAGGTACTTGGATGAACACCATTCCACAAGATTGCAAATAACTCATATCATGAGCAATCTTGTCATAACCAAGTATCTGTGCCTTGGATGTTGCGATCAAGGAACAAACCTACACTCCACATATCCTTTTATAATATTCATATGATGTATTTCACTCTTGTCAATTAGGATACAAGGGTCACTCCTTGCAAGTCTAACCCATGTAGGAAGATGAGCTTCAAATGGACAAGAGATGCTCCCAACTCAATTCACAAGAGTGACCTTCACAAGTTCAACTGCATGATCAAGTACAATAACAAGCCCAAAGTATGTCCTCACATCTTAGAGAAGCTTTTCTCCAAGACATGAGTCAAAGCAACTCAAAAATATGTGAATACATTGAAACACTTAAACAAAAAATGTCAACCCCATTTTGAGCTTAATGATGAGTATGACCTATGATCAAGTAATCTCTCTTGACTCCTACGTTAATATACTCTAACATAGGTGACTTTGTCGCTGACCCCCTGATACGTCTCCAATGTATCTATAAATTTTCATTGTTCCATTCTATTATATTATCCATCCATGCTATTTATATACAGTAGATGCATGCTGGATAGCAGCCAATGTGTGGAGCAATAGTAGTAGATGCAGGCAGGAGTCGGTCTACTTGTCATGGACGTGATGCCCATATTCATGATCATTGCCTTAGATATCATCATGATTATTCACTTTTCTATCACTTGCTCAACAGTAATTTGTTCACCCATCGCATGTGTTCTTTCAAGAGAGAAACCTCTAGTGAAATATATGGCCCCACGGTCTACTTTTATCATATTATTTTAAGATCTGTAAAACCAATAACACAAAAATACCTTGCTGATTTTTACTTACTTTTATTTGTTTTAAATCTACCACTATTAGATCTCATCTTTGCAAGTAACCGTGAAGGGATTGACAACCCCTTTATCGTGTTGGGTGAAAGTATTTGTTTGTTTGTGCAGGTGCTATCATTGGATACTTGTGTGTTCCTCCTACTGGATTGATACCTTTATTCTTAACTGGGGAAAATACTTATCTCTACTTTGGTGCATCACCCTTTTCTCTTCAAGGGAAAAACCAACACAAGCTCAAGAAGTAGCAGGAAGAATTTCTGGCGCCATTGTCGAGGAGGTTCTACATCAAGCCTACCAAGTACCTATCATAAACACTCATCTCTTGCATTTACATTATTCGCCATTTGTCTCTCGTTTTCCTATACCCACTTATAAAATGTTTTCAGAAAAAACAAAAAAATATTTACATTTTTATTCGCCTTATTTTCGTTCGTCTTTTCGTTTGCCTTTTGTTTGCTTCTGTGCTAGATTGCTTGCTTTGTCACGATGACTCAAGAGATTACTAAGTTGTGTGACTTTTACAACACTAATAATAATGATTTTATTAGTACTCGAATTGCTCCCACCACTAGTGCGGAATCTTATGAAACTAATGCCGCGTTGTTGAATCTGGCCATGAAAAAACAATTTTCCGGTAGTCCTAATGAACATGTTGCATCCCATCTAAATACTTCTATTGAGTTGTGTGATATGCAAAAGAAAAAAGATGTGGATAATGATATTGTTAATTGAATCTATTTCCGTTCTCACTATGAGATCGTGCTAAAACTTGGTTTTCGTCCTTGCCTAAAAATGGTATTGATTCATGGAATTGTATTTTCCTCCTGCTAAAATCATCTCCCTTAGGAACGATATAATGATTTTAAGCAACTAGATCATGAACATGGTGCACAATCATGGGAGAGGATGAAATTGATGATAATAAAATGCCCTACTCATGGTTTAAGTTTGTGGATGATCATACAATTTTTTTATGCTGGATTGAATTTTGCATCTAGAAATCTTTTAGATTCCCCCGCAGGTGGTACTTTTAAGGAAATCACATTAGGAGAAGCTACTAAACTCCTACATAATATTATGGCAAATTACTCTCAATGGCATACCGAAAGATCTTCTACTAGTAAAAAGTGCATGCTATTATAGAAATAAATACTTTGAGTGGAAAGATGGATGAACTTATGAAATTTATTGCTAGCAAGAGTGCACCTATTGATCCTAATGATATAACTTTGTCTACTCTGATTGAGAATAATACTGAATCTATGTATGTGAATTTTGTTGGTAGGAATAATTTTGGTAATAACACATATAGAAGTAATTTTAATCCTAGGCAGTTTCGTAATAATTCCTCTAATAATTATGGTAATTACTACAACAATTCTTATGGAAATTATAATAATATTCCCTCTGAACTTGAGAATAATTTTAAAGATTTTATAAACTCCCAAAAGATTTTAAATGTTATGGTAGAAGAAAAATTGCTTAAGATTGATGATTTGGCTGGAAACATTGATAGAATTTCTCATGAGATTGATTCTGTTAAGGTTAGATCTATGCCACCCAAGCTTGATATTAATGAGTCTCTAAAAGCTATTTAAATCTATATTAATGAAAGTAGGGAGAGAACCGCTAGGATGCGTTCTAAGAGAGAATGGCTAGAAAAAATATGTTCTTCTAGTTTTTGCGATAATCATGATGAAGATCTTAAAGTGATTGGTGTGACTCCTATTGAATCGTTGTTTGATAATATAAATATTGATATATAAGGGACTGGAGATGAGTCAACTTTAGCTAGAAGGCGTCCCAACAATTCGGAGAGTGAAGATCTTAATGAAAAAAATGATAAAAGTGGGTTTGGCGAGGTCAAAAATTTAACTAGTGATGAACCTACTCTTTTGGATTCCAAGGACTTTAATTATGATAATTATTCTTTGATTGAGTGTATTTCCTTGTTGCAATCCATGCTTAATTCACATCATGCTTGTAATCAAAATAAAGCTTTTACTAAACATATCGTCGATGCTATGATGAAATATTTTCAAGAAAAACTTGAGTTGGAAATTTCAATCCCAGAAAGATTTTTGATGAGTGGGAACCTACTATTAAGATTACAATTTAATTAATATAATGAGTGCAATGTTTTGTGTGATTTGGCTGCAAGCGTTTCCACTATTCTGAAAACTTTATGGGATGTGCTAGGTTTACATGAACTTGATGATTGTTCCTCAAATGTGCACTTAGCAGATTCCACTATTAAAAAACCTATGGGAAGAATTAATGATGTTCTTATTTTTGCAAATAGGAATTATGTGCTCATAGATTTTATTGTGCTTGATATAGATTGGAATCCTACATGCCCTATTATTCTTGGTAGACCTTTCCATATAACGATTGGTGCAATTATTGATATGAAAGAAGGAAACATTAGGTTTCAATTTCCATTAAGGAAGGGCATGGAACATTTTCCAAGAAAGAAAATTAAGTTTCCATATGAATCTATTATGAGGGCTACTTATGGATTGAATACCAAAGATGACAATACCTAGATCTATGCAATATGCCTATCTAGAGGCGTAGAACAATAGCGCTTGTTGGGAGGCAACCCAGTTTTTTTTGCTTATGTTTTGCATTAAATATATATTTTAGCCTCTCGTTAGATGTTTTTTTATAATTTTAATTAGTGTTTGTGCCAAGTAATACCTTTGGGGTGAGTCGGAAGATAGTAGATTGGTTTCGTTGGAAAACAGAAACTTTCGCATCCAGTTGCAGAATTCTCTGTGATTGCTGAAGCGTGCTAAATTATTGAATTGTTTACAAGTTATTGATATACAAATTTCTCACGTTTCCCTAATTTTTCAAAAAAATAGAGATGCAGAAGTATGACTAAAATTAGCATTTTTATAGACTATTATGTTTTGGACTGATTCTGTTTTCAATGTGTTGTTTGCCTATTTTGATGAATCTATGAGTAGTGTCGGGGGGTATGAACCATGAAGAAGGTAGAATACAGTAGATATAAAACAAATATAAAATTTCAATGAGTTCACAACATTACCTAAAGGTGGTGATTTGCTTTATTATACTAACTGATCTGACGTGTTTTCTGTTGAGTTTTGTGTTGTGAAGTTTTCAAATTTTGGGTGAAGTTTTCGATGGACTATGGAATAAGGAGTGGCAAGAGCCTAAGCTTGGGGATGCACAAGGCACCCCAAGGTAATATTCAAGGACAACCAAGCATCTAATCTTGGGGATGCCTCGGATAGCATCCCCTCTTTTGTCTTCAATCTATCGGTATTTTACTTGAGGCTACATTTTTATTAATTACATGATATGTGTTTTGCTTGGAGCGTCTTGTATTATATGTGTCTTTGATTTTTAGTTTGCCACAAACATCCTTACTGTACACACCTTTTGAGAGGAACACACATTAATTATGAATTTATTAGAATACTCTATGTGCTTCACTTATATCTTTTGAGCTAGGTAGTTACTCTAGTGCTTCACTTATATCTTTTTTAGCATTGTGGTGATGATATTTTGAAGAAATTTATGAACTCTCATGCTTCAATTTTATTATTTTGAGAGTCTTATAAACATCATCGTAATTTGCTTGTGTTGTGAATTTAGTCCTAATATGATGGGTATTCAAGAGGGATATAATAAAAACTTTCATAAAGATCATTGAACATATGAGAAGTTTGATTCCTTTCATTTGTTTTGATATATGAAGATGGTAATATTAGAGTCATGCTAGTAGTAAATTGTGGAATAGTAAAAATGCTTGTGTTAAGGTTTGTGATTCCCGTAGCATGCATGTATGGTCTTCGTGTTATGTGATGAAATTGGAGTACAATTTATCCTTGATTGTCTTCATTTCTGTGAAAGTCGGGAGCGCGCGACGGTTAACTCCTACCAACCTCTCCCTTAGGAGCATGCGTAGTAGTACTTTGCTTCGAGGACTAATAAACTTTCTGCAATAAGTATGTGAGTTAATTATGACTAATGTTGACTCCATGGATTATATGCACTCTCACCCTTCCACCTTTGCTAGCCACTCTAGTATAGCGCAATTTTCGCTGGTGAATTAAACCCACCTTATACCTTTTCTCAAAACATCCACCATACCTACCTATTATCGCATTTCCATAGCCATTCCGAGATATATTGCCATGTAACTTCACCGTTCCGTTATTATGAGTTTTCACTTTGAGTTGTAATTTTTGAGTTGTCGGTAAATAAAAGTGTGATGATCATCATTATTATAGCATTGTCCCATGTGAGGTATATAAAAAAGGGCCAAATGAGTCCAATAAAAAAGAGGCCAAAGTGCCCAAAAAGAAAGAAAAAGGAGAAAAAAGGAAAAAAAGGAAAAGAAAAAAGAGAAGGGATAATGTTACTATCCTTTTCCACACTTGTGCTTCAAAGTAACACCATGTTCTTCATGATAGAGAGTGTCCTATGTTGTCACTTTCATATATTACTAGTGGGAATTTTTCATCATAGAAATTGGCTTGCATATTCCAATGATGGGCTTCCTCAAATGCCCGAGGTCTTCACGAGCAAGCAAGTTGGATGCACACCCACTTAGTTTTCTTTTTCAGCTTTCATACACTTATTGATCTAGTGCATCCGTTACATGGCAATCCCTACTCACTCACATTAATATAAATTGATCGACATATCGATAGTCCATTAATTTACCTAACTGATGTGAGACTTTCTCCCTTCTTTTGTCTACTACCACCTTTTATTCCACCTATAGTGCTATATCCATGGCTCACGCTCATGTATTGCGTGAAGAGTTGAAAAAGCTGAAGCGCGTTAAAAGGTATGAACGAATTGCTTGGCTGAGACCAGGGTAGTACATGATTTATACCTTGTGTTGAGAAGAGGGAGCATAACAAGACTATATGATTTTGTAGGGATAACTTTCATTAGCCATGTTATTTTGAAAATTCATGTTTTCTTTTAGTATGCTTGAAGTATTATTGTTTTTATGTCAATATTAAACTTTTGTTTTTGATCTTATGGATCTGAATATTCATGCCAAATTAAGAAACATTACATTTATAAACATGATAGGTAGCATTCCACATAAAAATCTGTTTTCATCATTTACCTACTCGAGGATGAGCAGGAATTAAGCTTGGGGATGCTTGATACGTCTCCAACGTATCTACAATTTTTTTATTGTTCCATGCTATTATATTATCCATCTTGGGTGTTTTATATGCATTATTATGCTATTTTATATCAATTTTTGGGACTAACCTATTAACCCAGTGTCCAGTGCCAGTTGATGTTTTTCCTTGTTTTTATCTTTTACAAAAAATCAATATCAAACAGAGTCCAAATGGACGCTTCGGGGGAAGGTCAGGAGACCTATGAGCTGACGACAAGCTCGTAGGGTGCACCCTAGGGGGGCGCCCTACAGGCTTGTCGCCACCTCATGATGATATTCATAGATAATCTAATCATAACTCACAATTAATCAGATCTCAACAAACACACGGCAAAATAAGATTACATTAAATAGATCTACAAGAACACCGGGGAGAACATTGTATTGAATATCAAAGTGAGAAAATAAGCCATCTAGCTACTAGCTATGGACCCGTAGGTCTGTGGTAAACTACTCACACATCATCGATAGGGCAGCAAGGTAACCGACACTTCCATGATGATATATATATATATATATATATATATATATATATATATATATATATATATATATATATATATATGTGTGTGCCTCTAGTCCCGACATTATGCCAAGTGTGTGCAAGTGTGCACGATATCAAATAGCACAAAAAGAGTATCATCTTAAGGCCGTGAAGAGGATTGTGCGATACCTTATACATACACCAACCTTTGGCATTTGGTATCCCAAATGATCTTATTTCAAACTTTTTGGCTATTACGACTCGGACTATGCCGGAGACAAGGTAAAATTCACTTCGGGTACATGTCAATTTCTTGGTAGATATCTTGTGTCTTGGTCCTCCAAGAAACAAAATTCGGTAGCCCTATCCACCGTCAAAGCGGAATACATCACTGTAGGATCATATTGTGCTCAATTACTATGGATGACAAAAACTCTCAAAGACTATGGGATACATATGAAACATGTGCCACTACTATGTGACAATGAGAGTGCTATATAAGATTACACATAATCCCGTGCAACATTCTCAAACTAAACATATTGTGGTTCATCACCATTTCATTTGTGATCATGTTGCTAAAGGTGACATTGACCTTAAGCATGTTCATATCGATAAACAATTGGTTGATATCTTTATTAAGCCTATTGATGAAAAGATATTTTGTCACTTGAGAAGTGAGTTGAATATCATTGATGCTTCAAACGTGAACTAGACACTCACTTGGATGCATACAAGGGATAAGCTTATTTACCTAATCCTTGATTTTCTCTTATGATGATAAGCTTATGTCTTGGATATTCTTGCACCCTTGTATGGAATCTAATCCCTTGTAGGTACTTGGATGAACACCATTCCACAAGATTGCAAATAACTCATATCATGAGCAATCTTGTCATAACCAAGTATCTGTGCCTTGGATGTTGCGACCAAGGAACAAACCTACACTCCACATATCCTTTTATAATATTCATATGATGTATTTCACTCTTGTCAATTAGGATACAAGGGTTACTCCTTGTAAGTCTAACCCATGTAGGAAGATGAGCTTCAAATGGACAAGAAATGCTCCCAACTCAATTCACAAGAGCGACCTTCACAAGTTCAACTGCATGATCAAGTACAATAACAAGCCCAAAGTATGTCATCACATCTTGGAGAAGCTTTGCTCCAAGACATGAGTCAAAGCAACTCAAAAAGATGTGAATACATTGAAACACTTAAACAAAAAATGTCAACCCCATTTTGAGCTTAATGATGAGTATGACCTATGATCAAGCAATCTCTCTTGACTCCTACGTTAATATACTCTAACATAGGTGACTTTGTCGCTGACCCCCTGATACGTCTCCAACGTATCTATAAATTTTTATTGTTCCATTCTATTATATTATCCATCCATGCTATTTATATACACTAGATGCATGCTGGATAACAGCCAATGTGTGGAGCAATAGTAGTAGATGCAGGCAGGAGTCGGTCTACTTGTCATGGACGTGATGCCTATATTCATGATCATTGCCTTAGATATCATCATGATTATTCACTTTTCTATCACTTGATCAACAGTAATTTGTTCACCCATCGCATGTGTTCTTTCAAGAGAGAAACCTCTAGTGAAATATATGGCCCCACGGTCTACTTTTATCATATTATTTTCAGATCTGTAAAACCAATAACACAAAAATACCTTGCTGATTTTTTACTTACTTTTATTTGTTTTACATCTACCACTATCAGATCTCATCTTTGCAAGTAACCGTGAAGGGATTGACAACCCCTTTATCGTGTTGGGTGAAAGTATTTGTTTGTTTGTGCAGGTGCTATCATTGGATACTTGTGTGTTCCTCCTACTGGATTGATACCTTTATTCTTAACTGGGGGAAATACTTATCTCTACTTTGCTGCATCACCCTTTTCTCTTCAAGGGAAAAACCAACACAAGCTCAAGAAGTAGCAGGAAGAATTTCTGGCGCCATTGTCGAGGAGGTTCTACATCAAGCCTACCAAGTACCTATCATAAACACTCATCTCTTGCATTTACATTATTCGCCATTTGTCTCTCGTTTTCCTATACCCACATATAAAATGTTTTCAGAAAAACAAAAAAATATTTACATTTTTATTCGCCTTATTTTCGTTCGTCTTTTCGTTTGCCTTTTGTTTGCTTGTGTGCTAGATTTCTTGCTTTGTCACGATGACTCAAGATATTACTAAGTTGTGTGACTTTTACAACACTAATAATAATGATTTTATTAGTACTCCAATTGCTCCCACCATTAGTGTGGAATCTTATGAAACTAATGCCGCGTTGTTGAATCTTGTTATGAAAAAACAATTTTCTGGTAGTCCTAATGAACATGTTGCATCCCATCTAAATACTTCTGTTGAGTTGTGTGATATGCAAAAGAAAAAAGATGTGGATAATGATATTGTTAATTCAAGCTATTTCCGTTCTCACTATGAGATCGTGCTAAAACTTGGTTTTCGTCCTTGCCTAAAAATAGTATTGATTCATGGAATAGTATTTTCCTCCTGCTAAAATCATCTCCCTTAGGAACGATATAATGATTTTAAGCAACTAGATCATGAACATGTTGCACAATCTTGGGAGAGGATGAAATTGATGATAATAAAATGCCCTACTCATGGTTTAAGTTTGTGGATGATCACACAATTTTTTTTATGCTGGATTGAATTTTGCATCTAGAAATCTTTTAGATTCCCCCGTAGGTGGTACTTTTAAGGAAATCACATTAGGAGAAGCTACTAAACTCCTACATAATATTATGGCAAATTACTCTCAATGGCATACCGAAAGATCTTCTACTAGTAAAAAGTGCATGCTATTATAGAAATAAATACTTTGAGTGGAAAGATTGATGAACTTATGAAATTTATGGCTAGCAAGAGTGCACCTATTGATCCTAATGATATAACTTTGTCTACTCTGATTGAGAATAATACTGAATCTATGTATGTGAATTTTGTTGGTAGGAATAATTTTGGTAATAACACATATAGAAGTAATTTTAATCCTAGGCAGTTTCCTAATAATTCCTCTAATAATTATGGTAATTACTACAACAATTCTTATGGAAATTATAATAATATGCCCTGTGAACTTGAGAATAATTTTAAATATTTTATAAACTCCCAAAACATTTTAAATGTTATGGTAGAAGAAAAATTGCTTAAGATTGATGATTTGGCTGGAAACATTGATAGAATTTCTCATGAGATTGATTCTTTTAAGGTTAGATATATGCCACCCAAGCTTGATATTAATGAGTCTCTAAAAGCTATTTAAATCTATATTAATGAAAGTAGGGAGAGAACCGCTAGGATGCGTTCTAAGAGAGAATGGCTAGAAAAAATATGTTCTTCTAGTTTTTGCGATAATCATGATGAAGATCTTAAAGTGATTGGTGTGACTCCTATTGAATCGTTGTTTGATAATATAAATATTGATATATAAGGGACTGGAGATGAGTCAACTTTAGCTAGAAGGCATCCCAACAATTCGGAGAGTGAAGATCTTAATGAAAAAAATGATAAAAGTGGGTTTGGCGAGATCAAAAATTTAACTAGTGATGAACCTACTCTTTTGGATTCCAAGGACTTTAATTATGATAATTATTCTGTGATTGAGTGTATTTCCGTGTTGCAATCCATGCTTAATTCACATCATGCTTGTAATCAAAATAAAGCTTTTACTAAACATATCGTCGATGCTATGATGAAATCTTTTCAAGAAAAACTTGAGTTGGAAATTTCAATCCCAGAAAGATTTATGATGAGTGGGAACCTACTATTAAGATTACAATTAAATTAATATAATGAGTGCAATGTTTTGTGTGATTTGGCTGCTAGCGTTTCCACTATTCTGAAAACTTTATGGGATGTGCTAGGTTTACATGAACTTGATGATTGTTCCTCAAATGTGCACTTAGCAGATTCCACTATTAAGAAACCTATGGCAAGAATTAATGATATTCTTATTTTTGCAAATAGGAATTATGTGCTCATAGATTTTATTGTGCTTGATATAGATTGCAATCCTACATGCCCTATTATTCTTGGTAGACATTTCCATAGAACGATTGGTGCAATTATTGATATGAAAGAAGGAAACATTAGGTTTCAATTTCCATTAAGGAAGGGCATGGAACATTGTCCAAGAAAGAAAATTAAGTTTCCATATGAATCTATTATGAGGGCTACTTATGGATTGAATACCAAAGATGACAATACCTAGATCTATGCAATATGCCTATCTAGAGGCGTAGAACAATAGCGCTTGTTGGGAGGCAACCCAGTTTTTTTTGCTTATGTTTTGCATTAAATATATATTTTAGCCTCTCGTTAGATGTTTTTTTATAATTTTAATTAGTGTTTGTGCCAAGTAATACCTTTGGGGTGAGTTGGAAGATAGTAGATTGGTTTCGTTGGAAAATAGAAACTTTCGCATCCAGTTGCAGAATTCTCTGTGATTGCTGAAGCGTGCTAAATTCTTGAATTGTTTACAAGTTATTGATATACAAATTTCTCACGTTTCCCTAAATTTTCAAAAAAATAGAGATACAGAAGTAGGACTAAAACTAGCATTTGTATAGACTTTTATGTTTTTGACTGATTCTGTTTTCAATGTGTTGTTTGCCTATTTTGATGAATCTATGAGTAGTATCGGGGGGTATGAACCATGGAGAAGGTAGAATACAGTAGATATAAAACAAATATAAAATTTCAATGAGTTCACAACATTACCTAAAGGTGGTGATTTGCTTTATTATACTAACTGATCTGACGTGTTTTTTGTTGAGTTTTGTGTTGTGAAGTTTTCAAGTTTTGGGTGAAGTTTTCGATGGACTACGGAATAAGGAGTGGCAAGAGCCTAAGCTTGGGGATGCACAAGGCACCCCAAGGTAATATTCAAGGACAACCAAGCATCTAAGCTTGGGGATGCCTCGGATAGCATCCCCTCTTTTGTCTTCAATCTATCGGTATTTTACTTGAGGCTACATTTTTATTAATTACATGATATGTGTTTTGCTTGGAGCGTCTTGTATTATATGTGTCTTTGATTTTTAGTTTGCCACAAACATCCTTACTGTACACACCTTTTGAGAGGAACACACATTAATTATGAATTTATTAGAATACTCTATGTGCTTCACTTATATCTTTTGAGCTAGGTAGTTGCTCTAGTGCTTCACTTATATCTTTTTTAGCATTGTGGTGATGTTATTTTGAAGAAATTGATGAACTCTCATGCTTCAATTTTATTATTTTGAGAGTCTTATAAACATCATCGTAATTTGCTTGTGTTGTGAATTTAGTCCTAATATGATGGGTATTCAAGAGGAATATAATAAAAACTTTCATAAAGATCATTGAACATATGAGAAGTTTGATTCCTTTCATTTATTTTGATATATGAAGATGGTAATATTAGAGTCATGCTAGTAGTAAATTGTGGAATAGTAAAAATGCTTGTGTTAAGGTTTGTGATTCCCGTAGCATGCATGTAGGGTCTTCCTGTTATGTGATGAAATTGGAGTACAATTTATCCTTGATTGTCTTCATTTGTGTGAAAGTCGGGAGCGCGCGACGGTTAACTCCTACCAACCTCTCCCTTAGGAGCATGCGTAGTAGTACTTTGCTTCGAGGACTAATAAACTTTCTGCAATAAGTATGTGAGTTATTTATGACTAATGTTGACTCCATGGATTATATGCACTCTCACCCTTCCACCTTTGCTAGCCACTCTAGTATAGCGCAATTTTCGCCGGTGAATTAAACCCACCTTATACCTTTTCTCAAAACAGCCACCATACCTACCTATTATCGCATTTCCATAGCCATTCCGAGATATATTGCCATGTAACTTCACCGTTCCGTTATTATGAGTTTTCACTTTGAGTTGTAATTTTTGAGTTGTCGGTAAATAAAAGTGTGATGATCATCATTATTATAGCATTGTCCCATGTGAGGTATATAAAAAAAGGGCCAAATGAGTCCAATAAAAAAGAGGCCAAAGTGCCCAAAAAGAAATAAAAAGGAGAAAAAAGGAAAAAAGGAAAAGAAAAAAAGAGAAGGGACAATGTTACTACCTTTTCCACACTTGTGCTTCAAAGTAACACCATGTTCTTCATGATAGAGAGTCTCCTATGTTGTCACTTTCATATATTACTAGTGGGAATTTTTCATCATAGAAATTGGCTTGCATATTCCGATGATGGGCTTCCTCAAATGCCCGAGGTCTTCATGAGCAAGCAAGTTGGATGCACACCCACTTAGTTTTCTTTTTCAGCTTTCATACACTTATAGATCTAGTGCATCCGTTACATGGCAATCCCTACTCACTCACATTAATCAACATATCGATAGTCCATTAATTTGCCTAACTGATGTGAGACTTTCTCCCTTCTTTTGTCTACTACCACCTTTTATTCCACCTATAGTGCTATATCCATGGCTCACGCTCATGTATTGCGTGAAGAGTTGAAAAAGCTGAAGCGCGTTAAAAGGTATGAACCAATTGCTTGGCTGAGACCAGGGTAGTACATGATTTATACCTTGTGTTGAGAAGAGGGAGCATAACAAGACTATATGATTTTGTAGGGATAACTTTCATTAGCCATGTTATTTTGAAAATTCATGTTTTATTTTAGTATGCTTGAAGTATTATTGTTTTTATGTCAATATTAAACTTTTGTTTTTGATCTTATGGATCTGAATATTCATGCCAAATTAAGAAACATTACATTTATAAACATGATAGGTAGCATTCCACATAAAAATCTGTTTTCATCATTTACCTACTCAAGGATGAGCAGGAATTAAGCTTGGGGATGCTTGATACGTTTCCAACGTATCTACAATTTTTTTATTGTTCCATGCTATTATATTATCCATCTTGGGTGTTTTATACGCATTATTATGCTATTTTATATCAATTTTTGGGACTAACCTATTAACCCATTGTCCAGTGCCAGTTGATGTTTTTCATTGTTTTTATCTTTTACAGAAAATCAATATCAAACCGAGTCCAAATGGACGCTTCGGGGGAAGGTCAGGAGACCTATGAGCTGACGACAAGCTCGTAGGGTGCACCCTAGGGGGGCGCCCTACAGGCTTGTCGCCACCTCATGGGTCCCCCAACCCCAATCTCAACTCTATAAATACCCAAATATTCCCCCGTAGACCAGAGGGCACACCAAAACTACTTTTCCGCCGCCACATGCCTCTGACCTCGTGAGATCCCATCTTCGGGCCTTTTCCGGTACTCTGCCGGAGGGGGATTCGATCACACAGGGCCCCTACATCAACCTTGCTGCCCTACCGATGATGTTTGAGTAGTTTACCACAGACCTACGGGTCCATAGTTAGTAGCTAGATGGATTATTTTATCACTTTGATATTCAATACAATGTTCTCCTCGGTGTTCTTGTAGATCTATTTAATGTAATCTTATTTTGCCGTGTGTTTGTTGAGATCTGATTAATTGTGAGTTATGATTAGATTATCTATGAATATTATTTGAGCCTTCTCTGAATTCTTATATGCATGATAAAGATAGCTTTGTATTTCTCTCCGGTCTATTGATTTGGGTTGGCCAACTAGATTGATTTTTCCTGCAATGGGAGAGGTGCTTTGTGATGGGTTCAATTTTGCGGTGTCCTCACCCAGTGACAGAAGGGGTAGCAAGTCACGTATTTGTATTGTTACCATTAAGGATAAAAAGATGGGGTTTATTTCATATTGTTTGGATCTATCCCTCTACATCATGTCATCTTGTTTAAGGCGTTAGTCCATTCTTGTTAACTTAATACACTAGATGCATGCTGGATAGCAGTCGATGTGTGGAGTAATAGTAGTAGATGCTGGAAGGAGTCAGTCTACTTGTCACGGACGTAATGCCTATATCGATGATCATTACCTTAGATATCGTCATGATTATTCGTTTTTCTATCAATTGCTCAACAATAATTTGTTCACCCATGGTATGTGTTCTTTCAAGAGAGAAGCCTCTAGTGAAACCTATGGCCCCCGGGTCTACTTTTATCATATTATTTTCATATCTATAAAATCAAAAACACAAAAATACCTCGCTATGTTTTATTTACTTTTATTTGTTTTAAATCTACCACTATCAAATATCATCCTTGCAAGTAACCGTAAAGGGATTGACAACCCCTTTATCGCGTTGGGTCCAAGTATTTGTTGATTTGTGCATGTGCTATCATTGGAGACTTGTGTGTTCCTCCTACTGGATTGATACCCTGGTTCTTAAATGAGGGAAATACTTATATCTACTTTGCTGCATCACCCTTTCCTCTTCAAGGGAAAACCAACACAAGCTCAAGAAGTAGCACCCCCCCACTAGATGAAGTTCTCTAGTGTTACCTTTTCTTAGCTGCATTACTTGGTTGCATTTCTTCTCCATTTCTTTTGCTAGAATGTTCTCTTCATTTTATAAAAAAACTTCATCTAAATTCTTTTATATCTTATGTGTTCTTTCTCTTGTATTTTTATCTTGGTAAATTCATTGCAAATTCTACTCGAATTCCATGAAAATCTTTGTGAGAACTCTATTGTAAGTGAGCTGAGTTGACAAAATCTTTCCTCTGCATTGAACTCGGTCACTCCGATCCAAAGCTTATCGGTCAGACCAAAGTACAAGTGAACCATGTACATAGTTCATCGATTCTACCGAAATGGACCAATTCTGCTTCACCGGTACGCTCTATCTATGACTTCACCATCTCGGAGTCACTGATCGAAACAAATCGGCGCCACCAATTTCAGCATTGAGAAAGCATTCTCCCATATTATCCTGTTTATTCTTTCCAGCCCACTCAATGATTATTTCCCTCTATTTGCATCTAAAGATGCACTCTGCTTAGTTGTGCCTCTCCAGGACCACACTCACTTGACTCATACCTTTGAAGCCTACCCTTCTTGGAAATTGATGTCAAAGGGGGAGAGAGAGATGGACATCAAATCTTATCTTCACAAATAAAGAAAGAGCATCAAAGCTTATCCTAAAGAGAGATGCACTATCTTAAGAGGAGACAATCCACATGTCTTTAAGAGGGGAGAGGCATGTCTTTATTTGACTTGAAGTCTGAGTTTCGCTATATTTTCATTTCTACTCTGATTTTATCTATCCCTACGTACTCCCATTATACAATGCTAGATTCAGGGGGAGAGGAAGTTTAAGCATAGAGGAGAAAAATCCTTGGAAATTTATTGCAAATCTTTATTTCTTTGGGGACATGTCTATACTTAAATGAATTACTCGCTCTGTGATTCTCATCAATTATATGTCATCCTGGTCTTGGTATTCTTGTGGATCTTGATGTCTCTTTCTTGATTGAAGTTCTCTTGTGTTATCTAACCTTATTTTATCAAGCTTATTTCTTGAAGAACTAGTTCAAGGACCATAAGGTAAGTATATGCATCTCACTCATGCGCATGATGATCTCTTGAATTTTGCACATATTGTTTGCAAGAGAGAATCATAAACATGAAGGTACATATTTCATCATTCTTGTTGCTTTGTTGCATATAGCTAAGACACATGGAACTCATTACTCATTATGTGCACTCACATGTCTTCAAATTCTATCACATACATGACTGCACACATGTAGAGGGGCTCATGCAAGTTACATGTTTATTTAAAGCTTTGATATACTACTCAGATTATTTACTTGAATCTTTGATGTATGTTCTCATCAATTACCAAAAAGCGGGAGACTGAAAGCACAAGTTCTCCCTTGATGGTTTTGGTAATTAATGTCAACATATCTCTCTTGTTGGACTAACAATCTTATCTAGTATATTTCAGACAAGTTCAACAGTGTCATGGCAAGGACAAGAGGATGTGGACCCCTTCAAAATGCTAAGGACATGGATTGACAAAAGCTCAACTCTCTACATTTTTGGTTAAGTGATCTAAGATCACATTGAGTCCATAGGAAAGGCAATAATATTAAAAGTGGATGAGGTTTTTGATGATGATCTGGTTGCTCAAGTGCTTAGTGATATTCCTCCAAAACCCTCAGCCACTTTCTCCATCCAAATTTGTCCAAAACCCTAAATCCAACTCAGTCTCACTGAAACTTCCCTATCTGTACCCACCAAGTTCATTTGGACAATTGCCACAGCCAAACCCTCACAAATTGGATCCATCAATATGGATCTCGGTCTCATTGAGATGGCCTTGCCAACTCTCTGTCATCTGTTGCAATTATTTCGGTCCTACCGAGATGATGCAATCGATGCCACCGAGATGGCTTGCCAACATTTTGTTCCCTTATTGCTTCACTTCGGTCCAACAAAGTCGATGCAATCGGCGCCACTGAATCGAGGTTTACCCTACCATTGCACATTGGTCCCTCTGAGTTGTTTCCAGTCAGTTCCAACGAGACCTCCAAAGTTCATATCTTGTATGCAGGCCGGTGCCACCGAGATTTCTGATATGTGCCATCGAGTTGGGTCAAAAGTGTCTAACGGTTGGATTTCATGTGGAGGACATATATATACCCCTCCACCCACCTCTTACTATGTAAGAGAGCCATCAGAACATGCCTACACTTCCACTACTTATTTTTTGAGAGAGAACCACCGACTCATGTGCTGAGATCAAGATTTTCCATTCCTACCATTTGAACCTTGATTTCTAGCCTTCCCAAGTTACTTTCCACTCAATCCTTTTTCCACCATAGACAAATATGTGAGGGGGAGTTGAGTGTTGGGGAGACTATCATTTGAAGCACAAGAGCAAGGAGTTCATCATCAACACACTGTCTATTACCTTTTAGAGAGTGGTGTCTCCTAGATTGGTTAGGTGTCGCTTGGGAGCCTCTGGCATGATGTGGAGTTGAACCAAGAAGTTTGTAAGGGCAAGGAGATCGCCTACTTCATGAATATCTACCCATGTGAGGCAAGTCCTTAGTTGATGATGGCCATGGTGGGATAGACAAGGTTTGCTTCTTCGTGGACCCTTCGTGGGTGGAGCCTTTCGTGGACTCGCACAGCCGTTACCCTTCGTGGCTTGAAGTCTCTATCAATGTGGATGTACCATAGCACCACCTATCAAAACCATGCCAAAAATCTCCGTGTCACCCATTGCGTTTGCACTCTCCAGCTCCCATCCCTTTTACATTATTGCACTTGCATGCTTTACTCTTTCTGCTGCTTATACTCTTTGTATGCTCGTGTGAGATGTTCCTTGTGCGCCTTAACATGTGGTAAAATAAACTACAACTTAAAGAATATTAAAAACCGCAAATTTATCTTGTATAGGGTCTAATCCCCGCTCTAGACCCATTTTCTTAATCCTTCACCTACACTCACGTCGTCTGCAGCATAGCCCATCGACGTGTCCCGACCACTTCTACTCGCCATCTATCGCCGACTTAGATCCCATGGCGCCAGAGGAGTTCCGTCGCCACCGCTCCACATGACCGACGCCCAACGAAGTTGCCGGTGGCGGCGGAGGGAGGAGGATGCACAGGGGTCGAGCGGAAGATGGGTGGTGGCCGCCCGGTGCGGACTGGCGGCGGCCGCACGAGGTCATGAACTGTTCGCGGGCGTCTGAATACTAAAGAAAATCTTTTCCATAAGCACATAGGCTCGGATGTTATATGTGCCCAAGGTGCTCGGCGCCCTCGAAGGACATGGCTCACCTATTCCTTGTGTGCCCCAAGGCCAAGCAGGTCTGGATTCAGCTAGGAGTGAACCCAGCGGCAAGGTTCCTAGACTTTTGGCTAACAGCACTGTCCCCCGGCGTGGACTCCTCGATCTGGCCTGAAGTTGATCTTGCCATTCTTTGGAAAGTGTGGGATTCCAGGAATGCGGCTGTATTTAGGAATGAAGATCACTCAGCTTCTTTTACCACGACGAATATATGTAATGATTTTGAACTTTGGAGCAATCGGTTCAAAGTACGTGTAGATAAGGTTCAGCTAGGTTCGGGCTGACGTACCTGACCTCATGGCTTGCTGTGACCCTATAAAACATTACCTTATCTTTGGCTGAGCTTTTAGTAACATATATACAGGTGGGACTCTCTCCTACCGGTGATTCCTCAAAAGAAAACTGAAGTTTCCGAGCTCTTGTTGAAATCAATTAGGTCCCATTGCAAATGGTTGCCATGTTAAAAATAAGTGTTTATATATTCTTCAAAAGGAAATGTAGCACGCAAAAGGAGGTAAAATTTCCATAAAAATATATTCAAGTGGATAATCAACTATGAATGAAGATTTAACCCTTTCTGAAATAAATCGACCTCAAGATCATATGTATGACCTGGAATATTCAGCATATACAATTATTTTATCTGGCCTTGATTATTTTATTTTTACAAATATACAATTATCGAATGTACTATTTCTGTAGTAGGTTGAATTAAATGACTTCTGAGTTGTGATGCAGGAATTAAGAATAGGCCGAAGAGAGATGTAAACCATTATCAAATATTCAAGACTCATTGATTTGTAGTCTTTATTCCCTAAAATTAAAGATTAAACAAAGTTATGAGTACATTCGATAATTGTATATTTGTAAAAATAAAATAATCAGCATAGATGGCCCCAAGTTCTCAGATAAGACATAGTGGTAGTGGTAGCATAGAAGTAGTGGAAGTGACATGGTTACTTGATAAATAAATAAAAAATATTGTAACTCAAAAATATTAAGTTAAGAGCCAATGTAGTGTAATTGCAATGAACAAAAAGGAAAACAATTGATTATGAACTATTATGGAAGACTGTACACCTATGAATAGCATCCATACGGGGAGGAGTTGCCATCTGTTATGGATGAACTGGCACTAGCCGCCATGCTTTCTCCTTGACCCTTTTGAGTTTTAACTCATTGGACTGAATATGTGTCATGTTATTTCTATCTTCAGAAGTGATGTTTATCCTACAAATGGTAGTCTATATTAAAAAACAATATTAATTGCTGTCGGAAGACCAGGGTCCCATGGATCCATCTCGCTTGGGCCGCGGCAGCTCCGCCAATGTGTGAACATGGGCAACCAAACCAGCTTATGTACTCAAGACCATGCCCCTTCCGAGGTGGCATGCAGATCTTCGTCAAGGCATGACCACAAGATGTTGATCCTTGTGAAGACTCTCACCGGCAAGACCATCGCGCCAGTGAGAACCCATTGGCACCATCAACAATGTCAAATCCAACTCCCTTTTTGTTGTCTACTTCCCATGGACTCCCTAAGCCCTGCCAATGGCTTAAGCCTGCCGTGGCCAACAATAGTGCGGGGTGAGCTGGCATGCATAAATGATGTCCCTTGGAAGCCAAGTCAATGCGTGCTGGCACCCTGCTCGCTTTCTACGGCATGCGCGCTGGCACCCTGCTCGCTTTCTACGGCATGCGCGCCACCTCTCAGAGCGTGCTAGAGTGATAGTCATGAAGTCAACAAAGCTGACTGATGGGATGTACGTCTGCTCCCGTCAATGTCATTCGACGCCATGTGCCTCTTGCATTTAATGTGTTAGATGCTCCACTATATAACCACATGTTTTTAGTGTGTCATAGCTATTGTGGCAACCCCTTACAACTATAAAAGGAGGCCAAGCTACCTAGATTAGATTAGGGTTGTATTCCAAGAAGGTTAGAGCCTCAAAAGGTTGAACGCCCATGATAACTCACAAGTATAGGGCATCGCAACAGTTTTCGATGGTAGAGTATTCAACCCAAATTTATTGATTCGACACAAGGGGAGCTAAAGAATATTCACGAGTATTAGCAGATGAGTTGTCCATTCAACCACACCTGAAAGACTTAATATCTGCAGCAAATATTTAATAGCAAAGTAGAATGATAGTAACGGTAACAGTGGCAATAGTAATAGTAGCAGTTTTGTAGTGATTGTAACGGCAGCAACAACGAAAGTAACTTAGCAAATATCGATATGTTTCGAACTCGTAGGCAATGGATCGGTGATGATAATTGTGTCGGATAATATTCATCATGTAGAAGTTATAACCTAGAGCAACAAAGAACTAGCTCCAATTCATCAATGTAATATAGGCATGTATCTTGTGTATAGTCACACGTGCTTATGGAGAAGAACTTGCATGATATCGTTTGTCCTACCCTCCTGTGGCAGCGGGATCCTAATGAAAACTATGGGATATTAAGGCCTCCTTTTAATACAGAACCGGAACAAAGCATTAGTGACACGTCTCCAAAGTATCTATAATTTTCGATTGTTCCATGCTGTTATATTATCATTCTTGGATGGTTTACAATCATTTTATAGTCATTTTATATCATTTTTTGGTACTAACCTATTGACATAGTGCCAAGTGCCAATTGTTGTTTTCTGCATGTTTTTTACATCGCGGGAAATCAATATCAAACAGAGTCCAAACACCGCAAAATTGTTCAGAGAATTTTTATGGGCCAGAAGACACCAAATGGGCCAGAGCTGCACCTGGGTGGGTTGTGCCCACCTCGGTGGCCTCTCGTACCGCCTCTTTGCTCTATAAATACTAAGATATTCCAAAAACCCTAGAGGAGTCGACGAAATTCTATTCCAGCTGCCGCAGAGTCCAAAACCACCAGATCCAATCTAGACACCATCACGGAGGGGCTCACCATCTTCATTTCTGCCTCTCCGATGATGTGTGAGTAGTTCCTTGTAGACCTACGGGTCCGTAGTTAGTAGCTAGATGGATTTCTCTCTCTATTTTGATTATCAATACAATGGTCTCTTGGAGATCCATATGATGTAACTCTTTTTGAGGTGTGTTTGTTGGTATCCGATGAACTTTGAGTTTGTGATCAGATCTATCTTTTTATATCCATGTAAGTTATTTTAGTCTTCTTTGATCTCTTATATTCATGATTGCTTATAGCCTCATATTTCTTCTCCGATATTTCAGTTTTGTTTGGCCAACTTGATCTATTTATATTGCAATGGGAAGGTGCTTTGTAGTGGGTTCGATCTTACGGTGCTTGATCCCAGTGACAGAAAGGGAACCGACACGTATGTATCGTTGCTACTAAGGATAAAATGATGGGGTCTATTTCTACCTAAATAGATCTTGTCTACATCATGTCATCGTTCTTATTACATTACTCCGTTTCTCCATGAACTTAATACACTAGATGCATGCTGGATAGCGGTCGATGTGTGGAGTAATAGTAGTAGATGCAGGCAGGAGTCGGTCAACTAATCTTGGACGTGATGCCTATATAATGATCATTGCCTGGATATCGTCATAATTATTTGATGTTCTATCAATTGCCCAACAGTGATTGTTTTCCCACCGTTTGCTATTTTCTCGAGAGAAGCCACTAGTGAAATCTACGGCCCCCAGGTCTCTTTCTCATATTAATTGCCTTTGCGATTTATTTTCCTTTGCTTTTATACTCAGATCTATTAAACCAAAAACCCAAAAATACCTTGCTGCAATTTATCTTATTTGGCGCTCGGTCTATCAATATTTACAACTCTATCACGTCAATTACCCGAAAGGGATTGACAACCCCTTTTACATGTTGGGTTGCGAGTATTTGTTATTTGTGTGCAGGTGTTGTTTACGTTGTGTTGCTTGGTTCTCCTACTGGTTCGATAACCTTGGTTTCATCACTGGGGGAAATACTCATCGCTGCTATACTGCATCATCCCTTCCTCTTTGGGGAAAAAACGACGTAGTCCTAGCAGTCATCAATTAGCACTTAGTGAATACATGAACTCCTCAAACTATGGCAATCACCCGAAAGAATCCCAATTATTGTCACCTTGGGGTATGCGGATCGTAACACGTAATAGGTGCATATAACTTGAAAGATAGGATCAAGAACACATATATATTCGTGAAAACATAATAGGCTCAGATCTAAAATAATGGCACTCGGGCCCTAGTGGCAAGCATTAAGTATAGCAGATTCATAACAACATCAATCTCAAAACATAGTGGATACTAGGCATCAAGCCCTAACAAAACTAACTCGATTACATGATAAATCTCATCCAACCCATCTGTAATGCCCAGGATGGCACTATACCTCCTACGTGTCGAGGCACGACTTAAAGGTATAAGCCCATTCTGGAATGATCTCAAGTTCGGTATCTTTGCACGACTCATGTAAAAATAGGGATGAAAATGCAAAAGGATAGTTGGCTTACACTCGCCACGCCACACAATACATTACATAAGCAATCATCATCCAAATAACATCACAGTCCGACTGCGGACGAAGATCCAAAAGAAAGATACCAAAAACATAAAGCCACAGGTCCGAATCGCCCCTAGGAGAAACCACTACTGATCGTCGAAAACGTCACAAGCATACGGCCACGCTCTTCATGGAACTCCCGGAAGTTCTGACTCATCTTCTGTGTCAATCTCGGCTGAACCTACATCTGGTGTTGTAGTATCTGTGAGCCACGAGGACTCAGCAATCCCATAACCATGGGTATCAAGACTAGCAAAGATTTATGGGTATGGAGAAGGGTAGTGGTGAGGTTGCAGCAGCGGCTAAGCATAATATGGTGGCTAACTTACGAGTACAAGAATAAGATGAGCATCTACGCAAACGGTCGCAACTAGTAATGATCGCTAAAGATCCTAAACTACCTACGAGTCAAACATAACCCCACCGCGTTCTCTTCTCAAAATGAAAAGAGACAGTCACGGTTACTCACATAGTTGTGTGTTTTACTTCGGATCCTCTGTCAAGTTTTCTACAACCGGACATTAACAAATTCCAATCTGCCACATAACCGCGGGCACGGCTTTCGAAAGATCATAACCCTGCAGGGGTGTCCCAACTTAGCCCATCACAAGCTCTCACGATCAGCTGAAGTGATAAATATAATATCATCACCCCTTATCTTAGGGAAATCCGATCAGGCTCGGCATCCCGGTGCACAAGACATTTCGACAATGGTAAAACAAGTCCAGCAAGACCTCCCGGCGTGCCGACACCTTGATAGTAGCCGCGCGTATCTCGTCTCAGGCCACGTCCGGATGAGCGAAGCGTACAGGATCCAGATACCCCAAGTTGCTAAGGGGCGGTCCCGCACAGTGCTCTATTTGGGACCAACATCATCAGCACTGGCCCCCCTGCTATGTAGAAGAATCCCCGAGGGTGCGACCCCCTATGCAAATTTAATTAATTAATTAAGTTAGTATTATGAGGCAAATTAAAACCAATGTTGGGCCTTGCTGGAGGAGTTTTATTCAAAGACGAAGTGTCAAGGGGTCCCCATATACCCAACCGTGTAAGGAACGCGAAATCAAGGAACATAATGCCGGTTTATCGGCGCCTAAGGTGGCATGGGTGGAACAAAACACCGAGCAAAGGGCCAAGCCTTCCACCCATGCCTAGTATATAGGTGTGTTATTATATATATATAACATATTGTGATATTCCAACAATAAGTTCCCACCTGGAACGATCTTCATCTTCACCTGCAACTAACAACGCTATAAGAGGGGCTGAGCAAGCGGGTAAGATAGCCAAACAATGGTTTTTGCTAGGAAGGTGTCAAAGGTTAGAGGTTTCATGGCAGCAAGGAGAGGGGCTGACAATAAAGATGGGTAGCGCGACATATAACGATAGCACCGAGACACTAAGCATGGCAATGATAGTAAAGGTATCCAAAGGTATGGTCATCTTGCCTGGGATTCCGCAAGGGAGAAGAACGTGTCCAAGAAGTAGTCGAACAATCCTCACAACTCCGGAATGAACCCGAAGCTAACGAGGGAAGCAAACCGGAAAGAAACAAGCAACACGGTAAACACACCACACGAGACATGACAATATGCTCAAACAAGTATGATGCAAAACAAGTCTACATAGGATGCACTACAAGTCTATACAGGAAGCACACCATGGCAAGGTAGGAAGCACAGTAAAACAACACAAGTTTATATATGATGCAATACATGGCAAGGTATGATGCATACATGGCAAGAGGTGAAGCAAGTGTAAACTAGCTATCTAGGCATTTTAAATGAGGCCGGAAATAACAACAACAATTCCGGAAAAACCCCATGTGCATGTTTAGCAATTTTAAGCAAACAACAATTCAAACATTTTAATGTTGTTAACATGATGCGGATGACATGATCAAGTTTTATGCAATTTTAGCAAAAGTGAACATGAAGAGATATGAAGTATTTGTCGTCGTGGTGGAACGAAAGGGGCCACGGCGGCGAATCCGAAAATGATGCCACGCAACATATCGGTTCCGGTAACTCGTTGAGAGACCGGTGCAAAAGATGAAGGGAGGCGTGAGCGACTCGAACAAGATGAAAGGTGGGGTGATCCCGTCACCGGGTTCCCACGGGTTGCCGCCAAGGCAAACGAGGGCACAACGGACACGATGCAAACATCCGATTCATCTCATACAACGCAACAAGCATTCGTTCACCACATGGGCATTCGACTCGGGGTATACCTTCGGAGCGTGCTTTTCGGGGCGGTTCGAGGTCGTAGAGGAAGTAGTGGTACTCGCGGGTCGTGGTACATGTTTTGTAGCCGTTCACGTGTCCGAAGATGTTCGGGGTCGATGGTAGAGGTACTTGGCGAATCGAACGTCTTCGGGGCGACGGTAGTGGTACATGGTTCTTCGACGACGGTCGTCGTACACGTTCCGTAGATGTTCATGTTTCCGTAGAGGTAATTGTCACGGCTTCAGACGTAGTGGTAGTTGACGCGTTCGTTCATGGTTCTTCATGCGTCGTCGTACTTGCCGTAGGGGTACTGGGCAGCCTCGATCCATAGTGGAACTTGCCGGTCTTGATGGTCCAAAACACAGAAACACAAGGGCATACAAAGGGCGGCAGCACGGGGTGATGCAGGGGAAGTCAACACGGAGCTGCAATGCCGTTCGTCCCGTTCGACCGAATCGGACAAGGCAGAGGCGTGGCTCTCGCTGGGAAGAAGCAGGAGGGCGGCAACAGGGCGAGGAACGGCAGTGCGGGGGCGGGATCCGACCAGGAGCGGATCCAGCCGACACTGCGGCGGGGAAGGGCGCGGACGGCGTCTGCGCGAGGACCTCCATGCGGCTGGGTGATCCATCCTTCCTATATCCGAACAGAGGGAGAGAGAGGAAGGGTTAGAGGAGCGATCGAGAGGTCGTCAGGTGGAGAGAAAGGAACAAGAGCAGAGCAGGGCAGTCATCTGTTCGTCGGGGACTCGCCGGAGCAGCGAGGCATGGTCGGGGTCGGCAGGGAGGCGATGCGGGGCGAGCCGAACTTGAGGAGGTCGGGAGGAGGAGGCAAGGTGCGGTGCTGGTTGGAGTATGCAGGGGCGCGACAAAGCAGAGAAATGGGACGGCGTGGGCGGCATGAGTAGTGAGGCAGGGGCCGCTGGTGGGGAAGAAGGAGGCGGGGGCGCATCTGGCGAAGAGGAGGAAGGTCGGGCGCAGGGGCCGAGGGAGAGAGAGCGATGGGGAGGGGATCGAGAGGAGAGCGGGCGTCGATGCAGGCAAGGAGGGGTGCTATGCGCGGGATCGGGCCCGAAGGAGCGGCACTGCACTCTCTCTCTGCTTCTCTCTGACGGCGCACGGGAGGGAGGAAGGGGTCGACTGGGAAGATGGGAGCGACGGGGCTAGGTTAGCGCTGGAGGGGAGTTGGGCCTGGCCTGGAGGCTGATGGGCCAGTCCGGCGGCGAGGGAAACAGCCAGGGCTTGGCTGCGGCTGGGCCCAGAGGCGCGGGAGGGATGGCCTAGATCCTCACTCCTCTCTCTTAACTAAAAAAACAGAAAAGAGAAAGAAAATAAAGTGAGGTCTAGGGAGGAATGAAGTTGACTTGGACAAAAGGAAACTGAAGAACGGTGCAAATGTGTTATAGGTGATTCCAAGGAATGGAATATTTATATAGCTCCATATTTATTAGGAGGATATGTTATAAAGAGAAGTCACTCTTCCCTCTATTTATATGGACCGAAGGTCCAGACGATTTATTTAGTTGAGTTGCAGAAATTAAAGACATGATGGCATGATGACATGATGCAATGCAAAATAAATAAAACAAGCACAAATGAAACACACGGGAAAACCCGGAACATCTGGAATCTTCTGGGACGTCGGTCTTCGGGCGTCACAACTCTCCCACACTAACAGAGGATCTCAACCCGAGATCCTAGAGATGGCACCAGATAAAAACGGAAGAGGAAGAGGTAAAACAAAGTTGCTTCTTCGACAAACGAGTGAAACCACGAACCTGAGAGGTTGAACAATCTTGAAAGAAAGAATAGAATGGAGATGAACGAAGATGGAACACTCCGTTAGAAAAGAGGAACAAGGAGCATTACGAGAACCTTGTAAGTTGAAAGACATGAAACAAGAGCTTACGAACCAAAAGAATATGAAACTGCAACGGTATAGCCAAGGAATAAGAATGACATAATTTGGACAGCACTCCGGTTAAAAAGATAGGCAAAACTTGATAAGATGAGAGATCTTGAATGGAGGACACAACACTCCAGTTAAATGGACTAGAAAGGACAATAGCATGATCTTGATAAAACAAGATGACGGAACGAAGATATCAATATTACAATACCTCCGGAACAAAAGGATAGAAGCTAGATTGTTAGGAAGAAATAAAGTAGAGCAAATGACAACTTCTGCCACCAATGAATTTAGAAAAACATCCTTACAAAGAAGGTTGAACGGAGTTATTGAAAATAATCAACAACAAAAGAATAAGCTTGTTGTAGGCTTATGGAAATCATCTCAAAATTATGAGGTGACAACCAGCCACTAACGGCAAACAATTGCTTGGATTGAGATCAACAAGGAGACGATACACTTATTTCACCGGAATGATAATTGAAGAACTTGGGTCATTTATAAGCACCATAATAGCAACAATTCTCAGGGAAAGCTTTTAGGTGAATTATAACCCAAGATAACTACAACAAATAATTGAAGGGTTGAAAAGATCTCCTGAACAAGGAAAAAGATGGGTTTAAATATCTCATTCCTGACCACTTGTGAAACATGAAACATGAAGGAAAATTATCAAAAATGGCATACCACCATCTCAAACAATAAGGTAGAAAGAATTGCACTTGGAAAGCATGATGAAGAATGCTTGAGCTCCAACAAGAATCTTGATGAAGACTTCGAGGATGAATTAAATCTTGATGAACCACCATGAAAACTCCGGTAATGAAAGCATGAGAAGTGAAAGATGAAAAGAATAAGATTCAAGGCCTGCAATGAATTAGATGGAGCTTTGAAATGATATAATTAAAATAACTTGGAGCTCCGGAAAACAAGATGAACAACTTAGGACCGAGAATATGATATGATGAACAAGCTCCGGAAAAAAGAGATTAATCACTTTGAGGAAATAAGAATAAGATTTACTGTATGCTTATCCTTGATCAAATTAAATTGATGACAAGCAACGGATTTGGCATTCTACTTATTCTTCTTGAAAAGGATTGGAGAGAGGTATAGCCAAATTTGAGAAAATCTTGAACAACTCACCGGTAGGATTATGAAAAGAGCAAATGAATTAATACGATAACAATGGAAGACCAATCTTGAAAGAACCACCGTAAGAATATGGAGACGAAAGAAGAGACATCGATGAAGAATAGTTGGAGGTCAAAGTTGAAAACTGAGAAAGAAGAATCTTCTGAAATGATGGCCTTCGGAGGACCACAATGGGAAGAATTCATGAAGAATCTTGAGAGAACGGGCCAAGATTTAAGAGAACTCTTCTGCGGTCTTCAAATGTGACAATGACGACGAGATACACCACCATGAATTTTTGAGGCACTCCGAAATGAAGAATTAAAAGGTTGAAACAATGGTGAAAAAGAATTTGAAAGCGGTCCTGGAGAAGGACAGTGACTGATGGGATTCATACTTACGTCACACTTTGAAAAGAAATTTAGAATAACTCCGGAAAAATTAGAAGAGTCAGGTAAGATCCTGGAAAAAGACCTGTGGGTTAGGGCCCACTCAAAAGAAAATCACCGTTGAAAAAGATTGCTTAAGAGATATTGCACCGGCTGAATTAAATGGCTTGAATAAGATGACAATCCCAACATAGCTAGAACAAATTGAGAATGGACATGCGAATCTCCTGATATATCTTCAACACTCTGGATATTAATTAGAGAGAGTTGAATAAGCAAGAGAGACTTTGGATAAGAATTCCCACATTGGAAAACATGTGAAACAAGAGGCACGGATATGATGAACACCGAAGATTGAATTTATTCCACCGAAGAAGAATGTTAGCATTAAGAATGATGAACTTGAAACTCTTGAGCATCTTCACGAGAAATCACCAGATAAGAACATTGAAGGAAATGAATGAAGAAATATCACATGAATAAAATGGATATTTCATTTGAGAATTTCTGGCTCCATAAAGAAAAAGGGTGGGAGGGTGGGGAAAAACAAGACAACTTGGGATGAATGAAACAGACAAATCGTCGGATTTCTCAATGGCGTCTGTATGGAATAACTTGAAGAGAAGGCACACTGGTTAAAAAGGATTAACATGAAGATCTTGATGGTCAAGAAGAATTAGCACTCCCATAGAAATATGAGAACACCGATTAGGAAAGGTATGGAATCAACATTTGACATCGAAGCAACTCGGATACCAGAATCAAAACAAAAACAAAGGATAGATATGTTGCAACATAATCTTCACAATATCATTCGAACAGAGAATTGAACGAATGAATTCCGTAGGTACATCAACTTGTCGAGATGCCACTTGGGAGAACAAAGGTAAATAAAACACAAGAAGGAGCAGATAGAACAAATACAAGATAGAAGCTTCGTTCCACATATTCGTGTTGAAAGCTCATGGAACGTGTTACAAAAGGGTTTTGCAATCCCCGGATCAGCATAGCCAAGGACCCTTTAAGATGCAACTCCCGATTGGAACAACGCCCATAAAACCACTTCACTCAATGTAGAACCCCGAACTCCATATCATGCATTCGTTAGAAGAATGCCTACGAACTACTGGATGAACCCACCTATTAATTTCCAAAAGTTTCCAGTTATGCAATCAGGTGTTGGGGATACAGGGGAAGCATCGCGCACTCAACTCTAATCCTACATCCAGCTGTATCCATCCTTCAACACATAACCAGTTATTTCCGGAAACCGTTTACCTCGGACCTTCGGAACGCATCTGCTATACAAGCTATGGCAATACTCCCGAACTACCTCCCCAGTACTGGGTGATGTCGGGGTTATCTTGCCACTAACCGCATAGGAGAGTTTTCGATGTCGGCCGTCTTAAGTATTCCAGAACTGCTGCGATATATTTGTGACGACAACACCTCGGAACTCGACTCCCCGGGACACTGCCACAACCCCTAAATGACAGGAGGCATCGAGAACAATGTTCTCTTCACAAAGACATGAGAACAATCCAAACAATACTCGCGAGATTCCTAAAAAAAATTGGTGAATTTTTGAGAGTAGAAGAGGCAAGAGTAATCGAAAGGAGTCCTCACCAGAGTGAAAAGAGATGAGGAGCAAAAGAAATCCTAATCTCCGATATATATAGGACTCAAAACATTTTCATGTGTGTGCCTAGACTCAACCGTCAATGATTCGATCAATCAGTGGGGGCTCCTAGGTCAGAGAAGGCTCTGAATACCAACTTGTAATGCCCAGGATGGGACTATACCTCCTACGTGTCGAGGCACGACTTAAAGGTATAAGCCCATTCTAGAATGATCTCAAGTTCGGTATCTTTGCACGACTCATGTAAAAATAGGGATGAAATTGCAAAAGGATAGTTGGCTTACACTCGCCACATCACACAATACATTACATAAGCAATCATCATCCAAATAACATCACAGTCCGACTACGGACGAAGATCCAAAAGAAAGATACCAAAAACATAAAGCCACAGGTCCGAATCGCCCCTAGTAGAAACCACTACTGATTGTCGGAAACGTCACAAGCATACGGCCACGCTCTTCATGGAACTCCCGGAAGTTCTGACCCATCTTCTGCGTCAATCTCGGCTGAACCTGCATCTGGTGTTGTAGTATCTGTGAGCCATGAGGACTCAGCAATCCCATAACCATGGGTATCAATACTAGCAAAGCTTTATGGGTATGGAGAAGGGTAGTGGTGAGGTTGCAGTAGCGGCTAAGCATAATATGGTGGCTAACTTACGAGTACAAGAATAAGATGAGCATCTACGCAAACGGTCGCAACTAGTAATGATCGCTAAAGATCCTAAACTACCTACGAGTCAAACATAACCCCACCGTGTTCTCTTCTCAAAATGAAAAGAGACAGTCACAGTTACTCACACAGTTGTGTGTTTTACTTCCGATCCTCTGTCAAGTTTTCTACAACTGGACATTAACAAATTCCAATCTGCCACATAACCGCGGGCACGGCTTTTGAAAGATCATAACCCTGCAGGGGTGTCCCAACTTAGCCCATCACAAGCTCTCACGATCAGCTGAAGTGATAAATATAATATCATCACCCCTTATCTTAGGGAAATCCGATCAGGCTCGGCATCCCGGTGCACAAGACATTTCGACAATGGTAAAACAAGTCCAGCAAGACCTCCCGGCGTGCCGACACCCTGATAGTAGCCGCGCGTATCTCGTCTCAGGCCACGTCCGGATGAGTGAAGCGTACAGGAGCCAGATACCCCAAGTTGCCAAGGGGCGGTCCCGCACAATGCTGAATTTGGGACCAACATCATCAGCACTGGCCCCCCTGCTATGTAGAAGAATCCCCGAGGGTGCGACCCCCTATGCAAATTTAGCTAATTAATTAAGTTATTATTATGAGGCAAATTAAAACCAATGTTGGGCCTTGCTGGAGGAGTTTTATTCAAAGACGAAGTGTCAAGGGGTCCCCATATACTTAACCATGTAAGGAACGCGAAATCAAGGAACATAATGCCGGTTTATCGGCGCCTAAGGTGGCATGAGTGGAACAAAACACCGAGCAAAAGGCCAAGCCTTCCACTCATGCCCAGTATATAGGTGTGTTATTATATATATAACAAATTGTGATATTCCAACAACAAGTTCCCACCTGAAACGATCTTCATCTTCACCTGCAACTAACAACGCTATAAGAGGGGCTGAGCAAGCAGGTAACATAGCCAAACAATGGTTTCTGCTAGGAAGGTGTCAAGGGTTAGAGGTTTCATGGCAATAAGGAGAGGGGCTGACAATAAAGATGGGTAGCGCGACATATAACGATAGCACCGATACACTAAGCATGGCAATGATAGTCAAGGTATCCAAAGGTATGGTCATCTTGCCTGGGATTCCGCAAGGGAGAAGAACGTGTCCAAGAAGTAGTCGAACAATCCTCACAACTCCGGAACGAACCCGAAGCTAATGAGGGAAGCAAATCGGAAAGAAACAAGCAACACGGTAAACACACCACACGAGACATGACAATATGCTCAAACAAGTATGATGCAAAACAAGTCTACATAGGATGCACTACAAGTCTATACAGGAAGCACACCATGGCAAGGTAGGAAGCACAGTAAAACAACACAAGTTTATATATGATGCAATACATGGCAAGGTATGATGCATACATGGCAAGAGGTGAAGCAAGTGTAAACTAGCTATCTAGGCATTTTAAATGAGGCCGGAAATAACAACAACAATTCCGGAAAAACCCCATGTTTATGTTTAGCAATTTTAAGCAAACAACAATTCAAACATTTTAATGTTGTTAACATGATGCGGATGACATGATCAAGTTTTATGCAATTTTAGCAAAAGTGAACATGAAGAGATATGAAGTATTTGTCGCCGTGGTGGAACGAAAGGGGCCACGGTGGCGAATCCAAAAATGATGCCACGCAACATATCGGTTCCGGTAACTCGTTGAGAGACCGGTGCAAAAGATGAAGGGAGGCGTGAGCGAGTCGAACAAGATGAAAGGTGAGGTGATCCCGTCACCGGGTTCCCACGGGTTGCCGCCAAGGCAGACGAGGGCACGACGGACACAATGCAAATATCCGATTCATCTCATACAACACAACAAGCATTCGTTCACCACATCGGCATTTGACTCGGGGTATACCTTCGGAGCGTGCTTTTCGGGCGGTTCGAGGTCGTAGAGGAAGTAGTGGTACTCGCGGGTCGTGGTACACGTTTTGTAGCCGTTCACGTTTCCGAAGATGTTCGGGGTCGATGGTAGAGGTACTTGGCGAATCGAACGTCTTCGGGGCGACGTAGTGGTACACGGTTCTTCGGCGACGGTCGTCGTACACATTCCGTAGATGTTCATGTTTCCGTAGAGGTAATTGTCACGGCATCGGACGTAGTGGTAGTTGACGCGTTCGTTCATGGTTCTTCATGCGTCGTCGTACTTGTCGTAGGGGTACTGGGCGGTCTCGATCCGTAGTGGAACTTGCCGGTCTTGAGGGTCCAAAACACAGCAACACAAGGGCATACAAAGGGCGGCAGCACGTGGTGATGCAGGGGAAGTCAACACGGAGCTGCAATGCCGTTTGTCCCGTTCGACCGAGTCGGACAAGGCAGAGGCGTGGCTCTCGCCGGGAAGAAGCAGGAGGGCGGCAACAGGGCGAGGAACGGCAGTGCGGGGGCGGGATCCGACCAGGAGCGGATCCAGCTGACACTGCGGCGGGGAAGGGCGCGGACGGCGTCTGCGCGAGGACCTCCATGTGGCTGGGTGCTCCATCCTTCCTGCATCCGAACAGAAGGAGAGAGAGGAAGGGTTAGAGGAGCGATCGAGAGGTCGTCAGGGGGAGAGAAAGGAACAAGAGCAGAGCGGGGCACTCATCTGTTCGTCGGGGACTCGCCGGAGCAGCGAGGCATGGTCGGGGTCGGCAGGGAGGCGATGCGGGGCAAGCCGAACTTGAGGAGGTCGGGAGGAGGAGGCAAGGTGCGGCGCTGGTTGGAGTAGGCAGGGGCGCGACGAAGCAGAGGAACAGGGCGGCGCGGGCGGCATGAGTAGTGAGGCAGGGGCCGCTGGTGGGGAAGAAGGAGGCAGGGGCGCATCTGGCGAAGAGGAAGAAGGTCGGGCGCAGGGGCCGAGGGAGAGAGAGCGATGGGGAGGGGATCGAGAGGAGAGCGGGCGGTCGATGCAGGCAAGGAGGGGCGCTGTGCGCGGGATCGGGCCCGAAGGAGCGGGGCTGCACCCTCTCTCTGACGGCGCACGGGAGGGAGGAAGGGGTCGACTGGGAATATGGGAGCGACGGGGCTAGGTTAGCGCTGGAGGGGAGTTGGGCCTGGCCTGGAGGCTGATGGGCCAATCCGGCGGCGAGGGAAACGGCCAGGGCCTGGCTGCGGCTGGGCCCAGAGGCGCGGGAGGGATGGCCTGGATCCTCACTCCTCTCTCTTAACTAAAAAAACAAAAAAGAGAAAGAAACTAAAGTGAGGTCTAAGAAGGAATGAAGTTGAGTTGGACAAAAGGAAATTGAAGAACGGTGCAAATGTGTTATAGGTGATTCCAAGGAATGGAATATTTATATAGCTCCATATTTATTAGGAGGATATGTTATAAAGAGAAGTCACTCTTCCCTCAATTTAAATGGACCGAAGGTCCACACGATTTATTTAGTTGAGTTGCAGAAACTAAAGACATGATGGCATGATGACATGATGCAATGCAAAATAAATAAAACAAGCACAAATGAAACACACGGGAAAACCCGGAACATCTGGAATCTTCTGGGACGTCGGTCTTCGGGCGTCACACCATCACCGTCCAGCAAGCCTATGATGGAATTACTCACTCTCGGTGGTGAGCATCATGAAATTGGTGATGGAGGAAGGTTGATGATGACGACGACGACGGATTCCACTCTCCGGAGCCTCGAACGGACTCCAGATCAGCCCTTCTGAGGAAGAACGGGAGGTGGCGGCGGCTATGTATCGTAAAACGCGATGAATCCCTCTCTCTGATTTTTGCTCCGCGAATAGGAATATATGGAGTTGGAGTTAGGGTTGTAGGCGGTCCAGGGCCCCACAAGCCTGGGAGGCGCGCCCTGGGGGTAAGCGCGCCCCTAGGGCTTTGTGGCCTCTGGGTGGCCCCCCTCTGGTATATTTTCCTCCGGCAGTTTTTATATATTCCACAAAAATTCTTCGTAAATTTTCAGGTCAATCTGAGAACTTTGATTTCTGCACAAAAATAACACCATGGGAATTCTGCTGAAAACAACGTCAGTCTAGGTTAGTTCCATTCAAATCATGCAAATTAGAGTCCAAAACAAGGGCAAAAGAGTTTGGAAAAGTAGATATGGTGGAGACGTATCAACTCCCCCAAGCTTAACCCATTGCTTGTCCTCAAGCAATTTAGTTGACAAACTGAAAGTGACAAAGGAAAACTTTTACAAACTCTATTTGATCTTGTTGTTGCAAATATGTCTAGCTAACGTTCAAGTTTTCAGCAAAGATTACACAAAAACATATATGCATAGTATCTGCAAAGATCAAGGACCGACTGGACATTGTAATTCATGGCAATAGAGATCCTGTCACACTCATATTCAACATCAATTAAAAACAAAGCATATAAATGAAAATGGTGCTCTCCAACTGGTGCTTTAATGAGAATATGATGACTCAATAATGAAAGTAAATAGATAGGCCCTTCGCAGAGGGAAGCATGGATTTGCAGAGGTGCCAGAGCTCGAAACTTTTTGAAGCTGAGATGAATATAATTTTGAGACATATGCTTTCAGTGTCAACGCAACGACAAAGAGTTCGTTCCCAAATAGAATGGTAAAGTTTTTACTCCCCCTCCACCATCAGACACACTCCACGACTAGCGAATTCACGGGTGCCATCGATACCAACAACAGTCGGGTTTTTTTAATTATGATATTTTTATTTTTATTGTAGGACTGGGCATCCCAATTACCAGCCATTTTCTCGTGAATGAGAAGCAGATAACCACTCATCATGAGAATAACCCACCTAGCATGGAAGATACTAACAACACCCATTCACTACTTGAGCGATTCGGGCATACAAGGCAGATTTTTGTTTGATGGTTTAGAGTTTGGCACATGCAAATTTAGCTGGAACGGCAGGTAAATACCTCATATACGTACATATGGTGGACTCATATGGAACAACTTTGGGTTTATGGAAGTGGATGCACAAGCAGTATTCTCGCTTAGTACAAGTGAAGGCTAGCAAATAGATTGAGGAGGGACCAACTAGAAAGCAACAATGATCATAAACATGCACTGAGGTTAATAAACATTGAATGCAAGCATGAGTAGGATATAAATTATCATGAACATAAATATCGTGGAGGCTATGTTGATTTTATTCAACTACATGCATGAAGATGTGCCAAGTTAAGCCACTCGAAACATTCAAAACAGGATACCATCCTATCATACCACATCATAACAATTTTAAATTCATGTTGGCACACAAGACAAACCATTATCAACTCCTAGCTAATTAAGCATGGCATGAGTAACTATGATCTATAATTGTCATTGCAAACATGTTTCATTCATGATGGGCTGAATCAAGACTGATGAGCTAGTCATATTTACACAAACAAAATAGGTCGAGTTCGTACCAGCTTTTCTCCACCTCAACCACTTCATCAAATTTCGTCATTATTTCCTTTCACTTGCACAACCGAACGATGTGAATAATAATAAGAGTGCACGATCATTGGACTAAGCTGGAATCTGCAAACATTTATTCAAAGGGAAGACATGGTAATACAGGCTCATTTGTTAGGTCATTGATAATGCATATGAGAGCCACTCAACATTGTCATTGTGGTCTTCTCCTTATGACCCAAAGAAAAAGAGAAGAATTTCAGTGAAACACACTGAAATATTTTTGGAGTTTTTGTTTTTCTGAAGAAAACATAAATAACAACAAGAAAAACTATTTACACGGGAAAGCTCCCAACAAGTAAAAGAAAATTGCGAAATATTTTTGGATTTTCTTTTTAATACTACGACTACTAGAAAAAAACAAGAAAGAAAAGACAAAAAGAAACAAGAAATAATTTTGGGTTTTCAAAAAAATTGAAAAATATAAGAAGAAAGCGAGAGAAATAAACTAACATGGATTATACAATGAAAAAGTATGAACACCGACAACTGGAACGAATGTGTGATCCATAATGTAATGTCGGTGAGAAATACGCACTCCCCCAAGCTTAGGCTTTTGTCCTAAGTTGGTCTATGGCCACGGCTGGCCGGACTGATAACCAAAGTCATAGTTGGGGTTGGACTCAATTGTAGTCGCCACCGCTTGGCGGGATACCTCGTTGAGACGAGCAGTCTCCCTTGCTCTCTCGTACTCTTCTGCCTCCTCTGTGAGTATGAAATATCTTCGTTTTACCTGAAAGTAAAAAAGTGGGGGCAGGGAGTGTAATATAGAAGACACGGCTCCTGTTAAAGGTTAGTCTGTACTGGAATGGAAAATCACCCCTCTCAAGAAACTCGAATCGTTTCATAGCGGTATAATCGAGGAAACCATGTGGTAATCGAGGATCATTACTTCTTATAGGTACCCCTAGATGGTCAGCTAAATGAGTGGTGTAAATTCCACCAAAGAAATTTCCATCTAAAGCATTATTATGTAGCCGACGTGCGATAATAGCCCCTAGATTATATTGTTGTCATTCATTACTGCGCTTTTAAGAACACTGAAATCAGAAGCGCAAAGGTGGCTATGATCATGTTTACCATTAATACATCTACCTATGAAGAGAGAAAAATAATGTAAGGCGGGAAAGTGAATGCTCCCCATGGTAGCTTGTGTTATGCTTCTAGTTTCTCCTACTGTAATGCTAGCAAGGAACTCAACACAATCAAATTTACGTGGTTCAGTGCAAGTGCCCTAATACGAAATTTTGCAAGCCTCATTAAATTCCTCAAGGTCCATGTGATACGACTTATCATAAAGATCAAACAAAATAGATTGCGTACCTCGATGGTCTGAGTACTTGAATCTCCACACAAAAGAATCGGTGAGGTTGTAATGCTGTAAGCACTTATCTGACAAGAAGTCCGTTAGGCCGGTGTTGCGCACGTACATATCAAATTATTCCTTGAAACTTGCACAAGTCATGAAATGGTCCGACGGCCATTCACAAGGTCATACTAGAGGTTCCCGTGGTGGTTCAAGGTCCGGATCATGAATCACGAGTCTTGGGGTTTCTTCTTCGAGCAACCACCTTGGAATATTTTCCTCATCATTTTCTTCCTGTGAAAATTTCTGAAATTTTTAGTGACTCGAAATAAAAGTGAACAAAACTCAATAAAAGTGGTATAAACTACTCCTACATGTGTCTAGAGGCTAAAGTATGCAACAAAACTACTTTGGACCATATAAATTTGACATGCAAGCTTAAGAACATGGTCAACACACAAGCAAAAAATTGTAATATATAAAGCACTAGAGCAAAAACTAATTGGACCATTGGAGGAGTCACATACCGATGAACAATCTCCCAAAATAGTTTTGGAAATGGAGCAACGAACAAGGAGATCGAAAATGGCAGCAAGATGAGGAAGAACACGGGTTAGAGCAATGATGTGATTCTTTTATGGAGGAAGGAGTGGATGGTTGGCTGGAATAAGTGAGGGGGCCTATGTGGGCCCCACAAGCCACCTAGGCGCGCCCAGGGGTGGGTGCGCGCCCTGTGAGCTTGTGGCTCACAGGTGCACCCCCTGGGGTGTGTTCAGTGCCATTTAAAAAATATTCTATAAAAATCATACTAAATTTTCAGGGCATTTGGAGAACTTTTATTTTCTGGTCATTTTTTATTGCATGGATAATTCGGAAAATAGTAAAATAATAGTATTTCTACTTTATTAAATCTAAATAACAGAAAGTAAAAAGTGGGTACAGAGAGTTGTGTTTACTAAATTCATCCATCTCATGCACGACAAAAGGAATCCATTAATAAGGTTGATCAAGTCTTATTAACAAACTTCTTCCAAATGACATGAAACCGGAGAATCTTCATATAACACTAGGTTACCTCAACGGGGATATGCATGTCTCCAATAATAAGAATATCATATCTCTTTTTGACAGTAGGAATAGGGAATTCAAAACCTCCAATAGCAATTGTTGAAATTTTTCCAATAGAGTTGATGCTATTTACTTGAGGTAGTTTCCTCGGAAAGTGTACCGTATGCTCATTACCATTGACATGAAAAGTAACATTGCCTTTTTTTGCAATCAATAACAGCCCCTACAATATTCAAAAAGGGTCTACCAAGGATGATCGACATACTATCGTCCTCGGGTATATCAAGAATAACAAAGTTTGTTAAGATAGTAACATTTGCAACTACGGCATGCACATCCTCACAAATGTTGATGGGTATAGCAGTTGATTTATTGGCCATTTGCAAAGGGATTTCATTTGGTGTCAACTTATTCAAATCAAGTCTTCGATACAAAGATAAAGGCATAACACTAACACCTACTCCTAAGTCACACAAAGCAGTTTTCATAGTTTCTTTTAATGGAGCATGGTATATATAGTTGGTATTCCTGGGTCTCCTAGTTTCTTTGGTATTCCATCTTTAAATGTATAATTTGCAAGGATGGTCAAATTTTCAGCTTCCGGTGTCGGTGTACTAAAGTAGGGGGTACCTTAGTATCCCGAACTTGTGCACGGGCAGTCGCAGCGTCCCGTGGCAGGGCTTGCCGCGCGTCCGCCAAGGCCCACTGTGTTTCCTTTAGAGCCATTCAAGAACAAAGTATTCAAGTTAAAGAGACAAGGCCCCGGCAAGAGGAGCTTGCCGGGAAGGCCGCCCCAGGCTCAAGACCACTTCTTTTGCACAAGACCCTGGCAAGAGGAGCTTGCCGTGAAGGCCAAACATGGCATTTCAAGAGACTTGCCGCGACGCGCCACGCGTCCCGGCAAGGCCCGGAGAGCGACAAGCTCCCGGGCGCGACAAGATGGCGGCCGCGGCAAGGCGCTTGCCGCGGCAAACTTCCACTAAGTACCCGCGCTCCAGCTCATCCACCCACGCGTCGCCCTGGGGCCCTTCCAGGCACACGTGGCGGAAGGCTGTGCAACCTGGGGTACACAGTGGTGAGCTGCGATGACGAGGCCACCATCATGGCGGACGGCGACGGGCATTCAATGCCCTTGTCCCCTGCCGTCAGGGTTAGGTATAGAGCACTATGCCTACACTGTTCCAACTACCACCACTTTTACATTTCTACCATCGACTGCGTTGCCTCCTGTCGGTGACCCCTTTGACCTATAAAAGGAGGCCCATGCGCAATGTAGAAAGGGTTCCGATCTTTGACCACTCTCACACTCGGTGTTTCTAGCGATAAGTACTGTAGCTCTTCTCGCTCCCGAGCCAAAAATGCAATAGAAACCAAAGCAGGAGTAGGATTTTACGCATCCGTGCGGCCCGAACCTGGGTAAACTGCTCGCTTGTTCGCCTCGATCTGCTCTTCGTGCACCCTCCGCTCCCTTGCCATACCGAAAAGGGGCTCCGGTCCCATAGGTGTTCATGGGCGATTAGTTTCCCCGACATCTTTTGCGCGCCAGGTAGGGGGCGTCGAGGTTGTGTGAACCTGATCCGGCGTTCACACGGGCGAAATCTTCAGCAACTTCATCGACTTCATCGACATGCCGCCGAAGAAGAAGGCTTCGGAGGTATCAGGCCCGTCCGCGTCGATCCCGCCGCCACCGGAGCCAAGGGTCGGTGGGGTAGACGCTGGCGGAAGGGCGGACGCCGGCGAGGAAACTCACGGCGCCGCCAAGTCCAAAGACAAGACGGACGATCGAGCGCACTCTAAGACCTCGGCGTCCGTGCATGCACCGCGCCCCTCTCAGGAGGTGCCGGACCGGCAGCGACGTTGTACACAAGGTACCATACGCTTGTTGGGACAAGGTCAAACTGGCGGGTCGCGGGACGCTCAAGGCCAACATGCCGGTACGAGAAAGGCGCGGTCGCCGGGACGAGACCCTGCTCCTTCTAACGCAGTTAGAAGTCCGAGCATATCTCGCTCCTCGCACCGCTCGCCACCGCTACCCTCCACCCCAGCAGAAGCTCTAGCTCGAGCTCAACTTCTCCTCGACTTCCCTCCAGCGGCGGACAAGGCCGAAGACTGGAGGGCCACCATCCAGAGCCTCATCACCTTCGCCAACAACGACACGCCGCAGCAGCCGACGACGTCGCGGCCGCGACAGGTTAGCCAGGCGCGGGCTGATGGAGACAAGACCGCCGGGGGTGCAACTACCATGCACTCCCCGCCTCGAAGGCCGAAATCGCCGACTCGCCGGATCAACATCGACGATGACTCCACGGCGTCATCGGATCCACGAGCTCGCCGCGATCAACGCCAAGTCCTTGACGACAGACGACAAGAAGACGCTCGAACTCGCATCGAGCGTCGAAGAGAAGCGCGGCGACAATCCGACCAGCGCGCTGGGCCCACTGTCGACATGCACGCGCCTGGAGAACTAGGCGACTTGCCGTACGCGGCGGGTTGTCCTGCGTTCACCCGTGAGCTACGGCAAGTCCAGTGGCCCAGCATGAAGAATTTCAAACCCGACGTACCCGAGAAGTACGACGGCAAGACACATCCGTCAGAGTTTCTTAGCATCTACACCATCGCGGTGCAGGCTGCCGGGGGACGAGACGAGAAGATACTAGCAAACTACTTCCCGCTCGTGCTCAAGCCAAACGTCAGATCTTGGCTCATGCACTTGCCGGAAAACTCCATTTCTTCTTGGGCCGACCTGTGCCATCAGTTTGTCGGCGCCTTCACGGGCGGCCACAAGCCCCATGGCCAGGAGAGTGATCTTCATATACTCGCCCAGACGGAAGGAGAGTCCCTGCGAAAGTATATCCAAAGATTCAGCCGCGTCCAGCACAACATCCCAGATGTCCACCCTGCCGCGGTTATTAGCGCGTTCCACCAGAACGTGCGTAATCGCAGGATGAGGGAGGAAATGGCGATGTGCAAGATCCGAGACGTCAGTGAGCTTTATGCCCTGGCCGACAAGTGCGCACGCGCTGAGGAGGGGAGGAGACTCCCCAGAGAGGATACTGGAGCAGGGGGAACAAATAGTGAGGATGCCGCCCCGGCAAGGAAGAACCGGCGGCGGAACAACAAGAAAAAGAAGAGCAAAGAAGTACTGGCCGTCGAGCAGTCCGGCAAGGAGGCTGGCGCCAAGAAAGCCCAGGCTGGTGGCTCCGGCAAGGAAGCTGCCGCTGTGGCGGCCGCCGAGAAGCAGGACGGCTCCGACAAGCAGTACTGCAAGATCCACCGCACCAAGGGCCATGACCTCCAGAACTGCAAAAGGGTCGAGTACCTCGTCGAGCAGCAAAAAGCTGAGTACGAGCGACGCGACAAGGAGAAGGCCCAGGGAGGTGGTGGAGAGTCCGGCAAGAAGCGTCCATTCAATGGCCGGGGAGGACGCCGCGGCAAGGCCAAGCAGCGGCAAGGAGACAGACCTCCCCGCGGCCGCGACAAGGACGAAGACGAAGACGACGACGAAGACATGGACGACGGGGACAACAGCAAGCAGGAGTTCCAGAAGGCCACAAAAGTTTTGTGCGTCGATGGAGGTGCCTCTCTGCATACTTCCCATCGCCAACTCAAACAATGGGTGCGGGAAGTTAATGCAGCAGAGCCACCCGTCGAGTCGCGCAAACTTCTGAAGTGGTCCAACACGCCCATCATCTTCGACATTGAGGATCACCCTGACTGCACAGCGGCGGTCGGGTGTTTGCCGATGTTGGTTTCACCAACCATCCGCAACCTCAAAGTCACCAAGATGCTAGTTGACGGCAGGGCCGGCCTGAACCTGATCTCCTCTGCTGTGGTCCGGAAACTACAGATCCCCGACAGCGAGCTCGAGGAAACCGGCACATTCCCAGGGATCAACCCGGGAAGGAGCAAGCCGAAGGGGAAAATCACACTGCCAGTGACTTTTGGCGGAGAGCTGAACTTCAGGACTGAGAAGATCACCTTTGACGTTTCCGATATCCCATTGCCTTACAATGGGATACTTGGCCGCCCAGTGCTCGCCAAGTTCATGGCAGCCTCTCACTACGCCTACAATATGCTCAAGATGCCGGGCCCGATAAGCGTCATCTCTGTCCCCGGCGACAAGAAGGACGCGCTTATCTGTGCCGACAAGATTTACCGGGACGCAGCAGCCGCAACGGACAGCAAGACACTTGCCGCTGAAGCTCCCGGGAGGAAGAACAAGACCAAGTCCGGCAAGAGCTCTGGGGCCCACTCCGGCAAACGCACCTCCTCGGAGTGCTGCGCTGCCATCGAGGACGCACCATCGAGCTCCATCGGCAAGTGCAAGAAGGCGATGGCAGCTCCACCCACAACCAAGAAGGTGTCCGCCAAGGAGGACGACACTGGTGGTACTTTCACCATCAGTGCCACGCTCGATCCTAAATAGGAAAGCGCGCTCGTTACTTTCCTGCGGGCGAATGTCGACGTGTTTGCATGGCAACCGTCTGACATCCCCGGTGTTCCCAGGAAAGTGATTGAGCACAAGCTTGCCGTTTGTCCTCACACGCGGCCCGTCAAGCAGAAGGTTAGAAAGCAAGCGGTGGAGCGCCAAGAGTTTATTGCTGAAGAAATCAAGAAGCTGGAAGCGGCAGTCCTTGTCAGAGGTGTACTCCCTCCCACGTGGCTGGCTAACCCTGTTGTCGTGCACAAAGCAAATGGGAAGTGGAGGCTTTGTATAGACTTCACTGATGTGAATAAAGCTTGTCCCAAAGATCCATTTCCCTTATCGCGCATTGACCAGATCGTTGACTCCACGGCTGGATGTGAGTTGCTTTCATTTCTTGAAGCATACTCCGGATACCACCAGATATTTATGGCTGAAGAAGATGAAGAGAAGACCGCGTTCATTACTCCATGTGGCACTTACTGCTTCATACGCATGCCCTTTGGATTGAAGAACGCCGGCTCAACGTTTGCGAGGGTAGTCCGCGCTGCTTTTGAGCCACAGATACACAGGAATGTAGAAGCTTACATGGATGATATAGTGGTCAAGAGCAAGGACAAGGATACTCTGATTCAAGATCTAGATGAAACCTTTACGAATCTGCGCAAGATACAACTCAAGCTTAACCCCGAGAAGTGCGTGTTCGGAGTCCCTTCCGGCAAGCTTCTCGGGTTCTTTGTGTCCCAGAGGGGGATTGAAGCCAATCCCGACAAGATCAAAGCCATCAAGCAGATTGAAGCTCCAAAGCGCGTCAAGGATGTGCGGAGGCTTGCCGGCTGCGTGGCTGCTCTCAGCAGGTTCATTTCTAAGTCCGCAAAGCGCGCCCTGCCATTCTTCAAAATCTTGAAAAAGGCAGGTCCAATGAAATGGACTCCGGAAGCGGAGGCAGCGCTACAAGACTTGAAAAGGTACCTGTCCTCCAATCCAATACTTGTCGCACCTAAGCCACATGAGAAGTTGCTGCTGTACTTAGCAGCAACCAATCAAGTGGTTAGTGCTGCGTTGGTAGCGGAGAGGGAGGTGGATGAGGAGCCCACAGCCCCGGCAAGCACATCCAGCGACAAGCAGGGGCTTCCCCGACAAGCTCTGGTCCCGACAAGGATGGGTCTGCGCAGATACAAGAAGAGGTGCGGAAGAAGATGGTGCAGCGCCCAGTTTATTTTGTCAGTTCCCTCTTGCAGGGGGCTAGGTCAAGATACTCTGGGGTGCAGAAGCTGCTTTTCGGCCTCCTCATGGCCTCGAGAAAGCTACGCCATTACTTCCAAGCACATGAGATAACAGTGGTCACTCGCTTTCCGCTGAAGAGGATACTGCAAAATCCAGAAGCAACAGGCAGGATTGTCGAGTGGGCACTGGAGCTATCAAGCTTTGGCCTCAAGTTTGAAAGTACTTCAACTATCCAGAGGAGAGCATTGGCAGAATTCATAGCAGAATGGACGCCAACGCCAGATGAAGAGATTCCGGAGACAAGCATCCCCGTCAAAGAAGCAAGCAAAGAATGAATAATGTACTTTGATGGTGCCTTCTCGCTGCAAGGCGCCGGCGCTGGTGTGCTGCTTGTCACACCCACCGGCGAGCACCTCAAGTACATCGTCCAGATGCACTTTCCCAAGGAGCAAGCAACGAACAATACTGCAGAGTACGAAAGTTTGCTTGCCGGCCTCAGAATCACAGCAGATCTTGGGATCAAGAAGCTGAGTGATTCGCAGTTGGTCGTCCCCCAAGTAAATAAGAGCTACCAGAGTCCGTTGATGGAAGCTTACGTAGACGAAGTGAGAAAGCTTGAAGAACACTTTGAAGGCTTGCAGATGGAGCACGTTCCAAGAGCTCAAAACGACATCGCAGACGGCCTGTCAAAGTGTGCCGCACTAAAGCTGCCTGTGGAACCAGGAATCTTTGTGCTCAAGTAAACTCAACCATCCGTTACAACATCGGCTGGACAAAGTAAGAAGAGAAAATTGATTTCCGGTGACTATTTGCCGGCAGAACTTCCTGAAGCCGCCGCCAACAAGGTCCCCAAGATCAACGATAAAGTTGCTGAGGAACAGTCTGCTCCTGCAGACCCTAGGGTTTGTACAGTTGAAGCAGTCGTTCCCGACAAGCTTTGCCCCGGCAAGCTTGCCGGGGAACGTCAAGCTCCGGCCGAGCCACAGGTTCTGGCCGTAGAAGCTAACGTTCCCGCAGCGGCGCTAATGCCTTTAATCCTTGTTGTTGAGCCACGGGCTCCAGCATGGGCACAGCAGATTGTCCGCTTCCTTCAAACAGGGGAACTTCCCGAAGAGCCAGAAGAAGCAGAGAGAATAACCCGGCAGTCAAGTATGTATCAGTTTGTCGGCGATGAACTATACAGAAGAAGACTCAGCGGTGTCAAATTGAAGTGCATTCCCCGGGAAGATGGGCAAAAGCTATTGACAGAGATACATGGAGGCATATGTGGTCACCACATTGGCGCAAGAGCACTTGCCGGCAAGGCGTTCCGGCAAGGTTTCTTTTGGCTAGAAGCCCTCCAGGATGCAACTGCACAAGTTACCAAGTGTGAAGCATGCCAGTTCCACGCCAAGCAGCTACATCAGCCAGCCCAAGCTCTCCAGACGATCCCTTTGTCCTGGCCATTTTCGGTCTGGGGGCTCGACATCCTCGGCCCCTTTCCCCGCGCGGCCGGGGACTTTGAGTACTTGTACGTCGCCATCGACAAGTTCACAAAGTGGCCGGAAGTGGAACCAGTGAGAAAGGTGACCCCACAATCAGTGGTCAAGTTCTTCAGGTCGATTGTTTGTCGTTTCGGGATCCCCAACAGGATCATCATCGACAATGGCACACAATTCACAAGTCGCACCTTCATGCAATATGTCCAAGACCTTGGCGCCAAGGTCTGCTTCGCTTCTGTTGCTCACCCGAGGAGCAATGGTCAAGCGGAGAGGGCAAACGCTGAAGTGATGCGCGAACTCAAGACAAGAACTTTCGACAGGCTGCACAAATGCGGAAGAAACTGGATTGAAGAGTTGCCGGCGGCTCTTTGGTCAATCAGGACGACACCAAATCGAGCCACTGGACAGACACCCTTTGCTCTTGTCTATGGAGCAGAGGCAGTTCTCCCCACGGAACTCGTATACGGGTCGCCTCGAGTGCTCGCTTACGATGAGCTCGAGCAAGAGCAGCTGCGGCAAGATGATGCACTGCTCCTTGAGGAGGACCGTCTTCAGGCTGCTGTACGAGCTGCTCGATACCAGCAAGCTTTGCGCCGCTACCATAGCCGCAAAGTTAAAGCCAGAAGTCTCGAGGAAGGCGACCTTGTTCTTCGGCGCGTTCAGTCCGCCAAGAATTCCAACAAGTTGACGCCAAAGTGGGAAGGCCCTTATCGGGTGAGACAAGTCACAAGGCCCGGCGCTGTCCGCCTTGAGACCGAAGAGGGCTTACCGGTGAGCAACTCCTGGAACATTGAGCACCTTCGCAAGTTTTACCCATAAGGCGCGGTTGCCGTGATCCGCTCCGACAACCACCTTTTGTACAAGTCTTGCCGCTGTTGCATGTAAACCTTTGTACAAAGCCGGGCGCAGACCCCGTGCATCAGTCAAACTTATGTGCCTCGCACAACTTGTCATTTCATGCCTTCTCATTTTTCTTGCATGTACTATCTGACACTTTGTGCAGCACGCATCCCCGGTAAGCAATAACGAGCCGCAAGGCTCCATGTCTATGTTTCCTCCCTTTTCTTTTTTCTCAAACAGAAGAAGTCTTCCTCGCGCACAAGTTTGCCGAGGGGGAAGGAGACAGTGGTATGGACCAAGTACCGTTCAAGAAAGCCTCGCCTTGCCGGGAAGCAAACGACACAAAAGCTAAGTTGCCAAAGTTTGAGTGATTAAATTTTTTTAAATTTTAAAGTTATCTTCCTTGAACGATCGCACTTTGTATGGAAAACATGTGCGCGGAGGAACCAACTCGTGGCTAGCCGCGCCCTTACTTTGTTTCGAGCACGCTCAACGGCTTAAGCGTGCTGCGACAAATGTCGCGCCCTTACTTCGTTTTCGAGTTTGCTCAACAATATGAGTGTGCTGCGACTAGCTGCGACGAGGTTTCTTGTCGGCAACGGCACTGCCGGCAGGCTGCTGAAGTTCCGCACTCAGCGCTCGCGGCAAGGGTCCCTTCGCCGGCAAGTTCCCTAAAAGCGCAGGGTAAAAGCATACAAAGTGAAGAAGTCAAGTAAAGGAAATAACACTGTATTAACTACCCAAAATAAAGTTATGTTACAAAATGACTTGTCGTTGTTCTAATAGACTATTGTTCATAACAAGATTGGCGGCGACAAAGGAAGCAGAAGGAAAGATAGCCTAATCCGCACGGTCGCCCTCGACTCTCTTGATCTTACCCACCTTGGCCACGATAGGTGCGACAAGGGCCTTGAGCGTCTCCTAGTCGGCGTCGGGCGGCAAGGTCCTGAGGACGTTGTTGAGGTTGAGTCCCGGGTTTCGGAAGACTATCTTCATCAGCACCTTCTCCAAGACGCCCGTGCAGAGCCTGCGCGCCTCGTTTGCCAGCTGCGTGGGGATCCTTTCCCGGAGCTGCTGGAGGGCCGGTGCCACTCCCCTGAAGAACAAGCTCAGCTTGGCGCTGTGAGGGAGATTCTCGTCGGTGGAGTACCCGAGGTGCTCCGTCCCCAGCCCCGCCAACTCCTGGTCAATATCGGCAGCGGCGGCAACAAGCCCCTCGGTCCATTGCTCCACCGTCAGCCTGAAGTTGTTTTGGGAGATAGCGGCACTCTCCAACAGTGCCCTCTCGCCCCTGAGATCCTCCTTCAGCTTCGTCTCCCGCTCTCTGGCGCCGTCGAGCGATGCGGTGAGGGTGGAAAGTTTCAACTCCAGATCGGCGATGGAGTACTTGGCGACGGCAAGCTCCTTGCCCTTGTCGGAGAGGCGGACCTGCAACTCGGAGTGACTGTGGGCGTCCTTCTCCCTCTCCGACGCAAGTGCAGCAACCTTCTCTTCGCTCGTCTTCAAGTGGACCTCCAGTTGCGCCACCCTCGCCTCCAAGTCTCTCTTGGCGGTCTCAGCAGCTGCAGCGGCGTCCTTCGCTTCCTGCAGAGCTCCGCCAAGAGACTGTTCACGCGCGGCAAGGTCGTCCTCGTGGCTGTCGAGGTCGACCTTCCTCTGTGTCAGTTCACCTTCTCGCCGGGACAGCTCCTCGGCTGCGAGCCGTTGCTGCTCCTCTGCTTCGGCCTTCTCAAGAATAAACGCCTGATGCGCCTCGGCGAGCTCCTCCCGTTCCTCCGCCAAGGATCGAAGGGCTGCTTGGTTGGCGGCCCGGAGCTCTTCAGCGCGCTTCTCCAAGTTAGTGCCCGCCTTGGCGGCCAGAGCCTCTCGGGACTCCAACTTGGCCTGCCTGGCGTGGTACAGGGCCAGAAGCCTCCGCAGAAGCCGCTCCTTCTCGGGCTCGCTACTGCTGCCGGGCGCGTCGATGAACTTCAGCCAGGCGGAGGCGAGGACTTCCCCATCGAAGACCTCTCCCTCCGCGGGCGCCCTAGACGTGGACGCCCACGGGAGCTGGATGAAGACTCCATTTCCGGCCTCCAGATAGACATCGGGCTCAGCCGCGGCAGCAGAGGGGTCGGCAGCCGGCGCAGCGTCTGACGCTCCTGCGGCCTCAGGGCCGTCAGTACGGCTGCCGGACTCCCGCTCAGCTGCCACGCCGGGAGCCTCGGTGGTCTCGTCGGCGGCAGGCTCGTTACCATCGGCCGCCCCTTCATCGGCTGTGATGTCACCGATGTTGTCGTGCGCACCCTCCTCGGTGGTGGCCTCTGTCTCCATCGGCTCTGCGACGGACGGATCTGACAGAAGAAAAAGAAGAAGGAAAGTAGTCAAGCAAATATCCAAAAAGAGAAATTCGGAAAAAGAAAAGTCCAAGGATTTTACCTGCGCGGACCTCCTCTTCGATGGGGTTTCTTGCCGGGGAGTTCTCCCTCGGCGGCGTGGTGGTAGCTCCCGCCGGCGGAGGGCCGCTGGCGCCTTCCCTTGGCGGGGTGCCTTCCCTTGGCGGAGTGTTCGCCCTTGGCGGGGTGCTCGCCCTTGGCGGAGTACTCGCCCTTGGCGGAGTATCCTCCCTCGTCGGGGGGCTCCTCCTTGGCGGAGAGGTCGAGACGTGCGGCTCGTCGGGAGCAACCTCTTGGCGCTCCTGAGGCTGCTGCTCTGCTTCTGCGCAAGTCAACAAAACAAACAAAGCGTCAACAAGGATAAGAAGCCCCCGCGCGCGCACCCGACGAGCGGAGAATAGACAGAAGACACACGCTGGGGGATGCTCTAAGAATCAGTCGCCTGGTCCGGCAAGCTTGTCGCAGGCGCGTCCCCTGCTGCGGCGGCGGGCTCGTCCTCAACGACGATTATTGGGATCTTGGCCCTCTTCGCAGCCCTCTGGGCCAAGGTCCTGGAAGAAAAACAAGATCAGAATCAGGCAAAGAAGCTACAAGACAAAGGATCAATCAAAGACTAACGAGAAACAAGAATCACGAAGACTTACTCTTCCTCCTCCTCCTCGTCGGAACTGAGTGCCGAAAAGTCGAAATCCGGCCCGCGCGTCCCGGCACGAGGAGCTGGAGGAGTCTGCTCCCTTGGCCGCTTGGCGGGGGCCCGGACGGTGGTCTGAGAAGACCCCGCTCCGGTTGCCGCCGAAGCTCGAGGGGAGGTGGGCACGGGGGCGCCAGTCCGGGAAGATCCCCCTCCTGTTACCGCTGATGCACGGGGCGCTCCCTTGGCGGCCTTGCTCGTCGTGGTGGCGCGTGTTGGGCGGCGCTGCGGCTGCTGGCTCGTCTGACGCCCGGTCACGCCTGCGGCCTTGCGGATGCGCCTTTTCGGCGCAACTGGAGGACTTGGTGGTGGTGGTGAGCGCCCCGAGGACGAAGAAGAAGAATCGAGGTTCAGCGACCCGCCTGAGTCTTCGGCAGGATCGCTTGATCCGACGCCCTGCTCGGCAGGCCCGCTCGACTCTGTGCCTTGCTCGGCGGCCTCGCTTGTCCCAGCAGGTTGCCCAGCAAGCTTTGCCACTTTTAGGAACTCTTCCTCCTCGGCCAAACTTACCGCCTCCGCTGCGTCCGCCTCCTCCACAGTATATCCAAGTTCGCCCGCGGCACTGGCTGCAGCTGCCTCCTCCAACATGGTGGCAATATACGCCATCTCCTCATCGGTGGTGTCACGGGTGAGGCCCCTCTTCTCGTCGGGCTTGACTGGTTGCTCCACCAAGTTGTCGAAGAACATTTGCACGGCTTCGGCAGAAGGCTCCCGCCAAGTGGGGTCAATCCCATGGGAGTCACACCACGGCATCGCCACGCGGATAGCGCTGAGCGACGAATTGTTGCATAGCGGAACTACGCCCCGCGGCAGCGCAAACCACTCTGGATGGGCGGAGTCATACTTGAATAGCGCTCGGAGCATCCCGTTGAGTTCCATGACAGTGAAATTATAGTTGAGGCCGGGGCGCAGCCTCATGATGTGAAGGGGGCGATACGGTGGCGAAGAAAGTCTGCCCCGACAGCACCTACAATGAGCTTGGCTTGCCGGAGGCGAAGAATCCTAGTGGTGGCTATCTTTAGCTTGCCGTCCTCGGGGGCCAGGTCACTCCAGTCATTGCCGCGTACTATTGCAACTTGGCGCCGGGAAGTGAACTGCTGTGGGTCGTCCTCCATGATCCAGCACCAGTTGGCCCTCCACTCTTCCCACTTGCCGCGGAGCTCCCCAGTCAAGTAAGCCTCTTTCTTATGGAGCCTGAAGATCCAAGAAATTCCTCCGGACAGAGGAGACCCAGACTCGACTCGGGGCGTGAAGTAGTGGCGGAAGAGAGCTACGTTGGGGTACACTCCGACGAAGTTTTCGCATAGATGTGCGAAAACGGCCATGGTCAAGACGGCGTTTGGGGTGAAATCAAGGAGATGAAACCCGTAGGTATTCATGACATCGCAGAAGAACTCCGAGTAGGGCGGGCAGAGCCCGCAGTAGAAGAACAGAGCAAAAAAGGCGTAGCCTCCCAGAAACATATCACAGGCCACGGCGGGGAGTACCTTGGTGCACGGATGCGCCTTTGTCTCCCTCGACCAGAAGAGGTAGAAGGAATCCTTTAACTCCTCCGCGCTGAGCCTCGGCGGGAAGACCACCATCTTCTTCCGCATTGCTGCTAGCTTCAGCGCCTTGGCGGTCTTCGCGGCCTTCGCCTTGTCGCCCTTCGAGGCCATGGCGGGGACGGTGAGGGAAGTCGACGGCGCTGGGGGATGCTGGCGGCGGCGGAGGAAGGGCGGAGCGCTGCTCTCTTTCAACCTTCGGGGGGGGGGAGGGGAGCAGCGGGGGTTTCTGGAGAATGAAGAAGCAGCGGGCAAATGGAAAGAACTGCCCCTGCTTCCCCTGCTTTTAAGGGGGAGGAGGGGACGTTCCGCATTTTCCCCATTAAAGAAACAAGCCACGATCTCTTCCACGACGCCGCGATTGACGCGTGCCGTTGGGAAGGGGCGCGGTGGATATGGAGTGGGATACGGCGCGCCGTGGGCCGCGTGTGCCCGTGCACTGTTTTGGGCCTGGCCCAACAGCGCTCGGCACCGTGTGTGGCCCAGGCCCGGGGGCTCCTGTCGGTGTACTAAAGTAGGGGGTACCTTAGTATCCCGAACTTGTGCACGGGCAGTCGCAGCGTCCCGTTGCAGGGCTTGCCGCGCGTCCGCCAAGGCCCACTGTGTTTCCTTTAGAGCCATTCAAGAACAAAGTATTCAAGTTAAAGAGACAAGGCCCCGGCAAGAGGAGCTTGTCGGGAAGGCCGCCCCAGGCTCAAGACCACTTCTTTTGCACAATACCCTGGCAAGAGGAGCTTGCCGGGAAGGCCAAACGTGGCATTTCAAGAGACTTGCCGCGCCGCGACGCGCCACGCGTCCCGGCAAGGCCCGGAGAGCGACAAGCTCCCGGGCGCGACAAGATGGCAGCCGCGGCAAGGCGCTTGCCGCGGCAAACTTCCACTAAGTACCCGCGCTCCAGCTCATCCACCCACGCGTCGCCCTGGGGCCCTTCCAGGCACACGTGGCGGAAGGCTGTGCAACCTGGGGTACACAGTGGCGAGCTGCGATGACGAGGCCACCATCGTGGCGGACGGCGACGGGCATTCAATGCCCTTGTCCCCTGCCGTCAGGGTTAGGTATAGAGCACTATGCCTACACTATTCCAACTACCACCACTTTTACATTTCTACCCTCGACTGCGTTGCCTCCTGTCGGTGACCCCTTTGACCTATAAAAGGAGGCCCATGCGCAACATAGAAAGGGTTCCGATCTTCGACCACTCTCACACTCGGTGTTGCTAGCGATAAGTACTGTAGCTCTTCTCGCTCCCGAGCCAAGAACGCAATACAAACCAAAGCAGGAGTAGGGTTTTACGCATCCGTGCGGCCCGAACCTGGGTAAACTGCTCGCTTGTTCGCCTCGATCTGCTCTTCGTGCACCCTCCGCTCCCTTGCCGTACCGAAAAGGGGCTCCGGTCCCATAGGTGTTTGTGGGCGATCAGTTTCCCCGACATCCGGTATCTTTCTTTTATTTCTACCAATATCTTTCATATACTTAGCATAGGAGACATTTTCAGAATATCGGTCAAATGAAGGTGCAAAAAGACAGGTCTAAGCATTTCACAAAAGCGCTCAAATTCTTCATCATTTTTATTCTTTGAAGCTTTAGGCGGAAAAGGCATGGGTTTCAGAACCCATGGCTCTCTTTCTTTACCATGTTTCATAGCAATGAAGTCTCCTTTATCGTATCTTTTGTTTTTAGGTTGTTGGTTATCAAAATCAACAGCAGGTTCTATCTCCACATCATAATCGTTACTAGGTTGAGCATCAATATGAACACCATCACTATCATCGTTACTAGGTTCGTGTTCATTACCAGATTGTTTTTCGGCAAAAATAGAAATATCATTTGGATTTTCAGGTGTGTCTACAATAGGTTCACTAGAAGCATGCAAAGTCTTATCAATTTTCTCTTTCTTTTTAGATGGACTAGGTGCATCAATATTAATTCTTTGAGAGTCTTGTTCAATTCTTTTAGGATGACCTTCAAGATACAAAGGTTCCTGAGTCATTTTACCACCTCTAGTCATAACTCTAACAACATGATCATTCATTTTATTATTCATCTCATTAATCAAATCATTTTGTGCTTTGAGAACTTGTTCTACTTGAGTTTTTATCATGGAAACATGTTTACTAACAATCTTAAGATCATTAACAGTTCTAGAAATATAGTCACTCAAGTGTTCAATCATATAACATTTCATTTCAGTTGTCTACTAACATATGCATTGAAGTTTTCTTGTTTAACGATAAAGTTATTGTCGGATTCAGGGCTCCGCAAAACCCTTGTTAAGTTCGAACACTGGGGTGCGTGTGAAGAACTCAGCTTCCCCTATCTTCCAACTCACCATTCCTATGAACTAGCTCGATGAACAAGAAGGAAAGTGACATGGGGCAGTTTACCCAGATTCAGGCCATCTAGCGCTTAGTGGCCCTACTCCTGCATTATGGTGGATTGCTTCAAGATGGGCTGAGGAAGAACTAGTACAGTGATTGAGCAACCTCAGGAGGTGTGCTCTTGGGTGTGTGGGTGATGATCGATCTGATTGATCTGGATCCCCCGTCTACGGTGGTGGCTAAGCTATATTTATAGTGGCCTTCGTCCTATTCCCCCAAAATGTAGGTGGGAAGGGTTTCCACAACAACCAAATTTGACGGGAGACAACTAGTACATCTTATCCTGATGAAAGGTGGTCTTCACCTGCAAAGCTTCTGATCCTGATGCCACGCTGGGCTCGGCGATAACCTTCATCCTGCCGTCTGGGTGATCCTGGTCTTATTGCACAGAAATGGAAACCTAGATCGGACAGCCCAGAGACCCCCTGGACGTGCCCCCCTATCTCGTGGACAACCCATAGACCCCCTAGACGTGAGACCGACGCCAAAAATTCCTATAAATACAGAAACCTCCAGAAAATAACCTAGATCGGAAGTTCCGCCGCCGCAAGCCTCTATAACCACGAGAAATCCATATAGGCCCTCTCTGGCACCCTGCCGGAGGGGGCCATCATCACCAGAGGCCATGGAGGAGGATCTCGGAGGGGCCATCATCACCATGAAGACCCAGGACCAGAGGGAGAACCTCTCCCCATCTAGGGGGGCATGAAGGAGGAAGCACAAAGGGGAGAACCTCTCCTCCTATCTCTCTCGGTGGCGCCGGAGTGCCATCAGGATCGTCGTGGTGATCGTCTTCATCAATATCACCATCATCGTCTCTTTTACGCGGTCCACTCTCCCGCACCCCACTGTAATCCCTACTTGAACATGGTGCTTTATGCCACATATTATGATCCAATGACGTGTTGCCATCCTATGATGTTTTGAGTAGATATCCTTTGTCTTTGTGTTGATTGATGATCTAGATTGGTACGAGTTGTATGTTTTATCTTGGTGCTGTCCTATGATGCCCTCTGTGTCGCGCAAGCGTGAGGGACTCCCCCTGAAGGGTGTTGCAATACGTTCATGATTCGCTTATAGTGGGTTGCTTGAGTGACAGAAGCATAAACCCGAGTAAGGGGATTGTTGCGTATGGGATAAAGGGGACTTGATGCTTTAATGCTATTGTTGGATTTTACCTTAATGATCTTTAGTAGTTGCGGATGCTTGCTAGAGTTCCAATAATAAGTGCATATGATCCAAGAAGAGAAAGTATGTTAGCTTATGCCTCTCCCTCTTATGAAATTGCAGTGACGACTACCGGTCTTGTTAACAATTGCCTAAGACAATTCCGCACACCGATCCATCATTATTCCACACTCGCTATTTATAATATTTAGTAATATATTCTAACTTTATGATAACAGCACCTACTTTTATATTTTAGCTGTCTGATATCATGCAAAGTTATCCTCTTCATACCCACAACGTAGTTTTATTTCTCGTTTCTAGTTGGAAGCAAATGTTTGGTGTACGTAGAGTCGTATCAGTGGCAGATAGGACTTGAGAGAATATTGATCTTACCTTTAGCTCCTTGTGGGTTCGACACTCCTTACTTATCACTTCCACCATTGGGAATTGCTATGATGATTCCCTTCACTTGGGGACCATCAGTGGTTTGCCTGCCTCTTGCTATAAATGAGGAGGGGTGGATCCCCGTGCTCATATCCATCTTCTTGCTTCTCGTTCCTCCTTCCTACTTCTTGCTTTGTGATGACGACAAGTATAGGGGAACAATTGTAGCTCTTTTCGATAAGTAAGAGTGTCGAACCCAACGAGGAGCAGAAGGAAATGACAAGTAGTTTTCAGTAAGGTAGTGTCTGCAAGTGCTGAAATTGTAAGTGGGGAGTAGTTTGATAGCAAGGTAATTTGTAACGAGCAAGTAACGATAATTGTAAAAATTATGCAGCAAGGTAGCGCAATCCTTTTGAGGCAAAGGATAGGCCAAAATGGTCTCTTATAGTAAGCAAAGCGTACACAGGAATTTCACCTAGTCACTTTCATCATGTTGGTTTGATTTGTGTCCGCTACTTTGATAATTTTATATGTGGGTGGACCGGTGCTTAGGTGTTGTTCTTACTTGAACAAACCTCCTACTTATGATTAACCCTCCCGCAAGCATCCGCAACTACGAGAAAAGTATTAAGAATAAATTCTAACCATAGCATTAAACTCTAGGATCCAATCGGTCCCTTACAGAATAGTACATAAACTAGGGTTTAAGTTTCTGTCACTCTCGCAACCCACCATCTATTTACTACTCCACAATGCATTCCCTTAGGCCCAAATATGGTGAAGTGTCATGTAGTCGATGTTCACATGACACCACTAAGGGAATCACAACATACATACTATCAAAATATCAAACACATATCAAATTCACATGATTACTACCAACATGATTTCTCCCGTGACCTCAAGAACAAAGGCAACTACTCACAAGTGATGAACATGCTCAAGATCAGAGAGGTAATATATAGCATAATGGATCTGAACATATAATCTTCCACCAAATAAACCATATAGTAATCAACTACAAGATGTAATCAACACTACTAGTCACCCACAAGCACCAATCTATAGTTCCGGTAACAAGATTGGATACAAGAGATAAACTAGGGTTTGAGATGAGATGGTGTTGTTGAATATGTTAATGGAGATTGCCCTCCCCAAGATGGGAGAGTGGTTGGTGATGATGATGACAATGATTTCCCCATCCGGGAGGGAAGTTCCCCCGGCGGAATCTCTCCGTCGGAGGGCAAAAGTGCTCCTACCCAAGTTTCGCCTCGAGACGGCGGCGTTCCGTCCCGAAAGGCTTCACCTTATTTTTTCTAGGTCAGAATCACTTATATACCAGAAGATGGGCATCGGAGGTGGGCAGAGGAGGCCACAACTCACCAGGGCGCGCCAGGGGGCCTCGCACGCCCAGGTGGGTTGTGCCCACCTGGTGGCCCCCTCTGGTGTTTATTGGCTCCAATATTTCTAAAATATTCCATAAAAATCTCCGTGGAGTTTCAGCTTGTTTGGAGTTGTGCAGAATAAGTGGCCTGACGTAGATTTTTCAGGTCCAGATTTCCAGTTGTCGAAATTCTCCCTCTTGGTGTGTACCTTGCAAATTATGAGAGAAGAGGCATTAGAATTACTCCAAAAAGTATTATTATGGATAAAAACATTGTAAATATCAGTAAGAAAACTTGATGCAAAATGGACGTATCACTTTTCCATCTTGCCAAAACGTCCACGGCGCCGATAAGGAGGTTCTCCGTGGCGGAGAAAGGCAAGGCCCCCCGAGAGGAGCCCGGGCCACTCCCGCCGAAGGAAAGGCTTGGTCGCCCCCGTGACGCCAGCGACGGTCTTGAAGTGACGCGGCCCTAATTGGAGCGGCCTCCTCCTAGCTTCTCGATCCCTCTGTACGCCCATGAACAGGGCTCATGGCAGGAGGGCATCGCCCAACCCCTTGCCGACAGGGGTCATAGAGGACATGCCGCAACTGTGCGACCGGCGGATGCGCGGACGCACGCTAGAAGCTCGCCTCGCGAGTTCGTCTTGTGGACGACAATGTCGCCGCTTTCATGGATTCAGCTCCCGAGGTTCTTCGCCCAGCTGATCTGCCGAGGGGGCCTGCCGAGCTCTGGTTGCAACACGCCGGGTGCAGCAGCCAAGCTACTGAGGCGGAGGTCGAGGTCGTCCCCCCAGGCGATGTCTTCATAACTCGTGGATGGGGCGAGATTGACCGGGCTTGTCGTCCGAGAGGGGCTTCCGCCATCCACTTCGAATACGATGGAGCCTCTACGCTTTTCTTCATGGTCTTCGGCAAGGACGGACAACGCCTCGAATGCTGCCCCGGGAGGGGAGGCCTACACGGCACGACCACGGGCACTGAACTTGCCCTTGGCCTTGTCAGCAGCTCCTCCATCGGTGGAAGTGAGTCCTCGGAGTCCAGCAATTCTCCGAAGACCAGCGACAATGACAACTACGAGCCACCAAGCTCTCGCCACGCCCATAGCAGGGCGTCAGCATCCGCTCGACGTTGACGGTGACGTTTCTGGTCGGGTTCTCCTAGCTTTCTTCTTTTGTTTCCCTCCGCGGAGTCATGTCAAGCCCCGTGGGGGTATGTAAGAAGTTGTAATACTTTTGCCTTAATGTCATCACTCCTTGCTTAGTACTAAGATTGCTTGTCCTGCTAAAGCAATGCGTTCTTTTTCATTCTCGCGGTAGCATGGTGCTCTACGCTGACATGACCTAGTCCCCAGGCAGGCTTCAGCCGTCGCTGGTATGCCAAGTCGCGATGCCGTGGTCAAGGCCAGGAGGGGACCGGCCAGAGGTTCGTAAGAGCCCCTAAGATGTGATGCTCAGGACGTCCCCTTTAGCGCGCAAGAAGCTTCCTAGAGGCCGAAAAGGAAAGCGACATTGCCCGAGTGAGATCGCGAAGGTATAAACATCGGGTTACGCAGTTCTAGTCAACGTGCGGGGGTGACTTATCTTGCGATAAATTGCTTCCGGGACACCTGGCTGTGCCCTTGCGATAGCGCTCCTAGGCGAGGCTCGCGCCGGTCTCTCCCCCATAGCTCAGATAGGCGCTCTATGTCCTCGAGTCCCGACCCTCGAGTGAAGCTCGGCTACCGCCGGTATGCCAGGTCACAATGTCGTGGTCAAGGCCAGGGGTGAGGGCTCGAGAGCCAGTAGGAGCCCTTGAGACACAATGCTCAGGAGCCTCCCCCCTTTAACATGCAAGAGGGCCGCATCGAGGGGAGTGGCCAGCAAGGCCACCTTAGTCCGACTCCAGGGGTTCCTATGAATCAATCTGAGAAAATGTCATAGCATGCAGCTGCGCTTGCCTTGCTGTCGTCGATCTTTCCGCCATAATGTGAAGGCACTAGTGAAAGGCCTCGCGAGTTGCCAGGATGCTCCACATGCGGCGCTGGTGAAGGGCAGCGTTGTTCGGCAATCCGAAAGGCGTGCGAACGTAGCTGTGAGGGGGACCCTCGCACCGGCCAACTCGGGACGACCAGAAGAGCTCCTGAGATGCAACTCTGTTGAGCCCTGGGATGTTGACGTAGAGTCGCAGCCCCTACCCTCGTCGGTAGAGAGAGCGGTGCATGTCGACGCGGGGCGACACTCGCCTCGCATTGCCTTGCCTCTTGAAGATCCTTGATCGCCTTGGTGATGAACTCCTGAGCACCTGGCGCCTCGCGCCCTGTGCTCTCTTCGCGGAAGCACGCACTGAAGCACGCCTCTACATGGTGCTCGAGCGCCTCCCTCATGACGTTGGCCAGGTCAGGGGTCCTCCAGAGGAGAGCCCCAAGCCCAGCCTAAGAGGGGCACCGGACGCGCCTCCCTATGCAAGGGGGGAGGCGCCCCGTCCATGGGCGCAGGTCCTGAGGCACAGCCGTCGGGCGTCCCGCCCTCCTGACGCCCCAGGGTGAGCACCAGCTTCTTCTTCGGGACAGCCTCGGGTGGGTAGGCAAATCCCTCGACATCTGAGTTCTCAACCGACGCAGCATGGTAGGCGCACTCGAGAGAGCACACCGCATTGCAGGCGACTGTGATGATGCCGCCGCTTCCTAGCATCTTGAGGACGTTGTAGCCGTGTTGGGTTGCTGCCATGAACTTGGCCAAGGCCGGGTACCCGAGGATGGCATTGTACGGGAGAAGGAGGTGAGCAACATCAAAGTCGATGAGCTCGGTATGGTAGTTCTTGGGCGCCGAAGGCGACATGAAGGCGGATCTGCCCTATCGGGGTGGTGGAGCCATCAGTCACACCTGAGAATGGCCTGGTAGGCTGAAGCTGGTCATATGCCACTTGGAGCATATCAAAGGTCTCAACGGAGAGGACGTTGAGTCCTGCTACGCCATTAATGAGTGTCTTGGTGATGAGCACATTGCTGATGGTAGGCGAGCAGAGGAGTGTGAGGGCGCTGGCTGCAGCCGCGCACTTGAGCTGGTTGGCTGAGTCGAAGGTGACAGCATACTTAGACCACTTGAGCGGACGTGTTGCCTCAAACTTGGGGAGAACTGCATTCACCTCACGAGCAAACTGATTGAAGACGCGATGAGATGCTGGGGCCTGAGCGCCACCTAGGATGCAAGCGACAGCACGAGGCTCTTGGAAGCCCGCAGCCCCATCATCTTGGTGGCGGTCACCGTTCCTTCTTGGTGATGGTGGCAATGGAGGAAGGCATGCATTACCTTGCGAATGGTCCTCACGAGGCTGGTCCCTCCATGGACCCTCAAGAGGCTGGTCCCTCCAAGGGCCCTCGCAAGGCTGGCCCTGCCAGTGGTCCTCGCGAGGCTGATCGCGCCAGCCTTGGTGAGAGTAATGATTCTCCCAGCGTCCTCCACCTCGACCACCTTCGTGGCCAAAGCCTCGGTCACCGCGCTTGGGGCGACGACCAAGGCGCCCGTCATGGATGGCCCTGAGCTCCTGGCAGTTGTTGGTATTGTGGTTGTGAACGGTTTGGAAGACGCAGCACGGGCGGCTGTCTTTGGAAGACTTGGGGTAGTCGCACCCGCGCTTCATCTTAGGCTCAACATTAAAGGGAGACAACTAGTACATATTATCCTAACGAAAGGTGGTCTTCGCCTGCAAATCTTCTAATCCTCACGCCATGGTGGGATCGGCGATGACCTCTGTCCTACCGTCCGGGTAATCCTGGTCTTGTTGCACGGAAATGGAAACCTTTGGCTAATTCCCCGGGACTCCACGTCCGCGCTTTCCTCTTTAGTGCCAAAGAGGAAACCTGCTGTCCTGCACCCGCTGGTGCCCGCCTGGCCTTGGTCGTCATGCCTTGCGTCATCTGAACCTCGCGGGGTGGGGCGTGCATAGAGATCTCCGCTCCTCGAGAGCCAGCCTAGTGAGGCTGCTCCTTCTGGAGGTCTTGGTGTCGTCTGCCTCGTGAGGCTTAGCCCCTCACGAGGGTCTTGATTATCGATGCTGAAGATGGGCCGTACCAGGCCGGTGAAAGAGCCACGTCATGGGCCGCATGCAAGCAAGTTTGGGTACCCTGGCTCCTAGAACGCCGACAGTTATAAAATTCATCCATGCATTGACTAGCAGATTTGGTATGAGGAATATCACCTTCATCAAATCTATAGAGAGAATTTATCTCTACTACCTGTGTCGGGGTATTGAGACCATGTATTTCTTTATTAGGTGGTAAATTCTTAACATCTTCAGCTTTAATAGCTTTTCCTTTCATTGATTTATTTTCCTCTTGCATAGTTCCAGGACTTAGAAAGAATGCATCTCTTCTTCAGAGTTGTCTTAGGAGGTTCAAGAAGAGTCCATTCATTACCATTTCTCAATATATTATTCAATAGTTCTTGAGCTTGTCCAGCAGTTCGTTCCCTGAAAACACAACGAGCACAACTATCTATGTGGTCCCTAGAAGCATCGGTTAGTCCATTATAAAAGATATCAAGTATTTCATTTTTATTCAGAGGATGATCAGGCAAAGCATTAAGTAATTGGAGAAGCCTCCCCCATGCTTGTGGGAGACTCTCTTCTTCAGTTTTCACAAAGTAAAATATTTCCTGTAGAGCAGCTTGTTTCTTATGGGCAGGAAAATAATTTTCAGAGAAGTAGTAAATCATATCATGGGGACTACGCACACAACCAGGAGCAAGAGAATTAAATCATATCCTGGGGATCGTGCAGGAACAAAAGGTTACGGTGGCGGAAAAGTGGTTTCGATGTATGTTCTGATGTTTCTAGAATATATGTGAATTTATAGGCAGAAGAAGTAGGTCAGTGGAGGCACGAGGGGCCCACAAGGTAGGGGGCGCGCCCTACCCCCCTAGGCGCACCCTCCACCCTTGTGGCCGCCTCGCAGATCCCCTGGCGTATACTCCAAGTCCATTTGGTGTCTTCTGGTCCAAGAAAAATCTCCAAAAAGTTTCGTTCCATTTGGGCTCCGTTTGATATTTCTTTTCTGTGGAACTCAAAAACAAGGAAAAACAGAAACTGGCACTGGGCTCTGGATTAATAGGTTAGTCCCAAAAATCATATAAATAGCATATAAATGCATATAAAACATCCAAGATAGATAATATAATAGCATGGAACAATCAAAAATTATAGATACGTTGGAGACTATCAAGCATCCCCAAGCTTAATTCCTGCCCGTCCTCGATAGGTAAATGACAAAAATAGAATTTTTGATGTGGAATGCTACACAACATATTAATGCAATATTCTTTATTGTGGCATGAATGTTAAGATCCATAAGACTCAAAATAAAAATTTATCAATATCAAAATAATAATACTTTAATCATACTAAAAGCAATCTGCAATGCTTCACAAATAACATGGCTAAAGAACGTTATCCCTACAAATCATATAGTCCTTATGCTCCCTTTTCTTAACACAAAACACCCCTCATGCCCATCCCGGAGTGAGCCAAGCAATTGCTTTCAAGCTCTACTCTTTCAAGCCTTTTTTCAACTCTTCACGCAATATATGAGCGCGATCCATGGACATAGCACTATGGGTGGAAAGCAGGTGGTAATAGACAAAAGGTGGGAGAAAGTATCACATCAACTAGGCAAATCAATGGACTATGGAGATGTCCATCAATCGATATCAATGTGTGTGAGTAGGTATTGCCATGTAACGGATGCACTTGAGCTATAAGTGTATGAAAGCTCAAAAGGACAACTAGTGGGTGTGCATCAACTTGCTTGCTCATGAAGACCTAGGGCATTTGAGGAAGCCCATCGTTGGAATACACAAGCCAAGTTCTATAAAAAAATCCCACTAGTGATATATGAAAGCGACAACATAGGAGACTCTCTATCATGAAGAACACGGTGCTACTTTGAAGCAGAAGTGTGGAAAAAATATAGTAACATTGTCCCTTCTCTCTTTGTGTCTTTTTTTGGTGGGCTTCTTTGGACTCTTTTGTTTATTTGGGCTTCATTGGCCTCTTCTATTTTTGATAACCTCACACGGGATAATATTCTAATAATGATGATCATCACACTTTTATTTACTTACAACTCGATGCTTAGAACAAGGATATGACTTTATATGAATGCCTCCGGTGGTGTACCAGGATGTGCAATAACCAAGAGTGACATGTATGAAAAATATGAATGGCGGCTTTGCCACGAATACTAAGTCAACTACATGATCATGCAAAGCAATATGACAATGATGAAGTGTGTCATAACAAACGGAACGATGGAGTTACATGGCAATATATCTCGGAACGGCTATGGAAATGCCATAATAGGTAGATATGGTGGCTATTTTGAGCAAGATATGAGGAGGGTTATATGCACCGGCGAATGTTGCGCGGCACTAGAATGGCTAGAAAAGTGGAAGGGTGGGAGTGCGCATAATCCATGGACTCACATTAGTCATAAAGAACTCACATACTTATTGCGAATAATCTACTTAGCCCTCAAATCAAAGCACTATGATGCATGCCCCTAGGGGGGAGGTTGGTAGGAGTTAACCATCGCGCGCCCCGACCTTCCCACAAAGAGGAAACAATCAAGATACAGTGCACGCCAATTTGGTTACATAGGACATACGTGCATGCTTCGGGAATCACAAACCTTAACAGAATTATTTCTTTAACCTCACAAACTACCTCTACCATGACTCTAATATTACCATCTTAACATCTCAAAAAATTACAAGGATTCAAACTTCACATAATATTTAATGCTCTCTATATGAATGTTTTATTATATCTCCTTTGGATGTCTATCATATTAGGACTAATTTCATAATCCAAGCAAATTACCATCTTATTCTTAAGAACTCTCAAAATAATATAAGTGAAGCAAGAGAGTTCAACAATTTCTATAAAATAAAACCACCGCCATGCTCTAAAAAGATATAAGTGAAGCACTAGAGCAAAATTGCCTAGCTCAAAAGATATAAGTGAAGCACATAGAGTATTCTAACAAATCACGATTGAAGCGTGTCCCTCTGAAAAGGTGTGTATAGCAAGGATGATTGTGACAAACTAAAAAGAAAATACTCATATCATACACGACGCTCCAAGAAAAACACATATCATGTAGTGAATAAAAATATAGCCTCAAGTAAAGTTACCGATAGATGAAAACGAAAGAGGGGATGCCTTCCCGAGGCATCCCCAAGCTTAGGCTCTTGGCCGTCCTTGAATTTTACCTTGGGGTGCCTTGGGCATCCCCAAGCTTAGGCTTTTGCCACTCTTTATTCCATAGTCCATCAAATCCTTACCCAAAACTTGAAAACTTCACAACACAAAACTCAACAGAAAATCTTGTGAGCTCCGTTAGTAAAACAAAGCAAATAACCACTCAAGGTATTGTTGTGATATAATTATAATTTTATATTGGTGTAATATCTACTGTATTCCAACTTTTCCATGGTTCATGCCCCCTGATACTAGCCATAGATGCATCAAAATAAGCAACCAACACATAAAAATAGAATGTGTCAAAAACAGAACAGTCTGTAGCAATCAGAAACTTCACATACTTCTGTAACTCAAAAATTTATGAAAACTTTGGAAGACGTGGGGAATTTGTATATCAATTTTGTGTAAAAAAATCAGAAGGTTTCGACGTTCCGGTGATTAAGGAATTTCCTGCACTTGGCGCAAAGGTTTCTGTTTTTCAGCAAAATCAAATCAACGATCACCGTAAGCCATCACAAAGGTCTTACTTGGCTCAAACACTAATTAAAACACCAAAACACAATTACTACAGAAGTAATAATGTGTAAAACTTGCAAAACAAAACAAAAAGGTAAAAATAAAAAAATAAATTAGGTTGCCTCCCAACAAGCGCTATTGTTTAATTCCCTTAGCTAGGCATAAAATGCAAATAGATCTAGGAATTATCATCTTTGGTATGCAATCCATAGGTAGCTCTCATGATAGATTCATAAGGCAATTTAATTTTATTTCTTGGAAAGTGTTCCATGCCCTTCCTTAATGGAAATTGAAATCTAATGTTTCCTTCTTTCATATGAATAATTGCACCAATTGTTCTAAGGAAAGGTCTACCAAGAATAATAGGACATGTAGGATTGCAATCTATATCAAGAACAATGAAATCTATGGGCACATAATTCCTATTTGCAATAGTAAGAACATTATTAATCCTTCCCATAGGTTTCTTAATAGTGGAATCCGCAAGATGCAAATTTAAAGGACACTCATCAATTTCACGGAACCCTAGCACATCACATAATTTTTATGGAATCATAGAAATGCTAGCACCCAAATCACATAAAGCATGGCACTCATAATCTTTAATATTGATTTTAATAGTTGGTTCCCACTAATCATAAATTTTTCTAGGGATAGAAACTTCTAATTCAAGCTTTTCTTCAAAAGATTGCATCATAGCATCAACGATATGTTTAGTAAAAGCTTTATTTTGATTATAAGCATGGGGAGAGTTCAACATGGATTGCTAAAAGGAAATACAATCTATTAAAGAGAAATTATCATAATTAAATTCCTTGAGATCCAATCTAGTAGGTTCATTGCTACTTAGGGTTTTCACTTCATTTATCCCTCTTTTATCAATTTTTGCATCAAGATCTAAAAACTCCGAATCATTGAGACGCCTCTTAACTAAAGTAGACTCATCTCCAGTCCCATCTTTATCAAGATTTATTTTGGAAAACAAATATTCAATAGGAGTCACATCAATCACTTTAAGATCTTCATCATTATTTTCATGGGAACTAGAAGAACATGTTTTTATAAACCATTCTTTTTAGCACACATCTTAGCGGTTCTTTTTTCCTTGCACTCATCAATGGAAATTATCATAGCTTTGAGAGACTCATTGATATCATGCTTGGGTGGAATAGATCTAAGCTTAAAAGAATCAACATCAAGAGAAATTCTATCCACACTTCTAGCCAAATCATCAATCTTAAGCAATTTTTCTTCAATCATAGCATTAAAATTCTTTTGAGAACTCATAAATTGTTTAACACTATTCTCAAAATAAGAGGGAATGTTATTATAATTTCCGTAAGATTTTTTGTAGGAATTAGCATAATTATTATAGGAATTACTAGGAAAAGGCCTACGATTAAAATTTCATCAATAAGCATTGTTATCAAAATTGTTCCTACCAACAAAATTCACATCCATAGATTCATTATTTTTCTCAATCAAAGTAGACAAAGGCATATCATTGGGATCAATATTAGCACCCTTGCTAGTAAATAATTTCATAAGTTCATCCATCTTTCCACTCACAACAGTAATCTCTTCAATTGCATGCACTTTTTTACTAGTGGAAGATCTTTCGGTATGCCATTGAGAATAGTTAACCATTATATTATCTAGGAGTTTAGTAGCTTATCCTAAAGTGATCTTCATAAAAGTACCTCCCGCGGCCCAATCTAAAAGATTTCTAGAAGCAAAGTTCAATCCGACATAAAAATTTGGTATAATCATCCATAAATTCAAACCATGTGTAGGACAATTTCTTATCATAAGTTTCATCCTCTCCCAAGATTGTGCAACATGCTCATGATCAAGTTGTTTAAAATTCATAATATTGTTCCTAAGGGAGATTATCTTAGCGGGAAGAAAATATTTTGCAATAAAAGAATCGTTGCACTTATTCCATAAATCAATACTATTTTTAAGCAAAGATGAAAACCAAGTTTTAGCCCGATCTCATAGTGAAAACGGGATTAACTTTAATTTAACAAGATCATTATCCACATCTCTTTTCTTTTGTATATCACACAAATCAACAAAATTATTTAGATGAGATGCGACATCTTCACTAGGAAGGCCAGAAAACTTAGCTTTCATGACTAGATTCAATAAAGCAGCATTGGTTTCACAAGATTCCGCATTAGTAGTGGGAGCAATTGAAGTACTAATTGATACGTCTCTAACGTATCTATAATTTTTGATTGTTCCATGCTATTATATTATCTGTTTTGGATGTTTAATGGGCTTTATTATACACTTTTATATTTTTTTGGGACTAACCTACTAACCCAAGGCCTAGTGCAAAATGCTGTTTTTTTGCCTATTTCAGTGTTTCGCAGAAAAGGAATATCAAACAGAATCCAAACGGATTGAAACCTTCATGAGGAACGTTTTTGGAACAAACGCAACCCAGAAGACTTGGAGTACATGTCTAGGAAGCCACGAGGTGGCCACGAGACAGGATGGCGCGCCCAGGGGGTAGGCGCGCCCCCACCCTCATGGGCCCCTCGTAGCTCTACTGACGTACCTCTTCCTCCTATATATACTCATACACCATGAAAACATCCAAGAGCACCACGAAACCCTAGTTCCACCGCCGCAACCTTCTGTACCCGTTAGATCCCATCTTAGGGCCTTTTCCGGAGCTCCACCGGAGGGGGAATCGATCACGAAGGGCTTCTACATCAACACCATAGCCTCTTTGATGAGTTGTGAGTAGTTTACCATAGACCTTCGGGTCCATAGTTATTAGCTAGATGGCTTCTTCTCTCTCTTTAGATCTCAATACAAAGTTCTCCTCGATCTTCTTGGAGATCTATTAGATGTAAAACTTTTTGCGGTGTGTTTGTCGAGATCCAATGAATTGTGGGTTTATGATCAAGATTATTTATGAACAATATTTGGTTCTTCTCTGAATTCTTATATGCATGATTCAAATATCTTTGCAAGTCTCTTCGAATTATCAGTTTGGTTTGGCCTACTAGATTGATCTTTCTTGCAATGGGAAAAGTGCTTAGCTTTGGGTTCAATATTGCGGTGTCCTTTCCCAGTGACAGCAGGGGCAGCAAGGCACGTATTGTATTGTTGCCATCGAGGATAAAAAGATGGGGTTTATATCATATTGCATGAGTTTATCCCTCTACATCATGTCATCTTGCTTAAGGTGTTACTCTGTTCTTATGAACTTAATACTCTAGATGCATGCTGGATAGCGGTCGATGTGTGGAGTAATAGTAGTAGATGCAGAATCGTTTTGGTCTAGTTGTCACGGACGTGATGCCTATATACATGATCATCCTAGATATTCTCATAACTATGCGCTTTTCTATCAATTGCTCGACAGTAATTTGTTCACCCACCGTAGAATATGCTATCTTGAGAGAAGCCACTAGTGAAACCTATGGCCCCCGGGTCTATCTTCCATCATATTAATCTTCCATCAACTAGTTATCTTTTATTTTGCAATCTATACAACAAAAATACCAAAAATATTTATCTTATTATCTCTATCAGATCTCACTTTTGTAAGTGGTCGTGAAGGGATTGACAACCCCTTTATTACGTTGGTTGCAAGGTTCTTATTTGTCTGTACATGTACGACGGATTTGAGTGTAGTCTCCTACTGGATTGATACCTTGGTTTTCAAAAACCGAGGGAAATACGTACGCTACTTTGCTACATCACCCTTTCCTCTTCAAGGGAAAACCAACGCATGCTCAAGAGGTCGCACTAATGAAATAATTATTATTGGTGTTGGATAAATCATATAATTTGGTATTTTCTTGAGCCATCGAGGCAAAGCAAGCAATCTAACACACAAGCACATAAGAAGCAAGCGAACAAGAAGAATGAAAGAAGGGTGAAGAAAAGGCAAATCTTTTCACAAATTATTTTAGAAGTGGGGGAGAGGAAAATGAGAGGCGAATGACAAATAATGTAAATGCGAGAGATGAGAGTTTAATGAAAGGTACTTGGTGGGTGTTGCCTTGGCATAGATCTCCCCGCCAACGACACCAGAAATCTTGCTTCCTTGCTACTTTCTGGAGTTTGCATTGGTATTTCCCTTGAAGAGGAAAGGGAGATGCATCAAAGTGAAGTAAGTATTTCCCTCAGTTTTGAGAACCAAGGTATCAATCCAGTAGGAGATTACACAGAAGTCGTCAAATACCTGCACAAACAATCAAACAACTTGCACCCAATGCTATAAAGGGGTTGTCAATCCCTTCTAGGTTATTTGCAAAAGTGAGATCTGATAGAGATAGATGAACAAGTAAAGTAAATATTTTTGGGTTTTTGGTTTATAGATTGAAAAGTAAAAGATTGCAAAATAGTAGATCTGAAACTTATAAGATGTAAAATAGACCCGGGGGCCATAGGTTTCGCTAGAGGCTTCTCTCATAATAGCAAATATTACGGTGGGTGAACAAATTACTGCCAAGCAATTGATAGAAAAGCGAATAATTATGAAGACATCGAAGGCAATGAGCATGAATATAGGCATCACGTCCGAGACAAGTACACCGACTCCTGCCTGCATCTACTACTATTGCTCCACACATTGACCGCTATCTAACATGCATCTAGAGTATTAAGTTCATAGGAACAGAGTAACGCCTTAAGCAAGATGACATGATGTAGAGGAATTAACTCAAGCAATATGATATGATGAAAACCCCATCTTTTTATCCTCGATGGGAACAATACAATATGTGTCAAGTCCCCTACTATCACTGGGATTGAGCACTGCAAGATTGAACCCAAAGCAAAGCACTTCTCGCATTGCAAGAAATATCAATCTAGTTGGCCAAACAAAACCAATAATTCAAAGAGAATTACTAAGATATTAGATCATGCATATAAGAATTCAGAAAAGACTCAAATGATATTCATTAATAATCTGATCATAAACCCACAATTCATCGGATCTTGGCAAACACAGCGCAAAAGAATATTACATCGGATGGATCTCCAAGAACAACGAGGAGAACATGCTATCGAGGATCCAAGAGAGAGAGAGAGAGAAGAAGCCATCTAGCTACTAGATATGGACCCGTAGGTCTGTGGTAAACTACTCACACTTCATAGGAAGGGCAATAGGGTTGATGTAGATGCCCTCCGTGGTTGATTCCCCTCTGGCAGAGTACCGGAAAAGGCCTCCAGATGGGATCTCGTGGGAACAGAAGGTTACGACGGTGGAAAAGTGGTTTCGATGGATGTTCTGATGTTTCTGGAATATATGTCAATTTATAGGCGGAAGAAGTAGGTTAGCGGAGGCACGAGGGGCCCACAAGGTAGGGGGCGCGCCCTCCACCCTTGTGGCCACCTCCCAGACCGCCTAGCATGTACTCCAAGTCCATTTGGTGTCTTCTGGTCCAAGAAAAATCTCCAAAAAGTTTCGTTCTGTTTGGACTCTGTTTGATATTCCTTTTCTACGAAACTCAAAAAACAAGGAAAAACATAAAATGGCACTGGGCTCTGGGTTAATAGGTTAGTCCCAAAAATCATATAAAGTAGCGTATAAATGCATATAAAACATCCAAGATAGATAATATAATAGCATGGAACAATCAAAAAATATAGATATGTTGGAGACGTATCATCCCTCCATAACATACCCCTCAGGTACATTAGGCAATTCATATTTAGGAGAGCTAGGTCTAATAGGTGTTTCATAATTTTCTATTTCAAAGATTTCATCAGTTTCATCATGCCCAATATTTTGAACTCTAGCAAGTTGTTCATCAAGAAATTCACCTAGTGGCACATCATTATCAAACAAAGTACTAGTATCATCATAAGTATCATTCGTAGCAAAAAGTAGCATCATCAATTACTTGCGACATATCAGGATTAATAGCAGGTGGTGGTGTCGCAAGCTTACTTAAAACAGAAGGCGAATCAAGTGCAGAGTGTGATGGCAGTTCCTTCCTCCCACTACTAGGAAAAGGGCTATAGATGGAATTGATACTAATGGCGCACCAGACAAGCAGTGCGCCATTAGTATATACTAATGGCGCACCACCCTCTGATACGCCATTAGAGTTCAAACTACTAATGGCGCACCTGGCCCAGGGTGCGCCATTAGTATCAAAAAGTTTTTTTTTGAACTAGTGCGCCCGTCCAAACATACTAATTGCGCATCCAGACACAGTGCGCCATTACTAGTTGTAACTAGTAATGGCGCACCTGTAGGAAAGTGCGCCACTAATGTTCTATTTTTTATTATATTTTTTATTCTTTTTTTTGCAAAACTACTAATGGCGCACTATTCCGCAGTGCGCCATTACTAGTTTAAACTAGTAATGGCGCACTGTGGGACAGTGCGCCATTAGTATTATTTTTTTTCAAAACTAGTAATGGCGCACTAACTGAAGATGCGCCATTAGTAACCTTGATTAATAATGGTGCATTTAGAGTGTGTGCGCCATTAGTAAGTGGGCAGCAACAAGATATTTTGGACATCCTCTCCTACCCACACTCACTTTCTCCCCACTTCATTCTCTCCACCTCCTCCTTGTCTCGGGTCCCTCCTCTTTTTCACCTCATTTCCACCATAGATTCATTCAAATTAAGTGGTTAAATTACTTTGTTTTGATAGGTAAGTAAGGGGGGAAGCTATATTTATGTTGTTCTCCCTACAACAATGTGCACATGCACTTTTTATGGCCTAGCTAGATCTATGTATGTTCGTGGTGTTGCATATGTTTGTTGTGTTGCATATGTGTTTGTGTTTGGAGGTGTACCGGTATTTGAAATGCGATAGTTGCCAATATTTTCCCGGAATGTTGATTCATTTCCGTTTCGGTGAGAATTTTGGCATTAAGCATTCTTTTTTGTCCTATTTTTAGGGAAAGTCATGGCAAATTTTTTCTTGGTTCTAAAATATTGTTTTGCTCTACCCCGCAGGCGACCATGGTGCGCACGATGACCGAAGGCATCGTGAATAGGTTTTTGAGGTCCGCGAAGGCCGAGATGCTTCAAAAGAACGAGACGGAGATAAGATGTCCGTGTCGAAGATGCAAGCTGAAGAGCCTTATTGCGGACCCGGATTCCGGGCAGGTGCGGGACAACCTGCTCTTGCGTGGTTTCATGGATGACTATCGGTGGCAAGGTGATGAAGATGACTACGAAGTCGTCCATGGGGGCCGGGCAAGAAATGAGGAAGGGCAGCAAGACAACCATCGCGGCTCGGGCGGGCGAGAAGACGAAGAATCCCCAGGAGATGATCACGACGGTGATGATGTACACAGTCATCATGTAGAAGATGCAGGACATGATGATGAGGAAGATGCCGGAGCAGACGACGGGCATGATCATGAAGATGATGATGCCGGCGGAGCAGACGACGCTGGACCATCGATGGGCTGGGTGCAGGACCCTCATACTCAAGAGCTGCTTCTCAAGCAGACCGATAACGCAAGAGCTGCCGCCCGAGAGAAAGCCAAGATGGATCAACTTGAGTTAGACGCGGTTGCTCCATTGTATGAAGGATGCAGGCCCGAGGATACCCGCCTGAAAGTAACGCTCATGGCTCTGGAGATGAAGGTAAAACACAAAATGACCGACGCATGCTTCGACGAGAACATGTCATTCTGGCACGAACGTCTTCCCAAGGGGAACAAGTGCCCGACCAGTTTGGAGGAGGCGAAGAAAATCGTGTGTCCTCTGGATTTACCGCACGTGAAATACCATGTGTGCATGAACAATTGCATCATTTATCGGGACGAGCACGCGGAGTCTACCATATGTCCGGTGTGCGGCGTCACTTGATACAAGAAGAGGAAGAAAGCTCCTCGAAAAGTGGTGTGGTACTTTCCGATCACTCCTCGTCTGCAGCGGTATTTTGCGGACCCTAAGGTAGCAAAGCTCCTTCGTTGGCACGCGCATAGGGAGGAGAAGAAGTGAGAAGATGACGCAAATGATCCGGAGATAGATAAAAAGACAAGATGCTGAGTCACCCTAAGGATGCGAGCCAGTGGCAAGCGTTGAACTTCAAAGACCTAGAATTTGGGAACGATCCAAGGAACATCATGCTGGGCGCGAGCACCGATGGAGTCAATCCGTTTGGCAGCCAGAGAAGCACACATAGCACCTGGCTTGTGTTTGTGTGGATGTACAACCTCCCCCCCTGGTTGTGCATGAAGAGGAAGTACATTCACATGAGTATGCTAATTGAAGGACCGAAACAACCAGGGAACGACATCAATCTGTATCTGGGGCTGCTGAAAGAGGAGCTAGACACGCTGTGGAAAACGCCAACCAATACGTGGGACGCCGCAAAGAAAGAATATTTCCCAATGAGAGCTGCGCTGCTCACGATGGTGCACGACTATCTCGGTTACGGATATGTCGCGGGGCAGGTGGTCCACGGATTTTCTGGATGCGTTAGGTGCATGGATGACACAACGTATCGCGAGCTAGATAGAGATCCTGGGTCTTCGAAAACCGTGTTCATGGGACATCGAAGGTGGCTTCGCGACGATGACCTGTGGAGAAAACGCAACGATCTGTTCGATGGTGAAACCAAACCCCGAGGACGCCCGCGTACGAGGAGCGGCGAGGAAATAGACGAGCTGTTGAAAAATTGGAAAGATTGCCCACTGCCGGGAAAGAAGCAAAAGGCGCCAGAGCTAGGAAAGAAGCGAAAGGCGCCAGAGCCGCTGCTGAAGGTATGGAAAACGAGGTCTGTTTTCTAGGACTTGCCGTACTGGAAGATCCACCGTGTGCCTCACAGCCTTGATGTAATGCATATCACGAAGAACGTGTGCGCGAGTCTGCTTGGTACCCTGCTCAACATGCTAGAGAGGACCAAAGATGGGCGGAAAGCAAGGGCAGACTTGAAATCAATGGGCATCAGGCAGGAGCTTCACGCTATATATGATGATCATGATGATGATGATGATGATGATGATGAGGCAAAGCAGGACACGGAAAGTCATCGCAAAGGCAAAAAGGCCAAGAAGACCGGAAATGACTACCCTCCCGCGTGCTTCACTCTAAGTCAGGAGGAGATCGAGCAGTTTTTCACCTGCCTCGTAGGAGTAAAACTTCCTTATGGTTACGCGGGGAAGATAAGCAGATACCTAGACCCAGCGAAGCTGAAGTTCAGCGGCATGAAGTCTCACGGCTGTCACGTGCTGATGACGCAGATACTTCCAGTTGCAATTCGTGGGATCATGGACGCGCACGTCCGTGAAACCCTATTTGGCCTATGCAACTTTTTCGACGTCATCTCTCGGAAGTCTGTTGGCGTGAGGCAACTCAGAAGACTACAGGAAGAGATCGTGGTGATACTATGCGAGCTTGAGATGTACTTCCCGCCTGCATTCTTCGACGTTATGGTGCATCTGCTGGTCCATATCTTGGACGATATCATCCAACTCGGGCCGACGTTCCTGCACAACATGATGCAGTTCGAAAGGATGAATGGTGTCATCAAAGGATACGTTCGCAACATGTCACGTCCAGAGGGAAGCATAGCCAGGGGCTTTCTGACCGAAGAGTGCATCTCCTACTGCACGAATTATCTAGGCATCGAGAACCCCGTTGGTCTGGCCGTCAACAGGCACCTCGGTAGGCTCGCTGGATGGGGTCACCGTGAGGGTCGCCGCGAAATGCATGTCGACTTCGAGGGTCGACTCGCCGACTTTGAAAGAGCAAACCTAGTCGCGCTACAACACATAGACGTGGTCGATCGTTGGGTGGTAGAGCCAACAGAGGACGGACGGAGATATAATCAAAGAGCACAACTCATGTTTCACGCGTTGGTTCAAGCAGAAGCTTCCGTCGTACCCTTTACATGAGGATTCTTCCATGGAAGAACAACTCATATTCGCCTTGTCACAGGGCGCCGAGCACAACCTGATGACCTATGAGGCGTACGATATCAACGGCTACACATTCTACACCGAGGCCAAGGACATGAAGAGCGATGGTTATCAGAACTCCGGGGTAATGATGGAAGCCTACACCGGTAATGACAAGGACATATACTACGAAAGGATCGAGGAGATCTGGGAGCTGAGCTACGCTGGAGAGAAGGTCCCGATGTTCCGTGTCAGATGGGCCAAGAGCGTCCTAAAAGAAGACCGGTATTTCACCACCATGGTTATACCCGAAGCCAAATCCAAGACCGCGGGCGCAAACGTCACCGCGAAAAATGAGCCATGGGTACTGGCTTCCCAAGTTGACCAATGCTTCTTCATTACCGACCCGTCAAAGCCCAGTCGTGTTGTCGTGAGGAGAGGCAAAAGGAAGATCATCGGAATGGATGGAGTAGCCAATGAGCAAGACTTCGACAAGTATGGCGACCCGAGGATCGAACATGACGACGATGATGAAGTAGCAGCATACACCACAAGAAGAAGAAGGACCACCCTACCTAAAGGACGTCCGTTCCACAAAAGAACTCCATTTGCGAAAAAGAAGGGCAGGAAGATTGTGAACAGATAGCTAGCTAAGATCGATTGTATTTAAATCGTAGCCTTCATTTCTCGATTGTATTTCATGGGCACTTTTTGAACTATCATGAATATTTTTAAATTTCATGGACACTCGATCTCGACCCCCCTCCATCTTGATCGCTATCCCACCTCGCCAGATCCGGTCCCCCTCGCCGCCGAGCACCCCCCGGTCCACCGGCCGCCGCCGCCGACCCCCCGCACCCTCGATTCCCCTACTCAACCGCCGCCGCCGAGCACCCC
>LR738714.1:74938917-74982791 GCA_902687465.1 Secale cereale
CCCCGCACCCTCCCCCGCTCCACCGACATTACTGTTTGATGATATTTTTTAAAAAAATTATTACTGTCTTATAAAAAAATTTACTGTTATGGTTTAAACAAGTTTGAACATATTTAAACACAAATAAGTATCAAACAGCATTTTAAATGCATAAAAAAATTGTGGAGCCTGGGAATCGAACCCAGGACCTCCTGGTGTGAGAACTGGCTGCTGACCAGTCGAGCTAGTAGAAGGAACTTGATGTGGATCAGGTCAGGTGGAAGATAACCTGTTGGCTCGAGCAGAAAACAAAAAAAATACTAATGGCGCACCAGGGTGAGGTGCGCCATTAGTATGGATGTACTTATGACGCACCGAGGGGTGGTGCGCCATTAGTATTGTGCCGCCCCCACCATCCATATTTCCTCCCCGGCCGGCCCAAACCTATCCCCTCTCTATCCCTCGCCTTCGCGCCCTCGATCCCCTTCCCCTCTCCTCTCCCGACGCCGCTGCCCCGCCGCCTCGACGCCGCCCCGACGCCAGCTCGATGACTCGACGCCCCGACGCCGCCTCGACGCCACCCCGACGCCGCCTCGATGCCTCGACGCCGCCTCGACGTCGCCTCTCCTCCACAACGGCCGCTACATCATCCACGCACCACCGCCGTTCATCAGCCCAAGTAAGTTCTCCTCCTTCTTCTTCTTTTAGATCCATTAGGGTTCCTGCGAGTTCATCAGAGTTTGTCCTCTATGCAATGGTATTCATCAGAGTTCCTGCGAGTTCCTTCCCTACAGTTGCGATTTTTAGCTTGAACTTGATACTCCTCTATGCAATGGTATTCATAGCAATTGGGTTCCTTCTATTTGTTTGTAATTCATCGTGTGCGGAGTACTAATTGGGACAGTATACATGTTCTTCATCTACCTAGTATTGTTCTGTTCGTGCTTTCATCTATTAGGTTATTAATCATCAAATAATTTTGTAGTTGGATTTTTTAAACTGACAAAACAATCTTTCATTGCTTCCTGTATATCGAGCTTCCACAAACATGGGTCCACAATTGGCACAGATTCTGTTATTGAAGTTTCATGCTCCCAACTAACACTCATAATGCACCCATGGTATTATTTTCCAGCTTCTTACCTAGGTGCTTCTGTATTGTGATTATTTTGTTTCGAGGGACTATAAAAATGCTTCCATTTAACAACAGAATTCCGGTTCTGTTTTGAAAGTTGGCGACACAGAAGATGCATCAGCGTCTTGCTGCCATGCTTAGTTTTTTTATCCATTCTCAGTTTTCTATCTGTCATACCAATATTAGTTTGGAAGTAATTGAAACATTAGATTAAAATAGTTTACATCCCCTAGGATGCTATTGAGAGCATCTACAACTTGACTGGCAAATTTGGCCCACTAAGAGCATCTATAACTGCACCCCGTACCCCATACCTGGCAAATTTGGCCCATTAGAAAACATTGGTTTGCAAATCCTGGAGAAATAAACATGGGCTTAGAAATAAGATAAAAGAGACTGACCATGCCCATCATCAACATCAAACAAGAGAATGCTTTGAACATTAGAAATATGACTTTGTTCTAACAAGTAATAGAAAACATGTGTTGTTCTAAGAAGTAATAGAAAGCCTTCACTGAAGAACAATTGAGCACAGTGTAATCCACCTTGGCTATTTTTTGGCATTCCTCAAATGAAAGTTGATTTGATAGAAAATGAGACATTTTTAGGGCCAATGTGAAATGACTAGAAATGGCACTGGAATGACAAGCAAACAGACCACCGCACTGGAATGATAATTATGGGCGCATGCAAATCAAGGCTTGTTTATTAATCTTGAAAGATGGAGCGTCGGTTTTACGTCCATGGTGTAGATGAACGAGTCCACTTATTTTGTGGTCAATTTATTTAGTTAGTTACCGGAGAGAGAGAGAGAAAGGGAGGATCACATACAAATTTTGCAGCCCATACAATTTTTGCAGCTATGACTTCCTCTGGTAGTATTTTTATTGCTTATTTAAACCATGTATTGCTAGTACAGATCATGTGAGGACATAGGAGACACTCAGCTTTCAATACATCGCCTTGGATGCAACTTAAGCCATCTAGGTCATTGCTGTTATTGAAGGGGGCGGCACAATAACACTCATGTCTTGCTACCATGCTTAGTTTTTTTATCCATTCTCAGTATTGGCACAGATTCTGTTATTGAAGTTTCATGCTCCCAACTAACACTCATAATGCACCCATGGTATTATTTTCCAGCTTCTTACCTAGGTGCTTCTGTATTGTGATTATTTTGTTTCGAGGGACTATAAAAATGCTTCCATTTATCAACAGAATTCCGGTTCTGTTTTGAAAGTTGGCGACACAGAAGATGCATCAGCGTCTTGCTGCCATGCTTAGTTTTTTATCCATGCTTGGAGTTTCTATTATAAATAAGCTTGGAGTTTCCTCCACTTAAATATGCATGCATAATTTGTGAGTTCTAGGACCTTACTCATTATCTGAATTTTAATTGGTGATGTCACTAGTTGAAGCCAAGCTTCAGCTTACTCAAATGGTAGGGAGGTCATAGTGTTCCTTTACAAGCATAGTAGAGCATAGTATGGATTCTAATGTTCAACTCTGACTAAACAGGTTCTGCAAATGGTCTTTTACTGCATTTGACTGAAGAAGTAGGTGTCTGCTATATCCTGCACTTGAGGTGAGTTGTGTTCTCAGGTTTACATTGCAATGGGCACTCTTCTTGTAAACACAAATTCAGATTTATATACTATATGCTGGCATGACTGTTTTTATTAGGCAGGACAGTGCAGTAGTTGATGTATCTTGGGTTGATTATAAAGTTGCTTGGGTTTAATATTACCCAGAATGATGATGTATCAATGTAGCATTAGCATATGATCCAAGTGCTAGTACTGCTAGTAAATAGCTAATACAGTTAATGAAGAAGAAAAAAACTGCTAGTATAGTTAATGAAGAAGAAAAACAACTGCTAGTACTGCTAGTTCATTTTTCCTTAGGTTAATATAAAAATGTCCAGCTTATATATATTTGAAAATGATTGCTGCTAGATGTTAATTTGCTGGTACTAGCTAGAATTTGGCACTGAAAAGCAAAAGCTAATTAACTGCTGGGTAATAGCACTGGTACTAGGTAACTAAAATATGTGTTCTGAAACACTGAGAGCAGAAACACTTACTACATACATATGCTCAAGAAACACTTACTAACCAGAAAAGGTTTTGACTTGAAATGTTAATAGCACAGCACCTCAATCTGTTAGTATTTGTCTGCATTTTCTCACATTCTTCTTGTATCTGATCCAGTATTGCTTGTAGTGGTTTGTCCAAAATGTTGAATGATACTGCTTGGAGATGCATATATTGTTTCACCTCTTCACATGCCAATGTATTTTCCATGTTGTGATGGAGGCCTTTTTTGCCTTGTCCACCCGAGAGGCCCTTGAGTTTGCTGGAATGTCGATTAACTTCCGTTCCGGCAAATTCGGGTACTCCATATGTCCTATTTTCAGCAAAGGTCATGCTGAAATTTTCCGTGAATTTTAGCATGACTTTGCTAAAAATAGGACATATGGGGTACTTGTGACTAATGCATGGGCCGGTATCTTAGTAGTTAATTAAGTAGGATCAAGTGCCCCTTTATTCTAGCTGCATTAAACCATAGGCGGCAATAGAGCCAAGTGATTAGGCCCAACTTAGAATTCTCCTTCCCAGCTTAGCTTTTAGGATGCCTCGGTGTCGACAAACCATAAATTATAAAACCTTGGCTTTTAGGGTGCCTCGTGTCGATAAAAACCGAAATGATGAAAGCTTAGGCTTTTAGGGTGCCTCGGCGTCGAAAAACCCTCAATTATAAAAGCTTAGCTTTTAGGATGCCTCGGTGTCGACAAACCCTAAATGATGAGACCATGATCTTGTTCCTTGACAATAACCAACTTTTTGACCAAACTTTGTTCCTATTTAGAGAGAAACATGGCCAACAACGATGAGGCCGGGGGTTCGGGCGGCAAGGCATTCTGGGAGCTGTCCCAGGAGATGGAGGAACAACCTCACTTGTATGAGGACGCCACCTTCCCCACCGATCCTGAGACCAGTAATGGTACCGCTGAGGATGACCCCACTGATGCCACCACTGATGGTGCCGCCGAGGATGCCACCACTGATGATGGCGGCGCACGCATAGATGGCAGCCAACCGACGAGGCAACGGAAGGACCGACGCCCGACCGTGCTCCACACCCTCAATGAGGAAGTTACTGAAGTGGACTCCGACGGGAATCCAACGGCGCCCGAACGAATAGTCAAGGGGTACTCGCTTCAGCTCGGGTGCATTCTCCGGAGCACCGTCTCGATCAACACCGAGAACCTGAGGCATCCTGACCGAGGGAATTTGTGCAACCTCCTCTTCACGAAGCTGCACGAACGATACAAGTTCCCCGCTGAATTTGAAAACACAAGCCTCAAAGGGAATAAAGTGGACAATGCTGCCCTCACGAAGATGAGCAAGGCCCTGTCTACTTGGAAAAGCAATGTGAAGAGAATGATCGAGAAAGGTGAGAGTTATGAGAAGATCAAGGAGAAAAATCCTTCGATCACCGAAGATGACTACAACGACTTCAAGATCAATTGCTCGAGCACCGCAAACTCCGAATCAAGTCAGTGGGGGAAAGAACTTAGGGGAACACACACTCGGTCCCGATGGTTACAGAGTGGCGGAGCCTATATGGGACAAGGAGGAGGCGGACCGTGTCGAGCAAGGCCTACCGCCCCTCTTCGATAAATACGGTGACAAGCAGACCAGGAACTTTGTCAGGGCCCGGTACAAGAAGGACCCGAAAACAAAGGAGCTTACCACGGATCTGAAGACCAGGGCGCTTGAGCTTGTTCTGGTAAGGAATACACCCCCGCGTAATTAGCTCCATATGGTTGCATTCTAATTAATGAAGCCAAATTTCTAAATGGTTCACATTCCTTCCACAAGCGACTGAAAGCAGTAGCGCAGGGTCGACTAAGAGCAACCCTTGGGACACGACTCTAAATAGGGCATTGAATGTAATGAAGAACAAGGATAAGCTCAGTAAGCCGACATCAGCTGGTCGTGTGGCCGACAAAGGCTTGTCGACAAAATGGTCGTCATACTATAACGCTGGTGGGCGAAAGGAGAAAAAGACTAGCTCGGAAAGCCAGGTGCGCGAGGTTCAAGAACTCAAGGCACAGGTGGCGCGGATTCCAGAGATTGTCCAAGAGCAAGTGCAACAACAGCTCGGAGCGACGATCACCGCCATTGTGCCTACCTTGATCGAGGGGTTGAGTGCGTGGATTGCGGGCGGCCAACAGGGGCCGCCCCCGATTCCTAGCTTCACGGCCAGCAACTCGCAAAACGCGATGGTGGGGCCATTCGTGTCTCCGGCGGAGGCGGCATTGGTGTCTCCGACGCTGGCACGGGAGCTTAATGCACCCGGGTGTACGCCGGCCGGCACCTCTGTAGCAAGCGGCCCCTCCGTCAACTGCACGCCCGCCGTTGGCGGTGCCTCGACATTAGCCGAGCTCGACACCATCATCATGGTAACTAATTAAGCCTCTCTCGGCCGAGGACTTCATCTCCTTGCCTTTGACTGGGCATCCCTGACGCCCTACATGTTTTCGCAGGGCGCCGCCGACGTTCCGTGCACTCTCCTGTACTTCATGAACAACGAGTTGGTCGATGTTGCCAAGGGCAAAATCGTTCAACCGGGCAACCCCTTGTTCCACGGTACCCAGATTCCACCCAACTTGTTTAGGGTTCAACTGGTTCGGGTGCTGCCAGGCTGCGACGAGGTGTTACCTCCGATTCGACCCGCCGGGGCCGACGATGATGACGTGATGACCCTCAGCGCCTGCCTGAGCTGGCCCCTGCTTTGGCCGAAGAGCCAGATTCGTTTGGGGGCGGGGGACACCACCCGAAAGACAACACCGCCAGTCGTGCCGGCGCCAGGTCGGCCCCATGGCAAGACCGCCGCAACGGTGCCGGACATCCCTATGGCACTGGATCCAAACATGCATATGGCACAGGATCAGAACGACGACGACGACGATACATTTGCCAACGTCGATCAGTACTTTGCCGATCATGGGTACGGTGGCGACTTCATGGGGCCTCCTTCTCAAGAACCCAACCCAACAAAAGACGTGCGCGATCTAGCTGGTACCGCGGAGAAGCCAAGTTGCAACAGGCGTCGTCTTCCGTTCAGCTCTCAGGAGACGCCTCCAGCTGCCGACTTCACCGAGCCTCAGATAGGCGAGGTGCGAAATATTATCAGCCCCAACACACTCAAGAAGGTGGTCTGTGAGCAGAACTCGGTCCCATTACAGGAGAAGAAGAAGGCACGCAAAAGAAAGACTAACAAGGGTGCGAGCCAGCCGGCACCGAGTACGATCCGTGCTCAGGACAGGCCACCTTCACCTGAGGATGTAATGAGGAGGGTGCATGTGGCGGGTTGGCTGATGCTACCGAGAAATATGCTCGATGCTGCAACCAGTGCTATGTGGAGTCTGCATGACAGTGTTCTTTCTTTGGAGAAGCGACGTCTCAGAGAGAAGGATGTGGCATACCCGGTTTTCGAGGCAAAGGTGCCAGAGGGCAAGGGCTTTGTGGATAACTCCATCGGGGGTACGATCGTCCTGCGGTTTGATGACATCCATGCTATGTTGAACCTTCATCCGCTCCACTACACCTTCGTTCGGCTATTTTCGCTGAGTATGGAGATGCGGATCATTCGCGACAACACCCCGGACATCGTGATAGTCGACCCCTTCTACATGCGTGCCAAGATCTTGGGCAGCGCTGGGGACCGGCAAGTCGCGAGTTCTTACCTCGAAGGCGTCATTCTGGCAAACCGAGATAAGGATAACTTCCTTGTGCCTTACTTTCCCGAGTAAGTCCTCCCCTCAACTGCCCCGTAACATATGAATTCTTAGATTTCGATCGTTTTTCTTTTAACATTCTGTGTTTTCTGCAGTGACACACATTGCACGCTCATCCTCCTAAGCCCCAAATATTCCATGGCCACGTATTTCGACCCGGACCGTCAGTCGAACGTAGACTACACAAATGTCAAGAAGGTTCTTGATGATGTTCTCCCCGGCTATGCCAAATCTGGAGGCACCTTCACCAGGACAGTTCGTAAGTACGGCAAGCACGTGTTCTCCCACAATACGACGTTCTGCTGCGTCAAGCAGCCGCCTGGCGGTCAGAAGGGTGCCTACTACGCCATCCATCACATGCGGGCGATCGTACTGGACCATCATCAACTTCTGCTACCGAGTAAACTCAAAGATTGGGCCGCGACCGTGTCGGCAATCCAGGACGCGGACATCAGACAAGAATTCTTTCGCATCCAGTCGGAGTTTGCGGAAATCATCCATCAAGATGTCCTTCGTACCTCGGGGCAGTTCTACCTTAGAAATCAACCGTCCAACAGCGACATCGACACAATGCTACAAATGCAGGCTGACAACGCCCGTGATTTCATGACTCCCACGATAGATGGCGGCTTCATCCACGCTCCGGTCCCTTGAGTCGAGTCGAAAGCAGTGATGCTGTGTCTAGTTCTGAAACATTGATTGGCTCATGTTGTAATTAAACTTTAATGAACTTGTAGTATGTCTCTTTGGTTTCGAGAGCCGTTCAACTTAGATGTAATCGATGCTATTAATGTCTTGCTTTTCTCTTTCGATCGTTCTGTTGCATAATTATATATTGCTTATGTATTGTCTGTGAATTGGTACTAACGTTTCGTTTGCCTAGTGCATAGCGATGCCGTCATATGTCGTGTACAAGGGTAAGGTTCCCGGAGTCTACGACGACTGGGAGGAGTGTCGGAGACAGGTTCACCGATTCAGCGGTAACAGTTACAAAGGGTACACCACTAGGGCCGAGGTCGAATCTAGATACGCCCGCTATCTAGCGGGAGAGGGGTGGGAGCGTTGGAGGAACCGGATGAAGACGAGTTTCATCGTGATGATGCTCATCGTGATGACCGCAACTCTCTTCTATGTGATGGTAGTTTAGATGATCGATATCGACTTGTAATGTGAAGACAAACTCGCTACTCGCGGTCTCGAGACTTGTAATATAATGTTCTATCTTTGTTCGGTCTTTTCAATTCGGAGACTAATATGATGAATTGTATTCGGAGACTAATATGATGAATTGTATTCAGAGACTAATCTTCTATTGTATTCGACGAATCTGTTATTGATGTGTGCTGTCTATATTCTATCCAATTATACATTTTGTAACCTGTGCAAAAAACAGAAAAAAAAACCTAATATTCATACTAATGGCGCATCACATCACAGTGCGCCATTAGTATGCCAAAGGATACTAATGTCGCATCATTAAACAGTGCGCCATTACTATGCCGAAGTTACTAATGGCGCACCTGGGTATACATGGCCCCCTGGGAGGCATACTAATGGCGCACTGATGTGTATACTAATAGCGTATATGTGGTGCGCCATGAGTATACCAGATACTAATGGCGCACCAAAGGTGCGCCATTAGTAAAATATACTAATGGCGTGGCACTAATGGCGCACCACTAATGCGCCATTAATGGCCAAATTAGGTGTGCCATTAATGGACAAATTAGGTGCGCCATTAGTAGGCCTTTTCCTAGTAGTGTCCCCTCGTCTTAGAGGGAATGATCTCGATTCTATCATCCTTCAAATTCCTCATAGTGATCAACAAATATAAATACCAAGTGACTCAGCAAATATAGCGATGCTCCCGGGCAATGGTGCGAGAAAAAGGTCTTGGCAACCCACAAGTATAGGGGATCGCAACAGTTTTTGAGGGTAGAGTATTCAACCCAAATTTATTGATTTGACACAAGGGGAGACAAAGAATATTCACGAGCATTAGCAGTTGAGTTGTCAATTCAACCACACCAGAAAGACTTAATATCTCCAGCAAATATTTAGTAGCAAAGTAGTATGGTAGTAACGGTAACAGTGGCAATAGTAACAGTAGCAGTTTTGTAGTGATTGTAACAGCAGTGGCAACGAAAGTAACTTAGCAAAGATCAATATGTGACAAACTCGTAGGCAATGGATCGGTGATGATAATTGGGTTGGATAATATTCATCATGTAGAAGTTATAACCTAGTGCAATGAAGAACTAGCTCCAATTCATCAATGTAATGTGGGCATGTATTTTGTGTATAGTCACACGTGCTTTTGGAAAAGAACTTGCATGACATCTTTTGTCCTACCCTCCCATGGCAGCGGGGTCTTAACAAAAACTGAGGGATATTAAATCCTCCTTTTAATAGAGAACCGGAACAAAGCATTAGCACTTAGTGAATACATGAACTCCTCAAACTATGGCAATCATCAGAAAGAATCCCAATTATTGTCACCTTGGGGTATGCGGATCATTGTCAAGGTTATGTACCCCGGGTAGCCTCATCTGCACCCTATGATATTTTAAGACATTGGGGCTAGCAAAGCCCCTCACGCCGACTAGCCGTGCAGATGGCTCCCTGGGGCCGGTCAGGACCACACGACTGGCTTCCAGAAGACAGCGCTCTAGAAGAAGGCGGCTTTAGGGGCGGGCCCACTCCCAGCAGCCACCCCCCTCCTCCTGGGAGTTTGCGTTCACCTACTGTGACGAGACGGGGCATGGCAACAGTGCCACCTGCTCCCCCTCAAATCCTGGAAGGGCGTGGCTACAGTGCGTGCTGACCAGGCAGCCACCTACCCGCACGGCTTGGGACTGTAGCCATGCGACGCATGACGCGGCCCCCATCAGCAAGGACGGCACTACAGCGAAAGGCAACCTACATGGCCAGCAGGCGGTGGGCCCTAGCCTGATTCTCGGCAGCCGGTAGGGCCCTCCACAGGCGGGCCCCAGCAGCCGTCGGAGAACCCGGCGACCATAGAAACTAACGACCCGGTCCTACCACCCATCCATATTACCATTGTACCCCTAGGGGGTCGGCCTATAAGACCCCCTCCCGGGCTCACCCATGCAAAGGGTTCACTTTCTCCCATTCCACACATACACCATAGCTAGGAGAAGAGGGATAGATCTACCATTCTTCCTGTTGGGGAACGTAGTAATAATTCAAAAAAAATCCTACGTGTCACCAAGATCAATCTATGGAGAAACCAGAAACGAGAGGGGGGGTGCATCTTCATACCTTTTAAGATCGCTAAGCGGAAGCGCTACAAGAATGCGGTTGGTGGAGTCGTACTTGCAGCGATTCAGATCACGGTCGATTCCGATCTAAGCGCCGAACAACGGTGCCTCCACGTTCAACACACGTGCAGCCCGGTGACGTCTCCCGCGCCTTGATCCAGCAAGGAGGAGGGAGAGGTTGGGGAAGACAACTCCAGCAGCAGCACGATGGCGTGGTGGTGGTGGAGTAGCATGGTTCTCTTGGAGGGCTTCGCCAAGCACTACGGAGGACGAGGAGGAGGAGAAGTAGGGCTGCGGCGAGAGAGAGAGGGTCTCGTGTCTTTGGCAGCCCCAAATCCCCCACTATAATAGGAGGAGGGGAGGTGGTTGCGCCCCTTCTAGGGTTCCCACCCTAGGGGTTGCGGCAGCCCTAGATGGGTTGGAGGCCGGCGGCCAAGAGGGGGAGAGATGGGGGCGCGCCCTAGGGTGGGCTTTAGGCCCATCTACGCCTAGGGTTCCCCCCCTCTCCTCCTTGTTGTTCCTTGGGCCTTGGTGGGAGGCACACGAGCCCACTCAGAGGTTCGCCCCTTCCCACTCTTGGCCCATGTAGGCCTCCGGGGCCGGTGGCCCCTCCCGGTAGACCTTCGGAAACCTTCCGGTGGTCCTAGTACATTACCGATGATTCCCGGAACACTTCCGGTGATGCCCGGAACACTTACGGTGGCCAAATCCTCACTTCCTATATATCATTCTTCACCTTCGGACCATTCTAGAAATCCTCGTGATGTCCGGGATCTCATCCGGGACTCCGAACAACATTCGGTAACCACTTACATATTTCCCCTATAACCCTAGCGTCATCGAACCTTAAGTGTGTAGACCCTAAGGGTTCAGGAGGCCTCTAGACATGATCGAGACATCTCTCCGATCAATAACCAATAGCGGGATCTAGATACCCATGTTGGCTCCCACATGTTCCACGATGATCTCATCGGATGAACCACGATGTCGGGGATTCAATCAATCCCGTATACAATTCCCTTTGTCTACGAGTATGATACTTGCCTGAGATTCGATCGTCGGTATCCCTATACCTTATTCAATATCATTATCGGCAAGTCTCTTTACTCATTCCGTAACACATCATCCTGTGGCTAACTCCTTAGTCACATTGAGCTCATTATGATAATGTTTTACCGAGTGGGCCAGAGATACCTCTTCATCACACGGAGTGACAAATCCCAGTCTTGATTCGTGCCAACCCAACAGATTCTTTCGGGGATACCCGTAGTGCAACTTTATAGCCACCCAGTTACGTTGTGATGTTTGGCACACCCAAAGCATTCCTACGGTATCCGGGAGTTGCATAATCTCATGGTCTATGGAAATGATACTTGACATTAGAAAAAGATTTAGCAGACGAACTACATGATCTTGTGCTATGCTTAGGATTGGGTATTTTCCATCACATCATTCTCCTAATGATGTGATCCCGTTATCAATGACATCCAATGTCCATGGCCATGAAACCATGACCATCTATTGATCAACGAGCTAGCCAACTAGAGGCTCACTAGGGACATGTTGTGGTTTATGTATTCACACATGTATTACGGTTTCCGGTTAATACAATTATAGCATGAATGACAGACAATTATCATGAACAAGGAAATATATAATAATATCCATTTTATTATTGCATCTAGGGCATATTTCCAACAGTCTCCCACTTGCACTAGAGTCAATAATCTAGTTACATTGTGATTAATCGAACACCCATAGAGTTCTAGTGTTGATCATGTTATGCTTGTGGAAGAGGCTTAGTCAACGGATCTGCGACATTCAGATCCGTGTGTACTTTACAAATATCTATGTCTCCATATTGAATATAACCACGAATGGAGTTGAAATGGTGCTTGATGTGCTTGGTCTTCTTGTGAAACCTGGGCTCCTTGGCAATGGCAATAGCTCCAGTGTTGTCACAGAATAGAGTCATCGGGCCCGACACATTTGGAAAAACTCCTAGGTCGGTGATGGACTCCTTCATCCGGACTCCTTCATGTGCTGCTTCAGAAGCAGCCATGTACTCTGCTTCACATGTAGATGCCGCCACGACGCTTTGCTTGCAACTGCACCAGCTGACTGCCCCACCATTCACAATATGCACGTATCCGGTTTGTGACTTGGAGTCATTCGGATATATGTCGAAGCTAGCATCGACATAACCCTTTACGACGAGCTCTTCGTCACCTGCATATACCAGAAACATATCCTTAGTCCTTTTCAGGTACTTCAGGATATTCTTAACTGTTGTCCAGTGCTCCATTCCGGGATCACTTTGGTACCTCCCCGCCAAACTTATGTCAATGTTCACATCAGGTCTGGTACACAACATGGCATACAAAATAGAACCTATGGCTGAGGCATAGGGGATGACACTCATCTTTTCTCTATCTTTTGCCAAGGTCGGGCGTTGAGCTCCGCTCAATCTCACACCTTGCAATACAGGCAAGAACCCCTTCTTGGACTGATCCATATTGAACTTCTTCAATATCTTATAAAGGTATGTGCTTTGTGAAAGACCAATGAGGCCTCTCGATCTATCTCTATAAATCTTGATGCCTAATATGTAAGCAGCTTCTCCAAGGTCCTTCATTGAAAAACACTTATTCAAGTAGACCTTTATGCTTTCCAAAAGTTCTATATTATTTCCCGTCAACAATATGTCATCCACATATAATATGAGAAATGCTACAGAGCTTCCACTCACTTTCTTGTAAATACATGCTTCTCCATAAGTCTGTATAAACCCAAACGCTTTGATCACTTCATCAAAGCGAATGTTCCAACTCCGAGATGCTTGCACCAGCCCATAGATGGAGTGCTGGAGCTTGCATACCTTGTCAGCATTCTGAGGATCGACAAAACCTTCCGCCTGCATCATATACAATTCTTCCATAAGGAAACCGTGAAGGAATGCCGTTTTGATGTCCATTTGCCAGATCTCATAATCATAGAATGCGACAATTGCTAACATGATTCGGACGGACTTCAGCAACGCTACGGGAGAAAAATTCTCATCGTAGTCAATTCCTTGAACTTGTCGATAACCCTTAGCGACAAGTCGAGCCTTATATATAGTCACATTTCCATCTGCGTTAGTCTTCTTCTTAAAGATACACTTGTTCTCTATGGCTTACCGATCATCGGGCAAGTCTACCAAAGTCCATACTTTGTTATCATACATCGATCCTGTCTTGGATTTCATGGCTTCAAGCCATCTGTTGGGATCCGGGCCTGCCATCGCTTCTTCATAATTCGAAGGTTCACTATTGTCTAACAACATGATTTCTAGGACAGGGTTACCATACCACTCTAGTGTGGAACGTGTCCTCGTGGACCTACGAAGTTCAGTAGCAACTTGATCCGAAGTTTCATGATCATTATCATTAACTTCCTCTCTAGTCGGTGCCGGCACCACAAAAACATCTCCCTCCGCTGCGCTACTTTTCGGTTCAAGAGGGGGAACTAACTCCTCATCAAGTTCTACTTTCCTCCCACTTACTTCTTTCGAGAGAAAATCTTTCTCCAGAAAGGATCCATTCTTGGCGACAAAGATCTTGCCTTCAGATCCGAGTTAGAAGGTATACCCAATAGTTTCCTTAGGGTATCTATGAAGACGCATTTTTCTGATTTGGGTTCAAGCTTTTCAGGTTGAAGTTTCTTGACATAAGAATCGCATCCCCAAACTTTTAGAAATGACAGCTTAGGTTTATTCCCAAACCTTAATTCATACGGTGTCGTATCAATGGATTTAGACGGTGCCCTATTTAAAGTGAATGCAGCTGTCTCTAAAGCATAACCCCAAAATGATAGCGGTAGATCGGTAAGAGACATCATAGATCACACCATCTCTAATAGAGTGCAATTACGACATTCGGACACACCATTACGCTGAGGTGTTCCAGGCGGCGTTAGTTGTGAAACAATTCCACATTTCCTTAGGTGTGCACCAAAATCGTGACTCAAATATTCTCCTCCATGATCTGATCGTAAGAACTTTATTTTCTTGTCACGTTGATTCTCTACCTCATTCTGAAATTACTTAAACTTTTCAAAGGTCTCGGACTTGTGTTTCATTAAGTATACATACCCATATCTACTAAAGTCATCAGTGAGGGTGAGAACATAACGATAGCCACCGCGAGCCTCGACGCTCATTGGACTGCCCACATCAGTATCTATGATTTCCAACAAGTTGGTTGCTCGCTCCATTGTTCTGGAGAACAGAGTCTTGGTCATCTTGCCTAGGAGGCATGGTTCACACGTGTCAAATGATTCATAATCAAGAGACTCCAAAAGTCCATCTGCATGGAGTTTCTTCATGCGTTTGACACCAATATGACCAAGGCGGCAGTGCCACAAGTATGTGGGACTATCATTATTAAGCTTACATCTTTTGGCATTCACACTATGAATATGTGTACCATCACGTTCAAGATTCAATGAAAATAAACCATTGACCAATGGGGCATGACCATAAAACATATTTCTCATATAAATAGAACAACCATTATTCTCAGATTTAAATGAGTAGCCATCCCGCATCAAATGAGATCCAGATATAATGTTCATGCTCAAAGCTGGTACCAAATAACAATTATTGAGGTTTAAAACTAATCCCAAAGGTAGCTGCAGAGGTAGCATGCCAACGGTGATCACATCGACCTTGGAACCATTCCCGACACGCATTGTCACCTTGTCCTTCGCCAGTCTCCGCTTATTCCGCAGCTCCTGCTTTGAGTTACACATGTGAGCAACTGCACTGGTATCAAATACCCAGGAGCTACTACGAGCGCTGGTAAGGTACTCATAAATAACATGTATATCATATATACCTTTGACGTTGCCGGCCTTCTTATCTGCTAAGTACTTGGGGAAGTTCCACTTCCAGTGACCCATTCCCTTGCAATAAAAGCACTCATTCTCGGGCTTGGATCCATGCTTTGGCTTCTTCCCAGCAACTGGCTTACCGTGCGCGGCAATTCCCTTGCCATCCTTCTTGAAGTTCTTATTACCCTTGCCTTTCTCGAACTTAATGGTCTTATTCACCATCAATACTTGATGTTCCTTTTTGATCTCCACCTCCGCTCATTTCAGCATTGAATATAACTCGGGAATGGACTTTTCCGTCCCTTGCATACTGTAGTTCATCACAAAGCTCTTGTAGCTAGGTGGGAGCAACTGGAGGATTCTGTCAATGACCGAGTCATCTGGAAGATTAACTCCCAGCTGAGACAAGCGTTTGTGCAACCCAGACATTTCGAGTATATGCTCGCTGACAGAACTGTTTTCCTCCATCTTATAACTGTAGAACTTGTCGGAGACTTCATATCTCTCAACCCGGGCATGAGCTTGGAAAACCATTTTCAGCTCTTGGAACATCTCATATGCTCCGTGTTGCTCAAAATGCTTTTGGAGACCCGATTCTAAGCTGTAAAGCATGCCGCACTGAACCAGGTAGTAATCATCACTACGCGACTGCCAGCCGTTCATAACGTCTTGAGTTGCTGGGAAAATGGGTGTGTCACCTAGCGATGCTTCAAGTACATATGCTTTCTTGGCAGCTATGAGGATGATCCTCAAGTTACGGACCCAATCCGTATAGTTGCTACCATCGTCTTTCAGCTTGGTTTTTTCTAGGAACACGTTGAAGTTGAGGGCAACATTAGCATGGGCAATTTGATCTACAAGACATGTCGTAAAGATATTTAGACTATGTTCATGACAATTAAGTTCATCTAACCAAATTATTTAATGAACTCCCACTCAGATAGACATCCCTCCAGTCAGCTAAGTGATACATGATCCGAATCGACTAGGCTGTGTCTGATCATCACATGAGATGGACTAGTCATCAACCGTGAACATCTCCATGTTGATCGTATCCACTATACGACTCATGTTCGACCTTTCGGTCTCTTGTGTTCTGAGGCCATGTCTGTACATGCTAGGCTCATCAAGTCAACCCAAGTGTTTCACATATGTAAATCTGGCTTACACCCGTTGTATGCGAACGTTAGAATATATCACACCCGATCATCACGTGGTGCTTCGAAACAAAGAACCTTCGCAATGGTGCACAGTTAGGGGGAACATCTTTCTTGAAATTTTAGTGAGGGATCATCTTATTTAAGCTACCGTCATTCTAAGCAAATAAGATGTAAACATGATAAACATCACATGCAAATCATAAAGTGACATGATATGGCCAATATCATCTTGCGCCTTTGATCTCCATCTTCGAGGCGCGGCATGATCACCTTCGTTACCGGCATGACACCATGATCTCCATCATCATGATCTCGATCATCGTGTCTTCATGAAGTTGTCTCGCCAACTATTACTTCTACTACTATGGCTAACGGTTAGCAACAAAGTAAAGTAATTACATGGTGTTTTCATTGACACACAGGTCATACAATAAATTAAGACAACTCCTATGGCTTCTACCGGTTGTCATACTCATCGACATGCAAGTCGTGCTTCCTATTACAAGAACATGATCAATCTCATACATCACATATATCATTCATCACATCCTTTTGGCCATATCACATCACATAGCATACCCTGCAAAAACAAGTTAGACGTCCTCTAATTGTAGTTGCATGTTTTACGTGGCTGCTATGGGTTTCTAGCCAGAACGTTTCTTACCTACGCAAAAGCCACAACGGTGATTTGTCAATTGCTATTTACCCTTCATAAGGACCCTGTTCATCGAATCCGATCTGACAAAAGTGGGAGAGACAGACACCTGCTAGCTACCTTATGCAACTAGTGCATGTCAGTCGGTGGAACCTGTCTCACGTAAGCATACGTGTAAGGTTGGTCTGGGCTGCTTCATCCCACGATGTCACCGAATCAAGATAAGACTAGTAACGGTAAGAAAATTGACCAAATCATCGCCCACAACTACTTGTGTTCTACTCGTGCATAGAATCTACGCATAGACCTATCTCATGATGCCACTGTTGGGGAACGTAGTAATAATTCAAAAAAAAATCCTACTTGTCACCAAGATTAATCTATGGAGAAACCAGCAACGAGAGGGGGCAGTGCATCTTTATACCATTGAAGATCGCTAAGCGGAAGCGTTACAAGAACGTGGTTGGTGGAGTTGTACTCGCAGCGATTCAGATCGTGGTCGATTCCGATCTAAGCGTCGAACAACAGCGCCTCCGCGTTCAACACACGTGCAGCCTGGTGACATCTCCCGTGCCTTGATCCAGCATGGAGGAGGGAGAGGTTGGGGAAGACAACTCCAGTAGCAGCACGATGGCGTGGGGGAGAAGGATGAGAAGTAGGGTTGCGCCGAGAGAGAGAGAGGGTCTCGTGTCTTTGGCAGCCCCAAAAACCCCACTATATATAGAAGGAGGGGAGGTGGTTACGCCCCTTCTAGAGTTCCCACCCTATGGGGTGCAGCAGCCCTAGATGGGGTGGAGGTCGGCGGCCAAGAGGGGAGAAAGGGGGCGCGCCCTAGGGTAGGCCTAAGGCCCATCTGTGCCTAGGGTTTCCCCCCTCTCCTCCTTGATGTGCCTTGGGCCTTGGTGGGAGGCGCACCAGCCCACTCAGAGGCTAGTCCCTTCCCACTCTTGGCCCATGCAGGCCTCCAGGATAGGTGGCCCCTCCCGGTGGACCTCCGGAACCCTTTCGGTGGTCCCGGTACATTACCGGTGATGCCCGGAACACTTCTGGTGGCCAAATCCTCACTTCCTTTATATCATTCTTCACCTTCAGACCATTCCAGAAATCCTCGTAACGTCCCGGATCTCATCCGGGACTCCGAACAAAATTCGGTAACTGTCAGGGATATTACTAGCAGGTATGAACTGGCTAGTGTAAACCGGCTTATTATAATATGTTCGTATTGTTGTAATATTTAGTAAAGGCTACGGCCCATGAGATCTTAGGGCCCATGTATAGAGTTATGGTTTGTAAACCGCCGGATGATGTAACTTGAGAGATAAGAAAGAGTAGAGACCGAGGCGGACACGAGTATGAGCCGGCCTCGGGACTCTGTAAACCGTACCAGGCGTCACCTCTATATAAAGGGACGATCCGGCAACGGTTCAGGGACAAGCAAGAAACAACCCATCGAGACAGGCAAGCAAACTGCTCCCTGTTCATCGACACCCAAGCAATACCAAACCAAACTAGACGTAGGCTTTTACCTTCATCGAAGGGGCCGAACTAGTATAACCCTCTGTGTCCTTTGTGTGCTTTTAACCCCTTCAAGCTAACCTGTGCGATGGTTCCATCATCAAGTCCGTTAAACCGGACATCTGCCGTGTTAATTCCACGACACTTGGCGCCCACCATGGGGCCTCCGCACGATGGTTTCGAGTTCTTGAAGGGCAGCTTTGAAGGGCTCAAGGGCTACGTTGCCGGCCGGATGACCAAGAGTCGCCGCGGCCGGATCTACATCGACAACGCGGGTTGGGGACCGGAGGCCGATTCAATCGAATACGGGTACCGGGTTCCCTTTGGTGGCATCCATGTCTTCATCAGCAAGATCGGCGAACCGGGACCTGAGCCGGACATCTTCTCCAACATCATCGAGCCGGCTCAGCGTGCGAGATCGGCCCGGATTCAGCCCGCCATGAAGCACGTTTTCGTTGGAGCAGTTCACGGGGTCCAAACCGAGGACGGATCGGAATCCGGCGGTGAAACAGTTGTCTACTCCGACGACGGATCCTCATCCGGAGAGACTGAATCTCTGTATCAGTTGCAGGACGGCCGGTCTGAGGGTGAGTTCGACGGGAACAGTATTCCGGACCCCTTTGACCCGCCAAACCGGGTGGCTATCTTTATGGCCAGTTCACAGCCCACGGTGAACGGGGCGACAGCAGAAGCTGGTGTAGGGGGGAGCGGCCCGGCCCTCTCACCTACTGACGTTCTATCCACCTTAGTCGAGGAGTTCACAGCCGAAGCTGTGGCAGAGGTAGCTCCAGCAGACAAGGCGCCGCATGATGCAGAGCTCCTTCAGCTAAAGGGCCGGATTGATCAAGCAAGGGATGATTTGAAGGCAGAGAAGGCTATGATAGCGATAAGGCAAGCGGAATTGAATGATCAGGCTTTTCACTTAAGGATGGAACAGGCCTCTACACAGGGAGTAAGAAGTCGGAAGTACCAATCCCGTATATCGCCGGTTTATGAAGCGACGGATCTATTTAGGACGCCAGGGGCAGGAACTAGAAATGATCCAGCTTTAAACTGGAGGGCACCCCCAGCGAGGGACGAGCCGGTTCAGCAGCCTACTGCAGAGCAAGATCGACGGATCACATCTACACCTCACGTTCCTACCCCTCTGGGTCATTACTCGAATCCTTTGCACAATATCGTTGCAGCTGCTTCACGCTTGGCCGCTTTACCCATTGAGGGGACGTCTCCGGTGGCATTGGAGGCACGCAGGGTCAAGGATCTACTCAACACGGCGTTGATACGACAGCAAGCATATTCTCATAGCAGGGAGAGGATACATTCAACACCACGTCATAGCCGGAGTTACACTAGGCATTGGGAGGAACCAGAAGTGTCTAGTAGTGAACGCAGGCGGCATCGGCACTTACAGGATAATCCGGCAGGCGCAGCTGAACAAGCTCAGGACGTAAACCGGGTTAGGTCGGTAGCCCGGGAGGAAATCCGTCAGACGACGCCGGTTCACACGACAACGGCGGAGACAGGAGTCACAACGAGTTCTTTTGGGGTACAGTGTCTTATCCCCGCTTTACGGAGCGTGAAGCTGCCCAAGGATTTCAAAGGACCACGTAAGGTGCCTAATTACACCGCAGATTTGGCTCCTGAAGCTTGGGTTGAGAGTTACGAGATGGCCATGGAGATGCTGGATGTAGATGAAGCGGCTTGTGCAAAATACTTTACCATGATGCTTGAAGGTACAACCCGGACCTGGCTAAAGGGATTACCCCCAAATTACATCGGGTCATGGGGAGAGCTACGTCGCCAATTTATCAAAAAAATTAAGGATACATGCAAGCAGCCGATGTCAGTGGTGGATCTAGCAGCATGTGTGCAAGGAGAGCAGGAATCTACAAGTGCATGGGTGCGGCGAGTATCGGAGATCTTGCATTCTTCAAATAGTATCAATCCCAGTACGGCAATAGTGACTTTAGAGAACAATTGCCGGTTTGAGTCTCTAAAGCTAAAACTGGGATGGCTTAAACGGGATTGTAACGATATGGGAACTCTCATGAGTGCTCTGGTGAAGTATGGGGACTCAGACAACACTAAGTACCCAGAAGCAGAGGGAGACAAAGCAGGGAAAGTTAACAAACCCGGTAAACCGGCGCAGGGTAACCCGGCTACAACAAGCTTCTTGGGCAAGTGAAAGGCGGAGGGTGGCTCTGATTTCGTGGCCAATACCCAAGTTCAAGAGGGTTTTCAGCGCAATAGGGGAAAACCACCCCCACAAACCGGCAGAGGGAATGTTAGTTGGGACCAGGAGTTAAATCAGCCTTGTCCGAAACATAGCACAAGAGGACGACCAGCAAAACACACTATAGGAGAATGCAGGCCCTTGATGGAAGCCATAGCGGGCCGCTTCAATTCTAATGACAGGCCTTCGAATGGTGGTTCAGGCTCAGGGTTCTATGGTCCGGGTCATCAGGGAAACAGCTCCGGATCAGGATATCGGGGCAATGGCAACGGTTATCATGGCCGGGCCAATAATCAATATGGTCAAGGTGGTTATAATAACCAGGGTAATCCGCCGCATGGTCAGGGTGGTTACAATAACCAAGGCAGCCAACAGCAGGGCCAAGGTAATCACAATAACCAGGGTAATCAGCAGCGTCAGCAACAGCAGCCACAATCCGGATATCAGAGTAATCCGAAGGAGTTGAGCAGTGGGCAATATCATGTGTTCACCACGAGTCTGTGTAAACGAGATCAGAAGGTTTTAAAGCGGGCAGTCCACGCGGTTGAACCGGCGACACCGCAATTCCTGCGCTAGTCAGAACAGCCCATTGTATGGAGCAGAGAGGATCACCCAATGCGGGTAGATAATCCGGGCCATTTGGCCTTGGTGGTGGCACCACAGGTGGGAGGTTATAAATTCACTAAGGTTCTTATGGACGGCGGCAGCAGCATCAATATCTTGCATTATGAGACTTTCCGTCGGATGGGCTTGACGGATAAGAAGCTGAGGCAGTCAAACACGGTGTTCCATGGGGTGGTTCCACGTAAGTCAGCTTATCTAGTTGGGAAAATTGACTTGGAAGTTACCTTTGGAGACGAGCATGATTCCAGGTCAGAGATGATAAATTTCGAAGTCGTCAAGATCCAGAGCCCTTATCACGCTCTGTTTGGGAGGACGGTTTATGCCAAGTTTATGGCTAGGCCATGTTATGTTTATCTGCAGCTCAAAATGTCGGGTCACAAAGGTGAAGGAAATATGCCCTAGAGGCAATAATAAAGTTGTTATTTTATATTTCCTTATATCATGATAAATGTTTATTATTCATGCTAGAATTGTATTAACCGGAAACTTAGTACATGTGTGAATACATAGACAAAACAGAGTGTCCCTAGTATGCCTCTACTAGACTAGCTCATTGATCAAAGATGGTTATGTTTCCTAACCATAGACATGAGTTGTCATTTGATCAATGGGATCACATCATTAGGAGAATGATGTGATGGACAAGACCCATCCGTTAGCTTAGCAACTTGATCGTTTAGTATGTTGCTATTGCTTTCTTCATGACTTATACATGTTCCTATGACTATGAGATTATGCAACTCCCGTTTACCAGAGGAACATTTTGTGTGCTACCAAACGTCACAACGTAACTGGGTGATTATAAAGGTGCTCTACAGGTGTCTCCAAAGGTACTTGTTGGGTTGGCGTATTTCGAGATTAGGATTTGTCACTCCGATTGTCGGAGAGGTATCTCTGGGCCCTCTTGGTAATGCACATCATAATAAGCCTTGCAAGCAAATGACTAATGAGTTAGTCACGAGATGATGTATTACGGAACGAGTAAAGAGACTTGCCGGTAATGAGATTGAACTAGGTATGATGATACCGACGATCGAATCTTGGGCAAGTAACATACCGATGACAAAGGGAATAACGTATGTTGTTATGCGGTTCGACCGATAAAGATCTTCGTAGAATATGTAGGAGCCAATATGGGCATCCAGGTTCCGCTATTGGTTATTGACCAGAGAAGTGTCTCGGTCATGTCTACATAGTTCTCGAACCCGTAGGGTCCGCACGCTTAATGTTTCGTTGACGATATAGTATTGAATGAGTTATGTATGTTGGTGACCGAATGTTGTTCGGAGTCCCGGATGAGATCACGGACATGACGAGGAACTCCGGAATGGTCCGGAGATAAAGATTAATATATGGGATAATAGTGTTTGACCTCCGGAAGGGTTCCGGAATTCACCAGAAGGGGTTCCGGATGTTTCCCGAAGTGTTTGGGTACGAGAACACTTTATTTGGGCCAAAAGGGAAAGCACACAAGGTTTTTGCAAGGCACAAAAGGAAGTTTTGCGGAGTCCAGGGGCCAGACGCCAGGGTCCCTGGCGTCTGGGTCCAGACGCCGGGAACCCTGGCGTCTGGCCCTGGAGTCCGAGAAGGACTCTTGACTTTCGGGTGAAACCGACTTTGTGAAGGCTTTTACTCCAAGTTTCGACCCCAAGGCTCAACATATAAATAGAGGGGTAGGGCTAGCACCCAAGACACATCAAGATACACCAAGCCGTGTGCCGGCTACCCCGACCCTCTAGTTTATCCTCCGTCTAGTTTCTGTAGTGCTTGGCGAAGCCCTACAGAGATTGTTCTTCATCAACAACCGTCACCACGCCGTCGTGCTGCCGGAACTCATCTACTACTTCGCCCGTCTTGCTGGATCAAGAAGGCGAGGACGTCATCGAGCTGAACGTGTGCTGAACGCGGAGGTGCCGTACGTTCGGTACTAGATCGGGACGGATCGTGAAGGTGCACGACTACATCAACCGCGTTGATAAACGCTTCCGCTTTCGGTCTACGAGGGTACGTAGACACACTCTCCCCTCTCATTGCTATGCATCTAGTAGATAGATCTTGCGTGATCGTAGGAAATTTTTGAAAATACTACGTTCCCCAACAGTGGCATCATGAGCCAGGTGTATGCGTAGATGATATGCACGAGTAGAACACAATGAGTTGTGGACGATACTAGTCATACTGCTTACCAGCATGTCATACTTTGCTTCGGCGGTATTGTGAGATGAAGCGGCCCGGACCGACATTACGCGTACTCTTATGCGAGACTGGTTTCACCGTTACGAGCACTCGTTGCTTAAAGGTGACTGGCGGGTGTCTGTCTCTCTCACTTTAGCTGAATCAAGTGTGGCTACGCCCGGTCCTTGTGAAGGTTAAAACAGCACATACTTGACGAAACATCGTTGTGGTTTTGTATGCGTAGGTAAGAACGGTTCTTGCTAAGCCCGTAGCAGCCACGTAAAACTTGCAACAACAAAGTAGAGGACGTCTAACTTGTTTTTGCAGGGCATGTTGTGATGTGATATGGTCAAGACATGATGAGTTATACGGTTTTGTATGAGATGATCATGTTTTGTAAAGTTATCGGCAACTGGCAGGTTCCATATGGTTGTCGCTTTATTGTATGAAATGCAATCGCCATGTAATTGCTTTACTTTATCACTAAGCGGTAGCGATAGTCGTAGAAGCAATAGTTGGCGAGACGACAACGATGCTACGATGGAGATCAAGGTGTCGTGCCGGTGACGAAGGTGATCATGACGGTGCTTTGTAGATGGAGATCAAAAGCACAAGATGATGATGGCCATATCATGTCACATATTTTGATTGCATGTGATGTTTATCTTATTATGCTTCTTATTTTGCTTAGAACGACGGTAGCATTATAAGATGCTCCCTTACTAAATTTCAAGGTATAAGTGTTCTCCCTGAGTATGCACCGTTGCGAAAGTTCTTCGTGCTGAGACACCACGTGATGATCGGGTGTGATAAGCTCTACGTTCAAATACAATGGGTGTAAGCCAGTTTTGCACACGCAGAATACTCGGGTTAAACTTGACGAGCCTAGCATATGCAGATATGGCCTCGGAACACTGGAGACCGAAAGGTCGAGCGTGAATCATATAGTAGATATGATCAACATAAGATGTTCACCATTGAAAACTACTCCATCTCACGTGATGATCGGACATGGTTTAGTTGATTTGGATCACGTGATCATTTAGATGACTGGGGGATGTCTATCTAAGTGGGAGTTCTTAAGTAATATGATTAAATTGAACTTTAATTTATCATGAACTTAGTCCTGGTAGTATTAGCATATCTATGTTGTAGATCAATAGCTCGCGATGTTGCTCCACGTTTATTTTTTATATGTTCCTAGAGAAAACCAAGTTGAAAGATGTTAGTAGCAATGATGCGGAATTGTTCCGTGATTTGAGGATTATCCTCATTGCTGCACAGAGAATTATGTCCTTGATGCACCGCTAGGTGACAGACCTATTGCAGGAGCAGATGTAGACGTTATGAACGTTTTGACAAAAGCTCGGTATGATGACTACTTGATAGTTTAAAGTGCACCATGCTTTAAGGCTTAGAACCGGGACTTCACAAACGTTTTGAACGCCACGGAGCATATAAGATGTTCCAAGAGTTGAAATTAGTATTTCATACGCATGCCCGTGTCGAGAGGTATGAGACCTCTGACAATACTTTCCCTACAAGATGGAGGAGAATAGCTCAACCAGTGAGCATGTGCTCAGATTGTCTGGGTACTACAATTACTTGAATCAAGTGGGAGTTAATCTTCCAGATAAGATAGTAATTGACAAAGTTCTCTAGACACTATCACAAAGTTAGTAGAACTTCGCGATGAACTATAATATGCAAGGGATGACGAAAGGAATTCCCGAGCTCTTCGCGATGCTGAAGTCGGCGAAGGTAGAAATCATGAAAAAGCATCAAGTGTTGATGGTTAACAAGACCACTTGTTTCAAGTAAAGGGCAAAGGGATAGAAGGGAAACTTCAAGAAGAATAGCAAGACAGTTTCTACTCCCACGAAGAAACCCAAGTCTGGAGCCAAGCCTGAAACTAAGTGCTTCTACTGCAAAGGAAATGGTCACTGGAAGTGGAACTGCCCTAGATACTTGGCGGATAAGAAGGATAGCAAAGTGAACGAAGGTATATTTGATATACAGATTATTGATGTGTATTTTACTAGTGTTATAGCAACCCCTCGGTATTTGATACTGGTTCAGTTGCTAAAGAGTAGTAACTCGAAATGGGAGTTGCATAATGAACAGAAACTAGTTAAAGGATGAAGTGACTATGTGTATTGGAAGTAGTTCCAAGACTGATATGATCATCATCGCACACTCCCTATACTTTCGGGATTAGTGTTGAACCTAAATAAGTGTTATTTGGTGTTTGTGTTGAGCATGAATATGATTTGATCATGTTTATTGCAATACGGTTATTCATGTAAGTTAGAGAATAATTGCTGTTCTGTTTACATGAATAAAACCTTCTATGGTCATAAACCCAATGAAAATGGTTTGTTGGATCTCGATCGTGTGATACACATATTCATAATATTGAAGCCAAAAGATGCAAGGTTAATAATGATAGTGCAACTTATTTGTGGCACTGCCGTTTAGGTCATATTGGTGTAAAGCGCATGAAGAAACTCCATAGTGATGGACTTTTGGAATCACTTGATTATGAATCACTTGGTGCTTGCGAACCATGCCTCATGGGCAAGATGACTAAAACTCCGTTCTCCGGAACAATGGAGCGAGCAACAGATTTGTTGGAAATCATACATATTGATGTATGCGGACCAATGAGTGTTGAAGCTCGCGGCAGGTATCGTTATTTTCTGACCTTCACTGATGATTTGAGCAGATATGGGTATATCTACTTAATGAAGCAGAAGTCTGAAACATTTGAAAAGTTCAACGAATTTCAGAGTGAAGTAGAGAATCATCGTAACAAGAAAATAAAGTTTCTACGATCTGATCGTGGAGGAGAATATTTGAGTTACGAGTTTGGTCTTCATTTGAAACAATGTGGAATAGTTTCACAACTCACGCCACCCGGAACACCACAGTATAATGGTGTGTCCGAACGTCATAACCGTACTTTATTAGATATGGTGCGATCGATGATGTCTCTTACCGATCTACCACTATCGCTTTTGGGGTTATGCATTAGAGACAGGTACATTCACGTTAAATAGGGCACCATCTAAATCCGTGGAAATGACACCGTAAGAACTGTGGTTTGACGAGAAACCTAAGCTGTCATTTCTTTAAGTTTGGGACTGCGATGCTTATGTGAAAAAGTTTCAACATGATAAGCTCGAACCCAAATTGGAGAAGTAAATCTTCATAGGATACCCAAAAGAAACTGTTGGGTACACCTTCTATCACAGATTCGAAGGCAAGGTCTTTGTTGCTAAGAGTGGATCCTTTCTAGAGAAGGAGTTTCTCTCGAAAGAAGTGAGTGGGAGGAAAGTAGAACTTGATGAGGTAATTGTACCTTCTCCCGAATTGGAAGGTAGTACATCACAGAAACTAGTTCCAGTGATTCCTACACCAATTAGTGAGGAAGCTAATGATGATGATCATGAAACTTCACATCAAGTTTCTGCTGAACTTCGTAGATCAACCAGAGTTCGTTCCGCATCAGAGTGATACGGCAACCCGGTTCTGGAAGTCATGTTACTGGACCATGATAAACCTAGGAACTATGAGGAAGCGATGATGAGCCCAGATTCCGCAAAATGGCTTGAGCCATGAAATCTGAGATGGGATCCATGTATGAGAACAAAGTATGGACTTTGGTTGACTTGCCCGATGGTCGGCAAGCCACTGAAAATAAATGGATCTTTAAGAGGAAGACTGACGCCGATGGTAATGTTACTGTCTACAAAGCTCGACTTGTTGCGAAAGGTTTTCGACAAGTTCAAGGTGTTGACTACGATGAGATTTTCTCACCCGTAGCGATGCTTAAGTCTGTCCGAATCATGTTAGCAATTGCCACATTTTATGAAATCTGGCAAATGGATAACGGAACTGCATTCTTTAATGGATTTATTAAAGAAGACTTGTATATGATGCAACCAGAAGATTTTGACAATCCTAAAGGTGCTAACAAAATGTGCAAGCTCCAGCGATCCATCTATGAACTGGTGCAAGCATCTCGGAGTTGGAATATACGCTTTGATAAGTTGATCAAAGCATATAGATTTATACAGACTTGCGGTGAAGCCTGTATTTACAAGTGAGTGGGAGCACTACAACCTTTCTGATAAGTATATGTGAATGACATATTGTCGATCAGAAATGATGTAGAATTTTCTATAAAGCATGAAGGAGTGTTTGAAAGGAGTTTTTCAAAGAAAGACCTTGGTGAAGCTGCTTACATATTGGGCATCAAGATCTATAGAGATAGATCAAGACGCTTGATAAGACTTTCGATGAGTACATACCTTGATAAGATTTTGAAGTAGTTCAAAATGGATCAGTCAAAGAAGGAGTTCTTCCCTGACTTGTAAGGTGTGAAGTTGAGTAAGACTCAAAGCCAGACCACGGCAGAAAAATATAGAGAGAATGAAAGTCATTCCCTATGCCTCAGCCATAGGTTCTATAAAGAATGCCATGCTGTGTAACAAACATGTTGTGTACCTTGCCATGAGTTTGTCAAGGGGGTACAATAGTGATCCAGGAGTAGATCACTGTACAGCGGTCAAAATTATCCTTAGTAACTGGATGACTAAGGAAATGTTTCTCGATTATGGAGGTGATAAAGAGTTCGTCGTAAAGGGTTACGCCGATGCAAGCTTTGACACTAAATCCAGATGACTCTAAGTATCAATCTGGATGCGTATTGAAAGTGGGAGGAATTAGCTAGAGTAGCTCTATGCAGAGCATTGTAGACATAGAAATTTGCGAAATACATACGGATCCGTATGTGACAAACCCGTTGACTAAACTTCTCTCACGAAGAAAAACATGATCACACCTTAGTACTCTTTGGGTGTTAATCACATAGAGATGTGAACTAGATTATTGACTCTAGTAAACCCTTTGGGTGTTGGTCACATGGCGATGTGAACTATCGGTGTTAATCACATGACGATGTGAACTATCGGTGTTAACTAACATGGCGATGTGAACTAGATTATTGACTCTAGTGCAAGTGGGAGACTGAAGGAAATATGCCCTAGAGGCAATAATAAAGTTGTTATTTTATATTTCCTTATATCATGATAAATGTTTATTATTCATGCTAGAATTGTATTAACCGGAAACTTAGTACATGTGTGAATACATAGACAAAACAGAGTGTCCCTAGTATGCCTCCACTAGACTAGCTCATTGATCAAAGATGGTTATGTTTCCTAACCATAAACATGAGTTGTCATTTGATCAATGGGATCACATCATTAGGAGAATGATGGGATGGACAAGACCCATCCGTTAGCTTAGCAACTTGACCGTTTAGTATGTTGCTATTGCTTTCTTCATGACTTATACATGTTCCTATGACTATGAGATTATGCAACTCCCGTTTACCGGAGGAACACTTTGTGTGCTACCAAACGTCACAACGTAACTGGGTGATTATAAAGGTGCTCTACAGGTGTCTCCGAAGGTACTTGTTGGGTTGGCGTATTTCGAGATTAGGATTTGTCACTCCGATTGTCGGAGAGGTATCTCTGGGCCCTCTCGGTAATGCACATCATAATAAGCCTTGCAAGCAAATGACTAATGAGTTAGTCACAAGATGATGTATTACGGAACGAGTAAAGAGACTTGCCGGTAACGAGATTGAACTAGGTATGATGATATCGACGATCGAATCTCGGGCAAGTAACATACCGATGACAAAGGGAATAACGTATGTTGTTATGCGGTTCGACCGATAAAGATCTTCGTAGAATATGTAGGAGCCAATATGGGCATCCAGGTTCCGCTATTGGTTATTGACCAGAGAAGTGTCTCGGTCATGTCTACATAGTTCTCGAACCCGTAGGGTCCGCACGCTTAACGTTTCGTTGACGATATAGTATTGAATGAGTTATGTATGTTGGTGACCAAATGTTGTTCGGAGTCCCGGATGAGATCGCGGACATGACGAGGAACTCCGGAATGGTCCGGAGATAAAGATTAATATATGGGATAATAGTGTTTGACCTCCGGAAGGGTTCCGGAATTCACTGGAAGGGGTTCCGGATGTTTCCCGAAGTGTTTGGGTACGAGAACACTTTATTTGGGCCAAAAGGGAAAGCACACAAGGTTTTTGGAAGGCGCAAAAGGAAATTTTGCGGAGTCCAGGGGCCAGACGCCAGGGTCCCTGGCGTCTGGGTCCAGACGCCGGGAACCCTGGCGTCTGGCCCTGGAGTCCGAGAAGGACTCTTGACTTTCGGGTGAAACCGACTTTGTGAAGGCTTTTACTCCAAGTTTCGACCCCAAGGCTCAACATATAAATAGAGGGGTAGGGCTAGCACCCAAGACACATCAAGATACACCAAGCCGTGTGCCGGCTACCCCGACCCTCTAGTTTATCCTTCGTCTAGTTTCTGTAGTGCTTGGCGAAGCCCTGCAGAGATTGTTCTTCATCAACAACCGTCACCACGCCGTCGTGCTGCCGGAACTCATCTACTACTTCGCCCGTCTTGCTGGATCAAGAAGGCGAGGACGTCATCGAGCTGAACGTGTGCTGAACGCGGAGGTGTTGTACGTTCGGTACTAGATCGGGACGGATCGTGAAGATGCACGACTACATCAACCGCATTGATAAACGCTTCCGCTTTCGGTCTACGAGGGTACGTAGACACACTCTCCCCTCTCGTTGCTATGCATCTAGTAGATAGATCTTGCGTGATCGTAGGAAATTTTTGAAAATACTACGTTCCCCAACAAAAGGCACGATCACGGTTCACGGAAGTCGCAAGATAGCAATAGAATGTGAAGAGGGAGATGCTGCTTACGCGGAAGCAATATGTGCCACTGAAGAGTTGAAGTTGTACAAAGATAATGTTGATCCGGCAAATATGACCCCGTTGAAGAAGCCGACTACAGAGCATGATCCGGCGTTGAAATTTAAATCGGCGGAGGAGACCAAGCAAGTTGATTTCGTGCCAGGCGATTCATCCAAACAGTTCACGATCAGCGTTAACCTTGATCCCAAATAGGAAAGCGCGCTCATCGAGTTCATCCGTGAGAACCGGGATATCTTTGCACGGAAACCTTCTGACATGCCAGGTATACCGAGGGAACTCGCTGAGCACAGTCTTAATATTGATCCGAAGTTTAAACCGGTCAAACAGTACCTGCGTCGCTTCAACGAAGAGAGGCGCAAGGCCATAGGAGAGGAAGTGGCCAGACTTTTGGCTGCAGGGTTCATAGTGGAAGTTTTTCACCCAGAGTGGTTGGCTAATCCAGTGCTGGTGCTAAAGAAGAATGGGAAGTGGAGAATGTGCGTGGACTACACAGACCTCAACAAAGCTTGTCCAACCGATCCTTTTGCTCTCCCTCGCATTGATCAGATTATCGATGCTACGGCGGGATGTGAGCGGCTAAGTTTTTTGGATGCATACTCAGGATATCACCAGATCAAGATGGCAGTTAAAGACCGGGAGAAGACAGCTTTCATAACCCCTTTTGGTGCTTTTTGCTATGTATCTATGCCTTTTGGGCTCAAGAGTGCCCAAGCAACTTATCAATGTTGCGTTCAGAACTGTCTTAAGGGGCAGATAGGAAGAAATGTTCATGCCTATGTGGATGATATTGTGGTGAAGTCAAGGAAGGAAGAGACACTGATAGAGGACCTCAAGGAGACCTTCGACAATCTTCGGGCCTATAAGATGATGCTTAATCCGGAGAAGTGTGATTTTGGTGTTCCGGCAGGCAAGCTCCTTGGGTTTTTGGTGTCAAACAGAGGAATCGAAGCTAATCCGGAGAAAATCAAGGCAATCACATCTTTAACAAAGCCGGTTTGCATTAATGATGTGCAGCGTATCGCTGGCCGGATCACAGCATTGAGCCGGTTTATTAGCCATTTGGGGGAAAAGGCGATTACGCTTTATCAGATGCTGAGAAAGACGGATCGGTTTATATGGAGTGATGAGGCAAATACTGCGTTTGAGGACTTAAAGCGACAGCTAGCAAGGCCCCCAGTCCTAGCTGCCCCTGTTGATAATGAGCCTTTGTGGTTATATGTTGCCGCCAACGCACGGGCAGTTAGTGTGGCAATTGTGGTTGAACGCAAGGAAGCAGGAAAGGAATACCCGGTTCAGCGTCCGGTTTATTACGTGAGTGAAGTACTCATTGAGTCCAAGCAGAGGTACCCACATTGGCAGAAGCTGGTGTATGGTGTGTTTATGGCAAATCGGAAATTGAAGCACTATTTCCAGGGTCATCCGATAACCGTGGTTAGCTCAGCACCATTGGGGGATATAATCCAGAACAGAGAAGCAACAGGTAGAGTGGCGAAGTGGGCCATTGAGCTCAGCCCACATAAGTTGAAATATGTGCCACGCACCGCTATAAAGTCTCAGGCATTGGTGGATTTCATCAATGATTGGACAGAGCTACAAACACCTGAGGAAAAGCCGGATCTTACATACTGGACGATTCATTTCGACGGTTCAAGGCAGTTAGAAGGCTCGGGGGCTGGAGTTGTTTTGACTTCCCCGCGAGGTGATAAGTTTTGTTACGTCCTCCGTTTATTGTTTCCCTGTACTAATAATGCAGCAGAGTATGAAGCATTACTTCATGGTTTGCGAATGGCAAAGGAGATGAACTTAAGCCGGGTTAAATGCTTCGGCGATTCAGATTTGGTGGCACAGGAAGTTTCAGGCAAGTGGGATTCGAGAGATCCCCTCATGGCGGCTTACAGACGAGAAGTGGAAACAGTTGCTGGATATTTCAAAGGGTATCAAGTGGACCACATAGACCGGCGAAGGAACGAAGCGGCTGATGCTTTAAGCCGGTTGGGTTCTCAACGTAAACCGGTGCCACCAAATACTTTTCTGGATGAGCTGCACAGTCCATCAGTGCAAGTACCATCGGAGGAAGACCTAGCTGTTCCTGATCCGGAGGCACAGTTGGTTGCAGCACTTCAGGTTATTCCGGATTGGACGCTGCCTTATTTGGCATATTTGGGCCGAGGAGAGCTACCGGACGATGAAATAGAAGCACGGCAGATAATCCGGCGTTCTAAGTCCATGACAATTACAAACGGGGAACTTCATCATCACAGCGTTTCTGGAGCGTTTCAGCGGTGTGTGTCAGCTGAGGAAGGTTGCGAGATTCTTCGCGAGATCCATGAAGGGGATTGTGGTCATCATGCCGGTTCAAAATCATTGGTGGCTAAAGCCTTTCGACATGGTTTCTATTGGTTAACAGCTCATGCTGATGCGGCGGATCTAGTCCGGAAGTTTTCACGACGTGCTCTTGTTCCGGCACAAGAGCTCCGGATGATACCAATAACCTGGCCATTTGCGACTTGGGGGCTTGATATGGTTGGACCCTTTCAGCGATCCCAAGATCAGAAAACTCATCTACTTGTGGCGGTGGATAAGTTTACAAAGTGGATTGAGGCAGAGCCTGTGAGCAAGTGTGATGCAGCCACAGCGGTCAAATTCATCAAAAAGGTAATTTTCCTGTTTGGTTTTCCACACAGCATCATCACAGACAACAGTACCAATTTATCTAAGAGTGAGATGGAAGAATTTTGTCAACGAGAGCATATTCGCCTAGATGTTTCTTATGTGGCCCACCCTCAAACCAATGGTCAAGCGGAAAGAGCAAACCAGGAGATTCTGCGAGGTATCAAGCCCCGGCTTATGACTCCCTTGCAAAGAACCCCGGGCTGTTGGGTTGAGGAGTTACCATTTGTCCTTTGGAGTATCAACACTACGCCAAACCGGTCCACAGGTTATACGCCTTTCTTTATGGTGTATGGTGCTGAAGCAGTCCTTCCAAGTGATATCCGTCATGATTCACCAAGGGTGACAGCATATGTTGAAGCGGCTAACGAACAGGCAAGACAAGACAGTTTGGACCGGCTGGATGAAGAGTGTGATATAGCAGCCGCACGGTCTGCGATTTATCAACAAGACTTGCGCAGATATCACAGCCGCCGGATTAAGAGCAGAACATTCCAGGAGGGAGACTTAGTACTCCGGCTCATCCAGGACCAAACAGATATGCACAAGCTATCCCCACCTTGGGAAGGGCCCTTTGTGGTCAGCAAGAATCTGCACAACGGTTCATACTACCTGGTGGACGTTCGAGAACACAAGGACTCACGGACATCGGAAGAGGAGACAAAGAGGCCATGGAACATCGCCCTCTTACGGCCCTACTATACCTGAGCCATGAGCTCCACTGTATCCTATGTATATATTATGATTAATGAACGAACCGACACCCTCGGTAAACCTGGGGCTCAGCCTTTTTCCAACACATGTATTTTATGGGGACAACCATATATATACTATCATCTGTCATATTTCAAACATATCGATCGGTTTAAAGCTGATTTTGCAGAATATATATTTAGAAGCAATAAGATTCCCTGAAGAGCGTAAAGGTCACATCCGGCTCAAAGAGGACGCTTCATGAAAACCCTCTGGATGGTAATCCGTCCAGTGATTGGTTCAAGATTCACCCATGGCTTCATGGAGCCATGGAGGCCCTCTGGACAGGCAACAGCCATCCAGTGATTGGCTTATATTTACCCATGGCTTCACGGAGCCATGGAGGCCCTCTGGACAGGCGACAGCCATCCAGTGATTGGCTTATGTTTACCCATGGCTTCATGGAGCCATGGAGGCCCTCTGGACAGGCGACAGCCATCCAGTGATTGGCTTATGTTTACCCATGGCTTCATGGAGCCATGGAGGCCCTCTGGACAGGCGACAGCCATCCAGTGATTGGCTTATGTTTACCCATGGCTTCATGGAGCCATGGAGGCCCTCTGGACAGGCGACAGCCATCCAGTGATTGGCTTATGTTTACCCATGGCTTCATGGAGCCATGGAGGCCCTCTGGACAGGCGACAGCCATCCAGTGATTGGCTTATATTTACCCATGGCTTCATGGAGCCATGGAGGCCCTCTGGACAGGCGACAGCCATCCAGTGATTGGCTTATATTTACCCATGGCTTCATGGAGCCATGGAGGCCCTCTGGACAGGCGACAGCCATCCAGTGATTGGCTTATATTTACCCATGGCTTCATGGAGCCATGGAGGCCCTCTGGACAGGCGACAGCCATCCAGTGATTGGCTTATATTTACCCATGGCTTCATGGAGCCATGGAGGCCCTCTGGACAGGCGATAGCCATCCAGTGATTGGCTTATGTTTACCCATGGTTTCATGGAACCATGGAGGCCCTCTGGACAGGCGATGGCCACCCAGTGATTGGCTAAAGATTTTCTTATGGTTCCTATGGATGATCCGGCCACATCCATCGACCGGCCCTCTGGATGGCAAGCCCATTCCATTGATTGGCTGAACCTTGCTTTGAGCCTGGCAGCTCGTAAAAAGCCTCGACTACACGGTTTTATTTGCAATTTTGCATTTTTGATCTTATGTGTTATGGTTCTTTAATCCGGAGTGGGACAATTCAAGAAATTGACCACACATCTACAAAGTTAAAGATCTGGGTCATGAGCACCAGCATGAGTAAAAAGTCTGGGTTATAAAACACCAGCAATAGTTACTCCGGCGTTCATCATAGCCCGGAACAATCATGAGCTTCTAAGGGTCTATTCAAAGACTCCCTTCAAAAAAGCAAAATTCGCCGGATTAAGAGTATCAAGCATACTTGATCTCAGGTATAAAGTTATTTTTGATATAAGTATACACTTGTTGATATGTTGTGAGAACAATTTAATGGGTCCAACGGTAAAACCGTTAGGACATATCTTCATTATCTATGCAGGAACAGATGATATATAAGATAACCCATATCAGACAAAGTTGGCGAGATCAAAACAAAAGTCGGAATATTCGGTTCAACACAGACAAATGTTTTCACCTATCCTATTACAAGGCATAGCAAGCCTGACGGATTAAAAATTGTTCGGCAAAATGAGGCTGCAACTACAAAGATATGCTATGAGTTATGCTCCTTCCTGCTGAGATGGCTGGACATCAACTTGATCCGGCGTCTCTTCTTCTTCTTGAAGCGGCTGGAAGTCCGGAACGCACCAGTCGATTCTCGTTAAGGCACGGAAGTACATCTCTTCATTGATGAGTTCGGACGGATCGATATCTGGAGCGAATGTATGAGGGCGTACTGGTGGGATTAGATTGACGGTATCATAAACCGGCCGCTCCACCCGCTCGTTCTGCAAGTCGTACCCCGGATGATACCTGGATAAATCGGATTCGGCTGCAAGTTGGCTGGCGAGAGGACGCATCTCCTTCATCAAAGAATGGAGATCTTTTGCAGTAAACGATGATCCGTCATCCTTGGTATTTGGATACCCATTTAAAGCTTCTTCCGGATCAAAGTCCGGAACCCTTGCCTTCGCTCTGGTAAGCGCCACGAGGGCACCAGCTCGAGCAGCAGATTTCTTAACTTCTTCCAAGCGCACTGGCAGAACAGACAGCTTTTCTAACATGCCTTGGATGGTAGTGGGGGCCGGTTTACTGAATGATGTTGCACTTATGATCCTTTGAGCGCCGGAATACAGCTGCTCGACCAAAGTGTAACATGCCTTAAGTTTCTTCCGTAAGTCATCCCCAAGATGGGTGACACGGTGCCCTGCATATGAATATCACAGTTAAACCGGCACAGGTAGAAGATTACAAGGATGAGAGCAGAAATACAGATTAAATACTTACCGAAGATTGCAGAAGTCATCAACTCTATTTGCCACTTTAAACCGGATAACTCTTCAGTCACCGGATTAAGAGCTTCTTCAGCATCTTTGGCCCTTTTCTCCAGATCTTTCTTTTGAACCTCAAAGGCGGTCCGCTCTTCTTCAAAGAATTTCTTCAGCTATTCAGAAGTCTTTAAACTCAGCTTCAAATCTTTCTTGGCCTTAGAAGCAGCAGCCTCCGTTTCAGCAAGTCTGCTCCGGAGTTCACTGATTTCTTCGTCCCTCCGGTTTAAATCAGCCTACAAGGAAGATCAAGTGGTAAGTGGAAGTAATTTAAAGACAAAAAGTCTCAAGCACACAAACAAGTTGTCTACTTGACATTTGGGGGCTAATGGGCAGTTGAAGCAACAGTCAGAAGTAATTTAAAGACAAAAAGTCTCAAGCACACAAACAAGTTGTCTACTTGACACTTGGGGGCTAATGGGCAGTTGAAGTAAAAAGCAGAAGTAATTCAAAGACTAAGTCTCAAGCAGACAAAACAAATTGTCTACTTGACACTTGGGGACTAATGAAAGATCATTCGATTCATCAGGAAGTACCGGTTCACCTTCTAAATACAGCTAAACCGGAACTTGGGGGCTGATACGATATGGACAGAAGTACATTGAAAGTTAAAAGAAGATGCAAGGGATTACCTCATACTTGTCCTTCATCATGTTAATCAGGCCCGCTTCATAATCTCGACCAGTGTGGAGCGGGTTTAAGTACCCGGAATAGAGCTCCTGGGCACTCATGTCAGCAAAGCCGGACAGTTCGGTACTCCACTTACCCTTTTCTTTATACACCTTCTCCGCTTTAGCCGTATGTTTGGCTAAAACGGTGGGTTCAGCGGGAGCGGTATAAGCCGTATGAGTTATCTCCACATCCGGAGAAGCAGTAGTTGGTGGTGGGGTTGCAGTGCGAACCGGACTGGGAGGAGCCGGATTGGTCTGAGGAGGATTGGCCCGGGCAGGACTTGCCGGTTCACGAACATCTTCAACGTTGGGGTTCTCAGGCATAGTGTGATGGTCAGCAGGAGCAGGATCCTCAAGTGGAATTGTAGGTTCGCCTTCTGGAGGGATAGCTGAGTCCGGATCAGCTGTCGGATTATCAACGGCGGTCTGAGCAGTTGGTTGGTTGATTTTTGCCTTTTTGCTAGCCTTTGGCTTGCTGAAAGAAGTTGGAAAACAAGTTAGAATTATAAGACAAAGTGCAATCATAAACCGGATAAGTTTAAAGACTTACCCTGGGACGATTTTTAGGGGTGGAAGCTATGTGGCAGTTGATTCACCGGAGGAAGATAACGGAGTCTCCTGATAATCAGGGTCAGACAGTTTAAGAGGTTTGCGTATGAGCCCGGCCTTGGGATGAAGAAGGGTTGGAGAGAGTATAACCTCAGAGCGGCGCTTCCGGGCTGGAGTAAGAGATATTCCGGATGATTCCGCACCAAGTCCGCTGTGGCGAGTGGTCCGGCGAAGAGCTTCATGTTGTTGTTTCTTCAAAAGAAAATTAGGATCCAATTGAGCATATGGGTGAGAAAACTGATATTTCCGGACTGTCCGACGATTTTTTGTGGAAGAGGTTCTGAATCGGAAGAAAGGATAGTTACCTCAACTTCGGCCGGTTTATCTCCTTCCGCCAACTCCTGTGAAAAGTTATCATTAGATACAGATATGAGTAAAAGCAAGCAAGTTAAGGCTGGATTAATTCATACCTCAGAGTCCAGATCGTCATCTTCAGCGTGAGAACTGGAGCCACCAGCCGCTTTTCTCTTCTTGCTAGCAAAGGTTTTCCGGCGTGTCTGTTTTCCGGTTTTCTCCTGAGGTTTCCTCTTCCAAAAGGGATCCTCGGCCTGTTCAAAAGAAGAAAGATAATTGAAAGAACGGTTTAAAGGAACAGATTACAGATACATGACAGAGAATAAGACTTACTACAGGCAATCTGTTTTTCTTGTAGTACGGAGCCAACCCGGTTTGGCTGCATTCGTCTATAGGGACATTGAGCATTTTCTTGGCTGATTCGATAACTTCCGACTCGGAAATTTTTTCCTTGGTAAACCGTTGAGAGTCATCCGGTTTACCGGAATACTTACACATCAAGCTTGGACGCCGGCTCAAAGGAAGGATCCTCCAAGAAAGCCAGCATCTTGTAAAATCTACTTCGGTTAAACCGTTGGCCATAAAAGCTTTTAACCTGGCAAGTTGCGAGGCAAACCGGGGTCGCTCCGCGGAACTAAGGCGCTGTGGCAATGGGTGATCCTCCGGAAGACGGTGCTCGCGGTAACCCGGCAATGGGTTTTCCCCCTCAGGTGAAGTGTCGATACAGTAAAACCAAGATTTATTCCAGTCTTTGGGGTGTGTGTGGAGAGCGGCATGAGGAAAGACTGCATCTTTTCTCTTCTGAATACTGACCCCTCCTAACTCTTGATGAGGTCCACTAGTGAACTCAGTCCGCCGGTTCAGGTGGAAAAAGTCCCGGAATAAGTCGACCGACGGTTCTTCCTGCAAATACACTTCAGAGAACACTTGGAAATCACAGACGTTGGAAATAGAGTTGGGACCTATGTCCTGAGGATGGAGTTGGAAGGCAGCAAGTACATCCCGGAAAAACTTTGAACCGGGAGGAGTGAAACCTCGAGCGATGTGGTCAAAGAAGACAATAATTTCCCCCTCTTTGGGAGTAGGAGGGCATTCTTCTCTTGGAGCCCTCCATTTTAAAATGGCCTGAGGGCCTAAGATGTCGTTTTCAACAGCATTAGCTAAAACTTCTTCTGTTACAGTGGAGGGAACCCACTTGCAGGAGACAAATTGTTTTGCCATAGCAACAGATGAAACAAGTGCTGAAAAGATAAAGTGTAAAACCGGATTATTCGAGTACAGCGGTATAAACCGGAAGATATATGCAAGGACTACGCAACGGTTTAAGCAAGGGACTAATGATACGGATAACCCGGCAATAACAGGGAGCCATGTTACTACCGGTTCATGACATCAATAGAGGAAGAGCTAAACCGTCGCGTATGTCTAGAAAATTTCGACAGAGTTTGTGCATGACAGTTTAAACTGGGGTATACTTAACAGATCTACAAAGGAGAAGAAACAGGTTTTTCACAGACAGCTAAGGCAAAACAGATCTGAACACGCAAGAAAAAGAAAAATAAATGCACGGATATACGGGAAGAACTACAAGGGTGATATACGGAGCGGATGAATCTACAGGTTGTGTACAAGGGTGATATACAGAGCGGATGAAGCTAAGGCGAAACAGATCTAAAGTATATAACAGCGGAGTAAAGGCAAGATCTAAGGACAAGATATAATGGTCAAAACTTCGGTGGAACTTGGCATCTACGATGAACGGATGAAACTATCGCTGAAATTTAATGGCGGAGGTAAGAAGAAGAACCCTAGAGGTTACGGATCTATAATGAGGAAGAAGATAAAAACCTGAGAAGTGGCGGCGGAGTCTTTTCTGGTCAAGCTCAGGTCGATGCAGCGGCCAGTGAAGACGTAGTTTCAGTGGTCATCGGCGGCGGCTTGAGCTCGGGCGGCAATGGAGCTTTGAGTTCGGGCGGCGGAGGAGGAAGAAAGAGCGGAAGAAGATAATGAATGGGGACAGGGGTATTTATAGAAGAAAAACAGATCTGAAGCGACAGGCGCGGGATTCGAGGAGGCAAAGCATTGGATAAAGATCCTCTGTCGCCTCGATTTTCGGAACAACCCTTAAAACAAAGCCGATGGATAGCTCGCGGCGTTAAATGCGGAAGTGATGTCACGGTCAGATTCAGTGATTCTCGAGGATGACGTCAGGGCCGGTTTACAAAAATGAGAAGACACAAAGGAAGAAAATTATCTAAAGCTGAGAAGATTGATGTGAACAAGTTCAAATCATTCTGGGGCCTAATGTCAGGGATATTACTAGCAGGTATGAACCGGCTAGTGTAAACCGGCTTATTATAATATGTTCGTATGGTTGTAATATTTAGTAAAGGCTACGGCCCATGAGATCTTAGGGCCCATGTATAGAGTTATGGTTTGTAAACCGCCGGATGATGTAACTTGAGAGATAAGAAAGAGTAGAGACCGAGGCGGACACGAGTATGAGCCAGCCTCGGGACTCTGTAAACCGGACCAGGCGTCACCTCTATATAAAGGGACGACCCGGCAACGGTTCAGGGACAAGCAAGAAACAACCCGTCGAGACAGGCAAGCAAACTGCTCCCTGTTCATCGACGCCCAAGCAATACCAAACCAAACTAGACGTAGGCTTTTACCTTCATCGAAGGGGCCGAACTAGTATAACCCTCTGTGTCCTTTGTGTGCATTTAACCCCTTCAAGCTAACCTGTGCGATGGTTCCATCATCAAGTCCGTTAAACCGGACATCTGCCGTGTTAATTCCACGACAATAACCACGTACATATTTCCCCTATAACCCTAGCGTCATCGAACCTTAAGTGTGTTGTAACGCCCCGGATGTAAAACTTCCCTTTATGGCAATATATTCATCGTTGACTTAATCAATTCCATTCTGGGCTCTTCCTTCTTTTCGGGTTTCTTCATTTTTTCCTTTTGCGTGTGTTGCATGTCACCATGTCATTTTCATTACGTGCATTGCATTGGCATAGTCTCACTTGCATCTATTTGTAGTTGCATCGTCTCCGTTCTCTCCGTTGTCCGTTTCGAGTTCCGACACTCACACACGTGCCCGTCGCACCTCTCAAGCCTTTGTTTCGTGAGTGGGTTGAAAACATCCTCGGAATGGGCTGAGAGTTGTCAAGTGGTCTCGGTATATCACCGGTAGACCGCCTGTCAAGTTTCGTCTCGTTTGTAGGTCGTTTGATACTCCAACGGTTAACCACGTGGGCCGAAAACCCCTTTTTCTTTTGGCCAAACACCCCTCCACAACAGCCCACTAGCTCAGCACAACCACCTCCACCCTCTCGTTCGTTGGATCGTGATCGTGTGGGCGAAAACCGCACCTCATTTGGACACTCCTAACTCCCTCTACCTATAAAACAGCCCCATCCCCTCCATTTTCGGGAAAAAACCTAGATCCGAGCTCCCCGCGCCGCCGGACACGTCCGCCGACGGCCGGACGTATCCGCCCGCCGCCCCAAGCCAATCGGCTTGTGACACGTCACCTCCCACCGCCGCCTCTCTCTCCTCTCGCGCCGCCGGCCTGCTGGGCCCAGGCGGGGCCCACCCGGCCCGTGCGTCCGCCGTCGCCTCCGCGCACATGCCCCCGACGCCCGCTCCTTCCCCGGCCAGCCCGACGCCCGCGTCCCCGCCGCCGGCTTCGCGCGCCGCAAGCGCACACCTCCGGGCCCTCCGGCTCGCTGCCGTCGGCGCCCTCTGCCCTCCGCGCACCGCGTCCCCCCCGCGGCCCGCTCCGCCGCCGTCGGCCATCACCAACCGTCGCCGCCAGCGCCTGCTCCGCCACCGCGCGCCGCGCCAAGCTCCGCCGGACCTCGCCGGAGCACGAGTTCGCCGGCCATCGTCGCTCCTCGCCGCGGATCTAGTCGGGCCGGACCAGATCTCATCGGCCCCGTCATCCCCGTCCCTGCCCCTATCCGGCGTCATCCCCGGCTTCCTCCTCATCGAAGACCCTCGCCGGAGCGGCCAACCTCGCCGGAGAAGAAACAGGATCAGATCGACTCGTTCATCCATCCAAACGGCCCCGACGTCCCGGATCCCTCCGTCCCGCTCAGATCCATCCCGAGTTGACTTTTTCTGAGGGGTATATTTCACTAAGTCCCGGATCTGAGTAATTTTTATGCCTCCTTCATCATGTCACAACTTTGTGCTCGGTGCTCCATTTTGCGCATATGATATATCAAAATGTTCGTCTCGAAGTGCTCTACATGTTAGCATCAGTTTCATGCATGTTAGGGTTCATCTAGATGTCTTAATATTCATTGCAAGACCGCTTCATGATGTTACCGTTTCAGCACTAGTTGTCTGATATCATTTTTTTGGCATGTTCATGTGGTCACAACTTGGTGCATGTTGGTCCAAATGGAGCGTATGATATGTCAAAATGTTCTTCTTGTGATGCTCTTCATGATGGATGCATTTGCATGCATGTTCGGTTGCATTATTCCATGTTTAACCCTGTTGCGAAAGTGCATGTGGCTGATAAGTTTCTGAAATTGTTATGAGATGATGTTTTGTCTTGTTCGTGTATATTAATCCATGTGTCATATGAGGTAGGTGTCAACATGAGTTTTGCTCATTGGAATGTGCTCTACATGATAGATTTATTTTTATGCCATGATTTGTCTTGCGATGAGTGCAACAAGCTTGTTAACATGTTATCATGATGTTAAATTTCTGCTAAGGTTGAATCTGTTAACTTGTATGCCATGTTTCCATGAGGCTACCGTCATTGTTGTGCATGGTTAGAGTTGTCCAGTGGGTGTTCCTAGATTTATATGTTATGCTCTAGCTATCCATGCTCTTGTTTGCCATGATGCCATGATGTAGGTTGTTCTTTTGAGGCCCTCTAGTTGCTTCAAAATATTTTCTGTCAGCATTCCCAGATTTTGCTTAGTCTGGATAAACTTTTGCACTTTTTCCATGCTGTTTGTGACATGTTCTAGTATGTTGTAGAAGTAGCCATGTGGTTATTCTTGAAGAGCATGTTATGTATGTTATTTCCATGCTTTTTTCTTGCATGATGGCTTGTTGTAGCTTGTTGCTTTTCATGCTCTCAAGTTGTTATAAAATGTTTCTGTCAGCCTGTGATCAGCAAGTTCAGTTTTGCCACGTGAATAGCTAGTGTTCCACTACTACAAAAAGGGCTGTTAATGGCGCACCGGTTTTGCCCATTAATGGCGCACTACCGGTGCGCCATTACTAGCACGCCATTAGTATCTGGCATACTAATGGCGCACTACGTAGAAGTGCGTCATTAGTATTTTTTTCAATTTTTTTTTCAATTTTTTTTTCTTTTTTTTATTTTTTTTCTTAATCTCAGATCATTATGGCTTAATCTGGGGTCAATTTGCTTAATCTCAAGTCAAATTGCACTCTGTGGTCAAACTTCCCATAAGGTCACCCATCCTCACACTACTCCAGCCCGAGCACGCTTAACTTCGTAGTTCTATCCAACCCCAGCACCAGCTCACTTCACACGCACTTGTTGATATATCTATCATATCAATCCTATTAACCCTTCTTGATGTCTAGGAGTTTGTTAATGTTCATCAGTATGATGAAATTTTGAAAATATATTTCAAACTTCCCGGTCATATTACGTATCATATTTTTGAAAAAAAAAATATAAATTTTTTTTTTGAAAATTTTATATTTTTTTTTCTGTTACTAGTGGCGCACCTAGCAAACGGTGCGCCACTAGTAAGTTTGAAATTTTTTGAATTTTTTTGCCTGTAGATCTTAAAAGCCCCGTAACTTTTTTTCTGTTAGGTTTTTGGGGATTTAGAAAATGTTTAACGGGGTTCCCCCGGTTAAATTCGGATGTAACTTTACGAGTAGATGATTTTTCATATAAAAAACTTTTTAATCCGAGTTCGTATGCAAAAGTTATACCCGTTTTACTAAATTCCAGAGATATTTTGCAAATAAAGTCAAAATTCATATTTGTAAATTTTCCCAACAAGTAGACCACATATCACATGGGAAACTTATTTTCTTTTATTTTTTTGACATTTACATCATTTTCTTTTATTTATTTTTTAACTGAAAAAGGCGGTCCACGGGGGGGGGGGGGGG
>LR738714.1:74982818-75002203 GCA_902687465.1 Secale cereale
TGCAGTAATGGCCAAGTTACTAATGGCGCACCGTGGTGGTGGTGCGCCATTAGTAGTTCAACTACTAATGGCGCACCACAACCACGGTGCGCCATTAGTATTTTTTGAAAAAAAAATAAAAAAAATTAAAAACAAAGTATGAAAAAAAAATACTAATGGCGCACCGTGGGAGTGGTGCGCCATTAGTAAGTTGAACTACTAATGGCGCACCACTCCCACGGTGCGCCATTAGTATTTTTTGAAAATAAAATAAAAAAATAAAAACAAAATATGAAGAAAAAAAATACTAATGGCGCACCGTGGGAGTGGTGCGCCATTAGTATACTAATGGCGCACCACTCCCACGGTGCGCCATTAGTATTTTTTGAAAATAAAATTAAAAAAAATAAAAACAAAATTTGAAAAAAAAATTACTAATGGCGCACCGTGGATGTGGTGCGCCATTAGTAGTTGATTTACTAATGGCGCACTACCCACTGGTGCGCCATTAGTAGTTTTGAGAAAAATATGAAAAAAAAAATTTGTTACTAATGGCGCACCACGTCAACGGTGCGCCATTAGTATTTGGATACTAATGGCGCACCAACACATGGTGCGCCATTAGTATATACTAATGGCGCACCGCATGTCTGGTGCGCCATTAGTGTCAATTCCATCTATAGCTCTTTTCCTAGTAGTGTTCTATGCATCCTATGACCATGTTCTTGCCATGAGTAGCTTCACAAACATGTCTTCTTGCCGTTGATTATATTCACATGCCATGCGATGCTTTGAGATAAGTTGCACAAGCTTGCAAACATGCCTACTTGTCATTGTTGCTGCCATGCATTGTAATTTTCACTAAGTCTGAGAAATATGTTAACTTATTGAATCTTGCCATGCTTGTTTAAATGTGTTCCAGTAAGTTTTTGGGTGTGCTCTGAGTTCATGTTGGTTAAGGATCATGTCTATTTTACATACAAGCCTTTTGTCTTCATGTTTTGGTGTTGTAGCATATATTAATCTTGCTCCAAAGATGACATGTTGCTGTTAACTGCAGTTTTGCATTGCATCTTGTTTTGCTTGTCATTTGCAAACCGTGCATCCGTTTCCCATGATCTTTATATCGATTTTGACCGAAATCTTCCTATCTATCCAGTGGCTTGCTTGGTTGCCCAAGATGAAGCCATTTCCATCATCTTCTCCTTAGGCTCGAGAGCATTCTCATGCATACGCACATCATACTTGCATCCCATGACATGTCTTGCATCATGTTGTTTGTGCATTGCAGCGTGATTGATCTTGTATTGTTGTTGTGCTCTAATGTTGGGTAGAGCCGGGAGCCAATACCGAGTTCGAGGATCTTGTCGAGACTGAGTTTGAGGAGCCGTCTTACCATCCCACCGGCGACTTACCAGGCAAGATGACCGTTCCCTGATATCACCTCTATCTTTGCCTTGCTAGATGTCTCACTCTTTAGCTATGCCTCGATGCCTATTCTTGTCTTGTCAGCCTCCTATTGTTGCCATGAAACACTATAACCGCCTTCCTAGCAAACCATTGATTGGCTAAGTATGCTTTGCTCAGCCCCTCTTATAGCGTTGTTAGTTGCAGGTGAAGTTTCAAGATTGCTCCATGTTTGGACTTGTTTGTTGGGATAACACAATACATATCTTAATTAACTTAATGCACATATATATTGGCAATGGGTGGAAGGCTTGGCCTTCTGTTTGGTGTTTTGTTCCACTCATGCCACCTTAGGACCCGATAAACCGGTGTTATGTTCCTTGATTTTGCGTTCCTAACACGGTTGGGGTTTATGGGCCCCCCTTGATAATTCGCGTTGCTTAAAGCTTTTCGAGCAAGGCCCAACATTGGTTCTACATTTTCCTAACAACTAAAACTTGCATAGGGAGTTATAAACCCGACTTCTTAATCAATAACCCGGGCGAGTGCTCCTCATGAGTGTTGGTCCAAACTGGGCAGACTGCGGGGCCACCACGAGGGAACTCGAGGATTGGTATATACTTGTAGGCTGACCTATCCGGTCGCAGCTACTATCAGGGTGTCGGCACGCCGGGAGGTCTTGCTGGATTAGTTTTACCTTTGTCGAAATATCTTGAGCACGGGATTCCGAGAATACTCGGGTCTTCCCACCTTGGAGTTGCGACTCCGCAGATCGTGAGCTTGTGATGGGCTAAGTTGGGACACCCCTGCAGGGTTATGAACTTTCTAAAGCCGTGCCCACGGTTATGTGGCAGATGGGAATTTGTTAATATCCGGTTGTAGATAACTTGACACCATATCCTTAAGAATACACTACATGTGTGAGTAAACGTGATGGTCTCTTTCCGAAGGGCTTCGGGAAGTGAACACGGTGGGGTTATGTTTGAACGTGAGTAGCTAGGATCACTTCTTGATCAACTTTGGCAACCATTGGCACATATTCTCCTCTCGCTCTGAACTCATAAGCTAGTTGCTTAGTGCTTGCAGCAAACACTTTATTACCTCTCCACACCTAAAGGCTTTGCTAGTTTTCATACCCGGGAATGGGATTGCTGAGTCCTTGTGGCTCACAGATTACTACACACACCAGATGCAGGTACTGACGAGTACAATGCCGGAGATGGATCAGAACTGCACTGGGAGTTCGATGAAGAGCGTGGTTGTTACTATGTATCGTATCCCGACAATCAGTAGTGGTTCCTACTAGGGGCGATCAGGACTTGTGGTTGTGGTATCTTTTCTCGTTTGGATTTCGTTCGTAGTCGGACCATGTGTTATTTGGATGAATGTATGCTATTGTATTCATTGTGTGACGTGGCGAGTGTAAGCCAACTATTTTACTCTTTCGTCCATGTACTTTTACATGAGTTGTGCAAAGATACCACGCTTGCGATCATTCCAGAATGCGCTTATGTCTCTAAGTTGTGCCTCGACACGTAGGAGATATAGTCGCATCCTGGGCATTACATGTGTAGACCCTACGGGTTCGAGAGGAATGTAGACATGATCGAGACATTTCTCTGGTCAATAACCAACATCGGGATCTGTATACCCATGTTGGCTCCCACATGTTCCACAATGATCTCATCGTATGAACCGCGATGTCGGGGATTCAATCAATCCCGTATACAATTCCCTTTGTCTACTGGTATGATACTTGCGCGAGATTCGATCGTCGGTATCCCTATGCCTTGTTCAATCTTGTTACCGGCAAGTCTCTTTAATCGTTCTGGAACACATCATCCCGTGGCTAACTCCTTAGTCACATTGAGCTCATTATGATGATTTCTTGCCGAGTGGGCCAAAGATACCTCTCCGTCACACGGAGTGACAAATCCCAGTCTCGATTCGTACCAACCCAACAGATACTTTCGGGGATACCCGTAGTGCACCTTTATAGCCACCCAGTTACATTGTGATGTTTGGCACACCCAAAGCATTCCTACGGTATCTGGGAGTTGCACAATATCATGGTCTAAGGAAATGATACTTGACTTTAGAAAAAGCTTTAGCAAACCAACTACATGATCTTGTGCTATGTTTAGGATTGGGTCTTGTCCATCACATCATTCTCCTAATGATGTGATCCCATTATCAATGACATCCAATGTCCATGGCCATGAAACCGTGACCATCTATTGATCAATGAGCTAGCCAACTAGAGGCTCACTAGGGACCAATGTTTGGGAAATCGCTTATCGTTATCGTCTCGGTCGGCTGGGGATAAGAGATTAATCGGGAAATCGGATGATTAATCAATTTTATCGGTGGACTATTAATCGGTCAGTTCTTTTTACAAGTCGTAGGTTTCAAGCACAGCTAAGATAAAAATAGATACAATCTTCAGTAAAACAGCATGCCTTTAAATATGACAATACTACAGAACACTACATCAATGTATAACAGTAGCACATGCCCTTTTTTGCATGTTCCAAAATTCAAATAGGGCAGCAATTCATACTACAATGGTGCATATGATAGTAAGTAGGACAACACTACAGCAGCACATGTACTGTTTTTGCATGTCTCATAGAGTGCATATATAATAAATATTGCATGGTAGATACACTTAATAGTTGAAACTTGAAAGCAGTACAGTACAGCAGTGCATATAATAGTCTTGTTGCTTTGCAAGCAAATACAGAAGAAGGTCCAGAATAGTTCAAAGTTCAAACAAGTTTAACAAGGCCATCAGAAAACATAAATAACATAGTTTCTTGCTACTTTGCTTTTGCTAGCGCCCAGCAGTAGCACACAGCCAAACGCCAATCAGCTCATAGTCCTTCCTTTGCTCTCTGATTCTCACAACTCACAACCAAAAGTCCAAAATAAAGTACTAGGCTGCTAGAAAGCATAAGACATTTTCAATGGCATAGGATTCAAGGTTGCATACGATCTTCCTCATCATTGTCACTGGTTTCTTCTATCCCATTCCCAACCACATCATCATCAGACTCGAACTCTATCTCATCCTCATTGATAGGCACAATGTCATCTTCATCATCGGAAACGAACTCTTCCACTTCATGTAGTTCTCTCACCCTTTGACTTCTACGAGGCTCCATTGCATTGTCATCTTCGGTTTCCCCCATCTCATCATCAATGTAAGCATCTTCACATATCCAATCTTGGGCCGTCGAAGCATCTTCACCAAGGAGGACATCACGAGATGATGAGTGCTTCTTTCGCTTGTCTAGCATTCTTCCATTGAATTGAATATAAACTAGATCGTCCCTACAACGCACATCTAGTTTATTTCTCCTCTTTGCATCTACCTACAAATTGCAAAGTGAAGCTTAGAGATTCACATATTGTCAAAAACAAAGTAAGGATCAGATTTGAGTATTTGCATGCTGCGAATTACTTGTTCAAAAACGCTCCAATTTCTTTCACATCCGGATGAACTTGTGGTCAAGTTGAGTATCCTCAAAGCCACGTGCATCAAGGTAGGAGTTTGTAGTCCATAAGTTGCCCACCACTCCCCTACATTCATAGAAAATGGAAACTATAATGCACCAGCCCAAAACTTCCAGAGATGCAATATGGCAAAATTATCATTGAGAACAAGCTTACCGGCATTGTAATTTTGATTGGTAATGGCTCTTATGGCAGCCACCTTCCCAAACATACCTTCCTTCTTCTTAAACTTGGGCAAGTCTGTGTTAAGAGCTTTATCCTGCTTGTCATCATCACCATGATAAAATTGTTCAATAGCCTCCATCAACCCGGACATGACTTCTACATCAGTAAAGATGCTTGCGGTAGCATAGCTATAATAAGGATTCAAGGCATATGTTGCCATGTGCAATATGGTATCTAGCCTCCCATTCATCTTGCTCTCCATGGCTGTTGTGATCACCTTGTAATCCTTCTCCGAACTTTCAACCGCAAGCATTATTGCCTTCTTTGTTTCTATTATTTGTCCATACATAGAGGCCATTGTCTGCCCATCACTATCAGCGAACCGAAGTAACTTCACCAAAGGCTCGAAAACCTTGCATTCCAACATAAAACATAGACAAGCACAACAATAGTATATAACTATTGTGTCATGATGAGACACGATGAAACAAGACAGAATTTTTGGTTCATCTAACCATACCTTGATGCAAAGAGACACATTTTTTTCCAAAATGCCCTACTCATTATTGTGGCATGAGCCACCTTCCCTTTCTTTGTTCTTGTGTGTTTGCAATCTTTCCAAGTGGGACTACAACACATATCCATTAGTTGCTTCCTCTTAGCAGCAAGACTTTGCAAGGTGAGAAATGCCGAAGCAAATCTAGTTACTCCCGGCCTAACAATATCTCTCTTTTTTGTATGATGCCTCATCAATGCCAAGGTCGCATGATGTGCATAAAGGAAACATGTCATCTCCTTGGCTTTGGTTATTGCAGGAGCAAACTGCTTCAACTTCCCAATTGCTTCTACCATCAAGTTGATTGTGTGAGTTGCACATGAGGTCCAAAATATCCTGGGCCTTTTACTTTTCAACATCGCCTTTGTTCCCATGTTGTTTGATGCATTATACGTGACTATTTGCACAACATTTTCAGCCCCGACAAAACATCATTGCAAAACACAATAATCAATACATAACATTCAGCACACAAGCACATGATGAAAATTTCAAAAACAATGAATGAGAGCAAATTAAAAAGTTCAGATTAGTACCAATTTTCTCAATGCACTCATCCACATAATTGAAGATGTATAGACTTGTGTGTGCAAAGGCCGATGCCTCCTTTGATCCAAGAAAGGTTGTCCCCAACTTGCAATGCACACACAAGTTCATGATGCTTCTCCTTTTCTTGTCTGTCCAAGCATCGGTCATGATAGAGCACCCAGTATCCGCCCTCTCAACATCATGTGGCTTCAACAAATCCCTAGTCCTTTCCACCTCTTGCAACAACATCTTCTCTCGAATCATATATTGTGAAGGTTGCTTCCAATTAGGACCATAACGACCAAGAGCCTCACAAAACTGTTTGAAGTCATCATCATTTATAGCATTAAAGGGTACATTCTTCTTGTACAACCATCTAGCCAAATATTTCCCTACTCGGTAGCTCCTCTCCTTATCAACACTATCATTAATATTCCGCTGAAATTTCATCATGTTCAACGGGATCGAAGGGTCGATTGGAGCAAGATATTGATCCATAGGCCCCTTCTTCGGATCACCTTTGCCAACTTCATTGAGCTCTTGTTGATCATCCTCATTTTCATTGGCCTCTATGGTCACCAAAGCTCTTACTTCATCCTCTTGTTTTTGCTTTTCCTTCTTCCTCTTCTTTGGTGCCTCATGTGCAGCCTTACATCGAGCTTTCTGATCTGGTGTGGCTTGCAAACAACTTGTTACTGTCCCTTTAATTCCAGCTATGTGTTGCTTCATCCTAGTCACCCCTCCTGACATCTCTTTTCCACAAAGAATGCACTTGACTCTTTGCAGATCATCTAGATCAATCAGCACAGCAAATTCCCAAGCCATGTCATCTGAGTTTCTCTTAAGTTTGGAACTTGCAACCTCTGAAGTACCAGAAGCAGACATCTACAAACATCACAAGGGCAGCAACATTTATTACTTTATTAGCAGCACTACATAGCAAGCTCTGCAAATCTACAATACCAAATTATCAAAGAATTGCAGCATATATTCATCTATAGCGACTTAAATCAAAGGGCATCAGCAGCATGTATTAGGCATTTAGACTTAAATCAAAGGGCAGGAGCAGCAACATCTATTCTACTGGTCTACATTAGCATCTACACATCTACACATCAGCATCTAAATTTATCTTGCACAAACAAAAGTAAAAAAAGTAAAAAGAAAGAAAAAATGCCATGTTGTTGTGCTGCATGAGAGAGTCCAGTCTTGCAATTGCATTACACTGGAAGGATCAGAGTTGGCCTCCTTGCTGCCGGAGGAGGGAGTGGCAGAGATGGCGCCGTGTGTCGTGTGCTATTGCAGGAAGTGGTGGTGGTGGCGAGATGCTCCTGGAGGGACGGGATTCGAGGAAGGGGTCGCGGTGCTCTGCTCTCCTGGAGGAAGGGCGTCTGTGGTGGTGGCCGCGAGATGCTCCGGCCGTCGAGCGTGCTCCTGTAGGAAGGGGGTGCGTGGTGGCTGCCACGAGATGCCCCGACCGTAGGGCGTCGTACGTCGGGCTCCTGGAGGAACGACGGAAGTGGTGGCGGCGGCGAGATGCCTCGGCTGCCGGACGTAGGGATCCTGGCGACGCTGCCTACTAGCTAGCTGCGGGAAGATGGAGAGGGCGCAGGTGACTAGGGTGTTGGGGAAGAGGAGGAGTGGAGGAGGAGATCCAGAGGACGGGCAGCAACAGCAGTGCTAGCTCCGGCCGCCGGAGCCAAGCAGGGTGGCGGCGGCAGTGTGGATCGGGCAGGTGGAGGCGGCAGTGTGGATGGGGAACATGGCGGCGGTGTGGACAGGAGGAAAGGAGGAAACCCTACCGAGTGGGAGACTGGGAGTAATGTTTTGTGGTTTGCGAGGGAAAGGAGGCACATTTTGAGGTTTCTGTACAGATTGGCCCATACCAATTAATCGGAATATTCATGATAAATCGGTTGTCACGCCGATAAATCGGCCCAACAGATTAATGTCGACGATATGGCCTTATCTTAGCGGCCACACCCCGAGTAGCGATTAATCGTCCGATTAATCGGCGAATCGGCCGATTTCTTGAACCTTGCTAGGGATATGTTGTGGTCTATGTATTCACACATGTATTATTGCCTCTAGGGAATATTTCCAACACTTCCTCCTCTAGCAGCATAGCTCTAGGAGCAAATTTGTATACTATCGATCATAGTCATCTCAGCAGGATTATGGGTGTTATCTCTCCGGAGAGCCCCGAACCTGGGTACGTCTCGTGTGCTACCGAGCTTGTGCTCACTCTCACTTCTGGAACCCGACGACGTCCTTATGGCTCCACCCACGATTAGCCACTCCTGGCATCTGACGTGAGAATACCACGACAATCATAACAGGTAATAGATGCATATAACTTGCAAGATAGGATCAAGAGCACATATATATTTGCGAAAACATAATAGGTTCAGATCTGAAATCATGGCACTCGAGCCTGATACGTCTCTAATGTATCTTTACTTTTTATTGTTCCATGCTATTATATTATCTGTTTTGGATGTTTTATATCCATTATTATCCTATTTTATATTATTTTTGGGACTAACCTATTAACCTAGAGCCTAGTGCCAGTTTTTGTTTTTTCCTTGTTTTTGAGTTTTGCAGAAAAAGGAATATCAAACGGAGTTCAAATGGAATGAAACTTTACGATGTTTTTTGGACTAGAAGACATCCAACGGACTTGTACTGCAAGTTAGGGAAGCAACAAGTCAGCCACAAGGACGGAGGGCGCGCCCCCCACCCTTGTGGGCCCCTCCTGACTCCACCGACCTATTTCTTCCGCCTATATATTCACATATATTCCACAAACCCTAGAGGAGGCATCGAAACCACTTTTCCACTGCCGTAACTGTCTGAGTCCGCGAGATCCCATCTGGAGGCCTTTTCCGGTACACCGCCGGAGGGTGATTCGACCACGGAGAGCATCTACATCAACCCTATTGCCCTTTCGATGAAGTGTGAGTAGTTTACCATAGACCTATGAGTCCATAGCTAGTACCTAGATGGCTTCTTATCTCTCTTTGATTCTCAATACCATGTTCTCCTCGATGTTCTTGGAGATCTATCAGATGTAATCTTCTTTTACGGTGTGTTTGCAAAGATCTAATGAATTGTGGATTTATGATCATCTTATCTACGAATCTTAATTGAATATTCTCTGAATTATTATATGAATGATTTGATATCTTAGTAATTCTCTTCAAACTATCGGTTTGGTTTGGCCAACTAGATTGGTTTTTCTTGCAATGGGAGAAGTTCTTTGCTTTGGGTTCAATCTTGCGGTGCTTTGACCCAGTGACAGAAGGGGACGAGACACATATTGTATTGTTGCCATCGAGGATAACAAGATGGGGTTTTCATCATATTGCTTGAGTTAATTTCGCTACATCATGGCATCTTACTTAACGTGTTACTTTGTTCTTTATGAACTCAATACTCTAGATGCATGTAGGAGTCGGTCGACGTGTGGAGTAATAGTAGTAGATGCAGGCAGGAGTCGGTCTACTTGTCACGGACGTGATGCCTATATTCATGATCATTACCTTAGATATCATCATAATTATGTGCTCTTCTATCAATTGCTTGGCAGTAATTTGTTCACCCACTGTAATATTTTCTATCTTGAGAGAAGCCTCTAGTGAAACCTATGGCCCCCGGGTCTATTTTCCATCATACAAGTTTTCGATCTACTATTTTGCAATCTTTTACTTTCCAATCTATAAACCAAAAATACCAAAAATATTTACTTTACAGTTTATCTATCTCTATCAGATCTCACTTTTGCAAGTAACCGTGAAGGGATTGACAACCCCTTTATCGCGTTGGGTGCAAGTAGTTTATTGTTTGTGCAGGTATTTGGCGACTTGCGCGTTGTCTCCTACTGGATTGATACATTGGTTCTCAAACTGAGGGAAATACATACTCTAGTTTGCTGCATCACCCTTTCCTCTTCAAGGGAAACCAACGCAAGATCAAGAGGTAGCACAAAGAATTTCTGGCGCCGTTGCCGGGGAGATCTACGCCAAGTCAAGAGTTAAGATTTGTCTTCTGTCAACTCGCCAATCGCTGGTACCGTTGAGATCTACGTCAAATCAAGACATACCAAGTACCCTTCTTAAAACTCTCATCTCTTGCATTTACATTATTTGTTTTCCTCTCCCCCACTTCTAAAACGATTTTTGATTTTTTTTTCCTTTCTTCGCCTTTTTCCATTCGCCTTGTTCGTTTGCTAGCTTGTTTGCTGCCACCATGTCTGAAATTGGGGAGTTGATAGCTGAAAAGAATAGTAGTAACGATGGGGGAAACTTTGATGCTTTTTCTAATCCTCATGAATAATCTACTATCTTGCACGCAAAGAAATTTTGCATTGGTAGCGGAAACATTATTGGAAAAGGGGTTATTCAAGATTTTTTTACTTGTGCCGATGCACTTCCTACTTTGGGTGGGTCTATTATCCATAAAACTAGTAGTCTCACGGATGCTATATCTTTGCTCATAGTTGAACTAGAAAGACAATTTGTTCATATGCATCCATCCATCCAAAGGATTTTTCTAGAGTTTTCTAATATTGAGCATTCTTATGTTAAGCGTGCCGTCACTATATTCCTAGCACATGAGTTTAGATTTATTATGAAAGAAGCTAGTGAAATTTTTGCGCATTATAAAGTAGATGGTGGTCGTCCTCCCATAGAAAGTATTCTCTTTAATCAATAGGACATAATGTGTTTGCGATCTTTAGATCATGTTGCTTGTAATGAAAGTTTAAGAAAGAGGGTCACTACCGATGTTTTAGTTGATACAATTTCTGAGCTTAATGATAATTTATCTATACAAAACAATGGATTGGGCTTTTCTCTTGGTCACAAGCTCATGACTTTTTTCCAAAAGAATGCTTATAACGACGAGTTGGTTATACAATACGAAGGGGCAACGGAGGAACCAATTCCTCCCGAGCTCGATCTTGGGGATTCGTATCTTGTTAAATTTAGCCTTTTTTATTGCTTTTGCTTGCCTCAAAGAAAACTTGTTGCTGAACAAAGGGAATATGAGATGAGTTTTCGAGGTTTGCCTTATCATTATTATGATTATACCTAGATCTATTCGTGTTTTATGCCTAGCTAAGGGCGTTAAACAATGGCGCTTGTTAGGAGGCAACCCAACTTTTTTTTCTTTTTGCTTTTTGGTTCTGTTTTTCAATTTTCACACATTATTACTTATGTGTAATTGTCTGTTGGTGTTTTAATTAGTGTTTGATCCAAGTAAGAGACCTTTGGGATGGCTTACGGTGATCGTTGATTTGATTTTGCTGAAAAACAGAAACGTTTGCGCCTAGTGCAAAAAAAAATCGCTGGAACGTAAAAACCTTCTGAATTTTTTACAAAACAGTTATATAAAAATTCCCCACGCCATCCTAGTTTTTCAGAATTATTAAAGTTACAGAAGTATGGTAAGTTTCAGATTGCTACAGACTGTTTTGTTTTTGACAGATTCTGTTTTCTATGTGTTATTTGCTTATTTCGATGCATCTATGGCTAGTATCGGGGGTATGAACCATAGAAAAGTTGGAATACAATAGGTATTACACCAATATAAAATAAGAATGAGATCACAACAATACCTTGAGTGGTTATTTGCTTTGTTTTACTAACGGAGCTCATGAGTTTTCTGTTGAGTTTTGTGTTGTGAAGTTTTCAAGTTTTGGGTAGGATTTGATGGACTATGGAATAATGAGTGGAAAGAGCCTAATCTTGGGGATGCTCAAGGCACCCCAAGGTAATATTCGAGGACAACCAAGAGCCTAATCTTGGGGATGCCTCGGGAAGGCATCCCCTCTTTCGTCTTCGTCTATCGGTAACTTTACTTGAGGCTATATTTTTATTCACCACATGATATGTGTTTTGCTTGGAGCGTCTTGTATGATATGAGTCTTTGCTTTTTATTTTTCCACAATCATCCTTTTTGTACACACCTTTTGAGAGGGACACGCTTGAATTGTTATTTGTTGGAATACTCTATGTGCTTCACTTATATCTTTTGAGCTAGGCAATTTTGCTCTAGTGCTTCACTTATATCTTTTTAAAGCACGCCGGTGGTTTTATTTTATAGAAATTGTTGAACTCTCTTGCTTCACTTATATTATTTTGCGAGTCTTTAAAAACAGCATGGTAATTTGCTTGGGTTATGAATTTAGTCCTAATATGATAGGCATCCAAAGGAGATATAATAAAAACTTTCATATATAGAGCATTAAATACTATGAAAAGTTTGACTCCTTATAATTGTTTTGAGATGTTAAGATGGTAATATTAGAGTCATGCTAGTGGTAGATTGTGAAGTTAAAGAAATAATTGTGTTAAGGTTTGTGATTCTCGTAGCATGCACGTATGGTCTCCTAACTATGTAACCAAATTGGAGCGCATTGTATCTTGATTGTTTATCTTTGCGTGAAGGACGAGGGCACGCGATGGTTAACTCCTACCAACCTCCCCCCTAGGGGCATGCATCGTAGTACTTTGCTTCGAGGGCTAATAGATTTTTTCGCAATAAGTATGTGAGTTATTTATGACTAATGTTGAGTCCATGGATCATATGCACTCTCACCCTTCCACCTTGCTAGCCACTCTAGTGTCGCGCAACTTTCGCCGGTGCATCAAACCACCTTATATCCTTCCTCAAAACAGCCACCATACCTACCTATTATGGCATTTCCATAGCCATTCCGAGATATATTGCCATGTAACTTCACCGCTCCGTTTATTATGACATGCATCATCATTCTCATATTGCTTTGCATGATCATGTAATTGACATAGTATTTGTGGCAAAGCCACCGTTCATATTTTTATACATGTAACTCTTGATCATTGCACATCCCGGTACACCACCAGAAGCATCCATATAAAGTCATATCTTTGTTCTAGTATCGAGTTGTAAGTAAATAAAAGTGTGATGGTCGTCATTATTAGAACATTGTCCCATGTGAGGTTATAAATAATGAGGCCGAAAGAGTCTCTATTAAAGAGAAAATGGTCTCCAAATTAAGAGAGGAGCCTAAAAAAGCAAGAAAAATGAGAAAAAAGAGAGAAGGGACAATGTTACTATCCTTTTCCACACTTGTGCTTCAAAGTAGCACCATGTTATTCATGATAGAGAGTCTCCTATGTTGTCACTTTCATATACTAGTGGGAATTTTTCATTATAGAACTTGGCTTGTATATTCCAAGGATGGACTTCCTCAGATGCCCTAGGTCTTCATTAGCAAGTAAGTTGATGCACACCCACTAGTTTTCCTTTGAGATTTCATACAATTATATCTCTAGTGCATCTGTTACAAGGCAATCCCTGACATCTCCATAGTCCATTGATTTGCCTAGTTGATGTGGGACTTTCTCCCTCCTTTTGTCTATCACCACCTTCTATTCCACCCATAGTGCTATGTCCATGGCTCACACTCACGTATTGCGTGAAGAGTTGAAAAGGTTTAAGAATGTTAAAGTATGAAAACAATTGCTTGATTGACACCGAGATGGGCATGATTTATACTTTGTGTTAAAAAGAGGGAGCATAAAAGACTATATGATTTTGTAGGGATAACTTTCTTTAGCCATGTTATTTTTTGAAGCTTTATAGATTGCCTTTAGTATGCTTGAAGTATTATTGTTTCGATATTGATGAACTTTTGTTTTGAGTCTTATGGATCTGAACATTCATGCCACAATAAAGAATAATTACATTTATAAATATGATAGGGAGCATTTCACATCAAAAAAATTGTTTTTATCATTTACCTACCTGAGGACGAGCAGGAATTAAGCTTGGGGGTGCTTGATATGTCTCCAACGTATCTATAATTTTTTATTGTTCCATGCTATTATATTATCTGTTTTGGATGTTTTATATGCATTATTATGCTATCTTATATTATTTTTGGGACTCACTATTAACTTAGAGCCTAGTGCCAGTTTCTGTTTTTTCCTTGTTTTTGAGTTTTGCAGAAGAGGAATATCAAACGGAGTCCAAGCGGAATGAAACTTTACGATGATTTTTCTTGGACCAGAAAACATCCAGAGGACTTGGAGTGCAAGTTAGGGAAGCCACGGGTCGGCCACAAGGACAGAGGGCGCGCCAAGGGGGGTCGGGCGCGCCCCCACCCTTGTGGGCCCCTTGTGACTCCACCGACCTATTTCTTCCGCCTATATATTTATATATATTCCAGAAACCCTAGAGGAGGCATTGAAACCACTTTTCCACCGCTGTAACTTTTTGTATCAGTGAGATCCCATCTGGAGGCCTTTTTCGGTACTCTGCTAGAGGGGGATTCGACCATGGAGGACATCTACATCAACCCTATTGCCCTTTCGATGAAGCATGATTAGTTGATGACCCACAAGTATAGGGGGTGAATTATATCTCTTTTCGATAAGTCAGAGTGTCGAACCCAACGAGGAGCAGAAGGAAGTAGTTTTCAGTAAGGTAGTGTCTGCAAGTGCTGAAATTGTAAGTAGCGAGTAGTTTGACATCGAAGTAATTTGTAATGATCAAGTAACGATAATTGTAACAAGTATGCAGCAAGGTAGACCAATCCTTTTGAGGCAAAGGACAGGCCAAAACGGTCTATTATAGTAAGCAAAGCGTTCTTGAGGGTACACGGGAATTTCATCTAGTTACTTTCATCATGTTGGTTTGATTTTTGTTCGCTACTTTGATAATTTGATATGTGGGTGGACCAGTGCTTAGGTGATGTTCTTACCTGAACAAACCTCCTACTTATGATTAACCCTTCCAGCAGCATCCGCAACTACGAGAAAAGTATTAAGAATAAATTCTAACCATAGCATTAAACTTTAGGATCCAATCGGTCCCTTACGGAATAGTGCATAAATGGGGGCTTAAGTTTCTGTCACTCTCACAACCCACCATCTATTTACTACTCCACAATGCATTCCCTTAAGCCCAAATATGGTCAAGTGTCATGTAGTCGACGTTCACATGACACCACTAAGGGAATCACAACATACATACTATCAAAATATGGAACACATATCAAATTCACATGATTACTTGCAACATGATTTCTCCCGTGACCTCAAGAACAAAGGTAACTACTCGCAAGTGATGAGCATGCTCAAGATCAGAGGGGTATTAATATGCATAAAGGATCTGAGCATATAATCTTCCACCAAATAAACCATATAGTAATCAACTACAAGATGTAATCAATACTACTTGTCGGGGATATACCCCGCGGTGTAACCCGGCCGGAAATATGACCCGGCCGGACTTGGCGGTTTACCTGAGAGACGGTTTACACTTGATGATTCACTGGAGATCCGTCTTAACCAGACGGTTTACAAGCAACCTGCCTAAATAATACCACTCACTCGTAACCCGGCGGGCAGATCACGGATGACAAGGCCCAAGGCCCAGAAGGCCGGTTCATATTATGGTGGGCCGGTTTATGAAGAAAGCATAAGGAATATTCTCCTACAAAGGAATCAAGACTAGGACTCCTTGTAGTAGAGTAATCCAAGTCCTACTAGGACTAGTCATGTAACCCGCCCCTTCAACATATATAAGGAGGGGCAGGGCTCCCCAAAGGGGGACGGGTTGAGAGAAGTTCTCACAAGTTTCTAGGGCTAGACACAAGATCCGGTTTACCGGCGACACCATGAGGGCCATAATGAGATCTAGCCTCAAACAGCACGTAGGGCTATTACCGGATGAAGTTTCCCGGGGCCTGAAGCTGTCTAAACCCTTGTCTTGTGTTGCGTCTCTCGATTCCGCTCAACCCCTCTCAAGCTACTACATAGATGTGCGGCCTCACGACTAAGTCCTTATCCTAGGACATCTGCCGTGATAATTCCACGACAGTTGGCGCCCACCGTGGGGCCTGCGCACGGTGGTGATGAGTTCTTGGAGGGATCTACCCATGGATCGAGGAATTTGCAATTTTTTTAGATGAAGATTTTTAATATTGAAGTCGAGGAAGAAATTAGGGTTTGGTACTCTGTGTGCCGTAGACGCGACCCGAGCCATCGAATCAAATAGGAGATCAATTTCTGCTAATGTTGTCGCGAGTCACCGAGATCAACAGAGCCATCACAAGTCGCCGAGAACAATAGAACCACCGCAAAGTCGCCCAGGAAGCAATCGCGGACGTTTTATCATTGTTTCCACGTGAAGACCATGGTCAACCCAATCTTGACCCGGAGAAGGACCGGGACCATGGTTCAAGCCGCCAAATCGCCAACTCCGCCCGCGGCAACCATGGGTCGCGAGTTGCTTCCAAATCGCAGTTCCATCTCGCCTCTCCTAAACTGTCGTCGCCCATGGGCTTGCCTCCACCGCACGTTGCAGCAATAAACCGCCGGCGGCCTTGGGCCACCAGACTCCGACTCCGAGTGGCCTCCGTTCCGGCCCGATCTGACTCGGTTTCGCTCTGTTTTTGTGATTCGCCACACCCCGCAGGTCTCCCTTTGTTCTGCAGTTACAGCCTCGTTAAAGCCGTCGTCGTCAGGCTTGGCCCGGCCTCGGTCTTGGCCTCGCACCGCCCTTGCTGGAGCAGGAGTTGAGCCGCCTCAAACGCAGCCGCACTGAGCCGACGTCCGCCTCAAGTCACCGGCACCCCTCTGACATGGATGACGGGCTGCCGTTGGTGCGCCCTCTCGCCTGCTTGAGCCGCCGTTGCACGGATTCACCTCATCTGCTTCTGCTGCCACTGTTCGGTTCACCGGCAGTGCCTTGAGTCACCTGCACCATGCCTCCATCTCGCCTCCTCAGGCTGCCAGTGCTTTACCTTGAAGACCGTCGAGGGCATGACCCACCGGCGCCTCTGTTGAACCACCGCTGTTCTCTACTATTGCTACGGCCCTGCACCGAGTTGTTGAGCCGCCGGACTCGTTTTCGTTTCCGAGCTGGCACCGTCCAGAGCTGCCAGTCAAATCATAGCTGCTGGTTCTATTCTCCTTGAGGTAGAAAAATCAATTGGGCTTAGTAGTAGTCCAACTCAGGGATCACGTGGCAAACCGACGCAAGGAAAATCACAAGTCATGGCACTTCTTTGCACACCTCAGCCGTGAGTCGCCAACCTGCTCCTCCATCAGTGAGTTTCCCGACCGTTCCACAGCCTCAAGTTGCCGCTTGCTCAGGACCGGCCCCCTGTTCCGCAGTACTGCACGCCCAGCTGCATCCAGCCTATGCCGGCCCACCTCGTCTGCCATATATCGCTGCAATTCTAAAAACCGCCGCCGTCAGGCTTGGCCCGGCCTCTGTCTTGGCCTCGCGCCACCCTGGCTGGAGCAGGTGTTGAGCCGCCGCCGTGGAAGGCCCTTGCATTGCCTCGCCGGAGGCTTTCTTGAGCCGTCGCTGCTCTACGCCTGTATCGTGGTCAGGAGCTTCTGAACCAGCCTGTATTGATGCTTCTCCATCGGTTCACCATTGCTACGGGTCACCACTTCTTAGCTGCCTCATTTTCAAGGATAAAAGGAACTGTGTTGAAAAGTTATCTACGGATGCACCTTAAGAATCATCGGTCATCCGAATAAATCAGGTGATATCTATGCTATTTATTTTTAGTACATATTAATTCACCCGAGTAAAAATACCTCGCCTTGCTGTATTTTTTATGCAAAAAAATCATTCATTACAAGGCGATATTATACCGCGGAGATGGAGGCCTGCCAACATCATTCGGCACAAGTGGACGTCGTTACTCAACGAACTCCTGCACCAGTTTACAACACCGTGGCCGTCTCTCGCGACCGCGCCGGTTTACAATGCCGTGACCGTCTCTCGCGACCGTGCCAATTTACAACACCTTGGCCGTCTCTCGCGATCGCACCGGTTTATAATGCCGCGACTGTCTCTCGCGACCGCGCCGGTTTACAACGCCATGGCCGTCTTTCGCATCCACGCCGGTTCACAACGAGGAAGGCAACTAGCCCGTCGGCGCCGACCGACCCATCTATTTTTCGAGCAAATCAGGTGTTATCCCTCCTATATACTTTATCAAGACATTTTAATTCCTTTGAGCAAAATTGCACTGCCCTATTGGTATTTTCATGTACAGGTAAAATTATTGCTATACTGCGGATATAAACACGCACCGGCAATATTCTACAACGGCATTTTCTTCTGTGTCACATTACCTGATGAACGGACGGCCGGTTCACGCGTCCACACCGGTTTACAACGTGGAGGACAACTTGCCCGTCTGCACCGGCGTATAACATTGCGACCGACTCATTCGTCGGCTCCTACGGCGGATTCATCCATGATTGATGTCCGCTTCACCATGGTGATCATCAACTCTGCGACGGATAAATATTGGCTTAACATATCAGGTGAAATCCGTCCAGTATATTTTATTATATATTGCTTTCTTTGGAAGAGCAGTTACCCCGTCTTGCAAAGTTATCTAATGCAGGACCTTGAACCGCCATATTGGTGCAAATTTAAAGGCCGGCTAAAAATGATAATTCCGGTTTAAGATCCCACAAAGATTTTTAAGCTCCTAATATCCGGTTTAACATCCGGTTCAAGAAGAAGTGTTTCTCGCAAGTACGAGTTCTCAGAAAAATTAAGGTGGCCAAAGAGAGTTTGTTGCACAGCACAACTCAAACATAGGCGCCCGGCGAGCACAGCTCAGGAATATGTCACATGGGGGCTTCTCCATGCTAAGAAGTTCTTATGGCCTCTCAAATCGGCACCCCCGGTAAACCAGGGGATCAGCCATCTTCTTCAAATATAAGTGTCTTATGGAAATTCACTCAGGTGATATCCATCTAAAGTTTATTTCTTTTGATATATATCATTTTCAAGATGCTTTGATCAGTCTATTTTTGCTATGCAGGACAATTCTATAAGGGACCAAACATGACTTGCCATACAAGCGCAACTCTCTTATAGGTACCCTGCTTCCACGGTCACTAGGGGGCTACGGATCGCATTCGAATCCTAGCTTAACCCCTTTTTGGTCCGGTTTATATGATCGTATCCGAATCATTGCTCCTTGGATCACATCCATTGATTGGCAAAATCATTGCTCCTTGGATCACATCCATTGATTGGCAAAATCATTGCTCCTTGGATCACATCCATTGATTGGCAAAATCATTGCTCCTTGGATCACATCCATTGATTGGCAAAATCATTGCTCCTTGGATAACATCCATTGATTGGCAAAATAAATCATTGCTCCTTGGATCACATCCATTGATTGCCAAAATAAATCATT
>LR738714.1:75002409-75042421 GCA_902687465.1 Secale cereale
TTGGATCACATCCATTGATTGGCAAAATCATTGCTCCTTGGATCACATCCATTGATTGGCAAAATCATTGCTCCTTGGATCACATCCATTGATTGGCAAAATGAATCATAGCTCCTTGGATTGCATCCATTGATTGGCAAAATGAATCATAGCTCCTTGGATCACATCCATTGATTGGCAAAATGAATCATAGCTCCTTGGATTGCATCCATTGATTGGCAAAATGAATCATAGCTCCTTGGATTGCATCCATTGATTGGAAAAATGAATCATAGCTCCTTGGATTGCATCCATTGATTGGCAAAATTTCCGGTTTATTGATCGCATTCAAATCAGAAGCCTCGATTTGGAGCCTGGCAGCTCGCAAAAAGCCTCGACTACATGGTCTTATTTGCCAACAATGTTTTGTTTTTTGCGATTTTTCAAAATTTTCTGTGGTTAACTAAGTTTTTGATCCGGAATTGGGCAACTTCAAAGTTTACCACATATCTACAAAGTTAAAAGTCTGGGTCATGAATACCAGCATGAGTTTAAAGTCTGGGTCATAAACACCACCAAGAGTTAAACCAGCGTTCATCGTAACCCGGATCGTCCTTCATGATGAGCCGACAAAGAGCCAAAAACAGGTTGGCAGTACATGATCAGTTATAATGACCGGTGTTTATTAAACCGGCCTGGCTTTTGACTATAAGTCGCCAGTATGAGATAAGATAATGACCGGTGTTTATTAAACCGGCCTGGCTTTCGACTATAAGTCGCCAGTATGAGATAAAATAATGACCAGTGTTTATTAAACCCGGCCTGATTGTGATCAAACATCACTGGAACCGGTTTTCAAACCGGATTATATTATTCATGTCTTTAATAGCCAACATGGCTGGATTTTTGTCATAGTTATCAAATACCAATATTATGATTGAGGTTTTGAAAGTCGCTTCAGCGCAATGGATATCATATTGTCAATGGTATGATTTATTTTACAAAGTAATAGTCCCGAGTCGCTGCAGGCTTACAACCCGGCACTTGGGGGCTACATTATTCAAATTGAGATTACATCAAATATGCAAGTCTCATGTCGCTGCAAGCATGCACCCTGATACTTGGGGGCTAATGCAAAGTCATTTTTTGCTCACCTTATTGAAGACCCGACTCATCACATTGTAATGAGCCTGCCCTTGGGGACTACCAATCACTCATGTCAACAATTCAAGGTACACAAGTATTAATCCATTATATTGAAGGGTCCACTGCTTAGTTGGTAAAGCACAAAGCTCTTAACCTTGTGGACGTGGGTTCAAACCCCACAATGGAAATTACATCATATAATGTTATTTTCAATGATTATATCTACAAAGTCCCTGCTCATTATTGCATAATGACCCGGCACTTGGGGGCTACATGTTGCTATTCAAGTTTACATGATCATAATAACCCGCAGTCACCCCCTAGCAACAATCTATAGTTCCGGTAACAAGATTGAATACAAGAGATGAACTAGGGTTTGAGATGAGATGGTGTTGTTGAAGATGTTGATGGAGATTGCCCTCCCCAAGATGGGAGAGTGGTTGGTGATGATGTTGACGATGATTCCCCCCTCCGGGAGAGAAGTTCCCCCGGAGGAATCGCTCCGCCAGAGGGCAAAGTGCTCCTGCACAAGTTCCGCCTCGAGATGGCTGCACTTCGTCACGAAAGTATATTTCTTATTTTTTCTAGGTAAACATCACTTATATACCAGAAGATGGGCACCGGAGGTGGGCCGAGGAGGCCACAACCCACCAGGGCGCGCCAGGGGGGCCTCGCGCGCCCAGGTGGGTTGTGCCAACCTGGTGGCCCCCCTCTGTTGTTTATTGGCTCCAGTATTTCTTAAATATTCCATAAAAAATCCTCGTGGAGTTTCGGCTCATTTGGAGTTGTGCATAATAGGTGGCCTGACATAGCTTTTTCAGGTTCAGATTTCCAGCTGCCGGAATTCTCCCTCTTGGTGTGTTCCTTGCAAATTATGAGAGAAAAGGCATTAGAATTACTCCAAAAAGCATTATTATGGATGAAAACATTATAAATAATAGTAAGAAAACATGATGCAAATGGACGTATCAACTGCCCCAAACTTAGACCTCGCTTGTCCTCAAGCGAAAACCGAAATCGAAAAACATGTCCACATGCTTTGAGAGAGAGGTGTCGATAAAAACAAAATACGGACATAGAATGTCGGTGTACTAAAGTAGGGGTACCTTAGTATCCCGACTTGTGCACGGGCAGTAGCAGCGTCCCGTGGTCAGGCTCACCACGCGCCCGCCAAAGCCCACTCTGGTTCCCTTGAAGCCATTCAAGAACAAAGTATTCAAGTTAAGAAACAAGACCCCGGCGAGAGGAGCTTGCCGGGAGGGCCGCTCCAGGCTCGAGATCATCCCTTCAGCACAAGACCCTGGCAAGAGGAGCTTGCCAGGAAGGCCAAAGAACAGCATTCCAGAAGACATACCGCGGTGCATCGCACGCCCCGGCAAGACCCGGAGAGCGGCAAGCTTCCGGGCCCTGCAAGGTAGTGACCGCGGCAAGGTGCTTGCCGCGGCAAGCTTTCACTGTGTGTCTGCGCTCCAGCTCACCTGGCCACGCGTCGCCTTGGGGCCCTTCCTGGGGCACGTGGCGGATGGCTGTGCAGCCTGGGGGTACACGGTTGCAAGCCACGATGACGAGGCCTCCATCGTGGCGAACAGAGACGCCCGGACGGACGCTTTTTACACTGTTTGGGGCGACGGTGACAGGCATTCAATGCCCTTGTCCCCCACCGTCTGGGTTAGGTATAGACCACTGTACATGCACTGTTACAACTACCACCGATTTTACACTTTTACCCTCACCTACGTTGACACCTGTCGGTGACCCCTTTGAACTATAAAAGGAGGCCCATGCACAACGTAGAGGAGGTTCTGAAACTTGATCACTCCCACGCTCGGTGTAGCTAGTACTATGGATCTCCTTGCTCCCGAGCCAACAACTCAATACAACCAAGGCAGGAGTAGGGTTTTACACATCCGTGCGGCCCGAACCTGGGTAAACTGCTCGCGTGTGCCCCTCAATCTGCTCTTTGTGCTCCCTCCGCTCCCTTGCCGTACCGAAAAGGGGCTCCGGTCCCATAGGTGTTCGTGGGCGATCAGTTTCCCCGACATCTTTGGCGCGCCAGGTAGGGGACGTCGAGGTTGTGCGAACCTGATCCGCGCTCACGCTGGCGCAACCTTCTCCAACTTCATCAGCTTCATCGACTACATCGACATGCCGCCGAAGAAGAAAGCTTCGGAGGTTGGAGGCCCGTCCGCGTCGATCCCGCCTCCACCAGAACCAACGGTTGGTGCGGTAGACGCTGGCAGAAGGGTGGACGCCGGCGAGGAAACTCACGGCGCCGCCAAGTCCAAGGACAAGACGGGCGACCGAGCCCATTCCAAGACTTCGGTGTCCGTGCACGCACCGTGCCCCTCTCAGGAGGTGCCAGACCAGCAGCGGCGTGGTACCCAGGGTACCATACGCTTGCTGGGACGTGGCCAAGCCGGCGGGTCGCGGGATGCTTAAGGCCAACGCGTCGGTACGAGCAAGGCGCGGTCGCCGGGGCGAGACCCTGCTCCTTCTAACGCTGTTAGAAGTCCGAGCATATCTCGTTCCTCGCACCGCTCGCCACCGCTTCCCTCCTCTCCAGCAGAAGCTCTAGCTAGAGCTCAGCTGCTCCTCGACTTCCCTCCAGCGGCGGACAAGGCCGAAGACTGGAAGGCTACAATCCAGAGCCTCATCGCCTTCGCCAACAACGACACGCCGTAGCAGCCGGCAACATCACGGCCGCAGCAAGTCAGCCACGCGAAGGCTGATGGAGACAAGACCGCCGAGGGTGCAACTACCGTGCACTGCCCGCCGCAGAAGCAAAAATCGCCGACTCGCCGGATCAACGTCGACGACGACTCCACGGCATCGTCGGATCCGCGAGCTCACCGCGATCAGCGCCAAGTCATCGACGACAGGCGACAAGAGGACGCTCGAACTCGCATCGAGCGCCGAAGAGAAGCACGGCGACAGTCCGACCAGCGCGCTGGGACCGTTGTCGACTTGCACGCGCCCGGTGAACCAGGCGACTTGCCGTACGCGGCAGGTTGCCCTGCGTTCACTCGAGAGCTGCGGCAAGTCCAGTGGCCCAGCATGAAGAACTTCAAGCCCGACGTACCCGAGAAGTACGACGGCAAGACCCATCCCTTGGAGTTCCTCAGCATCTACACCATTGCGGTGCAGGCTGCCGGGGGACGCGACGGGAAGATTCTAGCAAATTACTTCCCGCTCGTGCTTAAGCCAAACGTCAGATCTTGGCTTATGCACTTGCCGGAGAACTCCATCTCTTCTTGGGCAGACCTGTGCCACCAGTTTGTTGGCGCCTTCACGGGCGGCCACAAACCCCACGACCGGGAGAGTGATCTCCACATTCTTGCCCAGAAGGAGGGAGAGTCCCTGCGAAAGTACATCCAGAGGTTCAGCCGCGTTCAGCACAACATCCCGTATGTCCACCCTACCGCGGTTATCAGCGCGTTCCACCAGAACGTGCGTAACCGCCGGATGAGGGAGGAGATGGCGATGACCAAGATCCGGGACGTCAGCGAGCTTTACGCTCTGGCTGACAAGTGTGCGCGCGCTGAAGAAGGGAGGAGACTCCCCGGAGAGGATACTGGAGCAGGAGGAACGGACAGCGAGGATGCCGCCCCGGCAAGGAAGAACCGGCGGCGGAACAATAAGAAGAAGAAGAACAAGGAAGTACTGGCTGTGGAGAAGTCCGGCAAGGAGGCTGGCGACAAGAAAACTCAGGCTGGTGGCTCCGGCAAGGAGCCTCCCACTGTAGCCGCCGCCGACAAGCAGGACGGCTCCGACAAGCAGTACTGCAAGATCCACCGCACCAAGGGCCACGATCTCCAGAACTGCAAGAGGGTCGAATACCTCGTAGAGCAGCAGAAGGCTGAATACGAGCGACGCGACAAGGAGAAGGCCCAGGGAGGCAGAGGTGAGTCCGGCAAGAAGCGGCCATTCAACGGCCGGGGAGGACGCCGCGGCAAGGCCAAGCAGCGGCAAGGAGATAGACCTCCCCGGGGCCGCGACAAGGATGAAGACGAAGACGATGACGAGGACATGGATGACGGAGACAACAGCGAGCAGGAGTTCCAGAAGGCCACAGCAGTTCTGTGCGTCGATGGAGGTGCCTCTCTGCACACTTCCCACCGCCAACTCAAGCAATGGGTGCGGGAAGTGAATGCAGCTGAGCCACCCGTCGCCCGTCGAGTCGCGCAAGCTGCTGAAGTGGTCCAGCACGCCCATCATTTTCGACCTTGAGGACCACCCTGACCGCACAACTGCGGTCGGGTGCTTGCCGATGTTGGTTTCGCCAACCATCCGCAACCTCAAGGTCACCAAGATGTCGGTTGACGGCGGGGCCGGCCTAAACTTGATCTCCTCTGCTGTAATCCGGAAGCTGCAGATCCCCGACAACGAGCTCGAGGAAACCGGAACTTTCCAAGGAATCAACCCGGGAAGGAGCAAGCCGAAGGGGAAGATCACACTGCCAGTGACCTTTGGCGGAGAGCTAAACTTCAGGACTGAGAGGATCACCTTCGACGTCGCCGATATTCCATTGCCATACAATGGAATACTCGGCCGTCCAGCGCTCGCCAAGTTCATGGCAGCCTCTCACTATGCATATAACATGCTCAAGATGCCCGGCCCGATAAGCGTCATCTCTGTCCCCGGCGACAAGAAGGACGCGCTTATATGCGCTGACAAGATCTACCGGGACGCAGCAGCCGCGGCAGACAGCCAGACACTTGCCGCTGAAGCTCCCGGGGGGAAGACCAAGACCAAGTCCGGCAAGAGCTCTGGAGCCCACTCCGGCAAGCGCACCTCTTCGGAGTGCTGCGCTGCCGTCGAGGACGCACCATCGAGCTCCACCGGCAAGTGCAAGAAGGGAATGGCAGCTCCACCCGTAACCAAGAAGGTGTCCGCCAAGGAGGACGGCACTGGTGGTACTTTCACCATCAGTGCTACGCTCGATCCTAAATAGGAAAGCGCGCTCGTTGCCTTCCTGCGAGCGAATGTCGACGTGTTTGCATGGCAACCGTCTGACATCCCCGGTGTTCCCAGGAAGGTAATTGAGCACAAGCTTGCTGTTTGTCCTCACGCGCGGCCCGTCAAGCAGAAGGTCAGGAAGCAAGCGGTGGAGCGCCAAGAGTTCATTGCTGAAGAGATCAAGAAGTTGGAAGCAGCAGGCCTTGTTAGAGTTGTACTTCATCCTACGTGGTTGGCCAATCCAGTTGTCGTGCGCAAAGCTAATGGGAAGTGGAGACTTTGTATAGACTTCACTGATGTGAATAAAGCTTGTCCCAAGGATCCATTTCCCTTGCCGCGCATTGACCAGATCGTTGACTCCACGGCTGGATGTGAGTTGCTTTCATTTCTTGACGCATACTCCGGGTATCACCAGATATTCATGGCTGAGGAAGACGAAGAGAAGACCGCATTCATTACTCCATGTGGCACTTACTGTTTCATACGCATGCCCTTTGGACTGAAGAATGCGGGCTCAACATTTGCAAGGGTAGTCCACACTGCTTTTGAGCCACAGATACACAGGAATGTAGAAGCCTACATGGATGACATAGTGGTCAAGAGCAAGGACAAGGATACCCTGATCCAAGACCTGGATGAGACTTTTGCAAATCTACGCAAGATACAACTCAAGCTGAACCCCGAGAAGTGCGTCTTCGGAGTCCCCTCCGGCAAGCTTCTCGGGTTCTTTGTGTCCCAGAGGGGGATTGAAGCCAATCCCGACAAGATCAAAGCCATTGAGCAGATCGAAGCTCCGAAGCGCGTCAAGGATGTACGGAGACTTGCTGGTTGTGTGGCTGCCCTCAGCAGGTTCATTTTAAAGTCTGCAGAACGCGCCCTGCCTTTTTTCAAAATCTTGAAAAACGCAGGTCCTATGAAATGGACTCCAGAAGCGGAGGCAGCACTGCATGACTTGAAAGGATACCTGTCCTCCACTCCAATACTTGTCGCACCTAGGCCACAAGAGAAGTTGCTGCTGTATTTAGCAGCAACCAATCAAGTGGTTAGTGCTGCGTTGGTAGCGGAGAGAGAGGCAGATGAGGAATCCACAGCCCCGGCAAGCGCATCCAGCGACAAGCAGGGGGCTCCCCCGACAAGCCCTTGCCCCGACAAGGACGAGTCTGCGCAGATACAAGGAGAAGTGCGAAAGAAGATGGTGCAGCGCCCAGTTTATTTTGTAAGTTCTCTCTTGCAGGGGGCTAGATCAAGATACTCTGGGGTGCAGAAGCTGCTTTTCGGCCTCCTCATGGCCTCGAGAAAGCTACGCCATTACTTCCAAGCACATGAGATAACAGTGGTCACTCGCTTTCCGCTGAAGAGGATATTGCAAAACCCAGAAGCAACAGGTAGGATTGTCGAGTGGGCACTGGAGCTGTCAAGCTTTGGTCTTAAGTTTGAAAGCACATCAACTATACAGAGCAGAGCTTTGGCAGAGTTCATAGCAGAATGGACGCCAACACCAGATGAAGAAGTTCCAGAAACAAACATTCCCGTCAAAGAAGCAAGCAAGGAATGGATAATGTACTTCGATGGTGCCTTCTCGCTGCAAGGCGCCGGTGCTGGTGTGTTACTCGTAGCGCCCACCGGGGAGCACCTCAAGTACGTTGTTCAAATGCACTTTCCCAAGGAGCAAGCGACAAACAATACTGCAGAGTATGAAGGTTTGCTTGCCGGCCTCAGAATTGCAGCCGAACTTGGGATCAAGAAGCTGATTGTGCGAGGAGATTCACAATTGGTGGTCCGACAAGTAAACAAAAGCTATCAGAGTCCTTTGATGGAAGCTTATGTAGACAAAGTGAGAAAGCTTGAAGAACACTTTGAAGGCCTGCAGATGGAGCACGTTCCAAGGGCTCAAAATGATATCGCAAACGGCCTGTCAAAGTGTGATGCACTGAAGCTACCTGTGGAACCAGGGACCTTCGTGCTCAAGCTAACTCAGCCATCCGTTACACCATCAGTTGGGCAGAGCAAGAAAAGAAAGTTGGTCTCCGGTGACTACTTGCCGGCGGATCTTCCTGAAGCCGCCGCCAAGGTACCCAGGATCGACGACCAAGTTGCTGAGGAACAGTCTGCTCCTGCGGACCCTAGGGTTCGTGCAGTTGAAGCAGATGTTCCCGGCAAGTCTTGCTCCGGCAGGCTTGCCGGGGAACGTCCAGCTCCGGCAGAGCTGCAGGTTCTTGTCGTAGAAGCTAATGTTCCCGCAGCAGCACTGATGCCTTTAGTCCTTGTTGTTGAGCCTCAAGCTCCAACCTGGGCACAGCAAATTGTCTGTTTCCTTCAAACTGGAGAACTTCCCAAAGAACCAGAAGAGATAGAGAAAGTAACCAGGCAGTCAAGTATGTACCAGTTCGTCGGCAATGAACTGTACAGAAGAAGACTCAATGGTGTCAGATTGAAATGCATTTCCCGGGAAGATGGACAGAAGCTGTTGGCAGAGATACACGGAGGCATATGTGGACACCACATTGGCGCAAGAGCACTTGCCGGGAAGGCGTTCCGGCAAGGTTTCTTTTGGCCAGAAGCCCTCCAAGACGCAACTGCACAAGTAACCAAGTGTGAAGCGTGCCAGTTCCATGCCAAGCAAATACACCAGCCAGCTCAAGCTCTCCAGACGATCCCCTTGTCCTGGCCCTTTTCGGTCTGGGGGCTCGACATCCTCGGCCCCTTTCCCCGTGCTGTCGGGGGCTTTGAGTGCTTGTACGTTGCTATCGACAAGTTCACAAAGTGGCCGGAAGTGTAACTAGTGAGAAAGGTGACCGCACAGTCAGCAGTCAGGTTCTTCAGATCGATCGTTTGCCATTTCGGAATCCCTAACAGGATCATCACCGACAACGGCACATAGTTCACAAGTCGCACCTTCATGCAGTACGTCCAAGACCTTGGCGCCAGGGTCTGCTTCGCTTCTGTTGCTCACCCGAGGAGCAATGGTCAAGCGGAGAGGGCAAATGCTGAAGTGCTGCACGGACTCAAGACAAGAACTTTCGACAGGCTTCACAAGTGCGGAAGAAACTGGATCGAGGAGTTGCCGGCGGCTCTTTGGTCAATCAGGACGACACCAAATCGAGCCACCGGACAGACACCCTTTGCTCTTGTCTATGGAGCAGAGGCAGATCTCCCCACGGAACTCATATATGGGTCTCCTCGAGTGCTCTCTTACGATGAGTTGGAGCAGGAGCAGCTGCGGCAAGATGACGCATTGCTCCTCGAGGAGGACCGTCTCCAGGCTGCTGTACGAGCTGCTCGATACCAGCAAGCTTTGCGTCGCTATCATAGCCGCAAAGTCAAGGCCAGGAGTCTCGAGGAAGGCGACCTTGTTCTTCGGCGTGTTCAGTCCGCCAAGAACTCCAACAAGTTGACGCCAAAGTGGGAAGGCACTTATCAGGTGAGACAAGTCACAAGGTCCGGCGCTGTCCGCCTTGAGACCGAAGAAGGCTTACCGGTGAGCAACTCCTGGAACATTGAGCATCTTCGCAAGTTTCACCCATAAGGCGCGGTTGCCGTGATCCGCTCCGGCAACCATCTTTTGTACAAGTCTTGCCGCTGTTGCATGTAAACCTTTGTACAAAGCCGGGCGCAGACCCCGTGCATCAGTAAAACTTTTGTGGTTCGCACGGCTTGTCGTTTCATGCATTCTTGTTTTCATTGCATGTATTATTTGACACTTTGTGCAGCACACGATCCCGGTAAGCAATAACAAACCGCAAGGCTCCATATCTATGTTTCCTCCCCTCTTCCTTTTTCTCTCAAGCAGAAGAAGTGTTCATCGCGCACAAGTTTGCCGGGGGGGAAGGAGACAGTGATGTGGACCAAGTGCTGTTCAAGGAAGGAAAGCCTTGCCGGGAAGCAAACAGAACACAAAAGCTAAGTTGCCAAAGTTTGAGCATTCAAAATTTTAAAAATTCTTAGTTATCTTCCTTGAACGACCACACTTTGTATGGAAAACCTGTGCGCGAAGGAACCTACCCGTGGCTAGCCGCGCCCTTACTTTGTTTCGAGCACGCTCAACGGCTTAAGTGAGCTGCGACAAGTGTCGCGCCCTTATTTCGTTTTCGAGTTCGCTCAACAACCTAAGTGTGCTGCGACTAGCTGCGGCAAGGTTTCTTGCCGGCGAGGGCATTGCCAGCAGGCCGCTGCAGTCCCGCACTCAGCGCTCGCGGCAAGGGTCCCTTTGCCGGCAAGCTCCCTAGAAGCGTAGGGTGAGAAGCATACAAAGCGAGGGGATCGAGCAAGAGAGATAACACTGCATTAACTATCCAAAATAAAGTTATATTACAAGATAACCTGCCGCTGTTCTAAGCAACTACTATCCATGACTTAATCGACAGCGGCAAGGAAAGCAGAAAGAAGGAAGCCTAGTCTACGCGGTCTCCGTCAACCCTCCTGATCTTGCCCACCTTGGCCACGATGTGGGCAACTTGTGCCTTCAACGCTTCCTGGTCAGCTTCAGGCGGCAAGGTCCGGAGGACGTTCGCAAGATTAATCCCGGGGTTGCGGTAGACGATCTTCGTCAACACTCGCTCCATAGTACCCATGCAAAGCCGGCGAGCCTCGTTGGCCAGCTGCGTGGGGAGCTTCTCCCGTAGCTGCGCGAGGGCCGGCGCCACACCTCTGAAGAACAAACTCAGTTTGGCACTATGGGGGAGGTTCACGTCGGGGGAGTACGCGAGGTGCTCCGTCCCCAGCGCCACCATCTCCTTGTCGATGTTGGCGGCGGCGGCGGCGAGCCCCTCGGTCCACTGCTCCACCGTCTCCCTGAAGCTATTCTGCGTGACGGCGGCACTGTCCAGCAAAGCTCTCTCAGCACGGAGGTCCTCCTTCAGCTTCGTCTCCATGTTCCGGGCCCCGTCAAGTGACTCAGTGAGGGTGGTAACCTTCAGCTCCAAGTCCGCAATGGAATCCTTGGCGTCGTTGAGCTCCTTGCCCTTCTCGGAGAGACGGACCTGCAGCTCCGAGTGGCTGTGGGCGTCTTTCTCCCTCTCAAGTTTGAGCGCGGCAACCTTCTCCTTGCTCGTCTTCAGGTTAAGCTCCAACTGCGCCACCCTCGCCTCCAGGTCCCTCTTCGCTGTCTCTGCGGCAGCAGTGGCGTCCCTCGCCTCCTGTAGAGCCCCGCCAATGGACTGCTCACGCGCGGCAAGGTCGTCCTCGTGGCTATCGAGGTCGACCTTCCGCTGGTTCAGCTCTCCTTCCTGCCGAGATAGGTCCTCGGCGGCCCGTCGCTGCTGCTCCTTAACCTCGGCCTTCTCGAGGATGAACGCCTGGTGCGCCCCGGCGAGCTCCTCGCGCTCCTCCGCCAAGTTCCGGAGGGCCGCTTGGTTGGCGGCGCGGAGCTCCGCGGCTCGCTTCTCCAAGTCGACACCGGCCTTGGCAGCCAAAGCCTCTCAGGACTCCAGCTTGGCCTGCCTGGCCCGGTACAAGGCCAGAAGCCGGCGCATGAGCTGCTCCTCTTCGGACTCGCAGCTGCTGCCGGGCGCGTCGACAAGCTTTAGCCTGGCGGAGGCAAGGACTTCTCCATCGAAGCTCTCCCCCTCCGCGGGTGCCCTTGATGAGGACGCCCACGGGACTTGGATGAAGACCCCGTTGGCGGCCTCCAAATAGATGCCCGGCCCAGTTGCGGCAGCGAAGGAGTCGGCGGCCGGTGCAGCGTCCGGCGCTCCTGCGGCCTCTGGGCCGTCAGTGCGGTCGCCGGTCTCCTCCCCAGCTGCCGCGTCAGTGGCCATGGGGGGCTCGTCGGCGGCTGGCTCGTCAGCGCCGGCCGTCCCTTCAGCGGTGGTGGAGTCGCCGGCATCACCGCGCACGTCCTCCTCGGCGATGGCCTCTGTCTCCATCGGCTCCGGGGCGGGCGGATCTGACAGAAGAAAAAGAAAGGAAGAATCGTCAAGCAAATATCCAAAAAGAAGAATTCAAGAGAAGGAAAGTACAAGGGTTACCTGCGCGGGCCTCTTCAGTAACGGGGTCCCTCGCCGGGGAGTTCTCCCTTGGCGGCGTGGTCGTGGCCCCCACCGGCGGAGGGCCGCTGGCGCCTTCCCTTGGCGGGGTGCCCACCCTTGTCGGGGTGCTCGCCCTTGGCGGGGTACTCGCCCTTGGCGGAGTACCCGTCCTTGGCGGAGCGCTCTCCCTCGCCGGGGAGCTCCTCCTTGGCGGGGAAGGTGGGACAAGCGGCTCATCGGGATCAGTCTCTTGACGCTCCTGCGGCTGCGGCTCCACTTCTGCACAAGTCAACAAGCAAACAAGACATCAATAAGGATATGAAGCTCCAGCGCGCCCGATAAGCAGAGAAGTGAACAAGGAACTTACGCTGGGGGCTGCGCTGGGGGCTGCCTTGCGGAGCAGCCTGCTGGTCCGGCAAGCCTGTCGCGGGCGCATCTCGTGCCACGGCGACGGGCTCGTCGTCCTCAAGGTCAACCACAGGGATCTTTGCCCTCTTCGCCATCCTCTGGGTCAGGGTCCTGGAAGCCAAACAAGATCAGAGTTAGGCAAAGAGAATTCAAGACAAGAGCAACAAGAATCAAAGGAAATAAAAGTTGCAAATGCTTACTCTTCCTCCTCCTCGTCGGAACTAAGGGCGGAGAAGTCAAAGTCTGCCTCGTGTGTCCCAGCGCGAGGAGCTGGAGGAGAAGGCTCCCTCGGGCGCTTGGCGGGCTCCGGAGCCGTGGGTTGCGAAGACCCCACTCCGGTCGTCGCCGAGGACCGAGGGGCAGAAGGAACACCAGAACCGGTTCGGGAAGATCCCCCTCCGCTTGCCGCTGAGGCGCGAGGCGCCTCCTTGACGACCTTGCTCGTCGTGGTGGCACGCGTCACGCGATGCTTCGGCTGCTGTTAGGGCACCGGCTGCTTCACTGTCACGGTGGTCTTGCGGAGGCGCTTCTTTGGCTGTGGCGGAGGGCTTGGCGGTGGCGGAGAATTCTCCGAGGATGAAGAAATGTCATCGAGGATCAGTGACCCGCCCGAGTCTTCGTCGGAATCGCCCGATTCGGCGTCCTCCTCGGCGGGCTCACTGGACTCGGTCCCCTGCCCGGCAGCCTCGCTCCTCCTAGCAGGCTCCCCGGCAGGCTCCCCGGCAGGCTTCTCGGCGGGCTTCAACAGCTTGAGGATCTCTTCCTCCTCGGCCCTGCTCACCGCATCCGCTGCTTCTGCCTCCTCCACAGAGTAACCAAACTCACCCGCGGCCTCAGCTGCGGCGGCCTCCTCCATTCTGCTAGCAATATACGCCACATCCCGGTCGGTGGTCGCGCGGGTAAGACCCTTCTTCTCGTCGGGATTGCGCGGCCGTTCAACCAGGTTATCAAAGAAAGTTTGCACGGTCTCTTCTGAAGGCGCCAGCCAAGTGGGATCCACCCCGTGGGAATCGCACAGAGGCATTACCGCACGGATGGCGCTAAGTGAAGAGTTGTTGCATAAGGGAACTATTCCCCGCGACGGGGTAAACCACTCCATGTGCTTGGGGTCATGCTTGAACATCGAGCGGATCATCCCCTTGAGTTCCAAGACGGTGAAGTTGTAGTTCAGGCCGGGGCGCAACCTCATGCAGTCTGCCGCGTTGCCGAACTCCCAAGCAGGCCTCTTCCTATCCTGCAGGGGAGCAATGCGGCGGCGGAGGAAATCAGCCCCAACCTCACCTACAGTAAGGTTGGCGTTCCGGAGGCGAAGGATCCTAGTGAGGGCTATCTCCAGTTTCTCATCCTCCGGGGCCAGATCGCTCCAATCCTTTCCGCGCACTATTGCGGCCCGGCGAGGAGAGGTAAATTGCTGGGGTTCCTCTTCCATAACCCAGCACCAATCAGCTCTCCACTCCTCCCACTTGACGCTGAGCTCTCCAATCAAGTACGCCTCTTTCTTGTTAAGCCTGAAGATCCAGGAGATGCCACTGGAGAGTGGAGATCCAGACTCTACTCTAGGTGTGAAGAAGTGGCGGAAGAGAGCTACGTTGGGGTGGACCCCGACAAAGTTTTCGCACAGATGTGCGAAAACAGCCATAGTGAGGACAACATTCGGGGTGAAATCGAGGAGGTGGAATCCATACGTGTTCATCACGTCGCAGAAAAACTCAGAGTACGGAGGACAAAGACCACAGTGGAAGAACAGAGCGAAGTAATGGTAACCTCCCGGGTACATGTCGCAGGCTTCGGCGGGGAGGACTCTGGTGCGCGGGTGAGCCTTCGTCTCCCTCGCCCAGAACAAGTAGTACTTGTCCCTCAGCTCCCTCGCGCCGAGACTCGGCGGGAAGACCACCATCCTCTTCCGCATTGCAGCCAGCTTCGCCGCCTTGTCGGACTTCTCGCTCTTCGTCTTGCTGCTCTTCGGGGCCATGGCGGGGACGGCGAGAGGGGTCGGCAGCGCCGGGGAGGCTGGCAGCGATGGAAGAGAGGTGGAGCTCGGCTCTCTGTCGACTTTTGGGGAGGCGGAGAGCGGCGGGAGTTTCTGGAGATTGAAGACGCAATGAAGCAATGGGGGGGAAACTGCCCCTGCTTCCTCTGCTTTTAAGGGGGGAAGTGGGGGACGTTCCGCATTTTTCCCATTAAAGAAACAGACCACGATCTCTCCCACGACGCCGCAATCGACGCGTGCCGTTAGGGAGGGATGCGGTGGATGCGGAGTGGGAAACGGCGCGCCATGGGCTGCGTGTGCCCGTGCACTGTTTTGGGCCTGGCCCAACAGCGCTCGGCACCGTGTGTGGCCCAGGCCCGGGGGCTCCTGTCGGTGTACTAAAGTAGGGGTACCTTAGTATCCCGACTTGTGCACGGGCAGTAGCAGCGTCCCGTGGTCAGGCTCACCACGCGCCTGCCAAAGCCCACTCTGGTTCCCTTGAAGCCATTCAAGAACAAAGTATTCAAGTTAAGAAACAAGACCTCGGCGAGAGGAGCTTGCCGGGAGGGCCGCTCCAGGCTCGAGATCATCCCTTCAGCACAAGACCCTGGCAAGAGGAGCTTGCCAGGAAGGCCAAAGAACGGCATTCCAGAAGACATACCGCGGCGCATCGCACGCCCCGGCAAGACCCGGAGAGCGGCAAGCTTTCGGGCCCGGCAAGGTAGCGACCGCGGCAAGGTGCTTGCCGCGGCAAGCTTTCACTGTGCGCCTGCGCTCCAGCTCACCTGGCCACGCGTCGCCCTGGGGCCCTTCCTGGGGCACGTGGCGGATGGCTGTGCAGCCTGGGGGTACACGGTGGCAAGCCACGATGACGAGGCCTCCGTCGTGGCGAACAGAGACGCCCGGACGGACGCTTTTTACACTGTTTGGGGCGACGGTGACGGGCATTCAATGCCCTTGTCCCCCATCGTCTGGGTTAGGTATAGACCACTGTACATGCACTGTTACAACTACCACCGATTTTACACTTTTACCCTCGCCTACGTTGACACCTGTCGGTGACCCCTTTGAACTATAAAAGGAGGCCCATGCACAACGTAGAGGAGGTTCCGAAACTTGATCGCTCCCACGCTCGGTGTAGCTAGTACTGTGGATCTCCTTGCTCCCGAGCCAAGAACTCAATACAACCAAGGCAGGAGTAGGGTTTTACGCATCCGTGCGGCCCGAACCTGGGTAAACTGCTCGCGTGTGCCCCTCGATCTGCTCTTTGTGCTCCCTCCGCTCCCTTGCCGTACCGAAAAGGGGCTCCGGTCCCATAGGTGTTCGTGGGCGATCAGTTTCCCCGACATAGAAGCATCATGTTGATTATTATAACAATAATAAAATTAAACATAGGACTTTTATCATTGAACTTGCAACATATACTTCACATGAATAAGTAACAGTTCATCACATAATCAAAGTATGAAGCATAAACTCTATTAGAAACCAACAAACTATGTTCTTGGTAAACTTTTGCAACTACAATTCATCATCTTTTCTGGAAGGGTCACGTATCGGAGCCTTTAGGCAAGTCAACATATTCAACCATCATATAGTCTTCTATGATTTCTAATACCCACCGCGTACACATGAGTAAAACGTTTCAACCGGACACATAGAAAGATAGGGGCTTATAGTTTCGCCTCCCAACATACTCACCTCAAGGGTGATGTCAACAATAATAACTCATGTCACCCATATCCAACTGGACATATGTGCCTAGATCTTTCCTCACCACATGATGCTTGCCAAAGGATAAAAATAAAAGAAGAAAGAGGGGAAACTTTGACTCTTTGCATAAAAGTATAAGAAAGGCCCTTCCCAGAGGGAAGCAGAGGTTGCCATGCGCTTATTTGTTTGCATGCTCAATCCCTTAGTGCAAGAGAACATCACATTGTATTGCCCCTTAAGATGACAACCTTTATTATGCAGTCTGTCGCTTTTATTCTTTGTCATCCAAGTTCGTACAACGCTCAATTTTCTCTTACACTAAATGATATCACATATTTAGAAGCAATTTTTATTGCCTTTTTGCACCGATGACAACTTACTTGAAGGATCTTACTCAATCCATAGGTAGGTATGCTGGACTCTCGAAAAAGGTTTGGGTTTAAGGGTTTTTGGATGCACAAGTAGTATCTCTACTTAGTGCGGAATTTTTTGCTAGAGGAGATATTGGGCAAGCACCACATGTTAAAGGATCTATGACAATATGGCTTCTATGTGAATATGAACAAACATAAATCATCAAGTTGTCTTCCTTGTCCAACGTCAACAATTTTGGCATATAATATTTTGATGGGGGCTCACAATCACAAAATATTTCTAGGATAGTATATTTATATGTGAATCTTCTCTTCCTTTATTAATTCTTTCATGAGTTGCATCATTGAACAATGATATGTTTGTCAATCTCTAACAAAATTCTCTACTTATACTTTTCCTTGTGTGGTGTTATCACCTACCATAGGATTAGTATATGATTTCATTGATTTATTTCTTTCCTTTATTTCTTTTCTTTATTTGCAGCATGAAAGTAAAGAAAGCAAAAATTCAATCTAAACTTTATTATATAACTTGCACATGATAACAAGGATAGATCACTAAGCAAACTCTCGAAAAGAAAGGATTGAACTAAACATTATTTCATCTAAAGCAAAAAGATTGAACTAAAATAAGTAAAAGCAAAAAGATAGTGAGATGATACGATACCGAAGCACCTCCCACAAGCTTGGCGGAAGCCAACGGGAGTGCCCATACCCGATACTCAATTTTCCTTAGGTGGTGAAGAAGATGATGGTGGTGATGAAGATGCAATCTTATCCTTCATGATCAAGAGGTCCTTCAATCTACTGATGATGCTCCGTAGAAAGGCGATGTGCTCTCGATGAAGAATTTTTTCACGAGTGAGATATTTATTTTGCACACGAACCGTTTCGATGATCCGGAAGGCCTCAATTTCAGTGGGAGTAAGAAGAGGGTGGTATGGTTTAAGGATATCTTCTCTTCCTCCTCTTCTAGCAGCGCTTGCTCGATTGCCGGTGCTTGATCACCGACGACCTCCTTGCGTTTGTCACCTCTTGTAGCTTCTATACGATCTTCCCTCTTCAACTTGATCTTCATCAGCCAAGCATCTTCTTCCATAGGGTTGGACGAGGAGGAAGACATGATGTCTAGCTTGGTAGATCTGACCGAAAACAGCAAGAAAAGAAATCAGAAGATTTCTCTGCGATACGGTGGTCAACAGGTTTGGGGAGTATATATATAATTTTTATCTTGGGAAACAAGCAAGATGTAGAAAATCGGAGTCCGGAAGGTGCCCGAGGTAGGCACAACCCACCTGGGCGCGCCAGGTGCCTGGCACACCCTGGTGTATTGTGCTCACCAGGGGACGCTTTTTGGAAGTTTCTTTATTTCCAAAATTTTATAATATTCCAAAACTGACAGAAAATATTTTTGTGGATTTTTCGGAGTTCGTTTACTTATCGTATCATGTACCTCCTTACTTTCACGATTCTGGAGTGTTCCGGAAGAACTCATTTATGTGCTCTTCCGCTGTCAAAGTTTGGATGATATTACTTTCAACATTAATGGGCGTACCCAAGATATAATGCTTTATTCGTTTCCCATTGACAATCTTCGGGTTAGTACCTTTGGAATTATTTATTTTGATGGCACCAGACCGGTAAACCTCCTCGATGACATATGGGCCTTCCCATTTCGAGAGGAGCTTCCCTGCAAAAATTCTGAAACGAGAGTTGTACAAAAGAACATATTCTCCGACTTTAAACTCACGCTTTTGGAATCTTATGCCATGCCATCTTTTAACTTTTTCCTTGAATAACTTTGCATTTTCGTATGCTTGGGTTCTCCATTCACCTAATGAGCTAATGTCAAATAACCTATTTTCACCAGCAAGTTTGAAATCATAATTGAGTTCTTTAACTGCCCAGTATGCTTTATGTTCTTCAAGATGCAAATGACAAGCTTTTCCATAAACCATTTTATAAGGAGACATACCCATAGGATTTTTATATGTTGTTCTATAAGCCCAAAGTGCATCATCTAGTTTCTTAGACCAATTCTTCCTGGACCTATTGACAGTCTTTTGCAAAATTAATTTTATTTCTCTATTGCTAAGTTCAACTTGACCACTAGACTGAGGTTGATAGGGTGATGCAATTCTATGGTTAACATCATACTTCGCAAGCATTTTACGGAAAGCGCCATGAATAAAGTGCGAACCACCATCATTCATTAAATATCTAGGGACTCCAAACCTTGGGAAAATAACTTCCTTCAGCATTTTAATAGAGGTATTGTGATCAGCACTACTAGTTGGAATAACTTCTACCCATTTAGTAACATAATCAACAGCAACCAAAATATGTGTATACCCATTAGAGGAAGGAAAAGGTCCCATGTAGTCAAATCCCCAAACATCAAATGGTTCAACAGCAAGTGAATAATTCATAGGAATTTCTTGACGCTTACCAATATTACCTATTCTTTGGCATTCATCACAAGATGAGACAAAATTACGGGCATCCTTGAAGAGAGTAGGCCAATAAAATCTAGATTGCAATACCTTGTGAGCAGTTCTATCTCCAGCATGATGCCCTCCATAAGCCTCGGAGTGACATTTTCGTAGGATGTGTCCCTGTTCATGCTTAGGTACACAACGCCTAATAATACCATCTACTCCTTCTTTGTAAATATGTGGGTCATCCCAAAAGTAATGTATTAAATCATAGGAGAATTTTTCTATTTTGTTGGTATGTAAATAGCGACAATGTAATTAGCATAATCATCATACCAAGGTGTACTATGAGAAACATTTATTGCAGCTAACTGCTCATCAGGAAAACTATCATCAATAGGTAGTGGGTCATAAAGCACATTTTCAAGCCTAGACAAGTTATCAACTACGGGATTCTCAGCTCCTTTTCTATCAATGATATGTAGATCAAATTCTTGCAACAAGAGAACCCAACGAATAAGTCTAGGCTTAACATCTTTCTCTTCCATAAGATATTTAATAGCAGCATGGTCTGTGTGAATAGTTACTTTAGAGTCAACGATATAAGGTCTAAATTTATCACAAGCAAACACCACTGCTAAGAATTCTTTTTCAGTTGTGGCATAATTTCTTTGAGCATTGTCTAGAGTTTTACTAGCATCATGAATAACATTCAATTTTTTATCAACTCTTTGTCCTAGAACAGCACCAACAACATAATCACTAGCATCACACATAATTTCAAAAGGCAAGTTCCAATCAGGTGGTTGAACAATAGGTAGATATTAAGGCTTTCTTGAGTGTTTCAAAGGCTTCAAGACAATCATCATCAAAAACAAAAGGAATATCATTTTGTCTAGAAACCAGCATGACCTAGGAAACCACGAATACCTTTGATGTCCTTAGGACATGGAATTTCTCAATTGCATCAACCTTAGTTTGGTCCACTTCAATACCTCTTTCAGAAATTTTATGACCCAAGACAATGCCTTCATTAACCATAAAGTGACACTTCTCCCAATTCAAGACGAGATTTCTTTGTTCACATCTCTGCAAAACTCGCTCAGGATTGCTTAAGCAATCATCAAAAGACTTCCCATAAATAGAGAAGTCATCCATGAATACCTCAACAATCTTTTCACAAAAACCAGAGAATATAGCCCTCATGCATCTTTGAAAGGTAGCAGGTGCATTACATAAACCAAAAGGCATACATCTATAAGCATAAGTTCCAAACAAACAAGTAAAAGTGGTATTTTCTTGATCACGTTGAGAAACAGGTATTTATGAAAAGCCATAATATCCATTAAGGAAGCAAAAGTGTGTGTGCTTAGATAATCTTTCAAGCATTTGATCAATAAAAGGCAAAGGGTAGTGATCTTTTCTAGTAGCTTTATTTAATTTTCTGAAATCAATTACCATTCTATAGCCTATAACAATTCTTTGTGGAATAAGTTCATTCTTATCATTAGGAATGACAGTTATACCTCCTTTCTTAGGGACACAATGAATAGGACTTACCCATCTACTATCATCTATGGGATAGATTATACCTACTTCTAGAAGTTTTAATATTTCAGTTCTTACCACTTCTTTCATCTTCGGATTTAACCGACGTTGGTGATCAACAATTGGTTTCGCATCAGGTTCCATATTAATTTTATGCTGACATAGAGTGGGACTAATGCCCTTTAAATCATCAAGAGTATATCCAATAGCAGCTCAGTGCTTCCTTAGAACTTTCAATAATCTTTCTTCTTCATGTTCTAAAAGGTTAGCACTAATAATAGCAAGATATATCTTCTTTTCATCAAGATAAGCATATTTCAAAGTGTCTGGCAATTGTTTTAATTCAAACACAGGATCGCCTTTAGATGGAGGAGGACCTCCAAGAGTTTCAATAGGTAGATTGTGTTTAAGTAGGGGGCATTGTTCAAAGTTTTTTTTATCTATTTCATTTCTTGCATGCATATGTGAATCATTTTCATGGTCTAGTAAATATTGCTCTAAAGGATCAGCAGGTGGTACAGCAATAGAAGCAAGACCAATTAATTCATCCTTACTAGGCAATTATTTTTCACGAAGTTTCCTACTAAACTTGGAAAAATTAAACTCATGAGACTCATCACCAAAACTAACACTGACAGTTTGCTTCTGACAATCTATCTTAGCATTAACTGTGTTCAAGAAAGGTCTACCAAAGATAATGGGACAGAAGTCATCTTGTGGGGAACCAAGAACAAGAAAATTAGTAGGGTATTTTATTTTTACACACAAGAGTTCAACATCTCTAACAATCCCAATTGGTGATATAGTATCTCTATTAGCAAGTTTAATAGTGACATCAATGTTTTCTATTTCTGCATGTTCTATGTCATTCATAATTTCTTGGTATAAAGAGTAGGGAATAGCACTCACACTAGCACGTATGTCACATAAACCATGATAGCAATGATCTCCTATTTTAACTGAAATAACAGGCATGCCCACAACGGGTCTATGCTTGTCCCTTTCATCAGGTTTGGCACTAGCAGCCTCTTCATTAAAGCAAATAACATGCCCATCTACATTTTCTTCCAAATGATCTTTAGCCATAGCAACATCAGGTTCTACCCTAATTTGTTCATCTGGTTTAGGTGTTCTAACATAGATTTTGTTAACCACAGTTGAAACTTTAGCATGTTCCTTTATCCTCACAGGAAAAAGGGTTTCTCAATATAAGTCGTCGGAACAACCGGATCAACATTATAAAGTATAGTTTCTTCTTTAATTGGTACCGGTTCTTTCATTTGTTATTTAATAGGTGGGTCATATTTAATCCACTTCTCTTTAGGGACTTCAACATTAGTAGAAAATGATTCACAAAAGGAGGCTACTATCTCAGAGTCAAGTCCATATTTAGTGCTAAACTTTTGAAAAGCATCGGTATCCATAGAAGATTTAACACAATCATACTTAAGTTTTATACCTGACTCTTTACCTTCGTTGAGTTCCCAATCTTTAGAGTTGAGTTTAATCCTTTCCAAAAGATCTCACTGGAATTCAATAGTTTTCTTCATAAAAGAACCAGCAGAAGAAGTATCCAACATGGTTTGATCATTACGAGAAAGCCGATCATAAAAGTTCTGGATAATAATTTCTCTTGAGAGCTCATGATTGGGGCATGAATATAACATTGACTTAAGCCTCCCTCAAGCTAGAGCAATACTTTCTCCTTCACAAGGCCAAAAATAATATATATAATTCCGATCCCGATGAATTAGATGCATAGGACATTTTTTTGGTGGAACTCCATTTTCAATCGATTCCAGTTCCAAGATCCAATATCATCACATAACCTATACTATGCTAATGCTTTCTCCCTCAAGAATAAAGGAAAAACCTTCTTCATAACTTAATCCCTGGGTAGACCTGCAAGATTAAACAATCCACAAATTTGTTCCACATATATCAAGTGCATATCGGGATGGTCGGCTCCATCTCCTGCATAAGGATTAGCTAGCAGTTGTTCTATCATACCCGAAGGGATTTCATATTCAATATTTTCAGTAGGTGCAGCGGGTTGAGGGGTAGCTAATTGTGGTTCCGTACGAGGTGAAGATACCCCGAACAAACCCCTCAAAGCATTGTCTTCCATAGTAACAAGTGATAATAAATTTCAGCACACTATATAAATGTTTCCTCACCGAATTCCACTTACCAGAAGCGCTTCACTCCCCGGCAACGACGCAAGAAAATAGCCTTGATGACCCACAAGTATAGGGGATAAATTGTAGCTCTTTTTGATAAGTAAGAGTGTCAAACCCAACGAGGAGCAGAAGGAAATGACAAGTAGTTTTCAGTAAGGTAGTGTCTGCAAGTGTTGAAATTGTAAGTAGCGAGTAGTTGATAGCAAAGTAATTTCTAACGAGCAAGTAATGATAATTGTAACAAGTATGTGATAACCCACAAGTGCAGGGGATCTATCATAGTCCTTTCGATAAGTAAGAGTGTCGAACCCAACGAGGAGCAGAAGGAAATGATAGGCAGTTTTCAGTAAGGTATTTTCTGCAAGCACTAAAAATATAGGTAACAGATAGTTTTGTGATAAGGTAATTGGTAGCAAGTGACAAAAGGTAAAAGTAAATAAGGTGCAGCAAGGTGGCCCAATCCTTTTTATAGCAAAGGACAAGCCTGGACAAACTCTTATATAAAGGAAAGCGCTCCCGAGGACACATGGGAATTATCGTCAAGCTAGTTTTCATCACGATCATCTGATTCGTGTTCGGTACTTTGATAATTTGGTATGTGGGTGGACCGGTGCTTGGGTGCTGTCCTTAATTGGACAAGCCTCCCACTTATGATTAACCTCTAATGCAAGCATCTACAACTACAAAAGAAGTATTAAGGCAAACCTAACCATAGCCTGAAACATATGGATCCAAATCAGCCCCTTACGAAGCAACGCATAAACTAGGGTTTAAGCTTCTGTCACTCTAGCAACCCATCATCTACTTATTACTTCCAAATGCCTTCCTCTAGGCCCAAATAATGGTGAAGTGTCATGTAGTCGACGTTCACATGACACCACTAGAGGAGAGACAACATACATCTCATCAAAATATTGAACGAAGACCAAATTCACATGACTACTTATAGCAGGACTTCTCCCATGTCCTCGGGAACAAAAATAACTACTCACAAGACATAATATTGTTCATGATCAGAGGGATATTAATATGCATAATGGAACTGAACATATGATCTTCCACCAAATAAACCAACTAGCATCAACTACAAGGAGTAATCAACACTACTAGCAACCCACAGGTACCAATCTGAGGTTTGGGTACAAAGATTGGATACAAGAGATGAACTAGGGTTTGAGAGGAGATGGTGTTGGTGAAGATGTTGATGAAGATAGCCCTCCCCAAGATGGGAGGATTGTTGGTGATGACGGTGGTGATGATTTCCCCCTCCCGGAGGGGAGTATCCTCGACAGAACAGCTATGCCAGAGCCCTAGATTGGTTTCCGCCTCGGTTCGGCCTCGAGACGGCGGCGTCTGGTCCCGAAAGCCTCCTTATGATTTTTTCCAGGTCAAAACACCTCATATAGGAGAAGATGGGCATCGGGGGGCCGTCGGTGGGCCCACGAGACAGGGGGCGCACCTTGAGAGGGGGGGCGCCCCCACCCTCGTGGACAGCAGGTGGCCCCCCTTGTGAACTTCTTTCGCCAGATATTTTTTTATATTTTCTGAAACAAAGTTCTGTGGATTTTCAAGGCTTTTGGAGTTGTGTAGAATAGGTTTGTTGAGTTTGCTCCTTTTCCAGCCTAGAATTCCAGCTGCCGGCATTCTCCCTCTTCAAGTAAACCTTGTAAAATAAGAGAGAAAAGGCAAAAATATTGTGACAAAACATATAATAACAGCCTATAATGCGATAAATATCAACATATAAGCATGATGCAAAATGGACGTATCAACTCCCCCAAGCTTAGACCTCGCTTGTCCTCAAGCGAAAGCCGATATCGCAAAATATGTCCACATGTTTAGAGATAGAGGTGTCGATAAAAACAAAATACGGACATGAGGGCATCATGATCATTCTTATAACAGCAACATATATATAATGTCATATGATTCTTGTGCTAAAGTAACAATTCATTCACCATATCAAGCATGAATCATAAACTTCATTGAAAACTAACATACTTTGATCTCGGTCATTGAAGCAATTGCAATTTATCGTAACATCTGAAAGAGTCAATGTAAGAGCTTTTCAGCAGGCCTACATACTCAACTATCATATAGTCTTTCACAATTGCTCACACTCACGCAATACTTATGGTCATAGAGTTCTAATCAGACACAGAGGAAGTTAGGGGCTTATGGTGTTGCCTCCCAACATTTTACCTCAAGGGTAATGTCAACAGTAATAGATCATGGAAACTTACATCCAAGTGGGTATATATGTCAGGATCTTTCCAACACAATGTGCTTGCCAAAGGATAAAATGTAAAAAGGAAAGGTGAATTTCACCTTGACTCTTATAAGGCAAGAATAATAGATAGGCCCTTCGCAGAGGGAAGCAGAGGTTGTCATGTGTTTTTATGGTTGGATGCATAAAGTTTTAGCACAGAAGAACGTCACTTTATATTGCCACTTGTGATAAGGACCTTTATTATGCAGTCTGTCGCTTTTATTACTTCCATATCACAAGATTGTATAAATCTAATTTCTTCCACACTAATAAATCATACATATTTTAGCAAGTTTGCAACATGACAACTTACTTGGAAGGATCTTTCTCAATCCATAGGTAGGTATGGTGGACTCTCATGGCAAAACTGGGTTTAAGGATGTATGGAAGCACAAGTAGTATCTCTACTTAGTGCGAGGAGTTTTGGCTAGCATGAGGGGGAAAGAAAAGCTCAACATGTTGGATGACCCATGACAATATACATTATTTCGGATATAAGAAAACATAACCCATTATGTTGTCTTCCTTGTCCAACATCAACTCTTTAGCATGTCATACTTTAATGAGTGCTCACAATCATAAAAGATGTCCAAGATAGTATATTTGTATGTGAAGCCTTCATCATACTCTTATATGTGAAGTCATTACTTCCCATAAGATCAATATGATCTCTTGGATACTCTTTATGTTTTCTTTCTTTTTATCATGACCCAAGTGAGGAAATCAAGCCCTTGACTCAACACTAATCTTTATTATATAGCTCACAAACTCGATTACAAAGGGTAAAGATCATAAGGCAAAAGCACAAAACTAGATCATGCTAACTTTATTCTACTAGACCAAGGTACTACCAAAAGGATCGAACTAAGAAAAACGGTAAAGATAGGAGTGATGGTGATACGATACCGGGGTCACTCCCCCAAGCTTGGCAGTTTCCAAGGGGAGTGCCCATACCCATATGATTATGTCTCCTTCTTCGGGGGTGATGAGGTAGGAGTTGTTGATGATGCAGGCTTGTCGTCCACCTTCCAAGGCATAGGCTCACCATCATAGAAGGATGATCGAGTCTCCGGGATACTCAAATCTGCAGCCAAACTCATCTTCTTGAATCTATATTCATACTCATAGTTTTGGTTTTGCAGGTCATAGATCTGGGCTTGGAGGTGATCGATCTTCTCTTGAAGATTGGAGATAGCTTCCCCGAAGATCCTTGAGTCTAGCTTGAGGTTGTTGGCGAGCTCCGAGATCATCATATGTTTGGCGTTGAGTCCTCGTTCCACCATACCTTGGCACTTGAAAACTTGCTACTCCATTGCTTTGAGTCTTGTCTCCACGCTTCCGCTCCTCCTCGGCCCCTCAACATCACGGATGTGCAGCACCCCCTCATGCAACTCCATGGTTTTAGGGTGATGCAGCACCTCCGCAAGGTAGGGGTTGATGACCTTCTCAAAGAACTTGTCCTTGGGGATGTTGGAGGACGCCATGATGATCTAGATATGTCAAAAACAACAGCTTGAAATGAAAACAGAGGATTTTTGCGTGATACAGAGGTCAAAACCTTCGGGAGTATATATAATGAATTTTTACCGACCAAAAGGAGTAACATACAAGAAAACGGAGTCCGGGAGGAACACGAGCTACCCACGAGGCAGGGGGGCGCGCCCAGGGAAGGGGGGTGCGCCCTCCACCCTCGTGGATGGCTCGTGTCTCTTCCGGACTGCTTCTTATTTTTCTATTTTCCTAAATATTCCAAAACGGAGAAAAATTTCCTTTAGAACTGTTTTGGAGTCGGTTTACTTACCGCATCACATACCTCTTCCTTTTCGAAGGCTGAATCGTTCTGGAAAGTGTCCCTTATGTATTCCTCCGGAGTTACGGTTTCAATAACATTGGTTTCATTGTTTATAGGATTACCTGAGATATAATTTTGATTCTTTGACCGTTCACCACCTTCGGATTTGTGCCTTCGAAGTTGTTGATTTTTATGGCACCGGAACGATAGACCTCCTCGATAACGTCAGGTCCTTCCCACTTAGAGAGAAGTTTCCCTGCAAAAAACCTATGTTAAACTCACGCTTTTGTATCCTTTTGTCATGCCATCTTTTAACTTTTTCTTTAAATAGCTTGGCATTCTCATAAGCTTGGGTTCTACATTCATCAAGACAACTAATGTCAAATAACCTATTTTCACCGGCAAGTTTGAAATCATAATTGAGCTCTTTAATATCCCAATATGCCTTATGTTCTAGCTCAAGAGGTAAGTGACAAGCTTTTCCATATACCATCTTATATGGAGACATACCCATAGGATTTTTGTATGCGGTTCTATAGGCCCATAATGCATCATCAAGTTTCTTGGACCGATTCTTCCTAGACCTATTAACTGTCTTTTGCAAAATTAATTTCAACTCTCTATTACTTAGTTCTACTTGACCACTAGTCTGTGGATGATAAGGGGATGCAATTCTATGGTTGACATCATACTTTGCAAGCATTTTACGGAAAGCACCATGAATAAAGTGTGAACCACCATCAGTCATTAGATATCTAGGGACTCCAAACCTCGGGAAAATAACTTCTTTAAGCATCTTAATAGAGGTGTTATGATCTGCACTACTAGTTGGAATAGCTTCTACCCACTTAGTAACGTAATCAACAGCAACTAAAATATGTGTGTACCCATTAGAGGCAGGAAACGGTCCCATATAATCAAAGCCCCAAACATCAAATGGTTCAATAACAAGTGAATAATTCATAGGCATTTCTTGACGTCTACTGATATTACCAATTCTTTGACATTCATCACAAGATAAGACAAACTTACGGGCATCCTTGAAGAGAGTAGGCCAATAAAAACCGGATTGCAATACCTTGTGTGTAGTTCTATCTCCCGCATGGTGTCCTCCATAAGCTTCGGAGTGGCACTTGCGTAGGATCTGTCCCTGTTCATGCTCAGGTACACAACGTCTAATAATACCATCTACTCCTTCTTTATAAATATGTGGGTCATCCCAGAAGTAATGTCTCAAATCATAGAAGAACTTTTTCTTTTGCTGGTATGTGAAGCTAAGAGGTATAAACTTAGCAACAATATAATTAGCATAATCAGCATACCGTGGAGCAGTACGAGAAGTATTTATGACAGCTAATTGTTCATCAGGAAAGCTATCATCAATAGGTTGTGGGTCATCAAGTATATTCTCTAACCTAGACAAGTTATCTGCAACGGGGTTCTCAGCTCCCTTTCTATCAATAATATGCAAATCAAATTCTTGCAGTAAGAGAACCCATCTAATAAGTATAGGTTTAGCATATTTCTTTTCCATAAGGTATTTGATAGCAGCATGATCAGTGTGAATAGTTACTTTAGAATCAACGATATAGGGTCTAAACTTATCACAAGCGAATACAACTGCTAAAAATTCTTTCTCAGTAGTGGCATAATTTTTCTGGGCACTATCTAGAGTTTTACTAGCATACTGGATAACATTCAATTTCTTATCAACTCTTTGCCCTAGAATAGCACCTACAGCATAATCGCTAGTATCGCACATAATCTCAAAAGGTAAATTCCAGTCATGAGGCTGGACAATAGGGGCAGAGATCAATGCTTTCTTAAGTATTTCAAATGCTTCTAGACAATCTTCATCAAAGACAAAAGGAATATCTTTTTGTAAGAGATTAGTCAGAGGCCTGGAGATTTTGGAGAAGTCCTTTATGAACCTCCTATAAAACCCGGCATGACCAAGGAAACTTCGTATACCTTTGATGTCCTTAGGGCATGGCATCTTTTCACTAGCATCAACTTTAGCCTTGTCAACTTCAATACCTGTTTCAGAAATTTTATGTCCTAAGACAATGCCTTCATTAACCATAAAGTGGCACTTCTCCCAATTCAATACAAGATTAGTGTCTTCACATCTCTGCAAAACTCGATCAAGGTTGCTTAAGCAATCATCAAAAGAAGTTCCGTGAACGGAGAAATCATCCATGAAAACCTCAACAATCTTTTCACAAAAATCAGAGAATATAGCCATCATGCATCTTTGAAAGGTAGTAGGTGCATTACATAAACCAAAAGGCATACGTCTATAAGCAAAGGTACCGAAAGGACAAGTAAAAGTGGTCTTTTCTTGATCCCCTTTTGACACATGTGTTTGAGAGAAACCAGAATAACCATATAGAAAGCAGAAGTGAGTATGTTTGGATAACCTTTCTAGCATTTGATCAATAAATGGCAAGGGGTAATGATCTTTCTTAGTAGCTTTATTTAACTTACAGAAATCGATTACCATCCTATAACCTGTAACTATTCTTTGCGGGATCAATTCATCTTTATCATTAGGAACGACAGTCATACCTCCCTTCTTAGGGACACAATGGATAGGACTTACCCACTGGCTATCATCAACTGGATAGATAATACCTGCCTCTAGAAGCTTTAGTATTTCCTTCCTTACCACTTCTTTCATCTTGGGATTTAACCATCATTGATGATCAATAACCGGTTTAGCATTCTCTTCCAATTTTATCTTGTGTTGGCATATAGTGGGACTAATGCCCTTAAGATCATCCAGAGTATATCCAACAGAAGCACGGTGCTTCTTCGGAGTTTTCAATATTTTTTCTTCTTCCTGCTCTGAAAGGTTAGCACTAACAATAACCAGATATATCTTATTTTCATCAAGATAAACATACTTAAGATTATCAGGTAAGGTTTTAAATTCAAACACGGGATCACCCTTGGGTGGAGGAGGATCCCCTAGGATTTCAATAGGCAAGTTGTTTTTCAATACGGGTCCCTGTTTAAAGAATATTTCATCTATTTCCCTTCTCTAATTCATATGCATATCATTTTCATGGTCAAGCAAGTATTGTTCTAAAGGATCATTAGGAGGCACAGCAATAGAAGCAAGACCAATAATTTCATCCTTACTAGGTAGTTCTTTATCAAGGGGTTGTCTACGAAATCTAGCAAAGTTAAAATCATGAGACATATCCCCTAATCCAACAGTAACAATATCTTTCACGCAGTCTATCTTGGCATTAACAGTATTCAAGAAGGGTCTACCGAATATAATGGGTTAATTCATCTTGTGGGGAACTAAGAATAAGAAAATCAACAGGGTATTTAACCTTCCCACACAAAACCTCAACATCTCTAACAATCCCAACTGGTGAAATAGTGTCTCTATTAGCAAGCTTAATAGTAACATCAATCCCTTCTAACTCAACAGGTGCAATGTCATGCATAATTTCTTGATATAAGGTATGAGGGATAATACTCGCACTAGCACCCACGTCACATAAACCATGATAACAATGATCTCCTATCTTAACAGAGATAACAAGCAAGCCTACAACAGGTCTATGTTTATTCCTAGCATTGGGTTTGGCTATTCTAGCAGATTCCTCTTGGAGGTAAATAACATGTCCATCTAAATCTTCTACCAAGAGATCTTTAACCATGGCAACACTAGGTTCAACTTTAATTTGCTCAGAGGGTGTAGGTGTTCTAGTATTACTCTTACAAACTACAGTTGAAGCTTGAGCATGATCCTTTATCCTAACACGGAAAAGTGGTTTCTCAATATAAGCAATAGGAACAATAGGATCAACATTATAAGTGATATTCCTTTCTTCAACTTTAACAGGTTCAACTACTTTTACTTCAATAGGGGGGGTGGTATTTAAACCACTTCTCCTTGGGGAGCTCAACATGAGTAGCAAAAGATTCACAGAAAGAAGCTACTATCTTAGAGTCAAGTCCATATTTAGTGCTAAACTCACGGAAAACATCGGTATCCATTAAAACTTTAACACAATCAAACTTAGGGGTCATACCTGACTCTTTACCTTCGTCGAGATCCCAATCTTCAGAGTTGCATTTAATTCTTTCCAATAAGTCCCATTTTAATTCAATAGTCTTCATCATAAAAAGAGCCAGAACAAGAATTATCGAGCATGGTGCGATTATTGAGAGAAAGTTGAGCATAAACTTTTTGAATGATCATTTTTCTTGAGAGCTCATGATTGGGGCATGAATATAACATTAACTTAAGCCTCCCCCAAGCTTGAGCGATGATTTCTCCTTCGCAAGGCCAGAAATTATAAATATAATTACGATCACGATGAACATGGTGCATAGGGTAGAACTTCTGATGAAATTCCAACTTCAGACGATTATAGTTCCATGATCCAATATCATCACATAGCCTAAACCATGTCAATGCATCTCCCTTTAAAGATAAAGGGAATACCTTCTTCTTGATAACATCCTCGGGCATACTTGCAAGCTTAAATAATCCACAAACTTCATCCACATAGATTAGGTGTAAATCGGGATGCAGTGTTCCGTCTCTTGTAAAAGGATTTTCAAGCAGTTTCTCTATCATACCCGAAGGAATCTCAAAGCAAACATTTTCAGTAGGTGCAGTAGGTTGAGGAGCAACTCTTTGCTCTTCTGGTCGGGGTGAAGATACCCCGAACAAGCCCCTCAAAGGATTATGAGTCATAGTAACAAGTGACAATAAATTTCAGCACACTATATAAATTTTTCCTTACAAAATTCCACTTACCAAAGGCGCTTCACTCCCCGGCAACGGCGCCAGAAAAGAGTCTTGATGACCCACAAGTGTAGGGGATCTATTGTAGTCCTTTCGATAAGTAAGAGTGTCGAACCCAACAAGGAGCAAAAGGAAATGATAGGCAGTTTTCAGTAAGGTATTTTCTGCAAGCACTGAAATTATAGGTAATAGATAGTTTTGTGAAAAGGTAATTGGTAGCAGGTGAAAAAAGGTAAAAGTAAATAAGGTGCAGCAAGGTGGCCCAATCCTTTTTATAGCAAAGGACAAGCCTGGACAAACTCTTATATAAAGGAAAGCGCTCCCGAGGACACATGGGAATTATCGTCAAGCTAGTTTTCTTCACGATCATCCGATTCGCGTTCGGTACTTTGATAATTTGGTATGTGGGTGGACCGGTGCTTGGGTGTTTTCCTTACTTGGACAAGCCTCCCACTTATGATTAACCTCTAATGCAAGTATCCGCAACTACAAAAGAAGTATTAAGGCAAACCTAACCATAGCCTGAAACATATGGATCCAAATCAGCCCCTTACGAAGCAACGCATAAACTAGGGTTTAAGATTCTGTCACTCTAGCAACCCATCATCTACTTATTACTTCCCAATGCCTTCCTCTAGGCCCAAATAATGGTGAAGTGTCATGTAGTCGACGTTCACATGACACCACTAGAGGAGAGACAACATACATCTCATCAAAATATCGAACGAAGACCAAATTCACATGACTACTTATAGCAAGACTTCTCCCATGTCCTCAGGAACAAAAGTAACTTCTCACAAGACATAATATTGTTCATGATCAGAGGGGTATTAATATGCATAATGGATCTGAACATATGATCTTCCACCAAATAAACCAACTAGCATCAACTACAAGGAGTAATCAACACTACTAGCAACCCACGGGTACCAATCTGAGGTTTGGGTACAAAGATTGGATACAAGAGATGAACTAGGGCTTGAGAGGAGATGGTGCTGGTGAAGATGTTGATGAAGATAGCCCTCCCCAAGATGGGAGGATTGTTGGTGATGACGGCGGTGACGATTTCCCCCTCCCGGAGGGAAGTATCCCCGGCAGAACAGCTCTATCGAAGCCCTAGATTGGTTTCCGCCTCGGTTCCGCCTCGAGACGGCGGCATCTGGTCCCAAAAGCCTCCTTATGTTTTTTTCCAGGTCAAACACCTCATATAGGAGAAGATGGGCATCGGGGGGGCATTAGTGGGCCCACGAGACAGGGGGCACGCCCCCCCACCCTCGTGGACAGCATGTGGCCCCCCTCGTGAACTTCTTTCACCAGATTTTTTTTATATTTTCTGAAATTGATTTCTGTGGATTTTCGGGGCTTTTGGAGTTGTGCCGAATAGGTTTCCAAAGTTTGCTCCTTTTCCAGCCCAGAATTCCAGCTGCTGGCATTCTCCCTCTTCATGTAAACCTTGTAAAATAAGAGAGAAAAGGCATAAGTATTGTGACAAAACATATATTAACAGCCCATAATGCGATAAATATCAACATATAAGCATGATGCAAAATGGACGTATCAGTATGCAGCAAGGTAGCCCAATCCTTTTGAGGCAAAGGACAGGCCAAATGGTCTCTTATAGTAAGCAACGTGTTCTTGAGGGTACACGGGAATTTCATCTAGTTACTTTCATCATGTTGGTTTGATTTGTGTTCGCTACTTTGATAATTTGATATGTGGGTGGACCAGTGCTTAGGTGTTGTTCTTACTTGAACAAACCTCTTACTTATGATTAACCCTCCCGCAAGCATCCGCAACTACGAGAAAAGTATTAAGAATAAATTCTAACCATAGCATTAAACTCTAGGATCAGATCGGTCCCTTATGGAATAGTGCATAAATAGGGCTTAAGTTTCTGTCACTCTCGCAACCCACCATCTATTTACTACTCCACAATGCATTCCCTTTGGCCCAAATATGGTGAAGTGTCATGTAGTCGATGTTCACATGACACCACTAAGGAAATCACAACATACATACTATCAAAATATCGAACACATATCAAATTCACATGATTACTTGCAATATGATTTCTCCCATGACCTCAAGAACAAAGGTAACTACTCACAAGTGATGAACATGCTCAAGATCAGAGGGGTATTAATATGCATAAAGGATCTAAGCATATAATCTTCCACCAAATAAACCATATAGTAATCAAGTATAAGATGTAATCAACACTACTAGTCACCCCCTAGCAACAATCTATAGTTCCGGGAACAAGATTGAATACAAGAGATGAACTAGGGTTTGACATGAGATGGTGTTGTTGAATATGTTGATGGAGATTTCCCTCCCCAAGATGGGAGAGTGGTTGGTGATGATGTTGACGATGATTCTCCCCCTCCGGGAGGGAAGTTCCCCCGGCGGAATCGCTCCGCCGGAGGGCAAAAGTGCTCCTTCCCAAGTTCGGCCTTGAGACGGCGGTGCTTCGTCCCAAAAGTATATTTCTTATTTATTTTTCTAGGTCAACGTCGCTTATATACCAGAAGATGGGCACCGGAGGTGGACCGAGGAGGCCACAACCCACTAGGGCGCGCTAGGGGGGGCTGGCGCACCCAGGTGGGTTGTGCCCACCTGGTGCCCCCACTCTGGTGTTTATTGGCTCCAGTATTTCTTAGATATTCCATAAATATCGTCGTGGATTTTTGGCTCATTTGGAGTTGTGCAGAATAGGTGGTCTGATGTAGCTTTTTGAGGTCCAGATTTCCAGCTGCCGGAATTCTCCCTCTTTGGCGTGTTCCTTGCAAATTATGAGAGAAAAGGCATTAGAATTACTCCAAAAAGCATTATTAAGGATGAAAACATTATAAATAATAGTAAGAAAACATGATGCAAAATGGACATATCAGTAGTTTACCACAGACCTACGGGTCCATGGCTAGTAGCTAGATGGTTCTTCTCTCTCTTTGATTCTCAATACCATGTTCTCCTTGATGTTCTTGGAGATCTATCCGATGTAATCTTCTTTTGCGGTGTGTTTGCCAAGATCCGGTGAATTGTGGATTTATGATCAGCTTATCTATGAATCTTATTTGAATCTTCTCTGAATTATTATATGCATGATTTGATATCTTAGTAATTCTCTTTGAACTATCGGTTTGGTTTGGCCAACTAGATTGGTTTTTCTTGCAATGGGAGAAGTGCGTTGCTTTGGGCTCAATCTTGTGGTGCTTTCACCCAGTGACAGAAGGGGACGAGACACGTATTGTATTGTTTCCATCGAGCATAAAAAATGGGGTTTTCATCATATTGATTGAGTTAATTCTGCTACATCATGTCATCTTACTTAATGCGTTACTATGGTCTTTATCAACTTAATACTCTAGATGCAGGCATGAGTCGGTCGATGTGTGGAGTAATAGTAGTAGATGCAGGCAGGAGTCAGTCTACTTGTCACGGACATGATGCCTATATTCATGATCATTGCCTTAGATATCGTCATAATTATGCACTCTGCTATCAATTGCTTGGCAGTAATTTGTTCACCCACCGTAATATTTTCTATCTTGAGAGAAGCCTCTAGTGAAACCTATAGCTCCCAGGTCTATTTTCCATCATACAAGTTTCCGATCTACTATTTTGCAATCTTTTACTTTCCAATCTATAAACCAAATACCAAAAATATTTACTTTATAGTTTATCTATCTCTATCAGATCTCACTTTTGCAAGTAACCGTGAAGGGGTTGACAACCCCTTTATCGCGTTGGGTGCAAGTTGTTTATTGTTTGTGTAGTTATTTGGCGACTTGCGCGTTGTCTCCTACTGGATTGATACCTTGGTTCTCAAACTGAGGGAAATACTTACTCTAGTTTGATGCATCACCCTTTCCTCTTCAAGGGGAAAACCAACACAAGCTCAAGAGGTAGTAGGTTCCTAGTGACAAGCATTAAGCATAGCAAAGTCATAGCAACATCAATCTCAGAACATAGTGGATACTAGGTATCAAGCCCAAACAAAACTAACTCGATTACATGATAAATCTCATCCAAGCCATCACCGTCCAGCAACCCTACGATGGAATTACTCACTCCTGGCGGTGGGCATTGCTACCTCTTGAGCTTGTGTTGTATTCCCTCGAAGAGGAAAGGGAGATGCAGCACAGTAGCGTAAGTATTTCCCTCAGTTTTTGAGAACCAAGGTATCAATCCAGTAGGAGACCACGCGTGAGTCCCTCGCACATGCACAAACAAATAAGAACTTCGCAGCCAACGCGATAAGGGGTTGTCAATCCCTTTACGGTCACTTACGAAAGTGAGATCTGATAGAGATGATAGTTTATATTTTTGGTATTTTTAGTTTATAAGAGCAGCAAATAAAAGCGGTAAAAGTAAAGTAGATGTAGATTGATATGTTTGAGAATAGACCCGGGGGCCATAGTTTTCTCTAGTGGCTTCTCTCATGATAGCGATATTCTACGGCGGGTAAACAAATTATTGTCGAGCAACTGATAGAAAAGCGAATAATTATGAGACTATCTAGGCATGATCATTGTATATAGGCATCACGTCCGAGACAAGTAGACCAACTCCTGCCTGCATCTACTACTATTACTCCACACATCGACTGCTATCCAGCATGCATCTAGTGTATTGAGTTCATAAGAACAGAGTAACGCCTTAAGCAAGATGACATGATGTAGAGGGATAAACTCAAGCAATATGATATAAACCCCAACTTTTTATCCTTGATGGCAACAATACAATATGTGCCTTGCTGCCCCTACTATCACTGGGAAAGGACACCGCAAGATTGAACCTAAAGCCAAGCACTTCTCCCATTGCAAGAACTATCGATCTAGTAGGCCAAACCAAACCAATAATTTGAAGAGACTTGCAAGGATATTATGAGAACACATAAAAAGTTCAGAGAAGAACCAAATATCTTTCATAGATAACCTTGATTTAAACTCACAATTCATCGGATCTCGACAAACACACTGCAAAAAGAGATTACATCGAATAGATCTCCTTGAAGACCGAGGAGAACTTTGTATTGTGATCCAGAGAGAGAAGAAGCCATATAGATACTAGCTATGGACACGAAGGTCTGTGGTAAACTACTCACAACTCATGGTGAGGGCGATGATGATGATGATGATGAAGGCCTCCGTGATGGATCCCCCTCCGGTGGAGCTCCGGAACAGGCTCCAAGATGGGATCTCCATGGGAACAGAAGGTACGGCGGTGGAATTAGGGTTTTCTCTCTGTTCACGGAGTTTCTGGGGCACGTAGACTTATATAGGAAGAAGGAGGGCACCGGGGGACGCTCGAGGGGGCCACGAGGCAGGGGGCGCGCCCTGGGAAGGGGGGCGCACCCCCCACCCTCGCAGGCCAGCCCTCAGTCCCCTGACGTGGTTCTCAAGCTTCGCGTGCGTGATTTTCTCCAGAAATATCTCTCGCGAAGGTTTCATTTCGTTTGGACTCCGTTTGATATTCTTTTTCTGCAAAACCCTGAAACAGGCAAAAAAACAGCAATCTTGACTGGGCCTTTGGGTTAGTAGGTTAGTCCCAAAAATGATATAAAAGTGAATGATAAAGCCCATTAAACATCCAAGACTTCATAAATATTAGCATGGAACAATCAAAAATTATAGATACGTTGGAGACGTATCAAGCATCCCCAAGCTTAATTCCCTCTCGTCCTCGAGTAGGTAAATGATAAAGAAAGAATTTTTGATGTGGAATGCTAACCAATATAGTTTTTCAATGTAATTCTCTTAATTGTGGCATGAATGTTCAGATCTGAAAGATTCAAGATAAAAGTCTATATTGACATAAGAAATAACAATACTTCAAGAATACTAACAAAGCAATCATGTCTTCTCAAAATACTATGGCTAAAGAAAGTTATCCCTACAAAATCATATAGTCTGGCTATGCTCCCTCTTCATCGCACAAAATATTCATATTATGCACAACCCCGATTTCAGCCAAGCATTTGTTTTCATACTCTATCTTTTCAAACCTTTCAACTTTCACGCAATACATGAGCATGAGCCATGGACATAGCACTATGGGTGGAATAGAGGTGGTTGTGGAGAAGACAAAAGGAGGGAGATAGTCTCACATCAACTAGGCGTATCAACGGGCTATGGAGATGCCCATCAATAGATATCAAAGTGAGTGAGTAGGGATTGCCATGCAACGGATGCACTCGAGCTAAATGTGAATGAAAGCTCAACAAAAGAAACTAGTGGGTGTGCATCCAACTTGCTTGCTCATGAAGACCTAGGGCATTTGAGGAAGCCCATCATTGGAATATACAAGCCAAGTTCTATAATGAAAATTCCCACTAGTATATGAAAGTGACTAAACATGAGACTCTCTACAATGAAGAACATGGTGCTACTTTGAAGCACAAGTGTGGAAAAAAGATAGTAGCAGTTGTCCCTTTTTTCTTTTCTCCTTTTTTTCTTTTCTTTTTTTCCTTTTTTGGGCCTTTCTTTTTTTCTTTGGCATTTCTCTTTTTTTTGCGGAGGGGCTTTATAGATTTAGCCTTTCCTCCCATGGGACAATGCTCTAATAATGATGATCATCACACTTTCATTACAACTCGATACTACAACAACAAAGTATGTCTCTATATGAATGCATTCGGCGGTGTACCTGTATGTGCAATGAAACAAGAGTGACATGAATAAAAAATTATGCATGGTGGCCTTACCACAAATACGATGTCAACTACATGATCATGCAATGGCAATATGACAATATGATGCGTGTCATATGAAAGGAATGGTGGAAAGTTTGTGGCAATATATCTCGGAATGGCTATGGAAATGCCATGATAGGTAGGTATGGTGGCTGTTTTGAGGAATAATATGGTGGCTGTTTTGAGGAAGGATATATAGTGGGTTTATGGCACCGGCGAAAGTTGCGCGGTACAAGAAAGGCTAGCAATGGTGGAAGGGTGAGAGTGTGTATAATCCATGGACTCAAGATTAGTCATAAGAACTCATATACTTATTGCAAAAATCTATGAGTCATCAAAACAAAGCAATCATTGCATGCTCCTAGGGGTGAGGTTGGTAGGAGTTAACCATCGCGCGCCACCGACCTCCACACAAAGGTTGGCACTCTACAAATACCTCATGCTCTAACTTCGTCACATAGCGGTTCACCATACGTGCATGATGCGGGAATCACTAACCTTAACACAAGTATTCCTCAATTTCATAATAACTCCACTAGCATGACTCTAATATCACTATCCTCATATCTCAAAACATTTACCAAGCATCCAACATCTCATTCTATTCAATGCACTTAGTGTGATTTTTTTTACTACATTGACATTGGATGTCTATCATGTGAAGACTAGTTTCTTTAGCCTAAACACATTACCATGCTGTTTTAATAAACTCTCAAAAGGATATAAGTGAAGCATGAGATTTCAACAATTTCTACAAAATATTACCACCACCGTGCTCTAAAAGATATAAGTGAAGCACTAGAGCAAAAACTATTCAACTCAAAAGATATAAGTGAAGCACATAGAGTGTTCTAATAATTTCTAGGCCATATTTAACTCTCTAAAATAGGTGTGTCCAGCAAGGATGATTGTGGCAAACTAACAAGCAAAGACTCAAATTATACAAGACGCTCCAAGCAAAACACATATCATGTTGCGAATAAAAATATAGCTCCAAGTATAGTTATCGATGAATGAAGACGAAAGAGGGGATGCCTTCCCGGGGCATCCCCAAGCTTACGCTTTTGATTATCTTGAATTTACTTGGGGTGCCATGGGCATCCCCAAGCTTAGCTGTCAAGACCGGGTTTTCGGGATAAATGTCCCAGAAAATGGCCCTAGTGCTCACCAGTTCTAGGATTACGGTTAGCTGATGAGGCACCACTTGATACAAAAAAATTCCAAGCAAAAATACAAAATATGTAGTACAAGACCAGTCTGGCCTGGGAGTACAACACAAGGTTTCTAGTGGCTGATGGCGGAAGCGGTTTATAGAACATTGGTGTGTGTGAGAGTCCATTTCCCACGGGAACAACTGACTAGGTTAACTCCTATCTTCGCGAGGCTACTATCACCGTTGCGTAGGTTCCGGGGTGGTCGTCGCAACGCTCCTCTCCATGCAAGGAATCTGGCCAAGACAATAGCCAAGGACAAGCCAGTGAGTACTTTGAATGTACTCGCAAACATTATGAACACCGGTACAATATAACAGAAGATAATCACGCCTGGACATATTCGATAATCACTACGTTGGTCACGAAATGATAATCCATGATGCATGCAGGTTACGCATATGAAACACGAATATGCAATCAAGGAGGAGCATGGCTCAGTCGGGCGTCTGAGCGACAACACATAAAGGGCTTATAAATAAAAGAAATAATAAGCATGCCACAGTCGGGCGTCTGAGCGACACAACATAAAGGGCTTATAAATAAAAGAAATAATAAGCATGCCACAGTCGGGCGTCTGAGCGATAGCACATAAAGG